>JADMNL010000036.1:8049285-8703214 GCA_016271365.2 Neoceratodus forsteri
TCCTGCAACCAGTCTGGAGCGGTCTACCAGTGGAAAGCGACCCACATCTTCTGGGTTACAGTGATCAGCTGGTTGAAATGACCATGGCACTGAGTCCACTGGGCAGCCAGCTCCCATTGGAAAGGGCACATGTGCTACCAGGCCCAACAGACCACTGAGGTGCATGCCACCATGTAACCCAGAAGGCGCAGGAAGTCCCAGGCAGGACACAATTGCCCAACCAGAAATGATTGGGCAAAGGAGGAGAGAACCTCCGCCCTGTCCGACTCGAGCAGAGATCTGCTTGACAAGAATCGAGCTCTGCCCCAATGAAGCCCATCACCTGAGAAGGCACGAGTTCCGACTTGGCCGTGTTGATCACAAGGCCGAGTTGGGAGCAGGTCTGGAGGGCCAGGTCCCTAGACCTCTCCACCTCCTGTTGGGTGGAACCTGCTAGGAGCCAATCGTCAAGGTAAGGATAAATCCTGACACCCCCCCCGGAGATGGGACGCCACCACTGTAATGCATTTGGTGAAGACCTGTGGGGCCAATGACAGGCCGAACGGCATGGGTCGGAACCAATATAGGGACCCTGAAGCTGAGGAACTGATGATGAGACAGAAGGATTGGGATGTGAAAGAACGCATCCTGCAGATCCAGTGAACAGAACCACATGTTTTGCTTCAAGGATGGTACTGTTTCGCTCCAAGGATTGTATGATCTGGGACAGAGTGACCATCCGAAAGGTGCGTGACCGGAGATATTGATTCAGGTTGTGCAGATCTAGAATGGGGCACCAGCCCCCCATCCACTTGGGACCACGAAGTACCTGGAGACAAAATCTGGGGCTGCTGGAGGATATGCCACTGGTGCTACAGCCTCCTTGAGGAGGAGCCGAGTGATGTCGTCTCGGAGAGCAGACCGAGTCTGAGCAGATACTCTTTCCTCCCGAAGGGAGCGGGCTCTGCTTGGAGGGTACTGCTCATATTCCAGAGGCAGTCCCTGACCGACCACTTCGAGAACCCACCTGTCTAAAGTAACAGCAGACCAGGTGGAAAGGAAGTGGTGGAGCCAGCCCCCCACGGGAGGACCCAGAACAGGCGTGACAGGAGAGGGGTTGGCAGCCCCTGCCCCATCACTGAGCAGGCTTGTAGGAGTACCCAGGACTGGAACTTCAGCCTCCTTTAGAGGCTTGGGAGTGCCGGGGTGCCAAGCTTCAGCCTGCTGCTGTCCTCCTTGAAAAGGACTGCTGAGCCGCAGGGGAAGAATGCCGAAAAGGCTTCTTTTTCTTCTGCTGGTTTTTGCCCGAAGAACCCTTGGCAGACGTAGCATCCAAGGTGGCATGTGACCAGCCACACCCAGGCTGAACAGGTCGGTCCCTAGGAAAGGCACGTTGGCTAGTCTGTGCTGAGTATCCACCGGGAAGGAGGAGAGCCTCGGCCAAGCCCTGCGACAAGAGGCAACTGCAGCTGCCATCGAGCGGGCACAAGAATCCCCAATGTCCAAGGCCGTCTGAAGTTGCTGTTTGTCAACAGCTCAGCCCTGATCCCAGACCTGCTTGACCGTGGTCTGCATGTCCGCAGGGAGATGTGGGAGGACTTCATCCAAAGACACTAGGAGGGCATGGGAGAAGTGTGCCATGATGACGGCCGAGCTTGCCTGATGAAGGCCCAAGGAGGAAGCCGCATAGACCTTCTTGGATGAATGGTCCAAGAGCTTGGACTCTTCTCAGATCAGTCAGTATCAGCAGAACTGCCAGTACGCCTGTACACAGAGGCGGTCACCAGGTTCTCGTCCGAAGGGTGCTCTGTGAACCCTGCAAGGCACCCCCATGGACACCATATACTTGCAGGCCATGCGGACAGACTGAGCTGGACAAGAGGCAGGGCACTGCCAAAGTTCAAGAGCTGGGCCCACTATGGCCTCGGCCACCGGAAAGGCCTCCGTTGGGGTAACCCCTCTCTTGAAGATGTCCATTAGAGGGTACGCCGCCTTTTTCTGGATTGGCTCCAAGGACATCCCTGCAGAGATGAGGAGGAGAATGCCTTGGAAAGATGAGGGACATTCCTCAGTCTCTAACCCACCGGCTGATTTGTCATCCCGGGATGAGAAAGGCCAGTCACATCTGAATCCGGATACAACAGTCGATCCGTCAAAGTCACCTTCAACCCCAGAGGAGGTCTCCGTGAAAGTGACCGACAGACTCAGGGAGCCCGGTGTGCAGCCTATCTTCTTTGGAAAGACCCCCACAGGCTGCTTGGGCGGTGGTTCCACCACGATCGTTGAGAGACCAGTTTAGCCAAACGGAGGTGTCGCCAGCGCCATGGGCGGGGAACCCGACTTGATCGGCTCGATGGAGTTGCTTCTCGCCAGAGGCGAAGCCAAGTAATGGCCAGGTGTAGCCGGGCCGGCTTGTGCCCGAAGTCAAATCAGCTGCCGCCACATGGGTCCTCATAGCAATCGAGTTTCCGCCGCAGCCTCTCCTCATCCGAGGACGACGAGGGACGCACCGATGGCACCTGTCCTTTTAGAGCATTGTATGGCTCTCCCTCGGCCTTTCAGTCGAGGGGGGTCAGAGACCTCGATCAAGATCGGACAGGCCGATTCGGTCACTCGGAGACACCGGCAGGACTGGTGATTTCCTGGGTTGGGACCACTTCTCAGTGGGAGTCCCAGCAGGCTGGGTCTCCTCATCGAGGAAAGTCAGAATTGGAGTTGTGGATGGAACTTGGACCACGACTCATAAAGGTAGCACTGGACTTTAGGCCAAGCGCTCTGCTCACGTCTTTTGAGGTTGGGCAGGTTGGCTTTATGGGCTTCCCTGCCTCTGCCTCGAAAGGACAGCGACTATGAAACAGCGATGTTCACATGCCCCGAGGGAGCAGAGTCTAGCCAACAATGGCGATCTAGTCTTCTGAGTGGCCTCTAGGCACTCACTGAGGCCAAAAAGAAAGGCCATCAAAAGCAGCGCATCACCTGCTACTGAGCATCATTAAATGAAGCCAGTCGCATCAGAATAGCAGTACAAATCCCAGCTGCTGAGCGAGAAGCAGTGTCGGCGTCCATGGCGGCTTGACCTGTTAGTTATTGGACTCAATACCTCTAATAACAGTCAGAAAAGCACTGACTTGGAATCGAATCTGGAAGAGCTAACCATTCTTTTCATAAGGGCACGGATATCTCATACTAGGAAAAATAGCCTTGATAACTGGCAACGCATACTTAGGTGGAAGCAGCAAGACTCTCTTACCTAATGTATCAATCTTCGAGACTCTTTGTTAATAAATGAGAGCTGTAGTAGTTGAAAACGACCTCGTCATTCTCCAGGACTACAATAGGATCATAAAGGCTTGAGATGCCAAAATGGAGCGATCCTTGGGAGCTGAATACTTCTTATCAATGGATGTAGCCACACAGGGGAAGAGGGATTATTCCATACCAATTGAGACAGCGATCTCGAAGGACTGGATAGGAGGAGTCAAATCCGTAGGGATCTCAACATGAAGATACAGGTCTTAATATCTTCGGATCGATGTCTGTAGTCTGGAAAGAGTGGATCCGGACGCAACAGAACTTAAGGACAGGTCACCGACCACAGGCTCTGTAGCAAGAAAGATCCTGTTTCTCCCTTCATCGCAACGAAGGTCTGGGTCAGGCTCAACATCATCTCTGATGGTCAGAAAGGACTATTTGGACAGGAAAAGTGAAAATTAGGAAAGGAGAAATAGCAGAAAACAAGGGAGTCCCCAGGGCTGCAGGCGCGGAGCAAAGCAGGCTGAAGGCGGCACCGAGGAGCACGGGCGCCCGAGCCTGCCACCCTAGCGCCCCGGCACCGGGCGACAACGCGCGGCGCGACAGCGAGACGCGAACGGCGCCCGCGGGAGCAACAGCGATCGGCCCGCGGCGGCGTGGGCGGCGCCCCCATCGGCACCACCCCTAGCCGCAGCACACGGAGCCCCAAGACCCATGACACAGCGGCAACCGACAAACCAACAGACCCTGCCGGCGCGGAAGCGCCCAGGAACCTGGAAAGCTAGAGAAGGAAAAAAACGGGAATAAGGGCATCAGTGGGGCCCTGCGCGCAACCATGTGAGGAAACACCTAAGCATGGGTCGCTGGCACCGAAAGCGCGTGCCACTAGGAAGAGGTTCAACCGCCCTACCTGATCGCCGGAGGGCCGAGGGCTCCGAGGCAACGAGCCAGGCACAGAACCAACCTCGAGCCCACTGCTCCATAGGCGGCCCACTGATGAAACTGCTCATCTGGAGTCCTACCTATAGGCGGGGGAGGGACTCCGATGTCGGGGCGGCGATTACGGAAGTTGGCGACTCCGAAGAAGGAGACCGGCAACTAACAAGCGATAACGGCCGTCGGCGCGAACATACCAGGCGACCTCCGAGTGATGCCTTCTCTTTTGACCTGTGGGCAGAAGAAGGCTCGAGGCGAGCAGGTGCCGCGAGACCGTTTATTTTATGCGGTAGAGGACCCGCCCATCCCCAGACATCGGACTGACCGTTAGCCGGAACCCGCTGAGGAGAAGGAGGCTGACGGACCCAGCCAAGCTGACTGAACAGCTTTCATCTGAAGTCTCCCTACAGATCACCTGACCTGCTCATAGTGGGCCTCAGGTCCAATGAGGCGAGACTTCTTCAAGTAAAATTTAAATGTTAGAAAAAATTTAGCAAATAGAATAAATAAAGCGATACAACTTATACGTGATAAAGTTACAAAAAAAAACCAAACTGAAAACTATCGCTAGTTTGAAGTTTGACTCCGACAATGACGGCGTCGTCACTGAAGCGCACTTTCGGCCAGTAAGGAAAAAAAGGAACTGAAGGCGGTTGGAGGGCGTCGCCGAGATGGTCATTACCGCTCAAGCAGCTGCTTTGCGGCACCGTGTCTATTGTGCCGTCTCTCGCGCCGACCCTCCAGCAAAAGTTTGCTCGATGGGTCTTAGTGCCTCGGGCGCTAATCCCACTAGTGTGAATGAGTGGTGGAGACTTATGTCCAGGAAGATGGGCGCCATTTCATGGCGTACGTCGCATGCGTTGCCGGCTTTCTGGCTGCAGAAAGAACCTCTGCAACCTCTTCACGAGACCCGTGGCTGGGATGGCTATGTCTCTAGGAGGCAAGCATGCAGGTTCAGAGGCGTAGGTCGGATGGACTAATGAACCTTTCTCCTGAGACAGGAGGTGGGAGCTGGCTGACAGCGAGGCGGGCTTCCGAGATAGTTACACCAACAAAGGAACCAGATCTGTCTGGGCGAAGCAGGGCCACCAGGATCATGGTCGTGCTCCCTGCGCAGTTTGAGAAGAACTCTCTGGATCCAGCGGGAAGGGAGGGAAGCGTGGGAAGATCTGTTCGCTGGAGAGGGATGCTTGGCGTCTCGCCAGAAAACACCAGGCCCTGGATCTACCGAGCAAAAATTGGGCAGTTTTGCGTTGGATGAGGAAGCGAACAAGTCCAGTTCTGGAATTCCCCAACGAAGAAACAGATACTCTGCTACCTCTTGAAGAAGTTCCCACTCGTGGACTCTGGCCTGGGATCGACTCAGGCCATCTGCAATTGTGTTGTCAACCCCGGGAACATGCACAGTGATCAGATTTGCGCCGTGTCCGATTACCCAATCCCACACCCTCATGGCCTCCTGCAAAGGGGCAAAGTGTGCGTCTCCTTGCTTGTTGAGTAATACATCACCACCGTGCTGTCTGTCTGAAGCAGGAGAGTACCACGGTGGGATTACTGACTGAAAGGCCTGCAGGGCATAGAGAACCACCCTCATCTCTAGGACACTGATATGGAGATGAGCTGTCCAGCCGGTCACGTGCCTGGGACTTTACCCGTCAGGTGTCCCCACCCAAGACCTGAGGCGTCTGTGGTGAGGTTACCTCCGAGACGGCGCTACAAGCAGGATGCCCTGGAGGCGACCCTGAGGACTAGCCACCACTGCCAGTCTCCGGATCACTGAGTTAAATGATCCTGACCAGATGCTGCAAGTGGTTGCCTTTGGTCCCACTGCACCTTGAGCATCCACTGGGTTACCGCATGTGAGCCATGCGCGAAGGGACAGTAGGAATGGCCGCAGCCATGTGTCCGAGCAAGCAAAGGACCGACCTGGCAGAGTGCGATCTTGTTCGGCGACAAATCCCTTATGGGGATCTGATGTGCTCCGCTCTGTTGTCGGAAGAAAAGCTCTTCCCTGAACAGTGTCCAGGACTCGCCTATAAACTGCAGTTTCTCGGCCAGTACCAGGAGGACTTCTCCGTAATTTATGAGAATGCCCAAGATTGGAACAAGTCCTGGGTGCTCTGGACTGCGGTAACAAGCGCCTCTCTGGAGGCGGCCATGAGAAAGCCAGTCGTCAGTGCAGGAGACACATAGTGGCCCTGTCTCCTCAGAGATGCTGCCACGACTGCCATGCACTTGGTGAAGACCTTGGTGCAGATGACAGTCCGAGCGGAACTCGGAACTGAAAGTGGTGGGAGGCTTCGAAGCGCAGGAACCTCTGGTGCGTGTGAGCTATGGGGATATGCAGGTATCGTCCTGCATGTCTAGAGCATAAAAAGGCATCTTGTTTCAGCATGGGAATAAGGCCGGAAAGAGTCACCATGCGGAATCTTTTTGTGGCGACCGACACATTGAGGTCGCTGAGGTCCAGAACGGACGGAGGTCCCTGATTTCTTGAGAACCAGGAAGAAGTGGGAATAATATCTCGTCCTCTCTGGTTCTCGGGCGTACTCTATAGCTCCTTGTCTTAGGAGCCTTGGTACCTCTTGCCAGATCAAATTTTTTGTGCTGGCCGGATGCCGGGAGAGCAAAGGAGGCCTCGAGGGTGGTTTTCTGCGAATTCCTATAAAAGTGGCCTAGACGACCAACTGCAGAACCCACCTGTCGGTGGTAATAGCCTACCATCCCGGCAGGAAGTTCATAATCGACCCCGACCATGATTTCCCGTTGATCCTGAGGCGGGGGCGGAAAGAGTCAGGCTGTGGCGGCAGATGGGCCCGGCTGGCTGGGTGGCCTAGGGGCGCTGACCTCGGCTAGTGGGCTGTTTTCCCTGGGTTCTCTGAGCGGCCCCTCTGATGTGGCGGAGGCGGGGTTGCTGCCTCTGTGTCCGCCCACAGCGGCTTTGGTCCTATAGAAAGGAACCAAGCTTGGGGTGGTACATGGCTTGAACCCGACCTTACCGCCTTCCGGCCTCTTGAAGTTTGGTAATGATCTTCTCGGAAGGATTACCAAATAAAACTTCTCCCTCGAGCGGGCGTCCATAATGTTTTCTGGACATCCGGGTAAAGCGAGGAGACACGCGTAACCAGGAGGCGTCTCCGGAGGCATGCGCCAGAAGCTGCTGCTTGGGCGATGAGTCCCGGCGGTGCGTGCATGCAGCTCGAAGCAGGTCCCCACGTCTGAACCCGTAGCGGAGGCGCTGAGCATCTCCTCTTGCTGCGCAACCGGGCAGCTTTTCAGCCGCCTCAGACCCTGTTCTCTAAGCGTTCTGGAATTGAACCATGTGGGTCAGGTAGTTCAAGGATCTGGCGTCGCAGGTAGGCGGGCGTCGTCGCCTGCCAGTCGTCCAACTGTTTGGACTCTGGGTCCGGTGGCAGGGTGCTCAAATGTTCGGCCTCTGTGACCGGTCATGTGAGGCTGTGATGACCAGAGAGTCGGCCTGTGGCCGCTGTGTCAAGTACTGGTGCGTCCTTGGGAGCCTTGTACAGGCGATCAGCTTTCTTGGCACCATCGAGGAGCAAATATGGGCGCTTCACATGCCTTGGTGGCGTCCCGCAAGTGTCCACCAAGGGTGGTACCACCACAGGCTTGAGTCCTTCTGCAAAGATATTTGGCAGGCGTAACCTTTCAGGGTCTAGTTCTTCTGCATCCCATCCCATGTTCTCCTGGATATGTCGCATAATATCCATGAACGAGGGGTCATCCGGAGGAGATCTCGGTGTCTCACGTGGGTCCGGAGAAGGGATGGAGAGAGGAGATGGGGATCTAGAGGAAGAGTGGACTGATCCCGTATCCTCCGTCGACGGCGAACGTCGGTGTCTCCTGGATCTCTTGGGACTGGGTGATCCAGAAGAGGATTTCGACGGAGGTCTCCGTTTTTCTGATCTTCCCCTGGGAGAGGATCCAGGCTCTGGGGGTGAGGTGAGCGGCCTGCCGACCCCGAAGGTGAAGGGGGGCCGGTACCGGAGGAGGAGGGGGGAGAGGAGGAGGAGCGGTGGGGGCCATGTCCCTTTTAATGGTGTCCCACCAGTAAGTGAAGAGATCCTTCACTTCCGCTACAGAAAGTCCCGACGACGGCCCAGGCGCCGGTGGGCGGTCGTCGGGTCCCGGAGTTGGCTCCACAGGGGCCTCGGGTAAGGGCGAGGGGGCCCTGGGAGTTTCGGCAAGGCCGGGGTCACCCGTCTGGTCCTCGGGCTGCGTTAAGTCCTCCTCAGTCAACGTCTCCTGACGGACGTTGGTCGGAGGCGTGGGAGCCCTCTTCTCAGAAGGAACGGACGTTGGTCCCCCAACCGGCGTCCGCTGGGATGGTTTTGCCGACGACGGCCGTCCGGCCGATGGCAGTTCAGGAAGGAATGACGTGCGGCCGAGCGGTCGAGGCGGCGTCAGGTCTCAGAGTCTCTTCAGCGGTGTAAGCTCAAAGTTTTGCGAGGAGGCACAGAAGACGACCAGACGTCGGGAGCCAAAGGGCGGGAACCCGACTTATGATGATGGTGGTGGCGCTCCCCGGACTTTGCCAAGGCCTTGGAAGAGGAAGACGACGACGGCCTGGCGGACTTGGCCGAGAAGAAGAAGAAGGCTTTCTTATCGCGGCGGGAGGCTGAGCTAGCCCTGGAAGGAAGCGGTCGGACCGAGAGCCGAGCTGCGGGACTCGAAGCCCTGGACGAGGACCTGGAAGGGCCTTCTCCTTCTTTCTCCAGCGTGCTTGTGGGATTTGGACAAAGATCCCCCTTGGAGGACATGGTCTTCAGTTTTCCTCAAACAAAAAGCCTGGAGGGCCTTCTGGCGTCGGATCCTGGTTCGGCTGTTGAACCCCTGGCAAAATGAACAGGCCGGGTATCGTGGTCTGGGCCCAGGCACCTACTAGCACGGGCCGTGTGGGGGTCCTTGAAGGGATCCGTTTCCATAGCACACTTGGAGGGATGACCCGGAGGTCGGAGAGGACATCAGCAACAATCTTGCTTGAAGAAAAAAGAATTTCCCGGAGGAAAGCTCTGAACCACGCGTCGCGTGCTAGACTGAAACCGAAGGGTCGAGACATGCAAGTCGACGGCAGGAAAGAACTGGGGAATCTGGCGGGACCGCCCCCTTATGTACCACACCTGACGTCGGAGGCGGGACCGACGTCGGGGGCTGTCCCCGCTGAAGATAGCTAGCTAGAATTTTTCCGTGGGGTCCTGACTCCTGCCGGCTTCAGTCCTAATGGTGTAACCTGCTGCAAGAGCTGTGTCTCGAAGTAAGATCGCTGAGTTCACTGGACAAGTGACAGGGTCCAAATGCTGTGCGAGGCCCATAAACAAAACCACTTCCATTTCATAGCATAGGCGGAGGCGGGTGGAGGCTTCCTCACGAAACTAGGACTGCTGCCACTTCGGGAAACCCAGTATCTCTGCTGAGCTCGTCTGAAGGAGCCAAGCATGTAGTTGAAGACGAAGGTCCGGATGGACCAGTGACCCTGTTCCTGAGGCGGCAACTGCGAGCATATGGCCAGCGGAGTTGAAGGCTCCATGGATAACCGCTGCAGGAATGGGAACCAAATCTGCAGAGGCCATCTGGGGCTACAAGAATCATTCGGGCCCCTCTGCCTGTAACTTTAGTAGTACTCTGAATTAGAGGGAAGGTGGGAAGGCATAGAAACCTCCTGCCCAGTAAAGGGATAACACGTCTGGCCAAAAAACTCCAGGCGCGTGCTCTTGCGAGCAGAACATTGGCAGTTTGGCATTGCATGGTGTCGCAAAGAGGTCCAGCTCTGGGTGACCCCACTTGTCGAAGAGCTGATCTGCCACGGACTGCAGCAGCTCCCACTTATGTGCTTTGGATTGAAACTTGCTTAAGCTGTCGGCCAGATCGTTCAGGATGCCTGGAACGTTGCACTGCGGACAGTGGAATGTGCCGCTCCAGTGCCCAGTGCCCGACTCATCGCCTCCCTGCAAAGGGGATACGAATAAGTACCCCCTTGCTTGTTGATGTAGAAGACGACCACCATATTGTCTGTCTGAACTAAAAGAGAGCCTGGCACCAGGTCCTCTTGAAACGCCTGTAAGGCATAGAGAACCGCTTGCATCTCCAATACATTGATATGGAGAGATCGCTCCTCTGTGTCCAAAACCCTTGCGTTTGATGAGCACCCAGTTGAGCCCCCACCCCAGGTCTGATGCATCTGTTGTAAGAGTCTGACCCGGTGGCTCGGACAAAACCTGACCCCTTTCTCCAAATTCTGGTGGTCCATCCACCAAAGCAAAGTTCTCCTGACTGGCTCAGGTGATCCTGACCAAAAGTCTAGATCGTCATAGCCTCATCCCACTGTACCCTGAGCATCCACTGTGGGACCGCATGTGGAAGCAGGCCAGGAGTGACTGGAATGGCCACCGCCATGTGCCCCAGTAGCCTGAGGAAGTTCTGTGCTGGAACTTGAGGAGTTACTAAGATCCATTCGGCAATCTCTTGCAGGCGATCGCCAGGGCCACTGGAAAATTGCGGAAAATTTTATCCAAAAATGCGGGGATTTTCTTGCAGAAATTGCGGGAAAATTGCGGGGGTTCACTATACATCCCCACTGCCCCCTAATAAATATTTTATTGTTTGCTGCAGCATGTATTGATCACATAAATTGTTAGATAAATGTATTGCCACTTGTAAATGCTTTTAATGTGAAGATGTGTATTTTTGAAATGCACTGTAAACTAATCATTATGTAGCATATCTTCTAAAAATCAAGACATCTAGAAGTCATGCAGTGCTAACTAGATTTTATTCAGTAATTTACAGTTAGTCTGTACTGAATACATCCTGACACAGCATATTTTGCCAGTTTCTAGATGTTAAATAATGAAGCCTGTTTAAACTATTTGCTTTGGTGCAAGAAAAAAATAAACAGATAACCAGGGTGCCTAATAAAGGTCTAGTAAGAAAAATATTTATTTTATTAAAATGATTACTGTTCTTAATCAGCACTGTAAGTACATTTTAAAATCACATGATAAAAGTATCAAATCATACCAATAGCTTTTCATTACATCATACAATAGTTTATAATAAATTGTACTTTTGTTCTACTCGGTTTTGCGGTGATTTTACTTGGGTTGCAATTATTTTTTCTATGTGAAGGTAACTGTTTAACTATACTTAACCTGTTCAGCATGTTTTCAGAAATGTTTGCTTTTTGTAGGCTTTGTATGTGAGTATACAGTTGTGGCAGACTGACATGTAAGGAATCACTGTCACCAACCCCCCTCAGAAGCACATTCAAGTTTATAATCAGCTGGGCCATCCAAACTCTTGACACATTTGAATCAAAATCCTTTCAGATTGAAAGTATTATACAAGGAAAATCTACCCTTCCATTCAAAAACAAGCATTGTGGTCAAGGCTTCATTTAGGTGAATGGGGCACTTTGCCTCTTCTCCACAACTATTGTTTCAGTCTCTGTGTCAGCAAAAAGTTCTCTGATAGTCTGCTTTAACACAGATTTTAAGTGTCCAGGTCTACATATGCATGACCAGAGGATTTTGAAACTAAAGCAGGGAAGTGAATCACATGAAAGCAGAGTCACATTTGACCCTTTCTCACCTCACACTGTACTGTTTTGGGGAACTCCAAGTCTGTGTACCATATCTGAGTAGATTTCCTTGAGAATTAAATATTTTTATACAATTTCAGTAAAAAAAATTCCATAAGTGTAAGAAATTGCGGATTTTGTGCGGAGAAGAGTGAAAATTGCGGAAATTGCGGAAAAATTGCGCCCGCAATTTTCCAGTGGCCCTGGCGATCGCCCCTGTCCGGGGGAAGGAAAGCCATGCCCTGGATAGAATCCAGGACTGTTCCAATGAAGACGAGTTTTTGACTGGGTTCGGGGAACGATTTCCGATGGTTCAGGGTGATCCCCAGCTCTCGGAATAGAGTATAGGCATCTCAGAGGGCGTGAAGTAGGCATGACCTTGACGGGGCTGTAACTAGCCAACTGTCTTGGTATGGGAAAACGTAGTGCCCCATGCGCCTTAGAGCCGCAACCACCACTGCCAAGCATTTTTGTAAAGACTCGTGGAGCGGAAGAGAGACCGAACGGAAGAACTCTGAATTGGTAGTGCTCCCCTTGGAAGTGGAACCTCAGAAACTTCCTGTGGGAAGGGAAGACCCCGATATGCATATATGCATTTTGCATGTCTAGGGAGTAGAGCCAGTCTCCTTGGTGCAGCAGAGGAAGTAGACCGGGGAGGGTCACCATCCTGAACCTTTTGTACTCTATAAAGAGATTGAGAGAGCCGAGGTCCAGAATGGGACGAAGATCCTGTGTCTTTTTTGGGACCAAGAAGAAGTGGGAGTAAAACCCCTTTCCCTGCTGATGCAAAGGGATTACCTCAATTGCCCTCTTCTGCAAGAGGGTCTGAATTTCTCCTATTAGTGGGATGTGAGAAGAATGGTAAAGTACAGTTACGTAAGAACTTACCGTAACAGTAGATCTTCGAGAACAGCTCTTGCAGCAGGTTACATCATTAGGACTGAAGCCGGCAGGCGCCAGGACCCCACGGAAATTTCCTGATTAGCAGTCTTCAGCGGAGACACGCCTCCGGCGGTGCCACCCCCGACGCCTGGCGTAGTACATAAGGAGGCGGTCCCCCAATAATCCTCAGTTCTCCCGCCGGAGACTCCCGGCCGCTGGATGACATCAGAAGGGGAGACCGAGGATCCGCCATCAGATGGTAAAACAAGGCAATAGGAATGTCCCATCTAATGAGATGGGTGCTTGACCATGACCTACCTCCAGCGGGGGTGGTGGGAGGGAAAGTACCTACTGCAAGAGCTGTTCTCGAAGATCTACTGTTACAGTAAGTTCTTATGTAACTGTACTATCTTACTTAGAGATACAGCTCTTGCAGCAGATTACACCATTAGGACCGATTTCCAAGCAGTAATGGCAATCATGCACCAGCAGGAGGAGGAAAGGTAGAGGCCGCGAGGTAACTCGAGCCTAGGATACAAGTCCTTGAAGGACAGCTAGACCGAACCCCGCTCTTCGCCTCGATGCAATGTCCAGACTGTAATGCCTGATAAAGGTAAGTACAGAGCTCCAAATAGCTGCAGCGCAAATAGCTGAGGTGGAGACATTCTTCAACGCCGCAAAGGAAGTAGCCACCCCTCTAGTGGAATGACCCTTGACCACGCCCGGTAAGGATTTATTGCGCTTCTGATAACAGAAGTAATGCATTGGATGAGCCACCTGGATAGTGACTGCTTAGAGACAGGAGCTCCCTTCATCCTGTGGGCAAAGGAGATGAAAAGTTGGTCCGACTTTCGGTGCTGTTTGGTTCTGGTCAGGTAGTATCTGAGGCACCTGTGCACATCTAAGGTGTGCAGAAGGGCTTCTCCTTGATTACAGTATTTCAGAAAATACACTGGTAGATCAATGTCCTGATTAAAGGTGAGAGCTGAGACTACCTTAAGCAAAAATTTTGGGTTTGTCCTTAGGGATACCCTGTCCTGGTGGAAAACCAAATAAGGTTCTTTGCACATAAGAGCGTGCATTTCTGAAATTCTTCTGGCAGAAGTAACTGCAAATAAAAATAACGTTTTCCAAGAGAGAAAACGTAGCTCGCAATCCGCGGCTGGTTCAAAAGGTGGCAGCGTGAGTTGCTCCAGGACAAAGGGTAAATCCCATGGAGGGATTGGATCCTTAATTGGAGGCCTAAGATGGAGGACACCCCTCAAAAAGGCACGAGTAGTGTCCAGGTGGGCCACAGTCCAATGGCCTACGGAGGTATGGTAGGCTGAAATGGCACAAAAGTGCACTTTAATCGAGGAGTAAGCCAGGCCGGAGTGGAAAAGGGAAAGCAGGTAGTCCAGTACCAGCTTTTCTGGACAGTCCAAAGGCAGAAAGCCGCGCGCTTGAGTCCACAAGCAGAACCTGTGCCATTTCATGGCGTAGGTTGCGTGGGTAGCCGGTTTTCTGGCAGCAGCAAGCACATCTGCCACTTCTTGTGAGACCCGTATCGCATCATGGCTATGTCTCTGGAAGCCAAGTGTGCAGATTCAGTGAACGTAGGTCCGGATGGACCAAGGAACCCGCCTCCTGAGACAGCAGATGTGAGCTGATTGGCAAAGGCACTGGAGGTTCCCGGGATAGCTGGTGCAAGAGAGGGAACCACATCTGTCTGGGCCAGAAGGGTGCGATCAGGATGAGCGTCACTTGCTCCCTGTGAAGTTTTAAAAGAACTCTCTGGATCAACGGGAAAGGAGGAAAGGCATAGAGGAATCTGCCCGCCCAGGAGAGGGACAACGCGTCTCACCAGAAAACACCAGGCCCTGGATCTAGTGAGCAAAAATTGGGCTGTTTTCTGTATGGGGTGTGAAGAGGTCCAACTCTGGAGTACCCCATCTGCGAAACAGATCTTCTGCCACATCCTGGAGTAGTTCCCATTCGTGGACTCTGGCCCGAGTACGGCTCAGGCTGTCTGCGATGATGTTGTCCACTCCGGGAACATGAACTGCAATAAGGTTTGTGCCGTGTTGCAACACCTAATCCACACTCTCATGGCCTCCCTGCAAAGCGGGTAGGAGTTGGTGCCTCCTTGTTTGTTGAGGTAATACATCACCTCGGAATTGTCTGCAACAGAAGTGTACCCGGTGGAATCTCTCATTGGAAGGCCTGCAGAGCGTAAAGGACTGCCCTCATTTCTAGTATGTTTATGTGGAGATGAGACTCCTGGGCTGTCCACAGGCCCTGAGACCGAACACCATTGAGGTGTGCTCCCCACCCGAGCCCTGAGGCGTCTGTGGAGGGAGTCACAGTCGGGAACGGCGCTGTGAAGGGGACTCCGGCCAAGAGGTTCCCTGGATGTAGCCACCATTGCCAATCTCGAATTATGGTCTTCGTGATTCGGACTGGATGCTGCAGATGGTCTCGCCTTTGGTCCCATTGTACCCGTAACATCCACTGGGTTACCCGCATGGAGGCAGGCTAGTGGGACTGTTGTAATGGCTGTAGCCATGCGTCGAGCAGGCAAAGGACCAGTCTGGCTGGGACGGTCTTCTAGCGATAACTCCCTGATGAGGCATCTGATATGTTCCGCTCTGTCTGTGGGAGGAAAGCTTTCCCTCTGACAGTGTCCAGAACTGCTCCGATGAACTGCAGCTTCTGGGACGAACCAGGCATGACTTCTCGTAATTGATGAGAATGCCCAGAGTCTCGAACAGAGACTGGGTGCAGTGGATGGCAGCCATCAAGGCCTCCCGGGAGGGCGCCATGAGAAGCCAGTCATCCAGGTATGGGAACATATAGCGGCCCGGCTATGACAGCCATGCACTTCATGAACACCCGAGGTGCTGATGACAGCCCGAAGGGAAGAGTTTGGAACTGATAATGGCGGCCCTGAAACTCGAAGCGCGGGAACCTCCAGTGCGCCTGAGCAATGGGAATGTGCAGGTAGGCGTCCTGCATGTCCAGGGACGCCAGAAAGGCGCCTTGCTTCAGCATGGGAATTAGGCCCTGGAGGGTCACCATGTGGAAGCGCTTGTAAGCGACCAAAATGTTGAGGTCGCTGAGGTCCAGTATTGGACGGAGGTCCCCT
Source organism: Neoceratodus forsteri (assembly GCA_016271365.2). Classification (NCBI taxonomy): domain Eukaryota; kingdom Metazoa; phylum Chordata; order Ceratodontiformes; family Ceratodontidae; genus Neoceratodus; species Neoceratodus forsteri. The sequence goes on from JADMNL010000036.1 coordinate 8,065,053, forward strand.
GTTTTCTTTGGAACCAGGAAGAAGTGAGAATAGTACCCTAGTCCTCTCTGGTTCCCCTGGTAAGCGCTCAAAGGCTTCTTTTTCCAGAAGCACGAGCACTTCCTGCTGTATGAGCAGGGCATGCTGACCCAAATAACGGGAAAGCAGGGGAGGTCTTGTAGGTGGGCTGCCTACAAACTCTATGTAATGGCCATTTTTGACCAGCTGTAGAATCCACCTGTCGGTGGTGATCGATTGCCACCCTGGAAAGTGACGTGCGATGCAACCCCTGACTTTCTTTGCCCATTGATCTTGAGGAGGGGCGGGGGCTGGGAAGGAGTCATGCTGTGGCAGCATTTGTCCCTGCGAGCTGGGCCGACTGAGAATCGTTGGCCTCTGCCTGGGGATGACTTGGCCTGGACCTTGCGTGAGAAAGTGCCCCTCTGCTGCTGGCCAGAACATTGCTGTTGTCTTTGTAGCCGGCCGTGAAAACGGCTCTAGTTCCTACGAAAGGAACTAGGCCTAGACCTGCACATAGCTTGTACAGATCGGACTGCCTTCCTGGCGTCCTGGAGTTTGGTGATCACTCTCTCAGAGGCTTCACCAAACAGGACCTCGCCATTATATGGGACGTCTAGAATGTTTTTCTGGATGTCCGGGGTAAATCCAGAGACACGGAGCCAAGAGTGTCTCCGGAGACAAACACCTGAGGCTGCAGCTCTGGCTGAAGAGTCCGCAGAATCATATGCGGCTCTGAGCACTTGGGTCCCCACATCTGAACCCATACGGAGGAGGTTTAAAAGCCCCGCTTAATGGTCACCATCGGGCAGCTTTTCAATCAGGTCCTGACCCTGTTCCCACAGGGCGTACTGGAACTGAACCATATGGGTCAGATAGTTCAGTAACCTGATGGCGCAAGTAGCAGCCGTGTACATGCACCTTCCCAGGGCATCCAATTGCTTGGATTCCTGGTCCGGTGGCTAGGTGCTCATATGCTGTGGTCTCAGACTGGTCATGTGAAGCAGTGATGACCAGGGAATCAGCCAGAGGATGGTTTGCCAAATACTGGTCCTCCCTAGGGGCCTTGTATAGGCAGTCAGCCTTCTTCGGCACCGTGGGAGTGGGATGCAGACGTTTCCACGCAGCCTTGGTGACGTCTGCAAAGGTATCTACCAAGGGCGGCACTACCACAGGCTTTGGGTCTTTTTGCCGAAGGTAGCGGGCAAGGCGTTGTCGCTCAGGTCAAGCTCCTCAGCATCCCACCCCATGTTCTCCTGGATGTGCCTCATGATCTCAGCGAAGGAGGGATCATCCGAGGGGACCTGGGTAGGCCGTGTGGGTCAGGAGAGGGAATGCTGAGAGAAGGTGATCTGGAATACTCAGACGTATCCGACCTGGAATCCTCCCGGCCGGAGAGTATCGGCGTCGTCTGGGTCTTGGGGCTGGGTGACCCTGAGGGGGATCTGGAGGGAGGCCTTCTCCTGTCGGAAGATCTACCCCTAGGAGGTGGCATTTGCTCTTTGGGGGACGGAGGTCGTCCTATGGGCCCCTTGGGTGGAGGAGGGAGCGTAGGCAGTGAAGGAGTAAGAGGAGGAGGAGTAGCAGGTGTAGTAGGAGGACTACGTGCGGGACCACATCCTTCTTGATGGTGTCCCCACCACAAGGTAAAGCTCCTTTACCTCCATAGGTTCATACCGACAGCGGACCTGGCACCAGTGGCCTGTCGCCAGGGTCAGGCGCCTGATCCCTGGGGTCTCCGCCTGGGAGGGTCCCGTGGGAGGCCAGCGTCCTCGATGTCACCTGCCTGGTCTTCAGGCTGTGTGGCGTTGTCCTCTGTAGAGTCCCTCCAACCGGCGTCCACCAGCGACGGAGGTGCGGTCTTCCGCTCCGGGGTAGCCGACGTCTGTCCCCTGGCCGACGTCTTCGGACCTGGCGAACGCCTGGCCAGTGACTGGTGTCTCAATGTCGTCGGCTCCTATGAGCACCGAAGGTGCTTGGCCGACGCCGGGTGGTGGGCCGTCTGGTCCGATGTCCGTTTTGAGGGATGTCAGGTCCTTAGTTTTGCGGGGTGCCGGATCCAGACATCTGCGTGGCTGGAAGACTGACCTGGAGTCAGTATCCCGGCGACAGGAGGAAGATTTGTGGCGCTCACCTGACTTCGAAGAGGCCTTGAAAGGTGTTGAGGAAGCCAAGGGTCTCGAAGTCTTCAGAGGCTGGAGCAAAGAAGAACCGCTAGAGGACCTGACCTGGACCGGGGGAGGTTGCGACCGAGCCCTGGAGTGAGTGCGGTCCGATTTACAGCTGGAACTTCGGGAGTCCGAGGCCCGTGCAGGAGACCTGGACCTCGCCTTTTCCCAGTGCTTGTCCCGGTGTTTATGGGATTTACTTGAAGGTTCTCCCCAGGAGGAAGGTTCCTGGTCCATGCTTTTCAGCTACTCTTCTAGGAGAAATGCTTGGAGTGCCTTCTGACGGCGGATCCTGGTGTGGCTGTTAAAACCCTGGCAAAAGGAGCAGGCCTTGGTGTCGTGGTCCGGGTCTAGGCAGCGCACGCAGGACGAATGGGGATCACTGAAGGGGATCTGTTTGCCGCAGGTGCACTTCAAGTGGTGACCCTCTAAAGATGGAGTTGGAAAGGACATCAGTTGAGCAGAGCCAAAAAAGAAACAAAATTCTTCGTAGTTCTGTAGTCGTCACACGCTAGAAAGGAGACCGAGAGACCAATACTGGCCAGTCGACGGCGGGAAAAGAACTGAGGATTATTGGGGGACCACCTCCTTATGTACTTTGCCCGACATCGGGGGCAGGACCGACGTCGGAGGCAGTCCCTGCTGAAGACTGCTAGCTAGAAAATTTCCGTGGGGTCCTGGCGCCTGCCAGCTTCAGTCCTAATGGTGTTACCTGCTGCAAGAGCTGTATCTCGAAGTAAGATCAGGAGTACTTTGGCAGAGTATTTGAAGGAAACTCCGTGAACTCCAGCGTGTGTCCTCTCCTGATGATATCCAGGACCCACTGGTCTGCAGTGATCGACTTCCACCCTTTGAGATGAAGGAGAAGCGGCCCGACCGTCTACCCAGTCTTCCTCTGGGAGGGGTGGAAGGAGTCATTAGGCTGAGCGGGCATAGGCAGAGAGGCCTGGGAGGACTTGGGCCACAGGTAGGGCGCCTCCAGGCTGCTGGTCACTGGCTCTCTTACGAAAGCCGCCTCTCTGACCCTGCTGATTACCACGGGAGTGTCCACCTTGACCACCTAAGGGCTTACGAAATGGATGTTTTCATTGCAGTCGCTGGTCGCCGCAGTACATTTGGTGGACCGACCAGATGGACTTACCAGACTCTTGAAGACAAGAAATCAAAGCTTCCGTATCCTGCCCAAATAACATGGTACCCTGGAATGGTAAATCCTTGATACCAGACTGCAGATCCTGGTGGAAACCTGAAACTCTCAACCAGGCGTGGGCCAGAGGCACACCCGGAAGCAGCTGCCCTGGCTGCCGTATCTGCAGTATCGTCTGAGGGCTCTCAGGACATGGGAGCCTATGTCGGAGCCATTTCACGATATCCAGAAATTCCATCTTCTGGACTGGAATCTGGCCTTCAGTAGCTCGTCCCCTCTCCCACAGAGCATTCTGGTACAGGACCATATGCGTCAGGAAGTTAAGGAACCGGATGGAACAGGTGGAGGCAGAATAAACTTTCTTGCTCATTTGGTCCAAATACCGAGACTCTAGATTGGGAGGCTGCGAGTTAAGGTGCTTCGGCAGCCTGAATTTGTCATGGGCAGCCTTGATGACCGAAGAGTCTGCCTGATGGTTCTCTGCCAGAAAAGCTTCTGCCCTCTGGGCCTTATAGAGCCAACCCGACTTCTTGGGAACAGCCGGGATGGAAGCTGGATGCCTCCAGGAAGTCAGAGTCAGGTCCTGGAAGGTGTCCACTACAGGAGGGTCCACCAGTGGTTTTGGCTCCTTTTGCCTCAGGTATTTTGGCAATCTCCGGCGTTCCGGATCCAGGTCCTCTGTTTCCCACTCATTGGAGGCCTGGATATGCCTCATGACGTCCATGAAGGTTGGATCGTTGGGAGGCGAGCGAGCTGGTCCTTCTCTCTCGGGACTGCTCTAAGTTGAAAGAGGAAGATGATGAAGACAACGAAGAGGGAGATCGATTATATGATCTGGAATAGTCTGATCTCTCCTTATGACCAGACTCCCTCTGTCGTCGGTAACTGGGGGACCTGAGACCGGCGACGGAGCAAAGACCAACGTCGGGAGTGCTCTCATCTAGGAGAACGAGAAGGGCTGCATGTACGCTACCTGGACCGGTGACAGTCTCCAGAATCCTTGGAGCGTCGACGGTGGTCTCCGGACCGGGTGCAGGTATGAGCCCTAGAAGGAGGTGTAGGCGGTCGCTCCCGGGACTTCCTCAGGGAAGGCTCACCTCCCGGCTGTGGTTTGCCACTGGGTCCGGTACCAGTGTCTGGGCTGGCGGCGGGGAGGGGTCGCTTCTGCCCCACCAAAGGAGAACTCCTCCTGCAGCTCTTCCTTCTCGAAAAAGCCCGCCCGAAAGGAGTATCCGGACATCGGCCCAAGGAGAGCCCTCTTGGGGGTCCAGGGGAGAGGAGGACTTGGGAGACTGGGACGTTAGCTCTTCCATGACCGTTCCCTCACCCTTCGCCCCTTCAGCCGGCGTCGGTGGTGGTACCAACAACAGGGTGCCGCCAGGGGGTGCCGGAGAGTCCTTGGGCTCCAGGGGAGTGCCTTTAGCAGGCGATGCCGGTGCCTTGGCAGGTGGGGCCGCAGTTTTCACCTCCAAGGGCTTGGTGGTAACCCTTAGTGGGGTTACCTTCGGCTTGGCTGGCTTCTCCCCTGAAGGGCCAGCCTTGGGATGCTCTCCTGAGCCCGGGGAAGGACAGGCCTTCTTGGGAGAGGGCCGCGAACGAGAGAGGGACAGCAACCAGGACCGGTGCCAGGACCGACTACGGTCTTTCCCATGGCGCTTGGATTTTTCCTTACGCTTCCCCTCGGAGGAGTGCAGATCCATCTTCTTCTCCAGTAGAAAAGCCTTCAGGGCCTTCAGACATCGGATCTGGGTCCGGCTGGTAAACGCCTGGCAGGCTGAGCAAGCCGCGGCATCGTGGTCCGGCCCGAGGCAGAAGACACAACTTTTGTGCCCGCCTTTGGCAGGGATCTGCCTCCCACAATCGCACTTATTCTGATGGGGTTCTGGAGAGGCCAACAGTGAAGACATCCGTCGAGCAACTGCAAAAACCATCGGAAAATGGCCTGACGGACGATAGCGTGAAAAAAACGCGAAAACAGTAGCAAAAGCGGGTTTTTAAAGAAGTTTAGCTGTTCCACGAAGCTGGAGCAAGTCCCTCTCTTCACGTCTGGGGACGTGAGAAAAAGAACTGAGGTGGAGCTGGGTCCACCCTTTTGTTACCAGGGCTGGCGTTGGGGGGCCGACGTCAGGCGGTCCTGCTGCATACTGCTGGCTAAAAGCGTTTCCGGAGGGTCCTAGTACCTGTAGCATAGTCCTAATTGTTATAGCCTGCTGCAAGAGATCCCACTCGAAGTAAGATAGGAAAATTACGTACCTACCGTAATTCTTGATCTTCTTGGACGAGTCTCCACCACTCATTCACACTAGTGGGATTGGCGCCGGAGGCACTAAGACCCATCGGGAGCAAACTTTGCTGGAGGGTCGGTGAGAGAGGCAGCGCCTGCGAGACCTGGCGCGCTGAGCAGCGCTCGGCGGTAATGACCATCTCGGCGTCGACCCTCCAACCGCCCAGTACCTTTTTTACCAAGGAGGTGCAGCGCAACCAACGAAAGGGTAAACCTAACATTAAAAACGGACATAAGATAGTCCGTATGACCCGTGTAAGAAGGGTCAGCAAAGAAGTCCTCACGGCCTAAAGATTTGAGGGAGTGAAGACCAATACAGCGGTGAGCTCGAGGGATGGAGGGTGGGCGTGTGAATGAGTGGTGGAGACTCGGCCCAAGAAGATCAAGAATTACGTAGGTACGTAATTTTCCTATCTTCCTGGACATAAGTCTCCACCACTCATTCACACTAGTGGGAGAGTACCAAGCTGATAATCCCCCAAAAGGGCGGCAGGAAAGCCAGAGCTCACGCGTCTAAGATAGAAGCCCATTAAGGATAGTTCTGCCGAATGCGGAATGCCGCCTGGCATGAACATCCAGTGCATAGTGCTTAACGAAAGTATGCACTGAGCTCCAGGTAGCGGCGTTGCATATATCTGCAATTGGAACATTGCGAATTTCCGCTAGGGATGCATGATCACTCTAGTAGAGTGAGGCGTATACCTACCTTCTAATTTAACTTGAGCCATGGAATAGCAATGACGAGCATGCCACTAACCATGAAGAGATACATCTAATAGCGACAGGTTGACCCAGCCGGTGTCGCTGAAAGAAACGAACAGTTGCTGAGTCTTGCGAACATCCTTGGTTCTATCTAAATAGAACCTGAAGCTCTTAACATCCAAGGAATGAAGAGCCTGCTCCCCTTCATTTTGGAAATTAGCGAGTAAGCGGGAAGTACCAGAGGTTGGTTCAGATGGAATTCTGACACAACCTTGGGAAGAAATTTAGGATGAGTAAGGAGAACTACCTTGTCCTTATGGAATACAGTATATGGAGGGTCCGTAACCAGTGCATGTATCTCAGAGACCCTCGGGCTGAGGTAATGGCCACCAGGAAGGCAGTCTTCCAGGTAAGAAATTTTAACTCACAGGTAGCTAAGGGTTCGAAAGGCTTCGAGTGAGCATGTCCAGCACCAGGTTAATGTCCCAGGCTGCAACTGGACGGCTAACAGGGGTCTGGTATGAGAAATCCCTAAGAAATCTCTTCACCATAGGTAACTGAGCCAGAGTTAAGGAAGAAACCGGCTCATGGAAGCTGAGATGGCACTAAGGTGAACTTTAACTGTGGAGTATTGAAGACCTAAGTTTGATAGGTCCAAAAGATACTCAGAACCTTGCCAGGAGGACAGGAAAAGGGATTCAAGAGGATTTTGCACACCAGAGAAAAACGTTTCCATTTGGAGCGTACGTTTTCTGGTGGCTGGCTTCCGAGCAGCCAGAAGGATGTCTGAGACTCTGAGAGACGTTGAACCGATTCACTTCTATCTCTTCAGGAGCCAAGCATGAAGGTGAAGTGATTTCAGGTTGGATGGACCAACGAACCTGAGTCAGAAGACTGATTTGCAAAGGAAGTGGTCTCGGAGAGCTGCCAACATACTGTTGAGTAGAGGAAACCATAGTTGCCGAGGCCAGGAAGGAGCAATGAGAATCATCTTGGTCCCCTGAGACTCGAACTTGAGGAGTACTCTGGATTAGAGGAATGGTGGAAAGGCGTAAGAAAGCGTTTTGTCCACCGCAGCCTGAACGCATCCTGACAGAAAATGCCAGGCCCTGGATTTCTGGAGCAGAAGAGAGGCAGTTTTCAGTTGGTGGGGATGCAAAAGGTCCAGGTCTGGAGTCCCCACTCTTTGAACAGGGACCGAGCTACGGCTGGATCGAGAGACCACTCGTGAGGGTCTGCCTCCGTTCTGCTGAGGTGATCTGCTAGAGTCGCTTTGTATACCTGGCAGATAAACCGCTTGAATCAGAGACTTGTGCCCAAGCACCACTCCCACACCCTCATTGCTTCCCTGCAAAGGGATAAGAATGAGCACCGCCTTGCTTGTTGATGTAATACATCACTGCTTTGTTGTCCGCTTGAAGGAGAATGTTCTTGTGACAAAGGACATCCTCAGAGCTCGGATTGCATAGGACAGCCTCATCTCCAGGACATTTATGTGGAGATGAGTTTCGAACTGAGTCCATACACCTTGAGTGTGGAGGGAGAGACAGTGAGCTCCCATCCATAAGCGATGCATCTGTGGTGATGGAATCTGATGATCCGGGGAGCAAAGGGGAATCCTTCCAGGAGATTGCTTCTTGAGACCACCAGGTGAGAGACCACGGAAGGCTCCGTCACCTGATGGGATAAGACTGGGGTGAGAGGTCGGGACCACTGAGTGGAGAGCATCCACTGGGTGGTTCTCATGTGCAGTCGGGCCAGAGGGACAGTGAAGACCGAGGGACGCCATGAGAGACCCAACATCGTTGCATCGAGAGAGCTGTAACCGATTGGTTCTCCCTGATGTAACGGGCCATACGAAGGATGTCGAGTCTTCTGTCCTCTGGAAGGAAAGCCTTCGCTGAAGAGAGGTGTCTAGAAGCGTCCCTTGAAAAGGAGCCTCTGGGAGGGTTGCAGTTCAGATTTTTCAAATTCAGCAGAACTCCCATGGGACGTGAGAGGCGAAGTAGTTGTGCACGAGTTCCAAAGTCCCTTGGCCGGAAGGGCTTGCAGAAGCCAATCGTCCAGGTAGGGAAACACTCGAGTCCGACTTTCCTGAGATGCGCATGAGAACTGCACAACACTTTGTAAAAACTCTGGCGCCGAGGAATAGCCCAAAGAGGCAGGACTCCTGAACTGATAATGCTGACCCAAAGCTACAAACCTGAGGAATGGTGGGTCGGGTGGACGGGATATGCTGGTAAGCATCCTGCATATCCAGAGAGGCCAGCCAGTCGTGGTTGATGCAGCAAGGGTAACAGGGTACCTAGGGAAATCATCTTGAATTTCTCCTGGGGAGGAATTTGTTTAACTCTGAGGTCTAGAATGGGCGCATCCCCAGATTTCTTTGGAACCAGAAAGTAATGGAAATAGAACCCTGTGTTTACGCATGAATCGGGGGCACCAGTTCTATTGCTCTAGTTGTTCAGAAGGCCCTGGATCTCCGCGGTGAGGAGATCTGATTGAGAGCCGACAACCTGGGTTGTCGTATGGGAGGACAACTGGGGGCTCCAAGAAATTGAGAGAGTAACCTCGCAATTATCCAAGAACCCATTTGTCTGAGGTTATGGACTTCCACTGGTTGTAGAAGTACATCAGACGACCCTCCCACGGAGGAGAAAGTTCCACCTCGGGCAGAGGGATGGAACTTGGGCCAAGCGACTCATAAGGTAGCGCTGGGAGCTTTCAGGTCCTGCGCTTTCTGCTCGCGCCTTCTTTTGAGGTTGGGCAGGTTGGCTTTAGGAAGCTTCCCTGCCTCTGCCCCTAAAGGACTGACGACTATGAAACTGGACGTCTGTTCACATGCCCCGAGAGGGGCAGGCGAGGTCTGGCCAACTTAATGGACGATCTAGTCTTCTGAGTGGCCTCTAAGGCTTGCTCCACCTGAGGGCCAAAAGGAAGGAGCCATCAAAGGCAGCGCCATCACCTGCTGCTGAGCATCATTCGTGAAGCCAAAGTGCGCGGTCAGGAAATGGCGCAGAGTACAAATCCCAGCGGCTGCTGAGCGAGAAGCAGTGTCGAAAGCATCCATAGCGGCTTTTGACCTGTTGGTTATTGGACTCAATACCTCTAATAACGGTCAGAAGAAGCTCTGACTTGGAATCGAATCTGGAAGAGCTTCAACCATTCTTTTCATAGAGTGCCACAGGATATACTCATACTGAGAAAATAGCCTTGATAACTGCTGTACGCATACTTAGAGTGGAGGCAGCAAAGACTCTCTTACCTAATGTATCAATCTACGAGACTCTTTGTTAATAGGTCGAGCTGTAGTAGTTTGAGGAAGAAACCTTGTCATTCTCTGCCAGGACTACAATAGGATCCGCAGCGCTGGGATGCCAAATGGGACGCATCCTTGAGAGCGGAATACTTTTATCAATGGATTTAGCCACTGAGGGAATAAGAGCAGGGTTATTCCATACCATTTGAGACAGCGTCTCGAAGGAAAGCTGAATCGGAGGAGTCAAATCCGTAGGGATCTCCGAGCATGAAGATACTGAGTCTTAATATCTTCCCAGGATCGATGTCTGTAGTCTGGAGAGAAAGAGTGGATCCCAGGTTCTTCAACAGAGACTTAAAGGACAGGTCCTCGACCACAGGCTCTGTAACGAAAGATCCTGTTTCCTCCACTTCATCACCCAACCGAAGGTCTGGGTCAGGCTCAACATCATCTCCTGATGGTCCAGAAAGGACTGTTTGGACAGGAAAGGGTAAAATTAGAGAGGGGAAATGGCAGAAAAACAAGGAAGTCTAGGAGCTGCGGCGCCGAGCCGGCAAAGCGGGCTGAAACGGCACCGAGGCGCCTGCGCGCGAAGAGGCCTGTGACCCCTGCGCCCAGCGGCGCCCGCGGGCAGCCGCCCAGCGCTACAAGCGCGACCAGCAGCATCGCAGACGGCGCATAAACGGCGCCGCGGGCAGCGCCATGACGGCGCATCGCGAGCGACGCGCGGCAGCGCCGCCCGATCCGCGGCACCACCGGCGGCGCCGCGGACAGCAGGCGCCTGCCAGCGCCCGAGACCGCGGTAGCCGCCACGCCAGCGCCCGCAAGCTCAGCGGCCCAGCGGCGCCGACACGGCCACAGACCCTGCAGAAGGCGCGGAAAAGCCCGAGAACCTGGAAAACAAGAGAAGAAAAATACCAGGAGATAAGGGCATCGGTGAGGCCCCTGCGCCGCAACCATGTGAGGGAAACACCTAAACGCAGAGTCGCTTAGCACCGAAGAAGGCGCCGCGCGACTAGGAAGGTCCAACCGCCCTACCTGATCGCTGGAGGAGCCCGAGGGCTCCGAGGTAACCGAGCCAGGCAGAAGAACCAACCTCCGAGCCCATCGCTCCATAAGAGCGGCCCACTGATGAAACTGCTCATCTGGAGCCCTACCTATAGGCGGGGAGGGGCTCCGATGTCGAGGACGACGATTATCGGAAGTTGGCGACTCCGAAGAGGAGACCGGCACCTAGCACGATAACCCACCACCGACGACGCCCAGACATACCAGAGGGCGACCTCGAGTGATGCCTTCTCTTTTTTGACCTGTGGGCCGAAGAAGAGCTCGAGGCCGAACGGCGCCGAGAATGCGACCGTTTATTTTTATGCCGGCGGGGGGACCGCCCATCCCCCCGGGCATCGGACTGACCGTGATCGGAACCCGCTGAGGAGAAGAGGCTGACGGACAACCGACTGACTGAACAGCTTTCATCACGAAGTCTCACTACAAATCACCTGACCTGCTCATGGTGGAAGCTCCGTCCAGTAGGCGAGACTTCTTCAAGTAAGTTAAATTTAAATATTAGAAAATTTTACTGAAAATAGAATAAAACTAGCGATACTACTAACGTGATAATGTTACAAAAAACAAACTAGCTATGCGCTAGTTTGAATTTGACTCCCACTGGTGACGGCGTCGTCACTGAAGCGCACTTCGACGGCGGAAAAAGGAACTGAAAGGCGGTTGGAGGGTAAGTCGCCGAGATGGTCATTACCGCTCGAAAGCAGCTGCTCATGCGCGCCGTGTCTCATGGCGCCGCCTCGCCCCGACCCTCCAGCAAAGTTTGCTCCCTGAGGGTCTTAGTGCTCGGCGCCAATCCCACTAGTGTGAATGAGTGGTGGAGACTTATGTCCAGGAAGATCAGTAGTTCGAGGAGTGGTATATATTGTTTATCCACACTCTCTGGCATGTCCTTTTCCTTTAAATCTCGCCGGGAAGTCTTCAAGCTGGCTCCTCCCACCCACCTGGGTGGTAAATACCTCGGCTCTGCCCCATGACGCCAGATCTTAGTCCGCTGGAAATAAGATGGTGCGCCTAAAGCCGGGAAGGTCGGGTGGGTGTGCGAGGATGAACATATGCCACTTTTAGAACTACTGTTGCAGGCGAGTAACCTGTTCTAGGAGCGTGGATATGTTGTTCATCCACACACTCTGGCAGACTCCAAGCAGTTCTCCGGGAGGAGGGAGGCAAGGTGCACGCCTCCTATTTACGAAACAGAGATTGGAGAACCAAGGCCACAAAACCAGCATCCCGCCATGACTCAAGGTCGATGTGGTAGTGGGTAATGAAGGTGCTTGCTGACTTCCAGGTAGCAGTCTGACAGATCTTCTGGATAGGGATGTCCCTGGAAGCAGCCATCGATGCAGCAGTATGGTAGGTAGAATGAGCTCTTATCCCTCTGGGAGGCTCCTTGCCCGCCAACTCATAGCACAGACCTATGCATGATGTAATCTATCTCGCAATGGTCCATTTAGCTGCAGGCCTGCCAGAAGTGGCTTCAGCATAGGTGACAAACAGCTGGCAAACCTCTGCCCGAATTTTAGCCATTCTCTCCTTATATCACGACAGAGCACATCTCAGGTCCAGAGTATGGAGCCTGCACTCAGCGTCCAAGGTGTAGTTAGGGTAATATACTGGCAGAGTCAACACCTGGTTAAGGTGAAACTCTGATACCACCTTCGGAAGGAATTTCGGTTGGGGAAGCAGGACAACTTTGTCCCAGTGAAAGACCAGATAAAGGGAATCCACTGAGGCGCCTGGAGCTCCTCTGTCCTGGCTGACGGATGGCCACCAGGAAGGCAGTCTTCCATGACAAGTGTGAGAGCTCAAACTTGTGCATGGGTTCGAATAAGCTTGCCCATGAGCTCTGCCAAAACCAACAGAAGATCCCATGAAGGTGGAGGTTCACACACGGAGGGGCTATGTAATTCAGGCTTTGAAAAGCACCCGACCACAGTCGTCTATGCCAATGTCGACTGTGCAGCCCACGCTCGGTAAGCAGAGATGGCTGCCAGGTGCATCCTAAGGGTCGATGACCGAAGACCCCCTTTGGAGAGGGACCAAAGGTAGTCTAAAATGTTAGCCACAGAGCAGGCTAAGGGGTCCAGACTCTTACCCCGACACCAAATGGAAAACCTTTTCCATTTGAAAGCATAACATTTCCTGGTCAATTCCTTATGAGATGCCTCCACCACAGTGTAGACATCTTCGGAAAGCCCCAGAGCCAGGAACTCTACAGGAGGCCTGAGGTCCACGGCCTCGAGAAGGCATCCTCTGCAGTGGGGGGTGGGCATGGTACAGTCTCAGCTTGATGTTCTCCCTGGAGGCAAACAGGTCCACCAATGGTTTGCCCCAGTGGGAGAACAGATTGTAAGCTACCTCTGGATGGAGAGACCACTCGTGGGATGTCTGGCCTATGCGACTGAACGCATCTGCCAGTTGGTTCGAGACTTCTGCCACATGGATGGCAAGGAGATCCACCTCCAACTGGCTGACAAGGGATGCGTGCCACCCTGTTTGTTGAGGTAGTACATGGTCGCGGTATTGTCCGTCTGGACTTGAACCACTTGACCCGGAGCTGAGAGTGAAAGCTGAGAGTGCCAGTCTGACTGATCTGAGCTCCAACAGGTTGATGTGGCATCAGGACTCCTTGGGAGTCAGGAGCCTGTGGGCCCTTTTGTCCCCCATGTAGGCTCCCCAGCCCATGAGAGAGGTGTCGGGCGTAAGGACGACTGTTGGCTCGAGGCGAACAAATGGGATCCCTTCCTGCAACCAGTCTGGAGCGGTCTACCAGTGGAAAGCGACCCACATCTTCTGGGTTACAGTGATCAGCTGGTTGAAATGACCATGGCACTGAGTCCACTGGGCAGCCAGCTCCCATTGGAAAGGGCACATGTGCTACCAGGCCCAACAGACCACTGAGGTGCATGCCACCATGTAACCCAGAAGGCGCAGGAAGTCCCAGGCAGGACACAATTGCCCAACCAGAAATGATTGGGCAAAGGAGGAGAGAACCTCCGCCCTGTCCGCCGGGAGCAGAGCTCTGGCTTGACAAGAATCGAGCTCTGCCCCAATGAAGCCCATCACCTGAGAAGGCACGAGTTCCGACTTGGCCGTGTTGATCAAGGCCGAGTTGGGAGCAGGTCTGGAGGGCCAGGTCCCTAGACCTCTCCACCTCCTGTTGGGTGGAACCTGCTAGGAGCCAATCGTCAAGGTAAGGATAAATCCTGACACCCCCGAGATGGGACGCCACCACTGTAATGCATTTGGTGAAGACCTGTGGGGCCAATGACAGGCCGAGCGGCATGGGTGGAACCAATATAGGGACCCTGAAGCTGAGGAACTGATGATGAGACAGAAGGATTGGGATGTGAAAAGGCATCCTGCAGATCCAGTGAACAGAACCACATGTTTTGCTTCAAGGATGGTACTGTTTCGCTCCAAGGATTGTATGATCTGGGACAGAGTGACCATCCGAAAGGTGCGTGACGGAATATTGATTCAGGTTGTGCAGATCTAGAATGGGGCACCAGCCCCCCATCCACTTGGGACCACGAAGTACCTGGAGACAAAATCTGGGGCTGCTGGAGGATATGCCACTGGTGCTACAGCCTCCTTGAGGAGGAGCCGAGTGATGTCGTCTCGGAGAGCAGACCGAGTCTGAGCAGATACTCTTTCCTCCCGAAGGGAGCGGGCTCTCCTTGGAGGGTACTGCTCATATTCCAGAGGCAGTCCCTGACCGACCACTTCGAGAACCCACCTGTCTAAAGTAACAGCAGACCAGGTGGAAAGGAAGTGGTGGAGCCAGCCCCCAACGGGAGGACCCAGAACAGGCGTGACAGGAGAGGGGTTGGCAGCCCCTGCCCCATCACTGAGCAGGCTTGTAGGAGTACCCAGGACTGGAACTTCAGCCTCCTTTACAGGCTTGGGAGTGCCGGGGTGCCAAGCTTCAGCCTGCTGCTGTCCTCCTTGAAAAGGACTGCTGAGCACTGAGGGAAGAATGCCGAAGGCTTCTTTTTCTTCTGCTGGTTTTGCCGAAGAACCCTTGGCAGACGTAGCATCCAAGGTGGCATGTGACCAGCCACACCCAGGCTGAACAGGTGGGTCCCTAGGAAGGCACGCTGGCTAGTCTGTGCTGAGTATCCACCGGAAGGAGGAGAGCCTCGCCAAGCCCCTGCGACAAGAGGCAACTGCAGCTGCACATCGAGCTGGCACACAGAATCCCGCAATGTCCATGTCAGCCTGAAGTTGCTGTTTGTCAACAGCTCAGCTCCTGATCCAGACCTGTTTGGACGTGGTCTGCATGTCCGCAGAGGAGATGTGGGGACTTCATCCAAAGACACTAGGAGGGCATGGAGAAGTGTGCCATGATGACGGCCGAGCTTGTCTGATGAAGGCCCAAGGAGGAAGCTACAGACCTTGGATGAATGGTCCAAGAGCTTGGACTCTTCTCAGATCAGTCAGTATCAGCAGAACTGCCAGTACGCCTGTACACAGAGGCGGTCACCAGGTTCTCGTCCGAAGGGTGCTCTGTGAACCCTGCAAGGCACCCCCATGGACACCATATACTTGCAGGCCATGCGGACAGACTGAGCTGGACAAGAGGCAGGGCACTGCCAAAGTTCAAGAGCTGGGCCCACTATGGCCTCGGCCACCGGAAAGGCCTCCGTTGGGGTAACCCCTCTCTTGAAGATGTCCATTAGAGGGTACGCCGCCTTTTTCTGGATTGGCTCCAAGGACATCCCTGCAGAGATGAGGAGGAGAATGCCTTGGAAAGATGAGGGACATTCCTCAGTCTCTAACCCACCGGCTGATTTGTCATCCCCGGGATGAGAATGCAGGCCAGTCACATCTGAATCCGGATACAACGGTCGACCGTCCAAGTCACCTTCAACCCACAGAGGGCGGTCTCCGGTGAAAGTGACCGACAGACTCCGGGGGAGCCCGGTGTGCGGCCTATCTTCTTTGGAAAGACCCCCCCACAGGCTGCTTGGGCGGTGGTTCCACCACGATCGGTGGAGAGACCAGTTTAGGCCAAACCGGAGGTGTCGCCAGCGCCATGGGCGGGGGAACCGACTTGATCGGCTCCGATGGAGTTTGCTTCGGCCAAGGAGGCGAAGCCAAGTAATGGCCAGGTGTAGCCGGGCCGGCTTGTGCCCGAAGTCAAATCAGCTGCCGCCACATGGGTCCTCATAGCAATCGAGTTTCCGCCGCAGCCTCTCTCATCCGAGGACGACGAGGGACGACCGATGGCACTGCCTCTAGAGCATTTATGGCTCTTCCTCGGCCTTTCAGTCGAGGGGGTCAGAGACCTCGATCAAGATCGGACAGGCCGATTCGGTCACTCGGGAGACACCGGCAGGACTGGTGATTTCCTGGGGTTGGGGACCACTTCCTCAGTGGGAGTCCCAGCAGGCTGGGTCTCCTCATCGGGGAAAGTCAGAATTGGAGTTTGATCGAGAGAATCATTGACCAGAGACTGCGATAAAGGATCAATCAGATCAATGTCGATTTCTACATCGTCGATCGACTGTTTGTTTGACTGGCCAGACGGCAAAGCCGAGAGGCCAGCAGCTGAAGAAGCAATCTCAACCGAAGTCAAGACCACATGTACCTGGGACCGAGCTCTCTCCCGCTCCCAAGAGAGTCTCCGTCGGGACGGAGACTATCCCGGATCCTTCTCCCGCTTACAGGATAGAGAGGAGTGCATGCCCGCAGGACCCTCTCCCTTGGTCGGGAAAGACTGGCACAACTCTCGGAAGGAACCCGAGAAGGTGGAGCCCAGAGTGAGCAGAACGAAGAAGCTCCGAGTAGTTTCTGCAGCCCAAGCTGCTTTCTCTTCGAATGCTTGCATGCATTCCAACTGCTCGGCAGATCCCGCAGCCACGGAAATCGTCCACCGAGTCTCCTTGGATTTTTATTTATTTATTTGCTTTTGTTATCACCGGAGAGTTCCATTTCTCCGGCCTCCCCAACTTCAGGCATGAGAGACGGTCGTCGAGGATGTTAGGATGGAAAGCGAGACACAAATCGCATTTCGAGGTGTCATGGTCGAGACAATAGACGTATGTGGTGTGGGGATCAGTGCGTGACATCTTCTGACCGCAAAGGGCACCAACAAAATACGGAGGAAGACTTGTCTTCCATAAGCGAAGGTATAGAGTCGCGATCGTCAATACGAACTAGACGGATTTTCGGAATAACCAAAGGTTTTAGAGTCAGGGCCTACAAAATGCATGAGCACGAGGGAGGCAACCTTAATCTTCCAGCGAAAAGGAAGATCTGGCATCACAGGTTGGAGCCGAGGGTTATACCACCCAGGTGAGTGGGTGGGAGGAGCCAGCTTGAAGACTTCCGTGTGGATGAACAACATATCCATGATTCTAGAAAAATTTTTCATCTGTAGATGAATTAATTGAAATACTGTAATCAAGCACCCCTAGAAGAAAACCATGGGCGAGTCGTGCCCTTGATTGGGGGGTCAAAAACTGCTCGATTTTGTGTAGTCCCCCCAGCCTCTGATGAATAGTTTTTGTTAATGCTAAAATATGGCTTTCAAATGTTAATCTAGAGTCCAAAAATGAAAATTACGTACCTACCGTAATTCTTGATCTTCTTGGACGAGTCTCTACCACTCATTCACACTAGTGGGATTAGCGCCGGATGCACTAGGACCCATCGGGAGCAAACTTTTTGCTGGAGGGTCGTCGCGAGAGATGGTGCCGCGAGCAGCGGCTCGAGCGGCAATGACCATCTCGGCGACGACCCTCCAACCGCCTCAGTACCTTTTTTTTACCAAGGAGGTGCAGCGCAACTAACGTAAAGAGTAAATCTAACCTTAAAAAACGGACATAAGATAGTCCGTACGACCCGCGTAAGAAGGGTCAGCAAAGAAGTCCTCACGGCCTAAAGATTTGAGGGAGTGAAGACCAACACAGCGGTGAGCTGGGATGGAGGTGGGCGTGTGAATGAGTGGTGGAGACTCGTCCAAGAAGATCAAGAATTACGGTGGGTATGTAATTTCATATCTTCCTGGACATAGTCTCCACCACTCATTCACACTAGTGGGAGAGTACAAGCTGATAAAATCCCCAAAGAGGCGGCAGGAGAGCCAGAGCTCACAGCGTCTAAGACAGAAGACCATTGAGGATAGTTCTGCCGAATCTTTGGAGATGTAAGCCTGGCATGAACATCCAGTGCATAATGCTTAACGAAGGTATGCACTGAGCTCCAGGTGGCGGCATGCAGATATCCGCAATTGGAACATTGCGAATCTCCGCTTAAAGATGCACGATTTCACTTAGTAGAGTGAGCGTACCTCTACCCTCCAATTTAACTTGAGCCATGGAGTAGCAATGTCGAGGCATGCCACTAACCATGATGAGATGCATCTAATAGCGGCCAGGTTGACCCAGCCGGTGTCGCTGAAAGAAACAAACAGTTGCTAAGTCTTGCGAAAATTCTTGGTTCTATCTAAATAGAACACTGAAACTCTCTTAACATCCAAGGAAAGAAGAGATCGTTCCCTTCATTTTGAAATTAGCAGTAAGAGGGAAGTACCAGAGGTTGGTTGAATGGAATTCTGACACAACCTTGGGAAGAAATTTAGGATAGTCGGAGAACTACCTTGTCTTTATGGAATACAGTATCACGGAGGTCGTCACCAAGGCATGAATCTCGAGACCCTGCGGGCTGAGGTAATGGCCACCAAGAAGGCAGTCTTCCAGGTAAGAAATTTTAGCTCACAGGTAGCTAAGGGTTCGGAAGGCTTCCAGTGAGCATGTCCAGCAGCAGGTTAATGTCTCAGGTTACAACTGGACTCCTAACAGGGGGTCTGGTATGAAGAATCCCCTTAAGAAATCTCTTCACCATAGGAAGCTGAGCCAGAGTCAAGGAAGAAACCGGCTCATGGAGCAGCTGAGATGGCACTAAGGTGAACTTTAACTGTGGAGTACTGGAGACCTGAGTTTGATAGGTCCAAAAGATACCCAGAACCTTGTCAGGAGGACAGGAAAAGGATTCAAGAGGACTTTGCACACCAGAGAGAAAAGCGTTTCCATTTGGAGCGTGCGTTTTCGGGTGGCTGGCTTCAGCAGCAGCAGAAGGATGTCCGAGACTCTACGAGGCATGAATCGATTCACTTCTACCTCTTCAGGAGCCAAGCATGAAGGAAGGTGAAGATTTCAGGTCAGGATGGACCAACGAACCCTGAGTCAAAAGCTGATTTGCAAGGAAGTGGTCTCGGAGAGGCTGCCAACATACTGTTGAGTAGAGGAAACCATAGTTGCCGAGGCCAGGAGAGACAATGAGAATCATTTGGTCCCCTGAGACTCGAACGAGAGGAGAACTCTCTGGATTAGAGGATCGGTGGAAAGAGGCGTGAAAAGCGTTTGTCCACCGCACCTGAAACGCATCCTGACAGAAAATGCCAGGCCCTGGATTGGAGCAGAAGAGAGGCAGTTTTGCGTTGAGTGGGGATGCAAGGTCCAGATCTGGAGTCCCACTCTTCAAATAGTGACCCGAGCTACGGCTGGATCGAGACACTAAGTGAGGTCTGCCTCCGTTCTGCTGAGGTGATCTGCTAGATCGTTTTGTATACCTGAGATAAACCGCCTGAATCAGAGAGACTTGTGCTCAAGCACCACTCCCACACCCTCATTGCTTCCTGCAAAGGGAATAGAATAAGCACCGCCTTGCTTGTTGATGTAATACATCACAGCTTTGTTGTCCGTTTGAAGGAGAAATGTTCTTGTGACAAAGGATATCCTTCAGAGCTCGGATCGCGTGAAGGACGCTCATCTCCAGGACATTTATGTGGAGAGAGTTTGAGACTGGTCATACACCTTGAGTGTGGAGGGCGACAGTGGCTCCCCATCCCATTAGCGATCGTCTGTGGTGATGGAGATCTGATGATCCGGGGAGCAAGGGAACCTTCCAGATTGCTCTCTTGGAGTCCACCAGGTGAGAGACCCTGAAGGGGCTCCGTCACCTTGATGGGATAGACTGGGGGTGAGAGGTCGGAGACCACTGGTGGAGAGCATCCATTGGGTGGTTCTCATGTGCAACCGGGCCAGAGGTACAGTGAACACCGAGGGACAGCATGAGGACCCAACATGCGCTTGCATCGAGAGAGCTGTAACCGATTAGTTCTTCCCGATGTAACGGGCCATCCGAGGATATCGAGGTCTTCTGTCTCTGGAAGGAAAGCCTTAGCGGAAGAGGTGTCTAGGCGTCTATGAAAGGAGCCTCTGGGAGGCTGCAGTTGTGATTTTCAAATTCAGCAGAATTCCCATGGGCGTAAGAAGGCGAGAAGTCGTTTGCATAGCTTCAAAGTCCCTTGGCTGGAAGGGCTTGCTAGAAATAATCGTCAGGTAGGGAAACACTCTGAGTCCGATCTTCCTGAGATGCGCTAGAGAACTGCACAACACTTTGTAAAGACTACAGGGCGCGGGAATAACCAAAAGCAGGACTCTGAACTGATAATGCTGACCCAGAGCTACAAACCTGAGGAACTTGCGGTGGGTCGGGTGGATGGGGATATGCTGGTAGCGTCCTGCATATCAGGGAGGCCAGCCAGTCATGCTGATGCAGCAAGGTAACAGGGTACCTGGGAAATCATCTTGAATTTCTCCTGGGGAGAAATTTGTTTAACTTTCTGAGGTCTAGAATGGGCGCATTCCCCAGACTTCTTTGGAACCAGGAAGTAATGGGAGTAGAACCCTGTGCTCCACAGATGCAGGGGCACCAGTTCTGTGCCCTGTTGCTTAGAGCCCTGGATCTCGGCGGTGAGGTCTGACTGAGGCCGACAGCCTGGGACAGTCGTCTGGGAGAAGACAATCGGGGGTTTCAAAAAATTGAAGAATAACCTCATGAATTATCCAGAGACCCATTTGTCGAGTTATGGACTTCCACTGGTTGTAGAAGTACATCGAGCGACCTCCACGAGGAGAAAGTTCCACCTCGGGCAATGTGGATGGAACTTGGGCCAAGCAATTCATAAGGTGGCGCTGGGGGCTTTGAGCCCCTGCGCTCTACTCTTGCTTTCTTTTGAGGTTGGCTTTTATGGAAGCTTCCTCTGCCTCGAAAGGACTGGGACTATGAAACTGGCGATCTGTTCACATGCCCCGAGGAGCAGGCGGAGGTCTGGCCAACAATGGCGACCTAGTCTTCTGAGTGGCCTCTAAGGCTTGTTCCACCTGAGGGCCGAAAGAAAGGAGCCATCAAAGGGCAGCGCCATTACCTGCTGCTGAGCATCATTCGTGAAGCCAAAGTACGCAGCCAGGAATGGCGCCGGTACAAACACCTGCGACTGCCTGAGCGAGAAGCAGTGTCGGCGTCCATAAGCGGCTTTGACCTGTTGGTTATTGGACTCAATACCCTAATAGCGGTCAGAAGAGCTCTGACTTGGAGTCGAATCTGGAAGAGCTTCAACCATTTTTTCAAAGAGTGCCACAGGATATACTCATACTGAGAAAAATAGCCTTGATAACTGCAATCAAGCATACTTAGAGTGGAGGAAGCAAGACTCTCTTACCTAATGTATCAATCTTACGAGACTCTTTGTTGTAAATTGGTAGCTGTAGTAGTTGAGGAAGAACGACCTTATCATTCTCTGCCAGGACTACAATAGGATCCGCAAAGGCTTGGGATGCCAAAATGAGCGATCCTTGAGGGCGAATACTTCTTATCAATGGATTTAGCCACTGAGGAATAAGAGCAGGATTATTCCATACCATTTGAGACAGCGTCTCGAAGGAAAACTGAATCGGAGGTCAAATCCGTAGGGATCTCGAGCATGAAGGTACTGAGTCTAATATCTTCCCAGGATCGATGTCTGTAGTCTGGAGAAAAGGTGGATCTCAGGTTCTTCAACAGAGACTTAAGGACAGGTCCTCGACCACAGGCTCTGGCAAAGAAGATCCTGTTTCCTCCACTTCATCATCCAACGAAGGTCTGGGTCAGGCTCAACATCATCTCCTGATGGTCCAGAAAGGACTGATTGGACAGGAAAGGAATGAAAATTAGGAGAGAGGAAATAGCAGAAAAACAAGGAGAGTCCCAGGGCCCCAGCACCGAGAGGCAAAGCAGGTTGAGGCGCAGAGGCACAGCACCGAGAACACCTGTGACACCATAGCGACGCGGACAAAGCGACCGCCCGACAAGCCCGCCACCAGACCGCAGCCAGACCCAATGAGCCCACGGCACCCGGCAGCCAAAAAGCCAACAGACCCACAGGAAGCCGGAAGCCCCAGGAACCTGGAAGCTAGAAGGAAAAAAAACAGGAGATAAGAACCGGTGTGGCCTCGCCGCAGCCATGTGAGGGGGACACCTAGCGGAGTCACCGGCACCGAAGAAGAAGCGCTGACTGGAAGGTCCAACCGCCCTACCCGATCGCTGGAGGGCCGGGAGCTCCGTGGCAACCGAGCCAGGCAGGAGAACCAACCTCCGAGCCCATCGCTCCCATAAGGCGCCCACTGATGAAACTGCTCATCTGGAGCCCTACCTACAGGCGAGGGGCTCCGATGTGGGGACGACGGTCACCAGCAGTTGGCGGCTCGAAGAAGGAGCGGCAACTGCTCACGATAACCGACGGTAAACACGCGGAACATACCAGAAGACGTCTCGGTGATGCCTTCTCTTTTTGACCTGTGGGCCGAAGAAGAGCTCGAGGCGAGCAGTTGCGAGAATCGACCGGTTATTTTATGCCGACAGGGGACCGCCCATCCCAGGCATCGGACCACCGTTAGCCGGAACCCGCTGAGAGAAGGGCTGACTGGACCCAGCCCGACTGACTGAACAGCTTTATCAGAAGTCTCCCTACCGTCACCTGACCTGCTCATGGTCGACTCCGTCCAGTAGGCTGAGACTTCTTCAAGTAAGTTAAATTTAAAATATTAGAAAAATTTAACGAAAATAGAATAAAATTAAGCGATACTACTATCGAGATAATGTTACAAAAAATAAACTGAAAACTATAAGCTAGTTTGAGTTTGACTCCCAACAAGCGACGTCGTCACTGAAAGCGGCGCACTCGATGGCGGAAAAAAGGAGACAGTAGGTTGGAGGTCGTCGCCGAGATGGTCATGCCGCTCGAGCCGCTGTTGAGCCGCGCCATCTCATGGCACCATCTCTCGCGCCGACCCTCCAGCAAAAAGTTTGCTCCCGATGGGTCCTAGTGCCTCCGGCGCTAATCCCACTAGTGTGAATGAGTGGTGGAGACTTATGTCCAGGAAGATTAACCCCCAAGTATCTAAAATGGTCAACTTTCTCCACAATATCTCCATTAAGATCAACAATTTGAGGAAGGGCCCTCCTCAATTTGAAGAAGACAGCTTCCCCACGGACACTCAATCCCCCCCCCCCCAGCTCCTAAAGACCCAAACTTGGAAGTACTACCCTAGCTTTGTAGAAAACTGTCTTTCCAAGATGTGCCCTGGGATGTAAACACACCAGGATACACTATCTACAGGAGGGACAGGGAGGATAAAAGAGGAGGAGTAGCTCTCTACATAAGAGAAGGAATCAAAGCAACAGAACAATAGGGTAAACAGGGAACAGAACAAAAGGGTAAACAGGGAGGAGAAGAAGCACTATGGGTCAATTTGGAGGCAGGCAATGACACCACAATCCGCACCGGGGTTGTATACAGACAAGGAAATGATGGAAAGTGTACTTAGAATGGCAGATAAAGGGGAGATATTGCTGATGGGTGATCTGAATATGCCAGATGTTAACTGGAGTGCAGTTGCAGCAGCCACTTCTAAAAGAGTGGGGTTATTCTAGATGCCCTACAGGGGGCATGCCTTAGACAACTAGTATTGGAACCCACTCAAGAGGGGCAATCTTAGACCTGGTCCTCTCAAATGGAGATGGAGAGAGGATCACAGATGTAGAAGTGGGTAGCCATCTGGGAACTAGCGACCACTGAACAGTATGGTTCACAATAAACACAGCAATAGAGTCAAGCCATACAAAGGCAAAAGTATGGGACTTCAGGAGGGCTGACTTTGCCAAAATGGGTGAGTGCTAAAGGAGCACTAGCAAATGGGCAGGAAGGAGGGGTGGAAGAACACTGGGGAATAATAAAAACTGCCATCACAGAGGTAACAAACCTTATGAAGCAAATAAACAAAACAAAACGACTCTAAGAAACCACTATTGTTCTCAAAGGAGGTGGCAGTGAAGGTTCAAGAGAAAAGAAAGCATTCAGAAAGTACAAGAATCACAGAAGGAGCAGGACGAAATTGTATCAGTCAAAGCAAAAGGAAGCTGGGAAGGCAGTCAGAACAGCAAAGGCCCAAACTGAGGAAAAGATAGCCAACTCAGTTAAGAAGGGATAAAACCTTTTTAGGTACATCAGGAGTGAAGGAAGGCTAAGGGAGGGATAGTGAGGCTTAATAAAGGAGAGGGTGGGCAGAGGTGACTGTGAAAGGCAGAGATACTAAACAAATATTTTGCTCAGTATTTACAAATGAAGAGGGGGAGGTACCTAAAACAAACAACAGAAGCACTCTGGATACAGAAGTTGATACCAGCCCATTTACAGAAGAAAGGGTTCTGAAAGAACTCTTAAAACTGAAGATGGACAAAACAATGGGGCCTGATGGGATTCATCCCAGAATTCTAAAAGAACTAAGGGTAGAACTAGTGATACCACTGACTACCGTCTTTAACAAGTCATGGGAGGATGGGGTGGTACCTGAGGACTGGAGGAGAGCAGATGCAATTCCCCTTCACAAAAGTGGGAGCAGGGCAGAAGCAGGAAACTACAGACCTGTTAGTTTAACCTCAGTGATAGGAAAATTATGGAATCACTTCTGAAGGAAAGAACTGTCGAGTACCTAGAGGCCAGAGGGGCACAGGACCCAAGGCAGCATGGATTCACAGCGGGAAGGTCATGCCAGACAAATCTAATAGATTTCTTTGACTGGGTGAGTAGTAGATCAGGGAGGGGCTGTGGACATGGCCTACCTAGACTTTAGCAAGGCATTTGACTCAGTCCCACACAAAAGATTAATATACAAGTTAGCCAGCCTGGGGGTGGGTCCCAAGATGATAGCCTGGGCAAAGAATTGGCTGGAGAATAGGACACAGAGAGTAATAGTAAATGGAGTCCACTCTGAAGAAAGGGGGATTACTAGTGGGGTGCCGCAGGGTTCAGTATTAGGACCGGTCCTCTTCAATGTCTTTGTAAGAGACACTGCAGAGGGACTGGAAGGAAAAGTATGTCTCTTTGCAGATGACACAAAGATCTGCAACAGAGTTGATGCACAAGGTGGGGTGGAAAGGATGAGATGGGACTTGGCAAGGTTAGAGGAATGGTCAAATGTATGGCAGCTTAGATTTAATGGTAAGAAGTGCAAGGTAATGCACCTGGGAAACAAAAACCCAGGGGAAGAGTACACAATGGGGGGTGAGATACTAACAACAAAAATGGAAAGGGACCTGGAGGTAGTCATATCAGATGACTTAAAGGTGGGCAAGCAATGTGAGAGGGCAGTAAGAAGGGCTGGTGGGGATACTGGGATGCATAGGGAGAGGCATCACTAGTAGAAAACAGGAAGTTATTATTCCTCTGTACAGAGAGCTGGTGAGACCCCATCTGGAGTACTGTGTGCAGTTCTGGAGACCCAATCTCCGCAAAGACAGACAGGATGGAAGCTGTCCAGAGGAGGGCAACTAAAATGGTGCGGGGTCTGCACCGGAAGACATATGAAGAGAGACTTAAGGAGCTTAATATTATAGCCTCGAGGAAAGGAGGGAGGGGGACATGATAGAAACTTTCAAGTACCTCAAGGGAATCAACAAAGTCCAAGAGGGTAGCATCTTTCAAAAAAAAAAAAGGTGTGCAAGAACAAGGGGCACAAGTTGAAGATTGGGGAGGGGCTCAGAGGTAATGTAAGGAGTATTTTTCACAGAGAGGTTGTGGATGCATGGAACAGCCTTCGGAGGAAGGTTGTGGAGTCAAAAACAGTGGTTGAATTCAAGCATGCATGGGACAGCCATAAGGCAATTCTAGGGGTTGGGGGTAGAAAGAAGTAGGCTGCTGGTTAACTAGGATCTGCAGCTTATCCATTAGGTAGGGAAATGGGCAGACTGGGTGGGCCAAGCGGTCCTTATCTGCTGTCAAATTCTATGTTTCTATGCCATGAGCACTGCCAACACTTGGTGAAGACGGCAGTGCCGATGCCAGCCCGAAGGGCAGGACTCTGAACTGGTTATGTTCGAGACCCACACAATAATGGAGGTACTGCATGTTCAGTGTCTGGCCCTGGCAGGGATACGATGACATGCAACATAAACAGGACTGTGTGCACCCCAGGCAGGGCTCACTGAAGCCAGGTAAACACTCCACAAACTGTATAATGCAAACGATTGTACTGCTCTGAAAGCAAGTGCAGAACAAGTTACAGACTCTGTGAGTGTAGGAACAGATCACCACAGTCACAAACGAGTTTGGTATGATAGCTTCCCACACTGATTACGTTTAAGGAGGGAACACCATATCTCCCGCACCCACGCAAGATTACTGCCTGAGGGTAGAATGACAAGAACCTGACTTGAACCTGTGTTGGTTGCTTCTCTTTTCTCGTTCTGTGCCAGGACGAGGTAGAGGTCAAATGGTCCCTAGAAACCAAATCCGAGCAGGGCTGAGCGTTTCTTTTTTGCAACTATAAGAGGACTGCCTGTTCTCGTTGTGGTTGCTCAGAACCAGAACACTTACCCAGAGAGCAGTGGTGGTCAGAGACAACCATGCTGCTGCAACAACCTCCCTTGTCAACTGTCCTACCTGTCTTTACAGTTTTGAACATCGTCAAATGAAGTAGTACTGTGAGAAAAGCTGATATGAACTACAGAAAGTAAAGCAGTACTGGCTAAATAAGGGGACAACAATGTGACAAACTAGACCAGAATGCCATTTGTATACAAACTGGTGTTCCGGTCCCTTACAGGGAAAGCGCTGTGCTTCAACAGTGGAGAAAAATGGAAGAGAGATGCAGCTATATATACACCATGCAGGCATAAGGAAGATACCATGTACTGGTGCTAGGCACCACCATACCTCTCAACTGTCCCTGATTTTCAGGGATGTCCCTGATTTGGCCTCAAAAATTTTCCTCTGTCCCTCCTAAAATTTGTAGTTTTGTGACAGAACAGTGGGGATTAAAAGTGCAAAATAATATCAAACATTGAAGTTACAGACTTGCTGTTCTTCAGAAAATGCATGTTAACACAAATCCCTATATTCTATCACCTTTCTGAGTGAATAGTACCAATTTTTAAGATGTATCCCTGATTTGAGGTCATTGTCCCTGATTTTTTTAAGCCTTGTCCCTGATTCATGAGGCAAGAGGTTGAGAGGTATGGGCACCACAGCTGCGGCCCCAAAAGTTCTGCTTCACTCAAGGTCCTGCTGCATCCAGCTCTAAGACCAAAGAGTTGAAGTACTCCCATGTATTTGGTCCTGTCCACACACTGCCCCCTGTGTACTGTATTCTGTCCCATACACACACACACACACACACACACACACACACACACACACACACACACAATAGATACATACATACATGCACACACAAACCCTGTAATATGTCTCGTACACACACACTACCCCGTGTAATATCATAAAATCATATAAAGTGATGGCAGAAAAGGACGTCTTGGCCCATGTCTGCCCCTTACCCCATCAGCCCAACCTACCGCAACTTAAGGACCCCCCCCCCTTCCTCTTAACCCCAAGTGTCTGTCCTAAGCGGTCTTGAATCCCTCTATGGTCTCAGAGTTCATCACCTCCTCCAGAAGCCCATTCCAATTCACCACCTGTCTGTGAAAAACTGACCTTTCACATTGCTCCTGAAGTGCCCCCCTTGAGTCTCAGTCTGTTCCCCCTTGCTATGTTTCCTTCCTTCCTGTGGAATAACTTCCCCGTGCCTCCCTTGTTCATCCCTTTGATGTATTTAAAGGTCTTGATCATGTCACCTCTCCCCCTCCTGGTCTCCAATGTATAAAGCCCCAACTCCCTGCATCTCTGTTCATACAATTTGCCCTTCATCCCTTGCACCATCTTGGTCACCGCTCGCTGAACCCTTTCAATAGAGTCTACATCCTTGCGTAGGTGAGGCCTCCAAAACTAAACCCCGTACTCTAGGTGTGGACTCACAGGTCCTGATCCCAGAGACTTCGAACCTCCGCCTGCTGGTGACCCCTCTGCCAATGCTTGCCAGCACCCCATACACCCTCCCAACCGCCCTTGAGCGTTGCTTTCCTATCTTGAGGTTGCTGGAGACTGTTACCCCCAGATCCCTCTCTTCTGTCACCCTGACTCTCTCCCCTCCCACTATGTATTCGGCTCTTTGGTTCCTGTGTCCCAGGTGCATAACAGCACACTTCTTGATGTTGAATTTTAGCTGCCAGTTCTCCGCCCACTCCTCCATTACTCTCAGGCCCCTTCTCATGTCCTCCACCCCCTCCCTAAAGTCAACACTATTACAGATTTTCGCTTCATCTGCAAAGAGGGCCAGCCTCTTTTTCAGGCCTCCTGCGAGGTCCTGCACATAGATGTTGAACAGGAGGGGTCCCAGCACTGATCCCTGGGGAACTCCATTCCTCGCATGCCCGATCCCTGAGTGCACCCCGTTCACCACCACCCTCTGACTCCTATCTGCCAACCAGTTCTCCACCCATCTTGCTATTTTGGCCCCTACCCCCATGCTACTCAGTTTGTTAAACAGCCTCCTATGGGGCACGGTGTCGAAGGCCTTACTGAAATCCAGATAGGCCATGTTCACCACACCCTCCTGGTCCACTACCTGCGTCACCCAGTCAAAATCTTTGATCAAACTGGACTGACATGACTTGCCACTAGTGAACCTGTGCTGTCTGTCATCCAGTAGGCAGCTCACCTCCAGGTACTTCATTACCCTTTCACCAATGAGTGTCTCCATGACCTTCCCCACCACCACGATCAGGCTGACAGGGCAGTAGTTTTCTCACAACTCCCTGCTTCCCCCCTTGTGGACTGGAACCACCATCACGTTTTTCCAGTCCTCCAGCACTCTACCAGTGTCCAGGGACAAGTTGAACCACCTCGCTAGTGGGACAGCCAACTCCCCTCTTCGTTCCCAAATCACTCTTGGATGCAGGCCATCTGGCCCCATGGCCTTGTCCACCTTCACCCTGGCTAGCTCCTCCCTAACTCTCTCCGTGGTGAAGGGATCAGATATCTGCCCTGTGCCCCCCCTCTCATTTCCAACTCCGGCCCTCTACCCCCCCCTTCCTCCATAAATACAGAGCAGAAATACTTGTTAAAGTCTTCTGCGTTCTCCCTGTCCCCCCACCAAGTGCTCTCCTCCTTCCCCCTAAGCCTTTCAATCCCGTCTGGCCTTTCTCCTCTCCCCACGTATCTAATAAATGTCTTCTTCCCTCCCCTGGCCTGTTTTGTTCTTCTTTCCTCTGTATCCACCTTAGCTCTTCTAGTGATTTTACCTAGTAGCTGCCTCGCCTCCCTGTACCCCTCCCTCCGAGTACTCCTGTATCTCCTGAATGCCCTCCACCTATCCCCCACCGCCCTTGCTACATCCCTACTGAACCAAAGCGGCTTCCTTCTTATAGCTCCTTTCCTGACACTTTTGATGGATACCTGTGTGGCCTCCTGGATCCAGTCCCTGATAGCTACCCATAATTTGTCTGCGTTACTTATATCCCCTACTCCTTTCAATGCCTCCCTCACTAGCCTTCTTAATTTGTCGAAGTCTGCCCGAAGTCTTCTCATACAGACACACTACCCCATGTAATATGTCTCGTGTACACACACACACGCGCACACACACACGCGCACACACACACACACACACACACACACACACACACACAAAACACAGTGTAAATATGTCTCGTACACATACACTACCCTGTATAATAGGTCTTTTGCACATACTACCCTGTCTAATAGGTCTCATTCACATACTACCCCGTTTAATATGTCTCATGCGCATATTACCCATGTAATCCCTCTCTCACACATACTATCTTCATATAAACGGTCACACACAGATGCATACCAGGTCCAGGCTTTGCAGTTTGAAGCCATAGACTGCTCCCCTCTTGCTGCTGTTCATGTAGTTTCCCAAAGCCAAAACAATCTGTAAACCACAAAGGAAACAAGAAATCAGCTTCAAACAAAAAAACAACATACTGTACACACAGTCCATTCATCACCTTTATACACTACAGAAAAATTAATTCATTTACATCGTTTGCTGGTCCTGCTGTCCTCCCAGAGCTCAGGATAGTCACAGAGCACTCTAGATAGCCCTTTTAGAACAGCAGTACCAGCAAACATCTGATCGGAGCTTATAAAAGCTCTAACATGCACTGTAAGCTGCTGGATCTCCCACTGCTGCAGCCCTCTTCGGATGTCAGCAGCAGAAGATTATGGGATTTGTAGTTCTAAAAAAAAAAAAAAAAAAAAAAAAATGTCATCTTGGAAATCAGCAGAATCAATCTGATGCGATTTACTGTAACATAGCAGACTGTAAGTAAAATAAAAAAATATTTTCATATACAAAGTGCTAATTGGGACCAGTTGGGTGTGGGGCTCTTAGTGCCAACTGCTCCCCTTTAATGCACCCTTCAGCCTTCACACTGCAGACTTGTAGTGCAGGAGTGTATCTACTGACCGATTCTCTATTATAGGAAAATAACAGAAATTGCAGTTTTTGAAATCTGCAGTCGTAGCTCTCACATTGACAGCTCTGCATCAGGCAACCTCGTTTCTAATGGCCATTCAGTGATACAGAGCAGGCCAACTACTGACCTTGGGGATTTTACACTTCAGATAAAAGGCGATGGTCTCGCCACATTTTGTGAAAGAGCTGCATGATATATTACAGAACAGTTCCTAGTTCTAATCCCAGACTTGTGTCAGAGACAAAACTAGATGATAATCAGCAGCTAAGACACTCACCTCTAACATTCGCTTCAGCTTTTGGGAGGACTTCACCGAGGCAGAGGCTGCGATGGTCGCATTGAGTTGCTGACGTAAACAAAATACAATAAGTTAAAACCATTCTAGGAGAAAGAATTAAGGCAGGAGACTCCCTCCTGAGGGGGAAAGGCTGGCAGAGAAGACAAAGGTATGGTCCCTGCCTACACTGTAATATACAATACTGTTTGAATTGGGGGGGGAGGGTGACGAGGAGTTTCTGCCTACTCTACATATACAATACAGTTTGAATGGGGGAAGACAGGCAGGGTCTCTGCCTACTCTACATATACAATACAGTATGAATGGGGGAGACAGGAGGGGTTTCTGCCTACTCTACATAAATACAGTTTGAATGTGGGGGGAGACAGGCAGGGTCTCTGCCTACTCTACATATACAATACAGTTTCATGCAACACGTACTGGCGTCAACATCTGCAGGTTCTCGTTGAAATGGCCCACGAAGGCCATGATTGCCATTCGTTGTGTCAGCCTCTCAATCTTACTGAATTGTAACATAAAACGATCTTCATCGGACAGGTCCTCTAGTGGCTTCCGCTCCCGCTCATACTGTTGAAGCAGCTTCACTTCACCCTCCTGTGGTAGGAAGCGCATCAGGCACTCTACGAAGTCAATTGGTAAGGTCTTCAAGTCAAACCTGAAATCATTAATACAGCCAAAAAAGAACAGAATAAACGTGTGCTAAAACAAAGGCCAGCAATCTCACTAGGCATATCTGTTAACGCAGTGATACAATTCAGTTTAAAAGTGCTACATGTCCTGCTGCCAACACAGGAACTTTAAGTTACAGTGTACAACTTATAGGGTTTTAGTTTGAGTTTTTGCCTTTGAAATTTCTAAAATACTGTGTACGGAGATTAATGTACATTAAGGTTAGGACACAAACTGATTCAATATAACCTCACTAGCTGCTGCATGGTGACAAAGATGTTACTTCACTTGAGTGCACGTTTGTGCGCACGTATATACATTTTTGCATGTCGGTGGTTACACTTTTATACATCTGTGTGTGTGTGTACATGCATGGACATTCATGTGCTCATGTGTGCGTGAAAGCAGACATTCGTGCGTCTATGTGTGTGCAGTCTAGCACCTGAAGGGACAGAATTGGAACTGCCTGTATTTGAAGAGGTCTGGTTGGTTATCTTTGCACAAAACTGTGTCCCCTGTTGTACTAAGTACTCCCTCCCACAAACTGTGAACACTGAGGTATGAAACAGTCACTCCCACAAACTGCAACCCCTGTGGCACTACAGCACTCCCTCCCACACACTATGACCCCTGGGGTACTACAGCACTCCCTCCCACACATTGCGACCCCTGTGGTACTACAGCACTCCCTCCCACACACTGTGACCCCTGTGGCATTACAGCACTCCCTCCCACACACTGCAACCCCTGTGGAATTACAGCACTCCCTCCCACACACTGCAACCTCTGTGGTACTACAGCACTCCCTCCCACAAACTGCAACCCCTGTGGTACTACAGCACTCCCTCCCACAAACTGCGACCCCTGTGGTACTACAGCACTCCCTCCCACACACTGCGACCCCTGTGACACTACAGCACTCCCTCCACACACCAAGTACCCCTGTGACACTACAGCACTCCCTCCCACAAACTGCAACCTCTATGACACTACAGCACTCCCTCCCGCACACTGCGACCCCTGTGGTACTACAGCACTCCCTCCTACACACTGCAACCCCTGTGGTACTACAGCACTCCCACACACTGCAACCCCTGTGGCACTACAGCACTCCCTCCCACACACTGTGACCCCTGTGGTACTACAGCACTCCCTCCCACACACTGCGACCCCTGTGGTACTACAGAACTCCCTTCCACAAATTGCAACCCCTGTGGCACTACAGCACTCCCTCCCACAAACTGCAACCCTGTGGTACTACAGAATTCCCTCCCACAAACTGCAACCCCTGTGGCAGTACAGCACTCCCTCCCACACATTGCGACCCCTGTGGCACTACAGCACTCCCTCCCACAAACTGCAACCCCTGTGGCATTACAGCACTCCCTCCCACAAACTGCGACCCCTGTGGTACTACAGCACTCCCTCCCACAAACTGCAACCCTGTGGCACTACAGCACTCCCTCCCGCACACTGTGACCCCTGTGGCACTACAGCACTCCCTCCCGCACACTGCGACCCCTGTGGCACTATAGCACTCCCTCCCGCACATTGCGACCCCTGTGACACTACAGCACTCCCTCCCGCACATTGCAACCCCTGTGGCACTACAGCACTCCCTCCCACACATTGCAACCCTGTGGCACTACAGTACTCCCTCCCACACACTGCAACCCCTGTGGCACTACAGCACTTAAAAGGAAAGGATATATAAAGTTAAAGGAGAGATAAATGACAGAGGAGACAGGAAGGAGAAACTAGGTACGGGAAACTGGGGAAAAGGGGAAGGGGCCCCAATCTCTGGAAAGGTAGAGGGATAAGGTGGGGGAGAGGACTGCACCCCTAGAGATGATCCTGGACCCCAGGGCTTTGGCAAAGGACGGACCAGAATCTGGACCATCTAGTAGGTTAAGAGCTGCCAGGAGGCAAAGCCTGAATCTGAATGGGCAGCATTAGCCCAAGAAGGCCAACCTTAAGGGGGTCAGGAATAGCGCCTCCCCCAAATAAGGGAAAACCTAAATGCTAGGAAAGATAGCCAAAGGATATACAAACTTAGGGCAAGTAAAACCAATGGTTTCTAGGTCAAGGGGAAACATTGGGAGGGGTCCCGTCGAATCCATCAACTCACTCCAGAATGGAAGTGAGGAGAAGATAAGGCTAATTAAGGGGGAAGAGGACCCTCCCTCCCAACCAAAATAATAACCTCTTACAGGAGAAAACTCCTCCATGTGCGTCTCCAGAATCCCCTTCCTCCTA
Source organism: Neoceratodus forsteri (assembly GCA_016271365.2). Taxonomy (NCBI): domain Eukaryota; kingdom Metazoa; phylum Chordata; order Ceratodontiformes; family Ceratodontidae; genus Neoceratodus; species Neoceratodus forsteri. The sequence goes on from JADMNL010000036.1 coordinate 8,098,569, forward strand.
ACTGCAAGGGAGAGGTGAGCGAGGAGAAAAACAGGGAGACACACAGGAGGGAGGGAGCCCAGAGACTGAGGCCCCAGGGGGAAGGTGGGCGGGATTTAGTGATGAATGGTGACGATGCACAGAAAGATCAATAATTATGGTAGGTTCGTAATTTTCATAGCTTATCTGTGTCAATCTTCACCATTCATCACTACTGGGTGAGTACCGAGCACCCCCGATGGAGACCCTAAACTTCCCTAAGGGACTAGGTCCCTTAGCCTCCAGTGGGTGAGACACTGGAGGAAAGAGCCCTTACAGGCCTGGGGAGGTCTGAGACTGGTTCGGGTGAGATGGGGAGCCCTCAGTGGGGAAGGGAAGGTGCCACAAAAGCTGACGTCTCACCCTGCGGGAGAAAAGATGGGTTCTCCAATATGCGGAGGAAATCACCCTACGCCGGGCCAGGGGTGACAACCGGGATAAGCGAAGCCATGCCGTCCGCCTAATGCAGATCCCTGTCCCTATAGCTCTGGAGGCTACCTCACTGGCGTCATAAGATGCCCTTGCTTGGTGCCTTGCTACCTCCAGGACCTGAGCAGAGAGGGAAATGGCTTGCCTGGTTTCCGCCATATCAGGCATTGAGGCTAGGAGTTGTCCTAGCCTGGACCACAAGGACCGATCATAGGAAGCAAAGTGAGCCTGATGAGAAGCAATGGAAAGAAGGATCTGTGCCGACTAGAAAATCTTTCTCCCCCAAAAATCGAAGTCCACAGAGTCAGAGTCCGGGGGTCGGTCATGGTGGGGAGTGCAAGGCCCAGAGGGGCTGTCCAGGCAGGTCAAACTCGAACAGGAATGAGACAAGGAACCTGGAGACTGGGTACGCACAATACCACTGGTGTAGGTCCCTCGGGGGCTGGAACAGTGGAGAAGGGATGTAGGCAAAGCCTATGTGACACTTCCTGGAAAGGAACAGGCCAAGCAGGAACCACCAGGTTGGCCGCACTGTACTCGCCCAAAAAGGTGTGCGTCACATGCTCGAGATTACTGACAGGGACCGGGGTAAGATGGAGCTCGTCCAACATCCTCGCGAGGAAGCGCTGATACGAAGAAAGATCAGACACTGGGGAGATGTGGACAGACAATTCCTCTCCCTCCAAGGAGGAAGAAGATTCAGGAGAGCTCAGAGATTCGGGGTCCGGCTGCACGGAAGCATGGTGGAACACCTTCTGGTCCAGGGCGTGGAGGTAGGTAGGGAAATGTGCAGCTAAACCTCTGAACTGTTCCCAGGTGAGAGGTCCCCTAGGACCGGAATGCCTGGGATAGCCGGGGATGGAGAAAGAATCACGAGGGACAAGCTCCTAGTAGCTGAAGAATAGCCTCTGTCAGGGCAGGGGGGCCTAGAAACTCCCCATAAGGAGGGAGACCTGAAGGTCCCAGCAGCTAACAGCCACTCAACTGGCTCGTAATGGTCAGAGCTGTGCCCATCGGAAGAAATCCCCCGGTAAGGTGACCAGGACCATGCGAGTCCAGACGGCCGGCCCCTGACTTCCGAAGTTGAAGTCCTTCTTTAGGAACGATCCAGGGAACAGCATGGGTCCGCACACTGCAGCACCTCCCAGAACCCTGCCAGGCTCCAGTGAGGGCGCACTGTGCCACACCTCGACTCCTCAACCCTTCAGAGTCTGAGAGGGACCTCGTCCTCATAGCCACCAGCCTAGGCAACTGACAACTCTAGGCAGACTCCAAAGAATCCACCCAGGGAACAGTACCCTCCACTTCGTGGTGTGCCCCAAGCTGTCCCAAACTTGGACTGTCCAAAACACCCGAGTGAAGGGGGTGCCCCAGCCAGAGAGGCAAACATGCCAGTGGCCCCAGGTTGCATGGCAGTGGCAACAAGGACCACTACTGGCTGGTCAGTACCACTGACCCCAGAGTCTACTGGCAACGACTGACCCCCAGAGGAAGGCCGAATGGGGGCAGAAGTCCTGGACACATAGGAATTGGAGGATTCCAAAGAATCCGGGGCCCAATCCGGATCAGACCCAGAGTCCTCCTCCAAGGAGGTAGACCCCGAGGCCCAATGCCAGATCACCCCTCGATCTCTTCCAGTTCCTGGACTACAAGCCAGACCACCTTCAGCCCCAGCACCAAAGGCAGCACTGGAGCCAAGCACGGCATCAAGCTGGACGCCACCCTCCTCAGCGCCATGAACGGCACCGGAGTCTGGCATGACACCTAGCGCGGCACCATACTCCACCTTGGCGCTGAGAGCGGCGCCGGAGCCAAAGTTGGCACCAACCACGGCGCTGCCCCCATCCCCAGAAACAGATCCAAAAACCAAAGCAGCACTTCCCCCAATGTCGCCAACATCCCTGGTGCTGCGAATGGTGCCAGGAGCAACCGCAACACGGAGGGATGGCCCAGCACCAACGCTGCCCTCCAGGCATCCGATGCCACGAATGGCACCGGAACCAAGGGTGGCACCACCAGTCAACACAGAGGACGGTGCCGGTCCGGAGGGCCCAGAACAAGACACTGAGCCTTCACCTCCAAAGAGGAGACTGCCATAGTGGTGCCTCCCGCCTGACCCGGCCCCCGAGGGGGACAGACTGGGCCTTCTGCACTGCAAAAGGAGCCCCCGCCGCGGCAAGGCTGAGAGGCGTGGAGACTCCCTCCTCCACTGGCTGTATAGGACCAGCAGGGGGCCCAGAGGAAGGGTCGAGAATCCTGGCCTTGGCCCGACTGCGAACCGCCCCCTGAAGTCTCAGCACCGTCCAACTTTAAGCAGCGGATCTCAAGAACTCAACGGTCCATAGAGAGTAGGCATCGCAGCTGTTCATGTCGTGGGCTGGGCCGAGGCAGGAGAGAGAACGGTCATGCGGGTCCATCACGGAATAAAGGGGGCCACAGGGGCACAGATGCATTGGTGGCCGCTCCCACCTTCAACTATTTTTTGCCCCCGGGACGAGACATGACCGTAGGGTAAACAACAAAAACAGTACTCAACATTGCTATAAATAATGAAACGGTCTTACCAGCCAGAAGCGACACTGAGCAGGGCGAAACAGAACAGAGAACCTTCCTACACTAGGCCGCGAACGAATAAGGGAAATTAAGATACCTATCGTAATTCTTGATCTTCTTGGATGAAGTCTCCACCACTCATTCACTGATGGGATCTATGCTAGAGGAACTAGGACCCAGCGGGTGCAAACTTTTTTTTGCAAGAGGGCCGGCGCCAGAGATGGAGCCGTGAGGAGCAGCTCTGCAAACCTCGGCTCATGCGGCAATGACCATCTCGGCATCTACCTTCCAACTGCCTCAGTACTTTTCCTTCCGAGGAGGTGTAGCATAACTAACCTAGAAGGATTAGCCTAACAAAAAACGGACATAAAAGATAGACCGAACGACCCATATAAGAAGGGTCAACAAAGAAGTCTTCACAGCCTAAACATTGAGGAAGTGAAGACCAACAACAGCAAGGTGAGCTCGGGGGATGGTGGGAGGGGGTGGGCGTGTGAATGAGTGGTGGAAACTTCATCCAAGAAGATCAAGAATTACGGTAGGTACGTAGTTTCCATATCTTCCTGGACATAAAGTCTCCACCACTCATTCGCACTGAGTGAAGAGTACCAAGCTAATAATCCTCCGAGAGGGTGGCAGGAGAAACCAAGAGCTCACAAATTTAGGACAGACTTCCGTTAAGGATAGTCCTGCCAAACGAAAGATGTCGCCTGGCACGGACATCCAGGGCATAGTGCTTGATGAAAGTATGCGCTGAGCTCCAGGTAGCCGCACTGCAAATGTCTGCAATGGGCACGTTGTGGATCTCTGCCAGGGATGCCGCAACTACTCTAGCGGAGTAAGCGTACACTCTGCCCTCCAGCTTAACCTGCACCATGGAATAACAGTGGCAAAGGCATGCCCCCAGCCATGCGGAAATGCATCTGATAGCGACAGGCTGACCCAGCCGGGTCTCGCTAAAGGAAACAAACAGTTGTTGAGCTTTGCGAATCTCTTTTGTTCTATCCAAATAGAAACACTCTGCTCTTTTAACATCTAAAGAATGAAAGGTACGCTCTCCTTCATTTTGGAAGTTTGCAAAGTAGGTAGGTAGGACTAAAGGTTGGTTTAGATGGAATTCTGAGACAACCACAGGGAGAAACTTAGGATGGGTCCTAAAAACTACTTTGTCCTTATGAAATACAGTGTACTTTGGGGGGGGGGGGTCTGTGACCAAAGCATGTATTTCAGAGACCTTGCGGGCCAACGTGATGGCCACCAGGAAGGTCGTTTTCGAAGTGAAGAATTTCAGCTCACAGGTAGCTAGAGGCTTGAAGGGCTTTTAAGTGAGCATGTCTAGCACAAGATTGATGTCCCAGGCTGCGACTGGACATCTGATAGGAGGTCTGGTATGCAGAATACCATTAAGAAACCTCTTAACTGGCGGGGGCGTGGCCAGCAACCAAATAGGGGAGACACATTAAACAGGAGCTCCTCTAAACTACAACAAAAAAGGCAATTTTAAAACAGAAAAATGTAATTCTTTTTGGTAAAGTGAGAAACTTAAACCTATAGCAAGACTGGGAAAGAACTTTTGCTGATCAGAATGGGTAAAACTCATCAAACAACCCAGCAGGACCCAAATAAGACAAGAGCGCTCGCAGAGATGCCACATGGCAGCGGCCTAGCAGCTGCGGCAACCAAGGCTCCTGAGCCCTCTATTAACGCAGTACTACAAGCAATTAGAGACCTGGACAGGAAAGTAGACTGCTTAGGTACCAGATTCACTATGATGGAATCCTGTATGAATGTGGTGGCTGCAGATGCTAACACTGCGGTAGACTCAGCTAACACATCAGTGGCAGGGATCCTGGCCAAAAATAAGACCACGTGACTCTGGCTAGAAATGCTGGAAAACAATATGCAGGCTAGCAACTTGTGATTGTTGGGGGTCCCAGAAGCTCAGGAGGGTAAAGCACTGCAGGAATTCGTAACGGATCTACTATTAAACCAATTAAACTTGTACTTACATGGTCAGCTTATCAAAACATATCGCCTGAAGCCACGGAGGAAACCAGCCATTGAAACACCTCGAACCATCATGATTGTCACAGCAGGTACTCACATTTGGAACACTTTTGGATGCAGCCAAATCCTTGGGGCCTTTGAAACTTGAGGCAACAGAGCGAATTTATTTCTTTCCGGACTTAAGCTACGCTATGAGGCAGAGGTGCAAAAGCTTTGATGTGGTTCGTGCAGGACTTAAGAGCATTGGGGATCAACCACTCGTTACAACTACCAGCCCGACTGAGACTTTACTATGCCGGTAAGACCTACATTTTTTCTGACCCGACAGAAGCGGGCAAGAGACTAGAGACAATTAAGCAAGACTTTGTGCATCGTTCTAGGTCTTCGGAAGATAAAAATTAAGAGGACTGAAATTCTCTTAATTTCTGTGCAGTACTTTAAAATCGATGGCCAAGTGGTCATTGCTGAAGCTAGAAGTTTTAAAATCTAATTGTTGCTGGGCTGGGAGGCATGGTAACCCCTCAGGAGAAAATGTCTTGCATTCTTTGTTTACCAGTTCTCACATTTTTGAGCTTTATAACAGTTTGCTCAATTTTAGCAACTCAAATCTGCATTTGAGAGGCTACTCTGGCATATTAGACCATGGAGGATTATAATTATCTTGATTAAAATGATTAAGAGCCTCATTATAATAATTGCAAGTTATGTATTAACTAGTAGATTTTGTTCAAACAACTTTAAGAAGGGATGCCTGTTTGAAATATAATAGTTTTGTAAGGGCTTGCTAGGAGCTAATTCTGTTTTAATGTAGTCAAGTATTTACAAGATGCAACAATCTTCGGACCTACATGGACTCAAACACTAGATGTGTTAGAGGGTGTTTATACACAGAGGTAATTATTAGATATTCATTATCGATTTTAGTCCATGAGTCTGTTGCAATGGTCTCTTAATGTTTAATTTGATATCCACTTAAATGTGAAAAATGAGACCCCTCCATAGGAGGTCCCTACAGTAATGGTACATAAATCCTGTCTTTGTATTGCTGATACTCATGCTAGCTGAGATTGCCATTACGCAAATGTGTTTGTATTGTGTGAATTACACAATGGAAAACTAAATAAAAATAAAGTATTAAAAAAAAAAAAGAAACCTCTTAACTACAGGTGATTAAGCCAGAGACAGAAAATACCAGCTCGTGATAGGCTGAAATAGCACAAAGGTGAACTCTGACTGTAGAGTATTGTAGACCTAAATTTGAGAGGTCTAAGAGGTACTCTAAAATTTTATTTGGTGGGCAGGAAAGAGGATTTTGCGCACCAGAGAGAAAAACGCTTCCATTTGGCTGTGTAGGTTTTTCTGGTGGCTGGCTTGCGCACAGTCAAGAGAATATCTGAAACTCTCCAAGACATATTGAACCTGTTCACCTCTATCTCTTCAGGAGCAAAGCGTGAAGGTGAAGCAACCTCAGATTTGGATGGACCACGGGACCCTGGGTCAGTAGGTTCGTCTGAAGGGGAAGCGCCTTCAGAGGGGTTTCAGACATACTGTTGAGTAGGGGAAACCATATCTGTAGAGGCCAGAAGGGAGCAATGAGGATCATTTTGTCCCAGAGACTCGAATTTGAGAAGTACCCTCTGAATTAGTGGAAGTGGAGGAAAGGCGTATAGAAAGAGTTTTGTCCATTGCAGCCTGAACGCATCCTGACAGAAAATGCCAGGCTCTGGATTTCTGGAGCAGAACAGGCAGTTTTGTGTTGAGTGGGGACACAAAAAGGTCCAGGTCTGGAGTTCCCCACTCTGCGAATAGTGACTGAGCTATGGTTGAGTCGAGAGACCACTTATCTGGATCTGTCTCCATTCTGCTGAGACGGTCTGCCAGTTCGTTCTGTACTCCTGGCAGGTAAACCGCCTGAATTGAGAGTCTTGTGCTCTAGGCACCATTCACACACTCTCATTGCTTCCCTGCATAAAGGGTAAAAGTGTGCACTGCCTTGCTTGTTGATGTAATACATCACTGCTTTGTTGTATGTTTGAAGGAGAATGTTCTTGTGACAGAGAATGTCCTTCAAAGCCCGGACTGCACAGAGGACAGCTCATTTCCAGGACGTTTATGTGAAGCTGGGACTCGACCACAGTCCACGTGCCTTGGGTGTGGTGATTCTGACAGTGAGCTCCCCACCCCATCATGGACATGTTCGTGACAAAGGATATCTGATGATCCAAAGGAGCAAAGGGATACCCTTCCAGAAGGTTGTCCTCTTGCGACCACCAGGTGATAGACTTCCTGAGAGGTTCTGTCACCTTGATGAGAAAGGACTGAGGAGGAGTGGTTGGGGACCACTGAGCATCCACTGGGAGGTTCTCATGTGGAGACATGCTAGGGGTACAGCAGATGCCATGAGACCCAGCATCCGTTGTATCGAGATAGCTCAAACTGAGTTGTTCTCTCTGATGTACCAGGCCATCTGTAAGATATCACTCCTTCTGTCCTCTGGAAGAAAGGCTTTTGCACAGAAGGTGTCCAGAAGAGTTCCTATAAAGAGGAGCTTCTGGGAAAGCTGCAACTGCGATTTATTGAGATTTAGCAGGACTCCCATGGACGTGAGGAAGTCTGAAGCCGTGGCCACAGCGTCCAGAGTTTGTTGTCTGGAAGGACTTGCTAGGAACCAGTCATCCAGATATGGGAACACCTGTATTCCAATTTTCCCCGAGATCAGTTGCGAGAATTGCACAACACTTTGTAAAAACTCACTGCGCCGAGGATAGTCCAAAGCGCAGGGCTCTGAACTGATGATGTTGACCCAGCGTCACAAACCTTAGGCATCTGTGGCGCTTCGGGTGTATAGGAATATGTTAGTAGGTATCCTGCATGCCCAGGGAGGCTAGCCAATCGTGCTGATGAAGCAAGGGTAACAGGGTCCCTAGCGATATCATCTTGAACTTTTTCTTGAGAAGAATCTTGTTTAACTTTCTGAGGTCCAGAATGGGGCACATGCTACCGGTTTTCTTCGGGACCAGGAAGTAATGGGAGTAGAAATACAAGTTACTCACCTGTAACAGGAGTTCTAGGAATGGTATATGTTGTTCATCCACACTTACTGGCAGGTTCCTTGCCGCTTTAAATCTTGCTGGAAGGTCTTCAAGCTGGCTCCTCCCTCCCACCCGGGTGGTAAAACTCTCAGCTCCGCCCCATGACACCAGATCTAGCCCGCTGGAAGCCAGGTTGTGCGTCGAAGCCGGGGAGGTCGGGTGGGTTGTGTGGATGAACAACATACCATTCCTAGAACTCCTGTTACAGGTGAGTAACCTGCATTTCTAGGGACATGGATATGTTGTTCTATCCACACTTACTGGCAGACTCCTAGCACTTCTCCGGGAGAAGGGAGGCAAGGCGCACAAACCCTACTTGGGAAATAAGGACTGGAGAACCAAGGTCCCAAAACCAGCATCCCGGCTTGACTCTAGGTTGATGTAGTAATGGATAATGAAGGTGTGTACTGACTTCCAGGTAGCAGCCCTTCAGATTTCCTGGATAGGGACGTCCCTGGAAGCAGCCACCGAAGCAATGGTATGGCGGGCAGAATGATCTCTTATCCCTTTGGGAGGCTCCATGCTCGCCAACCTATAGCAGAGATCTATGCAGGAGGTGACCCACCTGATTATCGTCCGCTTGGCTGCAGGTCTGCCAGGTGCAGCTTCAGCGTAGATGACAAACAGCTGGCGAACCTCTCCCCGAACTTCAGCCGTCCGCTCCTTGTAATAAGAGAGCGCTCTTCTAGGGTCCAAAGTATGGAGCCTATATTCGGCCTCCGAGGTGTGATTGGGGTAGAACACCAGCAGAGTCAACACCTGGTTAAGGTGAAACTCCGACACCACCTTCGTAAGGAATTTCGGGTGGGGGCGCAGGACAACCTTGTCTCTGTGGAAGACCAGATAAGGAGACTCAATGGAAAGCGCCTGGAGTTCTCCCATCCTTCTGGCTGACGTGATAGCCACCAAGAAGGCGGTCTTCCACGACAGATGAGAGATGTCACACCTGTGCATTGGTTCGAATGGCTTGCCCATGAGCTTAGCCAATACCAGCAGTAGATCCCACAGAGGTGCAGGTTCTCACACCGGAGGGGATATATGATCAAGGCCTTGGAAAAAGTGCCCAACCACCCTATCCTGTGCCACCAACTGCTTTCCAGCCCACGCCTGGTAAGCAGAGATGACTGCCAGGTGCACCTTAAGGGTCATCGACCGAAGCCCTTGCTGAGAAAGGGACCATAGGTAGTCCAAAATGCTGGCCAAGGAGCAGGAGGAAGGGTCCAACCCCTTATCCTGACACCAAATGGAGAATCTCTTCCATTTGGAGGCATAGTATTTTCTTGTCAATTCCTTACGGGATGCCTCAATAATGTTGAGGACCTCGTCGGAAAGACCCAAGGCTTGGAACTCTAGCCGTTCAGGAACCAGGCCGTCAGATGCAGGGACTGAAGGTCCAGGTGGATTACCTTCCCCTGGTTGACTGAGATCAGGTCCGGGTAGGCTGGAAGCCACCTCGGGAGCCTGGAGCGGAGACTGAGGAGATCTGGATACCAGAACTGGCGGGGCCAGTCTGGGGCTACCAGAATCACCTGCACCTTGTCCGTCCTCGCCTCGAGAACCACCTTGTTGATCAAGAGAAATGCGGGAAAGGTGTAGAAGAGGCCCGGGGTCCACAGCCTCGAGAACGCATCCTCCTGCAGCGAGCTCTGCTGAGGGGGGGCGGGCATGAAACAGCCTCAGCTTTGCATTCTCCCTGGAGGCAAACCAGTCCACCTGAGGAGTGCCCCAGTGGGAGAACAGATCGTGAACTACCTCCGGCAGGAGAGACCACTCGTGAGATGCAGAACCTATCCGGCTTAGGGCATCGGCCAGAGTGTTGGAGGCTCCCGCCACATGGAAGGCTAGAAGATCCGCCTCCAGTCTGCTCACGAGGGACCAAGTGTGGACAGCTTCCTTGCAAAGGGGCAAGGAGTGCGTCCCACCCTGGCAGTTTAGGTAGTACATGGTCGTGGTATTGTCCATCTGGACATGGACCACTTGACCCCGTACAAACGGAGCGAAGGCGGTGAGGGCAAGTCGGACCGCTTGAAGCTCCAGCAGGTTGATGTGGCATCAAGACTCCTGAGGGGACCAGAGGCCATGCGCTCTGTGCTCCCCCAGATAGGCACCCCAACCCATCAGAGAGGCATCGGTCATTAGAATGACAGTCGGCTCGGGGTGGACAAACTGGATGCCCTCCTGCAGATGAGCTGGAACGATCCACCACTGGAGAGCGTTCCACATCTCCTGGGTCACCGCTACTGGTTGGTCCAGAGGACTGGAGCGCTGTGATCATTGGCGGGCCAGCCCCCATTGAAGAGGACGCATGTGCCAGCGGGCCCAATGGACCACGCTGGTGCAGGCCGCCATGAGGCGCAGGAAGTCCCAGGCAGGGCACAACTGCCCAACCAGAAATGATTGGGCAAAGGAGGAGAGAAGCTCGGCCCTGTCCGCCAGGAGCCGTGCTCTGGCTCAAAGAGAGTCAAGCTCTGCCACGATGAATTGAATCACCTGCGTTGGTATGAGTTCCGATTTGGCCTCGTTGATGAGGAGGCCAATCTGAGAGCAGACCTAGAGGGCCAGATCCCTGGACCGCTCCACCTCCAGCCTGGAGGGGGCTGCAATCAGCCAGTCGTCCAGGTAATGGTACACCTGGACCCTTTGGTGCTGCAGGAATGCTGTCACCACTGCCATGCATTTGGTGAAGACCCTGGGAGCTGGAGAAAGGCCGAAGGGCATGGCCCGGAACTCGTAAAGGGACCCCTCCACTCTGAAGCGAAGGAATCGCTGGTGGGACAGACAGATTGGGACGTGAAAGAACGCGTCCTGGAGGTAAAGAGAACAGAACCACACGCCTCGTTCCAAGGAAGGAATGATCTGTGCCAGAGTGACCATCCTGAAGGTTCGACACCTTAGGAACTTGTTTAGGTCATGTAGGTCTAGAATGGGGCGCCAGCCCCCCCCCCCCCGTCCGTTTTGGGACCAGGAAATACCTGGACACAAACCCTGGGTCTGGTGGAGGATCCGCTATCTCCCTGATCACCTCCTTCTGGAGGAGCAGAGCAATGTCAGCTCGATGAGCCGACAGAGAGGCTGTGGACCCCATAGCCCCCCGTGGGGCAATGGCCCGATAGGGTGGGGCCATGGCCCGATAGGGTGGGGCCTGCTCCAATTCCAGAGGCAGACCTTTCCCTACCGCTTCCAACACCCAGCGGTCTGCGGTGATAGTGGGCCAGGCGGAAAGGAATTGGCGGAGCCGTCCCCCCACAGGGGGGAGCGACGAGGCTGGGGGAGACAGCCCTCATCCCATCACTGGGCAGGCTTGGAGGAAGGACCGGCCAAGGGACCTCCTGGGCCTCTTCCTCCCGGCTTTCCACTGGAGGAAGCTGCGGCTTGGCTTTGGGGTGCCAAGTGCATGCCTGCTGGCCCTGATGCTGGTGTTGCTGGTCCAGAAGTGCCGCAGGGGCAGAAGGGCGAGAGGGCTTATGCTGCTGCTGGCGGCCTTTGTCCTTCTGGGCAGACGTGACAGAGTCCAAGGTGGCATTGGACTTCTCGATCCTCTGCAAGTGACCCTCCATCCCGGGACCGAACAAGTCGGTACCCAGGAAGGGGAACATCTGCCAGCTTGTGCTGGGTATCCGCCGTGAAGGTGAAGATCCGCAGCCAAGCTCTGCGGCGCATGGCCACTGCGGCCGCTACTGACCAGGCACAAGAGTCTCCAATGTTGAGAGTAGTTTGGAGCTGTTGCTTTGCCACTGCCCTTCCCTGATCCTGCACCTGCTTGACCATAGTCTGGAGGTCAGCCGGGAGATGAGGAATCACCTCATCCAGGGAGCCCAGAAGGGTGTGGGAAAAAAGTGTGCCATCAGTACGGCCGAACTGGCCTGACGAAGGCCTAAGGAGGACGCAGCGTAAACTTTACGCCCGGAGTAGTCCAGTTTCCTGGACTCTTTATCCGGTGACTTGTCCACGTCCCGAGCGTTTCCGGAGCATCGGAAAACACGGTCACCAACCCCTCCGCAGAGGGGTGCTCAGAGAATCCGGAGAGTGAGCCGGTGGGAACGGCATACTTCCTGACCATCCTGGCCAAGGGAGCTGGACAAGAAGCCGGCTGCTGCCATAACTCCAGGGCCAGGCCAACAATGGCTTCGGCCACAGGAAAGGCCTCTGTAGGAGAATCCCCTCGGTTCAGTATCTCTGTGAGGGGATACTTGGCCCCCTTTGACATGGGTTTGAGCTTCATCCCAGTAGATTCTGAGATGAGCCGAAGTAATCCCATGAACGAGGATGGGCTCTCATCCACAGACTGTCCCCCAGAGGACTCCAGGTCGAGAGGCCCAGAGAACAGGGAAGAGTCATCAGACTCCGAGGAGTCTGCAAACAGCTACCGAGGGCCTGAGCCACCCTCCACCTGCCGAGGGCGATCGGGAATGAGGGTGACAGACAACCGATGGGGCAACCTATGACCCAACCGAGAATCCTTGGTCAGAGCCCCAGTTTTCGGTTGCGGAGGCAGGGGTTCCACCACGATGGGTGGCGCAGCTGGTTTCGGAAGAATAACCAGCGCCGGCTTTGGCTCCTCAATGACCACGAGGGGTTGTTTCGGCCGCTCAGGTGACAGCCACTTAATGGCCGGGGAAGACAACGGGGTCGGCTTGTTCCCTGTCAGAAGAAGCTGCTGCCACATCAAGTCCTCGTAGCGTCGACGCAATCTGCTCTGAAGCCTTTCCTCAGAGGAGGAAGAAGATGAGGACGAGCAGTGCTGCCACTTTCCTCGGTGCCAAGACCGAGACTGCTGGTGTCAACGGGATCGGCTGGACCGAGAAGAGGTCCGAGACCGTCGGTGTTTGAGGGTGGGTCTGGGAGCGGGGGAAACCCGTTCCTCCCTCAGCTCGGGAACCTTAACCGGGGACTCCGGCACAGGAGGCACAGGCAAGTCCTTGGTTTCCACCGGGGGAACCGGTGAAGAAGGGTTGTCGGCTTCTCTAGTCGACAGCCCGTCAGACGGGTCGAGAAAAATCTCGACCGCATCGATGGGTGTCTCGGCTGGCTGATCTGACAGGGACACCGTGAAGCCAGTGGCCTTAGCCACAACCTCGACTGAAGTAGAGTGTCGACTGTCCGGGGAAGGGGACCTCTTCCACTCCCACGAACGCCGACGGTGAGACTTACCCTTCGAGTCCTTCTTGGACAAAGAGGAATGTCCCGATGGGCCCTCACCTTTTGTAGAGAGAGACTGACAAAGCTCCTTAAAAGAAGCCGTGTAGGAGGAGCCCAAGGAGAGCAGGATAAATGCCGTGGCCGAGGAAGACGAAGATGCGGCCTGGGCCGCCTCCTCCTTGAGAGCTATCATCTGCTCAAGTTGCTCAGCCGAGCCAGCCACCATGGACACCGCCCAACGGGCCTCCTTTGACTTCACCGGAGGAACACGTCTCTCAGGGCGCCCAAGTTGGAGTCTGGCAGCACTGTCTTCGAGGACGTTGACCAAGGAGGACTTGCACACTTCGCAAGCCTGTGGATTGTGATAGAGTCCAAGGCAATAAACGCACGTTGAGTGCGGATCGGTCTGAGACATTTTCTGCCCGCATAGGCACCGCCAAAATCCGGGAGTCGACTTATCCATCGCAGTCGCGAAGGAAGAAACAGACCGAAGTCTAGAAAATTTAAGAATAAGTTTGGGTTTAACCGACGAGTTTGGATCCAAGCCTAAAATGCAGAGCGCTAAGGAGGGAACCTGAGCTTGCAAGCGGTAAGGAAGATCTGGCATCATGGGGCGGAGCTGAGAGTTTTACCACTCGGGTGGGTGGGAGAAGCCAGCTTGAAGACCTTCCGGCAAGATTTAAAGCGGCAAGGAACCTGCCAGTAAGTGTGGATAGAACATATCCATGTCCCAAGAAACCTGTGTTTCGTTGATCCAGCGGAACTATTTCTATTGCCCTGTTTAGAACGTCTTGTACCTCGGAGGCAAGAAGGTCTGTCTGTATTGTTGACAGCCTGGGCTGTCGTGTGTGTGTGTGTGGGGGGGGATGATCCGAAGGGGTTTCTGAAAAGTTGAGGGAATACCCCTCACGGATTATCCAGAGGACCCATTTGTCTGATGTTATGGATTTCCACTGACTGTAGAACTGAGTCAGATGTCCTCCCACCACTGAGGAAGAGTCCCCCTCGGACAGTTGAGGTTGGACCTGGGCTAGAAACTCAAGATGGCACTGGGCGCTTTAGGCCCTTGTGCCTTCTGTTGCGTTTTCTTTTGAGGCTGGGGGGTTTTGTTTTTTGTTAAAACCTCCTCTGCCCTTACCCTGAAAGGACGGACGGTTGTGAAATTGACGCTTGTTGACACCCAGCCGTCCGAGAAGGGGTGGGAGCAGGTCGAGCCGTTTTAATGGCAGACCTAGTCTTCTATGTGGCCTCCAGAGCTTGCTCTACTTGCAGTCCGAACAGATACATACCGTCAAAAAGGTAATGCCATGACCTACTGTTGGGCATTATTCGTGAAGCCTGAAGTGCGTAGCCAGGAGTGGCAACGGGTGCAAATGCCCGCTGCTGCTCGGGAGGCAGTATCAAAAGCATCCATAGCTGCTTTAACCTGCTGGTTGTTGGACTAGATACCCCTGGTTATGGTCTGAAGTAGCTCTGAACTAATGTCCGACTCGGGCACAGCTTCCACTATCTGTTTGAGCGAATGCCAAAGAACATACTCATATTGAGAGAAATAGCCCTGCTAGCTGGCAATACGCATACCCAGGGTGGATGCAGCAAAGACTCTCTTACCTAAGGTGTCTATCTTGTGAGATTCTTTGTTTATAGGTCGGGCTGTAGATGCCTGGGGAAGAACAACCTTATTCTCTGTCAAGACTACAATGGGGTCAGCAAAAGCCTGGTAGGCCAAAACGGGTCGATCCTTGGGAGGAGCACACTTCCTGTCTATGGACTTAGCCACAGAAGGGATGAAAGCGGGATTATTCCATACCATCTGAGAGAGCATCTCAAAGGATGGTTGTACCGGAGGAGTCAAATCCATAGGGATCTCCCGGGACATGTAGGTATTAGAGTCTTAACAGTTTCCCAGGATAGATATCTGTAGTTTGGAGAGAAAGAGTGGAATTCAAATGTTTTAGCAGAGACTTAAATGACAGGTCTTCAACCACAGGCTCTGCGGCAGGATTAATCCCTGCTCCTTCAACATCATCACCCAGCCGAAGGTCTGGGTCAGGCTCAGTATCATCTCCTGACAGCCCAGGAGGGACAGTATGGACAGAAAAGGAGTGAAAATCAGCAGGAAATGAAGAGAAAAGGAATCTGAGTTGAGAATCACTGAAGGCTGGATGGCGCCGCACCAAGCCTCGGCGCCAAAGAGGAACACTGCACCGAAGGCAAGGGAGCTGGTGCCGTCTGAAACAGCCCAGCACATGGCACAGACAGAGACCACGGCGCCTAAGAAATCCGCGGTGCCGCAGACAGCACTGATAGAGCCCGCGGCGCTGAGGGTGGTGCCGACAACATCCGCGGCGCTGAGGGTGGCGCTGACAGGTGCACTGACGCAGAGGACGATGCCAAGAGCCCTAATGATGCTGAGAGCATCCCCGACGCTGCTGATGGCGCCAAAAGCAATTCAGGGCCCTGAAAACTGCGATTTGAAGAAAAAGGAGGAGGAGGAATACCAGGAGATGGAGGCATCAGTGTGGCCCCCTGCGCTGCAGCCATGTGAGGGGGGAAAACACCTGAGCGTGGAGTTGACAGCACTGAAGAGGGCGCCGCAAGACTAGGAAGGTCCAACTGCCCTACCCGCTCACTGAAAGGCCAGAGGATCTCGGAGTGATAGTGCCAGGCAGCTGGACCAACCCCTGAGCCCACTGCTCCATAAGAGCGGCCCACTGATGAAATTGCTCCTCAGAAGCCCCTTCAAAAGGTGGGGAAGGGCTCCGATGTCGAAGAGGTCGATCATCGGGGACAGAAACCGGCGATTCCGGGGGAGGAGACTGGTACCTGGCCCCAGTGACCGACCGTAGACATACCAGAAGGCGACCTCAAGTGATGCCTTCTCTTTTTTGACCTGTGGGCTGAAGAAGAGCTCGAGGCCAAACGGTGCCGAGAGTGCGACAGTTTTCTTTTACGCTTTCGGGCGGACCGCCCATCCCTCCCGAGCATCGGATCGTCCGTTGTCAGACCCTCTCTCCGGAGAGAGCGGCGGACCGGACCCAGCCCGGCTGACTGAACAGCTTTCATGCGAAGTCTCCCTAACGTCACCTGACCCGCTCATGGTCAACTCCATCAATGGAGGGCTGAACACTTCTTTTCTTAAGTTAAAAGTAAGATCTGGTACTTACTTCGAGACAGACTAAAAAACAATAAACTGAAAACTATGCTGCTAGTTTGACGTTTGACTCCCAGCGGGCAAGTGACGTTGTCACTGAAGCATACTCTACGGCAGGAAAAAAGGAACTGAGGTGGATGGAGGGTTGACGCAGCAATAGTCATTGCCGCATAAGCAGAGGCACGTGGCTCCGCTCCTCGTGGCTCCATCTCTGGTGCCGCCCTCTTGTAAAGTTTGCTCCTGCTATGTCCTAGCACCTCGGAGTAGATCCTATCAGTGTGAATGAGTGGTGGAGACTTTATGTCCAGGAAGATCTAGGCCGCACACGATTGATTGTAAAGTCTCCTCACTAGGTCTGCATTTGACAGCGGAAGACCAACTGAGGCTAGGGCAGAGTCAACAACAGATAACTGCTAACCCACGAGAACCACGCAGAACGTCAGCCTTGAGGGTGGCACTGGCCCTGCGTTGACTCCGCCCATGGGGGGTAGTCTCCCACGGGATCCTACTCTGGTGCTGTACCCAGTAGTGATGAACGGTGAAGACTGACAGATAAAATCTCCATTCTACAGTCAACTCTGGTACACCAAGCACTACTTCCCACCAACTGTGACCCCTGTGGTACCAAGTACTCCCTCCTACCAACTGTGAACCCTGGGGAACCAACTACTTCCTCCCACCAACTGTGAACCCTGTGGCACCAAGCACAACTGGATTATAACATTTCTACAGACCCATCTACTATGACCATCTGAGACCCCTATGTTCACCAAGCACCCCCCCACAAAATATAACCCTTGTGGTACCAAGTACTCGCTTCCATAAACTCTAAACCACATGCGACCAAAACACTCCTTCCACAAACTATGGCCTTTGTGGTACTGAAGTTCTCCTCTCCCACAAACCATGACCTGTGTGCACTGCACCATGCACTCCCTCCCACAAACCATGACCTGTGTGCACTGCACCAAGTGTTCCCTCCCCAAACAATGACCTGTGCGCACTGCACCAAGCACTTCCTCCCACAAACCATGACCTGTGTGCACTGCACCAAATGTTCCTTCCCCAAACAATGACCTGTGTGCACTGCACCAAGCACTTCCTCCCACAAACCATGACCTGTGAGTACTGCACCAAGCACTTCCTCCCACAAACCATGACCTGTGAGTACTGCACCAAGCACTTCCTCCCACAAACCATGACCTGTGAGTACTGCACCAAGCACTCCCTCTCCCAAACCATGACCTGTGTACACTGCAGCAAGCACTTCCTCCAGCAAACCATGATCTTTGTGCACTGCACCAAGCACTTCCCACCACAAACTGACATCTGTGCAATGTGGACAAAGCACTTCCTCCCACAAACTAACCTCTGCGGCATCAAGCATACCCACCCAGAAACTGCCTCCTGTGTGTGCACCAAAGGACTGCCTCCTTCAAACTTAACCCAAGCCCCTGCCAAATCCTACCCCCTTTCAGTACCCACACACTGCCCCACCCGGATGCACCTCCACCTCCCTCTCACCCAAGCGCCAGCACTCCTTCTCTTCCCCCTTTTCCCTCCCCTGCTGGCCTTCCTTTGCACTCTTACTGTGATTCTCAACATCCAAAGTTGCACAAAGGGCTTGGCCCTACCCTCTTCCTACTCCCACAACCCAGCTCTCCCCCTCCAACTCTCGTGCCAGCTCAGTTCCCCTGCTGGGTTCTCTGCATCTGGAAGGGGTCCTTCTGGAATTTGGCCTCTCTTCTCTCTCACCTTTATCCTCTCTTCTGGCCTCCCCTGACCCCTTGCAGGATTCTCAGCATCCTGAAGCCTACCCCCCCCCTCACTGCCACCTCTGTTCCCCTCCTGATGTGCTCCATCTCTGCCTTGCGCAGGCAGGATTCTCAGCATCCTGAAGCCTACCCCCCCTCACTGCCACCTCTGTTCCCCATCTCTGCCTTGCGCAGGCAGGGTTCTTAGCATCCTGGAGGCAACAAACTTGGCAGACCTCTCTCCTCCTCCTCCCTCTCGTCCTCCACTGCCTGTCCTGACCCCAGAAGGGGTTCTCAGCTCTCTTAGGGTTTTAGCTCTTGGAAAGGCCTACCTCTCCCTCTCTCTCTCCTCTCCATCTCCCTATTTCCCTCCACTTCTTGGCTCTAAAGCCACCTTTATCCTTGCCTTGCTCCATCTCCTGGCAGGGTTCACAGCATCCTGAAAGGGCCAGAACTGGTCAGGCCTTTCGCCTCCCCAATCCTCCTTCCATCCACCCCTTTCTCTGCCTCCCATCTCCCTGCTTTACACTCATCACCTCCCCTATCCTTGCCCTGAATCTACCCCTGGCAGGTTTCTTAATATCCTGAAAGGGTTAAAACATTTTATGCCTTTTACCTTCCTTCCCTTCCCCACCTCTTTTTACCTCCCTCCCCTCCTTCTTACCCCTTCCACTACTCAGCCCTACTTATGGCTAACCCTAATCTCTACTGCACTTGTAGACTATCTGATATACCTTTGCTAACTTGTATTGTCTGTGTTACTCCTCGCTGCTTGCCCTAGATCATACTACTAGAATTCCATTCAGCCAACTTTGAGCTACACAGTTATGAGTCACCTAGTGCTTGCATTTAAATGTTAAGTTTGTGCCACTGTACTTCTCAGTTGATTATCATCCAGCTTCCTAGTTCAAACTGTTAGCATTCTGCCATTTCATTGCTCACTGTACAGTCTGCTCGCATTTGACTGTATTCAAATGTAAATCTTATTTTATTATACCAAATCTCTTATCAATCCTCATGTTCCCCTACCCCCCAGGTCGCACAAGCAACCTGTTGTTCAGTGCCTTCCTAGTGAAGCATTTCAATAAATAAATAAGTGTACACAGGGGTCAAAATAACCACCTGTCTGCCTGGCCCAGACACCCAGTTTTTTCCAGAGACAGCTTGTTTCATCTCACTGCCTGTCCCTGGGACAGGCACCAAGTGGAAAAGCATTAGCGCGTACTAGGACCAAGGAGATGTTGCCACCTGTGAGGTTGGGCTACTGACATCGTGACATCCCGGTGTCACATGTCGAGAGATGTTCATTCAACCCAATATCCAGTGATAGGGTCTTCTGTGTGGTCGGCAGTTTTGTCAAGTAGCAGAAATTAAAACAGTGCTGCAGTAGGACTAGACTGCGCACATGTTCTGTATCGCCATGCGTGTGCTTTATGCGTGCCATGCCTCATTTCTGTGTGTGCTGCAGTAGGACTGGACTGCGCACGTGTTCTGTATCGCCATGCGTGTGCTTTATGCGTGCAGGCCTCATTTGTGTGTGCGCTGCAGTAGGACTGGACTGCGCACGTGTTCTGTATCGCCATGCGTGTGCTTTATGCGTGCATGCCTCATTTGTGTGTGCGCTGCAACAGGACTGACTGCCTTGACGTGTTCTGTATCGCCATCGCGTGTGCTTTTGCATTACATGCCTTATTTGAGTGTGCGCTGCAGTAGGACTGGATTGCGCACGTGTTCTGTATCGCCATGCGTGTGCTTTATGCATGCAGGCCTCATTTGTGTGTGCGCTGCAGTAGGACTGGACTGCGCACATGTTCTGTATCGCCATGCGTGTGCTTTATGAGTGCATGCCTCATTTGTGTGTGCGCTGCAATAGGACTGGACTGCGCACGTGTTCTGTATCGCCATGCGTGTGCTTTATGCGTGCCATACCTCATTTGAGTGTGCGCTGCAGTAGGACTGGACTGCGCACGTGTTCTGTATCGCCATGCGTGTGCTTTATGCGTGCCATGCCTCATTTGAGTGTGCGCTGCAGTAGGACTGGACTGCGCACGTGTTCTGTATCGCCATGCGTGTGCTTTATGCGTGCCATGCCTCATTTGAGTGTGCGCTGCAGTAGGACTAGACTGCGCACGTGTTCTGTATCGCCATGCGTGTGCTTTATGCGTGCCATGCCTCATTTCTGTGTGTGCTGCAGGAGGACCAGACAGGCACGTGTTCTGTATCGCCACGCGGTGCTTTGCGCGCGCATGCCTCATTTCGTGTGTGCTGCAGGAGGACTCAGATGCGCACGTGTTCTGTATCGTCATGCGTGTGCTTTGTGTGTGCCATGCCTCATTTCTGTGTGTGCTGCAGTAGGACTAGACTGCGCACGTGTTCTGTATCGGCGTCTGCTTTGTGTGTGCCATGCCTCATTTCTGTGTGTGCTGCAGTAGGACTAGACTGCGCACGTGTTCTGTATCGCCATGCGTCTGCTTTGTGTGTGCCATGCCTCATTTCTGTGTGTGCTGCAGTAGAACTGGACTGCGCACGTGTTCTGTATCGCCATGCGTGTGCTTTATGGCGCGCATGCCTCATTTCTGTGTGTGCTGCAGTAGGACTGAATGGCGACGTGTTCTGTATCGCCATGCGTGTGCTTTATGCGTGCATGCCTCATTTCTGTGTGTGCTGCAGTAGGACTGGACTGCGCACATGTTCTGTATCACCATGCGTGTGCTTTATGCGTGCCATGCCTCATTTCTGTGTGTGCTGCAGTAGGACTAGACTGCACACGTGTTCTGTATCCCCATGCGTGTGCTTTATGCGTGCATGCCTCATTTCTGTGTGTGCTGCAGTAGGACTAGACTGCGAACGTGTTCGCTATCGCCATGCTTGTGCTTTATGCATGCCATGCCTCATTTCTGTGCATGCTGCACTTTCAGTATCAGCCCAGGACAAGCTTTTGTTCACAGGCAGCAGAGTTTTTGGGGAATCAAATTTAAAACCCTTTTCATGGCTGTCTACTAACTAAGGGGAATCTGGGTTAGGGTAACAAAGCCTCTGTAAGGGCTACAAAACCGTATTTGAAATCCCTTCTCAGTGCAGACCATCACAGCAGAAAGGGGGAGACTCTATTAGCGATTATGAGAGGAGCTTAAAGGGCTGAGACCGCCACTTAAAAACACCCTCTCAGGGCAGGAATGGCTCCACAAATGGGAGATGAGGAGGCTGGTTAAAAGCCTTTGTCTGGGTTACTAAAGAGAGAGACATTTAGTGTCTATTATTCACAGGAGCAAAGGAAGATGGTCAGTTTGTCAGGGCAGAACAGAAGGCAGTTAAAGTCCCTTGGCCCCTATCAGGGCCATGAACTGGGGGCACACTTGTTAAGTCCTTTTCAGAGCTATGTAGCAGCCTGTGGGCAACATTTAGTAGCCCTTTTTAGGGCACCTTGCAATAGGCACTATTAGTAATTAAGCCCTGTTCAGGGCACTTGTACCAGCCAGGGGGTACACTAGTTATTAACTTGTATTCGCAAACAGAAATATAAACTTGGTAAACAAAAATTAACAGGACAGGTACAAATTCTGTGGGACAGTCAAAATGAATATTGCACCTATCCCATGGACAGACAGCCACAAAAAAATATTATTAGCCCTAAGTGTACACAGACATACTCCCTCCCACAAACTGATCAGTGTGCTCTAAAGTTCTCAGCATATACCCCCTTACAAATCTAAAACTATTTAAACATTCTTAAACACTAAACATGATAAGTACTCCCTCCCACAATACTCTGGGTTTCTACTTTGACTCGGAGATGTCTCAGTTACAGTCCCATCTCCTAGTTTACCACTTGGGTTACAGAAGTGGGGAGAGGGATGGTAAGAGAGGGAGGCTATGTCCAGTAAGACCTACATCTGAATGGCCTTGCAGATTTCTTCCGTTGTCTTGCCAGCTTTACGCAGGGTGATTGCCAGATTCTTTGCCCGGTTGGTCTCCAGCAGTGTCACTTTGTTGATGGCTTTTTGACACAGCTTGTTTTTCTGACAAGAAAGGTCGATAGCAGCGCCTTGCGATTTGGTCTTAAACAACTCTTCAAACCTGTCCATATCCAACTCCTGAATCAGGAAAACAAAGTCAGTGGCAGTAAAGTCATACAGCTTCCTAAAGCAACCCATCAATAGTCACCGATCAGCAAACCTCAGAGGTGCTTTGCATTCCAGACACTGTACCCCGGAACGCTCACTCCTCAAAGCTATATTATGTTCACTCAGAATGTTGGGAGCTATTTCTCAATATACACCCCCTTACAAATCTAAAACTATTTAAACATTCTTAAACACTAAACATGATCCCCGCTATTGTTATCAGTGTTTACTGTAAGAAATGTGCCATGTATTCTAGCCATTTGCTCCACATTTTAAAGACCAGTGCTTTACATTTTCATGCACACAGGTTAAGAGGTATGCTGATCAGCAGAAAAACAGAATGAAGGATTTCTCACCCTCTCACCACAGTACGAAATTAACAACCAGCACCCCACCTCACCCCCAAACTGAGAACCACACAGCTCACTACTGTTTGTTACGAACAGTAGACCACCACTCTGGGCACATTAGCAATGCTGGGATGCTGCTCCCTCCCACTCGCCAACAGACTGTACTGTCGGCCCCAACTCCACAAAGTCCACAAATGTACCTCCAGTATCCTTTCGTCGTCAAGTTCACTAAAGACCGTGCCATTGATCTGGTTGGGTTTGAGGGCTGTCCAGTTGAAGACAGGCAGGCGGAACTTAGTTTTGATTGGCTTTTTGATTCGGATTGCTGGAGAAAGAAACATACAAAGTCACATCTGCCGACCTAATGAAGACCACCACCAAGGATCAGTCACAGCCCTATCCAGATACAGCAACTGCAGGAAGGTTTAGCTACACCCTATCTGGACACCACAACAGTGGCAGGTCCTTGGCACACCAATATCCAGACATAACTATTAACAGAAAAGCTCAGGCATGCGCATATCCAGACAGAATAATAACTGCACAGTTCAAGTATGCCTGTATCCGGAAAAAGCAGTAAAGGACAGTTACTTACTATAACTCTAGATCTTCAAGAATATCTTCTCCAAAGAGCCACATTCTTTGGTCTCAGGACCAGAGGCATTAGGATCCCGCAGGAGTTGAAACTTTTGTGGCCAGTACACACCACGCGCACAGTAAAAGTATGCTGACTCCATTGGAGGACTCTCACTCCTACTGGGCAACTCACGCTGGCATCGTTTGGCCAGAAATTAAGAGACAGAACACAAGCTGGTCTAATGGGTTAAAACTCGCCTCCAACTGAGCATTGAGTGCTCAGATAGGTGGGATTAAGCCCTGAGACAAAAAACCAGCCCCTGCTGCCTTCACACTGATGCTCCAGTTCGTGGAGCTGGTGAGTGCTGGGACAGCCTGGTAACTGCAACCTCATGACCCTCTTGAAGAATGCGTCCTTCCTCCTCGTGCACAGGCTGGCAAGTGAACTGGCAAACTGACTAGAACAGCAGGGAAATAAGCCTGACAGGTTAAGACCCACCTTTGACTGAGGACTCGGTGCTCCGATAAGTGAGAAAATCTCAAGGCAACAAAACGGCCCCTGCTGCTCACACACTGATGATGCACAAGTGCCGGGAGAGCTTCGTATCTGCAGGTTGACGACCCCCCTTGAAGATGGCATCCCTCCTCTTTGTAGCGGGCTGACCATCGTTACATGGCACTACACTATGAGCAGTTACGGTAAAACATTTGGACATCACTGTAGAATGCGGATTGACTAGATAGTCAGGTGTCATCCATCATCCACAATGGCTTTTACCATCAGCGTGATATGGCCCAAATTCAACCCCGTCTGGCTCCCTCAGCCTTGGAGACACTCGTACATGCATTTGTAAACTTCAGACTGGACTACTGCAATGTTCTCTGCCTAGGGCTATCTGTGGGGCTTGTGTGTCACTTGCAGCTTGTGCAGAACTCAGTAACCCGACTGACAGAGACCTCATGATCCATGCATACCATGCCAGGTGTGCCAGAACTGCACTGCCTGCCAGTGAGGTGCTGCATCTGTTTCAAGACAAGTTTATTATACAAAGCCCCACAAAATTTGGGCCCTGGCTACCTGAAATGAGGGCTACTTACCTTTAACCGTAGTTCCAGAGCGGTATATGGTTCACATCCTCACTTCTGGCCGTCTCCCTTTAAGGGCTTATTTGCCAGAATGTCTAAGAGAAGCTCCTCCCACCACCTGGGTGGCATAGCCCTCAGCTCTGCCCAGTGACGACAGATCTTCAATGCTGGAAGCAGGGATCTGTGCACCACTTGGCAGGGGAGGATGGGTGGGTTGTGTGGATGTGAACGATATACCACACCTAGAAAGTACAGTTACGCAAGACCTTCAAGAGAGGCTCTTGCAGAAGGTATTCACAGATAGGACTAAGCCGCCAGGCATCAGGACCCCATGGAAAAACTTCTAGATAGCAATCTCTGGCGGGGAACTGCCCCCACGTCAGGTGACTGGTGTCAGACGACGTCCATATAAAAGGGCAGTCCCCACACCCGCCTTCCAGTTCTTTCCCGCCAAAGGCCTAAAGAGGCAAGACAAGAGAGAAGAGGATACGCCCCCTGGAAGAAAAAAAGAAACCAGGGGGATGGTGAACAGGAAGGCAGTACCTACTGCAAGAGCCTCTCTCGAAGATCTACTGTTACGGTAAGGTCTCGCGTAACTGTACTATTTTACTTCTTAGGGCTCTTACAGTGGGTATTCACAGATAGGACAGAGTTCCAAGCAGTCTGGAACAAAGAAGAAAACTCGGAAGGAGGACTGTCATCCACAACATAAATCTCAAGGCTGGACAGGTCTCATGAAAGGAGACCCTGCAGAATAGCCAATCCAAAGCCTGCTCTACGGCGAGAGGCAATTTTCAAACTGTAGTGTTTCGTGAAGGTATGGACAGACGTCCAAGTTGCAGCTGCGCAGATATCTGCCGTTGATGCATTCTTGAATCAAGCCGCAGAGGCATCTACTCCTCTAGTGGAGTGACCTCTGACCTGACCTGGGAGGGTCTTCTTGTACTTGTCGTAATAGAAAATGATGCAGTTCGCCAACCACTTAGACAGACATTGCTTGCAAACAGCATTGCCTTCCCGTTTGTGAGTGAAAGAAATGAAAAGCTGATCAGTTTTCCTGAGATCCTTAGACCGATTGGTGTAGTATCTCAGGATTCTGTGAACATCCAGAGTATGCAAGAGGTACTGCCCATGACTGTAGTGTTGCATAAAGAAAGCTGGTAACTTAATGGATTGATTCAGAGCAGACTCGGCCACCACCCTAGGAAGAAATTTAGGATTGGTGCGTATGGCCACTTGTTCCTTGTGGAAAATCAAATACGGGATTTTACAGATCAAGGCTTGGAGCTCGGAAATACGTCAAGCAGAGGTAATGGCCACAAGGAAGGGTCTTCCAGGAGAGGAACTTTAAGTCTGCTTCCGCTGCCGGTTCGAAGGGGGAGGGGGGGGGCAGTGTGAACTTTTCAGGATAAAATTCAAGTCCCATGGGGGTCGGGATTGCTATGGGGGTCTCAGGTGGAGAACCCTTTAAGGAAGGTCTTGGGCTTCCAGTTGGGCAAAACACCGGTCTCCGAAGGGAATGTGGTAACCCTGCCCTGACCCCCTGCCCTACCACCGGACCCACACCAAGCCTGCCACTAACCCCCAGTGACCACTAGGAGTCGCTATTTCCACCCCGATTTCTGGCCCAAACCCAGCCTGCTTTAAGTCTCTTAGAACCTGGATCCCCGCTCTCACCCAGGTCCTACTTCAACTGCCCTGCCAGGGTCTTGAACCTTGTACCCTGTCCACCAGAGTCCATGACACTACCACTACTCCAAAGTGGTATCTACGCTTTCTGAGGGGCAGTCAAGATACTTGAACCTTTCTGCCCTGCTGCTACCTTAGGCACTATGGTCCCCAGGTCCACTTGTACCAGCACCCCCAACTCTCCCTGACTTAAGCCGATCCCACCCTACACTGACCATGCACCCTGGCCCACTTGTACCAGCACCCACAACTCTCCCTGACTTAGGCCGATCCCACCCTACACTGACCATCTCCCTGGCCCACTTGTACCAGCACCCACAACTCTCCCTGACTTAGGCCGATCCCACCCTACACTGACCATGTACCCTGGCCCACTTGTACCAGCACCCCCAACTCTCCCTGACCTAGTCCGATCCCACCCTACACTGACCATCTCCCCTGGCCCACTTGTACCAGCACCTGTAACTCTCCCTGACTTAGGCCGATCCCACCCTACACTGACGTACCCTGGCCTCAGTGCACCCACCCCCTGGAGCCCCTCTGCTGCCTACCTGCTCTCCCCATGGCCGCCACTGCCCTGCCCTCCCAACCCTTCAAACCCTGCCCATTCCTTGTTCCCTATGGCCTCCTCCCATCCCGCGCACCTCAAGCATACATACTACCACCCCCTGGTCAGAGCCTTGGTCTTCCTACTACTCCTATCGCGTAATATACATCCAAACCCAGGCCCTGCCCCCTCCAGCCCACCTGCTGGGTACACTGGTCTCCACATAGCCTCCATGAACATATGCAGCCTACTGAAAAAATCTGATGCCCTCCAGTGCTGGGCCATGCTACATCAACCAGACATCATAGCCCTGGTTGAAACCTGGCTGTCCAAATCCACCCCGGACTCCTTTGTCTCCCTCCCAGGCTATACCTTATACCAGGAGGACCGAGTAGGCAAACGTGGGGGTGGCTGTGCAATCAATACCAGGGACACAATCGGACAAGCGCTCCCTGCCCCTGCTCTTGTAAATGGGGCCCAGGCTCTTACCCTCAAACTTGCTCCTGACCCCTCCAGTGGCCCTCTATATCTCACCACTGCCTACGTTCCCCCAAAGAACCAGAACCCGGCGCTGATATCTTTAACAGAATATCCTGCCACCCACTGCCACAAGGCGGAACAAATCCTAGTGGGGGACCTAAACGTGAACAGGCTCAGCGCCTCCTCTTCCACTACCAGAGATTCTTTCGCTGCCCTAGACCTGACAATTCATTTCTCAGCCCACTAGAGTAAACCCAAAGAGAGGCACCAGTACCCTTCTGGACGTCATTATCACCAACCGCCCCCCAAAAAATTCATAACATCCAGGTCCTCCCAGACTCACTAAGTGACCACTCCCCTATCCTATTCCTTTGGGCGGCCCCCAATCCCAAACCCACATCCCTGACCACACTCCACAGGCGCCTCCAACCTGGTGGGCTGTTAAAACTCAAACAGTTTCTCACCCAGATTAATTGGTCCCCCATTCATCATGCACCCAACAGACACTGCCCTCGCCTTTTTCTCCCAAATCTTTAACAAGGCCTGTGACCTCTTTGCACCCCTCACAGGAATTCAATCCAAAAAACGTAATGCACCCTGGGTTACCCCGCCCTACTACAAATGCTCAGAAATAAGGATAACCTCTGGCACCTTGCCACTGAAACGGGCCGGATGGCTGATAAGACAGGCCTACAATGCTGCATGGAACAGGTGCACATGGGCCGTCCATAAAGCCAAGGCCGACCATTACCAGGCCACCCTCACCTCCTCCTGGGGGTGTGCCCGGACTTTCTGGGACAATGTTAAACAGCTAAATGGGAAATCACGGTCCCCTCCGCCATCCCAACTCACTATTGATGGCTCTACCTCCACCGACCCTGCCTGCATAACTAATTGCCTTAACACCTCCTTTACTGACCTTAGCTCCATCTTCCCCAGTAATTTCTTTGCCCTTCCCCCTGACCTCCAACGCCCCAGCTTCCACCTACGTAGGTTATCTGCCCAGGAAGCCAAACCGATCCTAATTAAAGCATTAAAAAGCAATAGTCCCGGCAGAGATTCCCTGGACCCCAGTATTCTCCGGCTGGTGCTGGATGAAGTCCTTGTCCCGCTCACCAGCCTACTCAACCGATCCCTCTGCCTGGGGGAATTCTCCACTGCATGGAAAACAGCCACAGTCACATCCATCCATAAAGGGGGCGACAGATCCTCAGCCCGGAACTACCGACCAATCTCCATCCCCCCACAAAGCCCTGGAAAAAATGGTGGCCATCCAAATCACTGAATATCTGACTAAGCATAACATCTTATGCCCAGAACAGCACAGTTTCCATGCTGGTCACAGCACCGGCACTGCACTAGTCGAGTTCTCCAATTTCCTACACTCCTCCCTGGACGCCAGCTCCCTAGCTGGTGGGAGTGTACGCTGACCTCTCAAAGGCCTTCAACACCATCTCCCACCCTCTTCTGCTGGACGCCCTATGTCACACTGGTTTCTCTGCTGGCCCTCTCGCCTGGTGCATAAGCCATCTATCCACTTTCTCCCAATGAGTAAAAATCAATGGGACACTCTCCGAAACTCGTCCCATCTGCTCAGGGGTACCCCAGGGCTCCATCCTGGGCACCTTACTCTTCTCACTCTATCTAAAACACCCTGCCCAGTACATGCTCTGGCAAAATGCTTATGTATGCAGACGATGCTGTCATTTTTGCCACCCACCACAATCCCATCTCTCTCCAGGGCACTCTACAACAATCCTACAACGATGCCGAAGCCTGGTTGAAAGAGCACAGACTTGTCATTAATCTCAAAAAAGACAAAACAATGCTTTTTGCCCACCCCCAAAACAAAGCCTGCAACTTCCCACTCCCTGTCCTCTCTAGTACCAAACAACCACTTGAACAGGTCTGCTCCTACAAATACCTTGGGGTTACTTTCGACTCAGCCCTCACCTACCCATGCCCACGGCCCAGTGCCCTGGCATCCACCACCTAATACCACGCGGCTTGGCATCCTCTACCGCCATAAAAACTGCCTCCCTCCGATGCTCTCCGACTTGCAGTTACATCTCAGTACTGTCCCTAGTTGACTATGGCCTGCCGGTCTATGGTACTGCTGACATTACCGCCCTCAACAAAATTAGGCTCACCTAAATAAGGCCTGCAGACTGATTACTGGTGCCCCAGGATCACATGCTGTCAACTCTGTAATGAGGCAAAACTGCTTAACCTAGATGAACGGCTATGCTATCAAACCTGCCTCCTCACAAAAAAACCCTACTCAGGCTATCCCCTCCCAGGGTGACAGCCTCCATCCGCCACACCCAACCCACTATCGCAACCCGAGCCTCCGGCAAGACCACTCTACTGGTCCCCAGATCCAGGACCACCCATGGTCAGAGATCCTTCTGCTACAGAGCTCCATCCTGGTTAAACTCTCTCCCTGCTCCCATCTCCAATGCACCCACAATCTCCAACTTCAAAACCACCCTTTGGAGCCAACTGTTTAATATTCGCAGCTGCTCCTGTCACTAAATGGGGCCTTGATCTCTCCACACTTGACATTGCCTCCTGGGCGGCACTCCAACTCACCCCCCACCAAACTTCTTCCCCCATAGCTTATTGCCTCTTATTGCCAGCATGTGGTCAGCTGTATCACTGTAATGCCTACTAAATTGTATAAATGTAGTAAACCATTCTGTGTAACTATAAGTATGTGACTTATGTGCTGTAACCTAAATTTGTTCTGTCTGTCCTCAATGTGACAAGGTACCCTTGGAAATGAACCTCTGGCTCAAAGATTGTAAACCGATGTACAAATAAATAAAATAACCTGAGATAGCTGCCATATGGACTTTCAAAGAAAAATGGCCGAAACCCAGGTCGAAAAGTTGACGCATGTAATCCAGGACTTTGTTAGCTGGGCATGAGAAAGGCTCCAAGTCTTTAGAGCTCACCCATATGGAAAACCGTTTCCACTTCATGGCATAGGTGGACCTTGTGGAAGGTTCTCTCGCCTCCACCAAAATGTCCACTACTAACGGAGACACTCTGAAGTGCCTTAGCTACGTCTGAAGGAGCCACACATGGAGATGAAGGAATTTGAGGCCTGGGTGAATTAGGGTCCACTGATCCCGGGTCAACAATTGCTGCGACAGAGGAAGAGGAGGTTCCTCGGAAAACTATTGCAGAAGAGAGAACCAAACTTGTCTGGGCCAGAAGGGGGCGATGAGAATCATTCGAGCCCCTTCTGTTCTGAGTTTGTTCAAGACTCTCAGAATCAAGGGAATGGGAGGGAAGGCATAAACGAATCTGTCCCTCCATCACAGACAGCGTCCCACCAGAAAACGTCTCGTCCTGGAGCAAGTGAGCAAAAGGCGAGAAGTTTGGCATTTTGTGGAGAGGCGAAAAAGATCCACTTGAGTCTCCCCCTACTGCCAAAAAATGATGTTTACGACTTGCTGATCTAACTCCCATTCCTGAGTCCTGGCTGAGGAGCGACTGAGCTCGTCTGCCAAGGTATTTTCCACCCCTACAACGTGAACTGCGGTCCAGTGACGGTTGTGCTGGGCTGCCCAATACCAGACTCTCATCGCCTCCCAGCACAGGGGATAGGAACATGTTCCTCCCAGTTTGTTGCAGTACCAGACTACACACGTCTGATTGGATCAGAAGATGACCGGGAAGAATGAAGGAAAGGGAACAAGAGCCTGTAGGGCATATAGGACTGCTCTCAGTTCAAGCACATTTATGTGCAGTTTCTGCTTGAAAAGGAACCAGCTGCCCTGAGTCCTGTGAGACCCTAGGTGGGCACCCCAGCCCTCCCCTAATGCATCTGTGGTCAGCGTTTGGGATGGAGGGTCAATGCAAAATGGAACTCCCAGATACACATTCTCCTGAACTATCCACCAGTGCAAGTCCCCGATCATGGGATCCGACACTAGCACCTCTTGGTCTAGTTCATCTAGAGTTTGGTCCCATTGCGACCGAAGCGTCCACTGAGAGATCCTCATATGGAGCCAAACAAACGGAACTGTTGGAATGGCAGCTGCCATAAGCCAGAGAAGACCGAAGACTGACCGGGCTCTGACCCATCTGCAACTAGACAGGAGACGGGCCTGAATTTGAAAGGTCTCGACTCTGTCTGGAGGGGAAAAAAATACAGGTTACTCACCTGTAACAGGAGTTCTAGGAATGGTATATGTTGTTCATCCACACTTATTGGCAGGTTCCTTGCCGCTTTAAATCTTGCCGGAAGGTCTTCAAGCTAGCTCCTCCCACCCACCCGGGTGGTAAAACTCTCGGCTCCGTCCCATGATGCCAGATCTGGCCCGCTGAAGCTCAGGTTGTGTCAAGCCGGGAGGTTTGGGGGAGTTTTAGGATGAACAACATACCATTCCCAGAACTCCTGCTGGCAGGTGAGTAACCTGTATTTCTAGGGACATGGATATGTTGTTCATCCACTATTAGCTGGCAGACTCTAGCAGTTCCTCCGGAGGAGGGAGGCAACGATACCCCTACATACTTACTTGGGGAACAGAGATTGAGAACCAAGGCCCCAAAACCAGCATCCGGCGTGACTCAAGGTCGATGTGGTAATGGGTAATAAAGGTGTGTGCTGACTTCCAGGTAGCAGCCCTGCAGATTTCCTGGATAGGGACATCCCTGAAGCAGCCACCGATGCAGCAGTATGGCGGGTAGAATGAGCTCTTATCCCTCTGGGAGGCTCCATGCCCGCCAACTCCATAGCAGAGATTTATGCAGGTGACCCATCTGCCTATCGTCCGCTTAGCTGCAGGTCTGCCAGGTGTGGCTTCAGCGTGAGTGACAAACAGCTGGCGAACCTCTCCCAATTTCAACCATGCGCTCCTTATAATAAGCGGCGCCCTTCTAGGGTCAGAGTATGGAGCCTATATTCGGACCTCAGTGTGATTGGGGTAGAACCACGGCAGAGTCAACGCCTGATTAAGGTGAAACTCCGACAACCACCCGCGAAGGAATTTCGGTGGGGGGCGTAGGGATTATCTTTGTGGTCCCTGTGGAAGACCAGGTAAGGAGACTCTATGCTAAGCGCCTGGAGTTCTCCCCATCCTTCTGGCTGACGGATAGCCACCAAGAAGGCGGTCTTCCACGACAGGTGGGGAGACCACACCTGTGCATTGATTCAATGGCTTGCCCATGAGCTTGGCCAGTACCAGCAGTAAATCCCACGGAGGTGGGGGTTCCGCACTGGAGGGAAATGTGATCAAGGCCTTTGAGAAAAGCAGCCGACCACTTTTCCTGCGCCCACTGACTGTTGACCGGCCGGCGCCGGTGGCAGAAATGGCTGCCAGGTGCACCTAAGGGTCATCATTGACCTAAGCCCTTGACTAGATAGGGACAAGAATAGTCCAAAATGCTTGCCACAGGACACCAGAAAGGGTCCAACCCTTTCCCCCGACACCAAATGGAGAACCTCTTCCATTTGAAGGGCATAGCATTTTCTGGTCGACTTACGGGACGCCCACCCATGTTGAGGACCTCTCGGAAAGACCCAAGGCCTGGAACTCCAGCCAGGAACCAGGGCCGTCAGGTGCAGGGATTGAAGGTCCCGGATGGAACACCTTCCCTGATTGACTGAGAGCAGGCGGGCGAGAGCTGGAAGCTGCCATGAGTCCTGGGCTGAGACTGAGGAGATCAGGGTACTCAGAACTGGCGAGGCCAGTCTGGGGCTATCAGAATCACCTGCCTTGTCCCTCCGTGCTTCAGCAGGACCCTGTGAATCAGGAACAGGGGAAAGGCAAAAGAAGGCCAGGGTCCACTGCCTGAAGGCATCCCCCTGCAGCGAACCCCTGCTGAGGGGCGGGCATGAAACAGACTCAGCTGCGCGTTCCCTGGAGAACAAACAGATCCACCAGAGGTGTGCCCCAACAGGAGAACAGGTCCTGTACTATCTCCGCCAGGGAGAGACCACTCGGGCGATGCAGCCCCTATCCGCCCAGGGCATCGGCCAGGGTATTGGAGGCCCTGCCACATGGATGGCCAGGAGATCCGCCTCAGATCAAGACAAGGAGTGACCAAATGCGGAGAGCTTCCTTGCATAGGAGCATGGAGCGCGTTCCGCCTCTGTCGGTTTAGATAGTACATAATGTGGTATTGTCCGCCTGACCCGGACCACTTGACCCCGGAGAAACGGAGCAAAAGGGGTGAGCTAGACTCGGACCGCACAGAGCTCCAGTGAAGTTGATATGGCATCGACTCCCGCCGGGGACCAGAGGTCGTGTGGTGCTCGGTGTTCCCCCAGATGGGCACCCCAACCCATCAAAGAGGCATCGGTCGTTAGGAGACCGGGCCGTCAGGGCGGACAAACGGGATACCCTCCTGCAGATGGGACGAACGATCCACCACTGGAGAGCTGCTTCCACATCTCCTGGGTCGCCCATAGCGCTTGGTCCAGAGGATCGCAACGCTGTGACCACTAGCGGCCAGACCCACTGGAGGGGGGCGATGTGCCAGCGCGCCCAACGGACTACGCTGGTACAGGTCACTATAAGACCCAGAAGTCGCAGGAAGTCCCGGCAGGGCGCCGATTGCCCAACCAGAAATGATTGGGCCAAGGAGGAAAGAACCCCTGCCCTGTCCACCTCGGGAGCCGTGCTCTGGCCTCAAGAGAGCTCGAGCCTGCCCCGATGAAGGATATATACCGCTCTGCTCGAGTCTCCGACTCTGGCCTGACCAGGGAGGCCCAGTTGAGAGCAAACCCGAGGGCCAGATTTCTGACCGCCCACCTCCAACCTGGAGGGGGCTACATCGCGCCAACCCGTCCAGGTAAGCGGGCAGCACCCGACCTCAAGCCAAGAGGAAAGCTGTCACCGCTGCAATGCATTTGGTGAAGACCCTGAGCTAAAGAGAAGGTCAAGGGCATGGCCTGAACTGAAGAGGGATCCTCCGCCTGAAGTGGAGGAATTCTGATTAGACGGACCGGATAGGGCGTGAAAGAACGCTGCCCCGAAGTCCAGAGAACAGAACCACCGCCGTGTTCCAGAGATGGCAATATCTGAGCCAGAGGACCATTCTGAAGGTTCGAGACCTTAGGAACTTGTTCAGGTCGTGTAGGTCTAAAGATGGGGCGCTAGCCCTTCGTCCGCTTTCGGGACCAGGGATGTACCTGGATTTAACCCTGGTTCTGATGAGGGTCCTCTATCTCTTTATCACCTTTCTGAAGGAGGGCGGCGTCGGTCGGCTGCTTCTAGAGATCCTGGGACCCTAAAGCCCCCAGAGCAACAGCTCTGAAGGGTGGAGCCGCTCGACTGGTGAGGCAGGCCTCTTCCCACCACCTCCAAACCCACCTGTCCGCTGCGGGTAACAGCGACCAGACGGAAAGGAAAATGAGCCGCCTCCACGGGGAACTAGAACAGGTGACGGGACAAAGTGAGCCACCTCAGCCTGGGCCACTTAGCAGGCTTGAGGAAGGACCGCCTGGGGACCACCAGGGCCTTTTCCTCCTTGCTTCCTATTAGAGCAAGCTGATGGCTTGGGGCTTGGAATATCAAGGTTCAGTCATTTGACGCTGTTGTTGGGCCGGGTGCGGGCGCGGAGTAGAGGACCGCATGAAGGGGCTTATGACCTTGTCCTCTGCGAACGAAACCGAATCAGGAGGTGGCATTGGTTTCCGATCCTCTGGAGATGACCTTCACTCCAGGGCGAAAAGTCTGTTCCCAGGAAAGGAAACGTCCAAAGCTTGTGCTGGCATCCGCGGAAAGGTGATATACGCACATGCTCGCCGACGCAAGATGAATACAGCGGCCGCCACTGACCAGGCACATGAGTCTCCCATATCCAGAGAAATTGGAGCTGCTGTTAATACTACCTGTTTCGATCCCGCACTCGCTGACCGTAGTCTGGAAGTCGGCGGAAGATGAGGGACAACTCATCCAGGGGAAACCCACAGGCACAGGGCAGAACAAACATGACAGGGACGGCCAACTGGCCTGATAGGCCGCAGAGAAGAGGCAAACTTTCCGCCCTGAGTGTCCAACCCTGGGCTCTTTGGCCGACGGTTGCCACGCCCCTGCATTACCAGCACGGAAAAACACTGTATGACCAGCCTTCAGCCGAGGGGTGTCAGAACCCGGACAGAGAGTCAGGACCGTGATACTTGGCCATCCTGGCCAAGGCGAGGGACAGGAAGCCGACGATGCCAAAGTTCCAGGGCCGGCCGACAATGGCTTCCGGCCACTGGAAAGGCCTCAGAGAATCTCTCGGCCCAGAATCTCGGTGAGGACATTCATTCGCTTTGGATACGGGTTCAAGCCTCATCCCAGTGGATTCGAGATGAGCCTAAGAAGTCCCAGGAAGGACGGCGGCCATCACCCACTGACTGCGCCCCAGAGGACTCCAAGTCAAACCGCCTGAGAACAGGGAGCCATCCGACCACGAGTTGCTCAACAGTTGCCTGGCTTCGGAACCACCTCCACTTCACGAGGCTTGTCAGCGGAGAGTGACCGAAGCAGCCCACGGGAAGGCCCTGTACCAACCGCGACTCTTCGTCGGTGCCCCAGCTGTCGGCTGAGGTGGAGGCGCACCACCAACAAATTGGTGGGCAGCTGAACAGGTCGGACAACTGGCCTGGGAACAGGCTCTCGCACCACTACCTAACCGGGTGGTAACCACCACGTGGCCGGGGAAGAGGCCTGTTCGCCTTATTGGCCAGGAAAATTTGCTGCCACATGAGGTCCGGTGGCTGGCGCAGCCACGCTAACCTCCCCTCTCGTCCGAGGAGGAAGAAGAAGAGGAAGAGTGGCGACGCTGGCTGGGTCAGCGGTGCCGAGACCGAGACCGTCTATGTCGAACGGAGCGGCGGGACTGCCGGCAGATGTCCGCAGACCGAGATCAGAATCTCGCCAGCTGGTCGGTGAGGCAGGGAGCCGAGATCGGTGAATCCCCGGTTCTCGGTCGACATAACCGGACGGCTCCTGGAGTCACAGGCACGGGATGAGCCGACGACATCCTCAGTCCTCACCGGGGAACCGGAAGCGAGGGATTCTCGCTTCTCCAGCTGACAACTCCGCCTAACAGGTCGAGAAAAATCTGACCACGCCGGGCGTGGAGTCTCAGTCACCTGGCCTGACGGGGCACCGTGAAGCCAGTGGCAGAAGTTTGCACCGGACCAAGCCGATTGCCTTCCAGCAAGGGAGAGATCTTCCCGGCCCCAAGAGCCGACGATGAGATTTACCCTTAGACTTCTTCGCCGAAGCGAACGGATCGTAAGAAGTAGGACCTCGCTGTTGAGAGGGTCAAGCAAAGCTCCTTAAAGGAAGCTGAATATGAGGTCCCGAACGATAGAGGAACGGCGCCGAGAAGAGGAAGTCACGCCTGGGCCGCCATGCTCTTCGAGGGCGACCAACCTCTAGTTGAGCGCATGATCTCAGCGCGAAACCGCCAGTCGGGCCTCTTTGATTGGACCGGAGGAAATCTTCTTCGACGCCCAGATGTAACGGGCAGCGCCGTCCGAGGACGAGACCGAAGGAGGAACACAGGTCAAGCCTGCGGGTCGCTTCCTGGCTGCGCACAAACGACGGAAAGCGGGTCCGTCCAGACATCTTTCTGCCCACAGGGACCATCTCCGAAACCGGGAGTCTATTTGTCCATGCAGACGCCAAGGAAGAAGACCGAGAAGGTAAAGTTATAAATTTTTTTTTTTTTTTTTTTTTTTTTAAACCGAAGATTTTAGGCCCAAAACTTAATCGCAGAGCGTTAAGGAGGGAACCTGAGCTTCCAAGCGGTAAGGAAGATCTGGCGTCATGGGGCGGAGCCCAGAGTTTTACCACCCGGGTGGGTGGGAGGAGCTAGCTTGAAGACCTTCCGGCAAGATTTAAAGCGGCAAGGAACCTGCCAATAAGTGTGGATGAACAACATATCCATGTCCCTAGAAATAAAAGCTTTGCCTAGGGTCATGTCCAGGATCGCCCCTATAAATTGGAGGCATTGGCAAGGGACCAGGTGGGACTTGGCCTGGTTGATGGTAATAATTAGCTGAAAAGTGAAACTTTAGGCTGACAAAAAGGTGTCGACGAAAGTGCTGTTCTACTTAGAAATTTTCACAAGCTGACAGCAGGAAAGAACTGAAGGCGGTGTGGGGACTGCCTTTATAATGAGATATGGTCTGATGCGGTCACCCACAGCGTGGGAGGTCCCCTGCCAGAGACTGCTAGCTAGAAATTTTTCCGTGGGGTCCTGATGCCTGGCGGCTTAGTCCTATCTGTGAATACCTACTGCAAAAGCCCTCTAGAAAGTAAAATCTAGAGTTACAGGTGAGTAACCCTCATTTCTAGGGATGTGGATGGATTCACTGATCCACACTTCTGGCAGACTCCCCAGCAGTTCTCCAGGAGAAGGGGCATGGCATGCACCCTTTTGGAAAACAGACTGGAGAACTAGAGCCCAAAAGTAGCATCCGGTGTGACTCAAGAACAATGCTGTAATGAAAGCCGAGGTGTGCACCGACTTCCAGGTAGCCTCCTACAGAACTACTGTATAGGGACATCCCTGAAAGCAGCGACTAAGGTAGTGTTATTCTCGAGTGGAA
Organism: Neoceratodus forsteri; assembly: GCA_016271365.2. Classification (NCBI taxonomy): domain Eukaryota; kingdom Metazoa; phylum Chordata; order Ceratodontiformes; family Ceratodontidae; genus Neoceratodus; species Neoceratodus forsteri. Next base: position 8,136,134 of record JADMNL010000036.1, read on the forward strand.
TGAGCCACAAGCCCTATGGGAGGCTTCTTATCAGCCAACCTATAGGAGAGGTCAATGCAGGAGATAATCCACCTCCCAATTGTCCTCTTAGCTGGCAGTATGCCAGGTGCCACTTCCGCGTATGTTACAAAGAGCTGGCGAGCTTTACCTCGAACTCCAGCTGTGCACTCCCTATAACAAGAGAACACCTGCCGGGTCCAAGTATGGAGTCTATATTTGGCCTCTGAAGATGGACTGGTAAAGTATATCATAAAGTTAATCACTTGGTTAAGGTGACACTGATACCACCTTGGAAGAAACTTGAGTGGGGGCAAGGACAACAGTGTCCTTGTGGAAGACCAGTATGGAGACTCCAGAGAGCACCTGGAGCTCACTAATGCTTCTGGCAGATGAGACTGCCGCCTTCTAGCAGTTTTCCATTACAGGTGTGACATCTCAACCTGTGCATAGGCTCTCAAATTGTTGCCCATGAGCACTGGAAGAACCAGTAATAGGTCCCAAGGTGTTAGTGGTTCACGCACCAGCAGGTTCAAGTGGTCCAGGTCCTATGCCACCGTCTGCATATTAGCTTGTGCCCAGTATGCAGAGATGGCTGCCAGGTGCACCTTGAGGGCCGTCTCAGCTCCGCTGGAGATGGACGAAAGATAGTCCAGAATGCTAGCCAAGAGGCAGGCATGGAAATTAAGCTCCTTACCCTGGCACCAGATGGAAAATATTTTCTATTTAAAGGTGTAGCACTGGTGAGTCAACTCCTTTTAGGACACCTCCAGAATGTGGAGCACATCTTCCGAAAGTCCCAGAGCCTGGAACTCTAGATGCTCAGGAACCAGGCTGTGAGGTGCATGGATTAAAGATCCAGGTGCAGGATCTTCCCGTGATGACAAGACGGCAAATCTGGGTGCAAAGGCAACCACCATGGAGGTCTGCTGCGGAGGCTGGAGAGATCCAGGTACCACCTCTTGATGCAGTGATCATTCGTACGTTTTGCCCACCTGGCTGAGGGTGTCTGCTAGTTGGCTGTTGGCTCCCACAATATGGATCACCAGGAGATCTGCATCCAAGCAGCGCACGAAGGTCCAAGTATGGAGGGCATCCTGACACAAGGGAAGGCAGTGTGTGCCACCCAGCTTGTTCAGGTTAAACAAGGTCATGGTGTTGTCCGTGTGGACCCGTAGCAAACCTGACCCCCAGACAAAGGGGCGAATTTCGTCAGAGCACTGCACAGCGCTCCAGCAGTTGATGTGGTGACAGGACTCCCTGGACTCTGTGGTACCCACCTCACCAGAGAGGAGTCTGTGGAAATTGTGACTGTGGGCTCTGGGTGGACAAACGGGACTCCTTCCTCCAGATATTCTGGGACAAGCCACCACTGGATGGCATCCCACATTGACTATCACTATGACCAGCTGGTCAAAGTGACCTAAGCATTGGGACCACTGATAGCCCAGCTGCCACTGAAGGTGACTCACCTGCCAGCGGGCCCACCGGACCACACTGGTGCATGATGCCATGTACCCCAGCAGCCGCAGGAAGTCCCAGGCAGGGCACAAGCACCCAACCTGAAATGATCGGGCCAAGAAGGTAAGATCTAGTGTACAATTCACAGGGAGTCAGGGCTTGGCCCGAAGGGAGTCCAGCTCTTCCCCGATAAAGGGAATTACCTCTGCGAGGGGTTCAATTTTAACTTGACCTGACTGACAAGGCCCAGGTTCCTGCAGGTCTAGAGGGTCAAGTCGTTAGACCATTCCACTGCCTCCTTGGACACCCATGCAATCAGCCAGTCATCTAGACAGGGGTATACCGTGACCCCCTGATGCAGGAATGCTGCCACCACTGCCATGTACTTGGTGAAGACCCTGAGCGCCAAGGAGAGGCCAAATGGCATGGCCTGAAACTCTTAGAGAACCCCTTCTGTGCTGAACAAAAGTTACTCCCACAGTGGGACGGATGGACTGGAATGTGGAAGAATGCAGCCTAGAGGTCCAAGGAGCAGACCCATATGCCTTGCTTCAAAGATGGTATAATCTGGTTCAGAGTGACCATCCTGAACTTCTGCTTCCTGAGAAAATGATTCAGATCATGGAGCTCCAGTATGGAGTGCCAACCTCCCAGTCTGTTTCTGTACTAGGAAATACCTGGACATGAAGCCCTGGCCTGCCATGGAGTCAGGGACACTGGCCATGGCTCCTTTTTCAAGGAGTTGAGCAATGTCCTCCTGAAGGTGGACAGCATGTCCTGCAACACCAAGATTCCCTTGGCACGTGAGATCAGTAAGGTGAGAGAACCTCAAGTCAAGAGGCAGTCCTCTGCCCAACACTTCCAGGACCCACTTCTCCAAGGTAATTATGGACCAGGTATGCCAGAAGTGGCGCAGCCAACCTATGTAGAGGTGGGGCAGGGACTGGATGGGTGGGAGGTGGACACCCCCCAAACCCATCACTAGGCAGTTTTGGAGTGGGCACCAGCGTCTGCTGCTGTTGGTGCACCAGTACCCCTACCACAGCCCTTTTTGGGGCCCTGATCAGGGAACTTGGTCTTGTGGCACCAAGCCTGAGACTGCCCCTGCTGGTGCTGCTGCTGCCTATGCTGCTGTGACAGAAAGGGCTGAAACTAAAGACTTTCTTCTGCCTTTGCCCTTTCAAGTCCTTCTGTGAGAAGGTCAAAGAATCCAGGATAGCATTGGACTTCTCAATCCGGATGAGGTATCCTTCCACCCCAGGGCCAAAGAGGTCAGTGCCCAAGAAACAGACACTGACCAACTTGTGCTGGGTGTCTGCCGTAAAGGTGGAAATCCTCAGCCAAGCCCTGAAGTGCATTGCGACAGCCACTTCCATGGCAAGGGCGCAGGAATCACCCATGTCCAAGGCTGTCTGAAGCTGGTGTTTAGTAAGTGCTTGACACTGCTCTCAGACTACTTTCACCACCAGCTGCTTGTCAGCAGGGAGGTATGGGAGGACATGATCCAGGACTCCCATCAGGGAGTGACCAAAGTGGGTCATCAAAAGGGCGTAGCTTGTATGACAGACCAAGGGAGGATGCAGCACACACCTCCTTTGCTGCATGGTCAAGCTTTTAGACTCCTTCTCTGGGGCCGTGTGTTATGCGTCCCCACTACTGCCAGACTTCGGAAGACAGATTGCAAACTAGATCCCTCAGGAAAGGGGTGGTATGAAAATCTGGACACGGTGCTGGTAGAGACTGCATAATTGCAGAGTGTGCCAGGCAGGAAGTTGGTGCTGCCAAACCTCCAGGCGCAGTACCAGGATGGCCTCAGCCATTGGGAAGGCAACCCCGGGATTTGTCCTATCCAGGATCTCAGTAAAGGGGTGTCTGACCCTTTTCTGGGCTGGCTCCAGGAACCTCCATGGATTCAGACATGAGCTTGAGAAAGAGCCCTGAAAGAATAACTGCCCTTAGTTGGCAGTCAACTCTACTTGACAAATCACAGTGAAAAGCAAGCTCAAGGACTACATCGAGAAACCAGAGTAATCTTCAAAAATGGCCCTCAGCCTTTTGCCACCGCGCAACACTTGCGGACTCATCTGAGTTTATGGTTTTCATAGACAACTGGCCTGGCAAAATGGTGACCTGATGGGAGTCCATAGAGGGGGCTCCCTGCAAGGGCTGTTGTGGAGGCAATTCCACCTGAATCGCTGGTGAGACCCATGTTCGGGACAGCTGTCTAGGCAGGACCAGTATGGGCTGAACTGGTGATTATCAGGTACCCAATCAAGATCCACTGCTGCTAAAGAAGCTCTTCATAGCACTGCTGCATACTGCAACAGAGCCTCTCATCATCAGAAGGACGAAGAGGAAGAGCATGGGAGAGAGTGTGCAAGGAATCCCTCGACCTGAACATTGAATGTTGACTTGGAAGACTATGAGGAGATATAGCCAAACGGCAGTATAAACTACTCATACAGGTTTCAACCATTCAACCCTGGAGGGAGGCAACTCCCGAGAGGAGACAGACTGGTATGCCGACTGCTCCTGGCCCTCCTGAGTAAGGTACTTGATGCAGTGCTTGAAGCCAGGGGTCAGCTTAGAATCCCCGCGGTCTATTGTATGCGTTGGAGGCGAGAAATGAAAATGACATACCTACCGTAATTGTTGACTTTCTGTGTTATCTTACACAGATACACAGAAAGATCAACAATTACGGTAGGTACATAATTTTCATATCTTATCTCTGTCAATCTTCACCATTCATCACTATTTGGGTGAGTACTGAGCCCCCCCCCCAGAGAGGGGGGGGTCCTGAGCACCTAAGAAACCAAGCCCTTAGCCCAGTGGGGAGACACTGCAGGAGAGAACCCTTACAGGCCTGGGGAGGTCTGAGACTGGTCTTGTGGGACGGGGATCCCCCAGTGGGGGAAGGAAGGCGCCCAGAGTGCCATCTCACCCATCGGGAGAAGCGATGGGTTCTCCGGTAGGCGGAGTAAATCACCCTACTCCGGGCCAGGGGCGACAACCAAGATAAGCGAAACCATGCCGTCTGCCGAAGGCAGATCGCTGTCCCTACCACTCTGGAAGCTACCTCATTGGCATCGTAAGATGCCCTTGCTTGGTGCCTTGCTAGCTCCAGGCCCTGCGTACAGAGGGCAATGGCTTGCCTGGTTTCCTCTGAATCAGGCATCGAGGCTGGGAGTTGTCCTAGCCTGGACCACAAGAACCCGTCATAAGCTGCATAGTGGGCCTGATGTGCTGAAATTGACAGAGAGATCCGTGCCGAGTAGAACACTCGTCTCCCCCAGAAGTCGAAATCCACAGAGTCAGAATCCCGAGGGCGGTCACGTTAAGGGGCGCGAGGGGGTGTCCAGGGAGGTCAATCCCGAAGGGGGATGAGGCAGAGAACCTGGAGACCCAGGGAGAGCACAATACTGCTGGCGTAGGTCCCTTGGGGCTGGTACTGCGGGAAAAGGGACATAGCCAGAGCCGATGTGAAGCCTCCTGAAAAGAAATAGGCCAGGCGGGAGCCACCAGGTGGGCCACACTGTATTCACCCAAAAAGGCGTGCGTCACATGCTCAGGATTGCCAGTTGAGACCAGGGTCAGGTGAATCTCATCCAGCATCCTCACAAGGAAGGGCTGATATGAGGACAGATCAGATGCTGGGCAGTTGTGGACCAAAGGTTCCTCTCCCTCAGTAGAGGAAGAAGACGAGAAGACTAGCTCCCAGGTTCAGGGTCCGCTGCATGGGAGCTGGTAGAAACACCTGCTGGTCCAGGGCATGGAGGTAGGTGGGAAAATGTGCAGTCAAACCTCTGAACTGTTCCCAGGCAAGAGGTCCGTGAGGACCAGGAATACCTGGGACAACCGGGAAAGGAGACAGAGGCTCGGGGGACAGGCTCCTGGCAACAGGTGAATGGTCTCTGTCAGGGCAAGGGGGCCAACAGGAAATCCTTCGCAAGGAGGGGCAACCAAAGGCCGCTGTAGCTAACAGCTGCTCAACCGGGTCGGAACAGTCAGAGCTGTGCCCAAAGGAAGAAATCCCCCAGTGAGGTAACCGGGACCGTGTGAGGCCAGAAGGACGACCCCGACCTCAGAAGTAAGAATCCCCTTAGGAACTCCCCTCTAGAAAGGTGAGGGCCTACACTTGGCTCCTACAGAACCCAGCTGGGCTCTAGGAAGAGGCTTGTTGTACCACACCTCTACCTCTCAACCCTAGGAGTCAAAGACGGACCTCATCCACTCAGCCACTAACCTAGGTGGCACTCCAAGCAGTCTCCAAGCAGTCCACCCAGGAACCGCACCCTCCCTCCTGATGCACCCCGGCTGCCCCAGACTTGGGCTGTCCAAACACACCAAGGGGTACCCCAACTGGGAAACAGTCACGCTACTGACCCCAGGCTGCGCAGCAGTAGTCACGGGACCACTGCTGCCCTGCCTGACCCTGAGGTCCACCTGCGAGAGCAGAGTCCCAGAGGGAGGCTGAGTGGGGGCCAAGGTGCTGGAGACAGAGGGATCAGAAGACTCCGAAGAATCTGGGAGCCAGTCTGGATCAGACCCAGAATCCGCCTCCGAAGAGGCAGGCTCCAAGGTCCGATGCCAGACAACCCCATGGACCCCTCCAGTTCCCGGACCCCAAGGTCGGGCACCCTGGGATTTGATGCCTCCAACTTCACCAGAAGGAAGCACAGTCCACGCTCGGCGCCACAAATGGTTCCGGGTTGGGCGCAACCCGCTCCCCAGTGCATAAGCACCAAACCCAATGCAGCACTGCGCTTCGACTCCAACATCACCCGGGCCCGCGGCGGCAAGAGCTCAGGCGCAGCCCCGAACACAGTGCCGCACAACACTCTGGTGCCGCTCGCAGCAGCAAAGAGAATCTACCCCGACGCCAAGCCCATCCCCGGCGCCACGATCAGGGACAGCGCCGGGACCAGAACCAGGCCCAGAAACCTCCAGACTACCTAACTCAACGCTGCTGAGAAATGAAAATTACGTGCCTACTGTAATTCTGATCTTTCTGTGTATCTTCACCATTCATCACCATTGGGTACATGGCCGGAGGTCATGACCTTACAGCCTTTTTTTTTTTTTTTAGGTAGGTGGAGCCGGCGCACCTCTGACACCGCCCTGAGGCCGACGCATTGCGTGGCGGTCATGGGTTTGGCTGTTAGGTGTTGTCGACCGCCTGCCTGCCAGTTCTGAGTCGCCGGAGATGTAAGAGGAAGGGAGTGGAGGGTGGGACAAGGAAGTCCAAGGGACAGGAAAAAGTAAAAGATATAAAACTAAAAGGAGAAATAATGACCGAGAGGACAGAAAGAGGAAGTCGGAAACTAAAGGGATTGGGAGGGCCCCAATCTCTGGAAATAGAGGAGGAGGTAGGGTGGGACAAAGAATTTAGAAGATAGGAAGAAAGGGGAGAAGGTTAACATATCCCAGACCCTGGTCCATCTCCAGACTGTATAGGAACTACAAGGAGTAGCCAGAGAGGCTTCTTGCCAAAATTCAAGGCACAGAATGGCTGGCAAAAACTCCATCTGAGCAGAACTGGCTATTCTGGAAGAGGGACAGGGCACAGATAATTAACACCCTCTCAAGAAAGGATTTTGGTGAAAAGGAAAATTAGTTTTTGTAATAAAGGATAGCCCTAGGACGAAGAAAAATGAGATGGACGGGACGAGGAGGAGAGATGGAGAACAGCTACCAACTCCCACACCAGGGGTGGAGCAAACACTAGAAGGAGTGCCCCATGCTGACCACTCTACCAAGAACATAGTCCCCTATGACTTCCATTTACCCCTCCTCAACAAAGAAAGGAGGGGGGGATATGGGCACAGAGGGAGGTGGACCCAGAGACTGAGGCTCCAGGGGATGTGAGTTAGGGTTGTGATGAAGATACACAGAAAGATCAGAATTACGGTAGGACGTGAATTTTCATATCTTATCTGTGTCAATCTTCACCATTCATCAACACTGGGTGAGTGCGAGCCCCAAGCGGGGTTTTTTTTACACCTAAGGGAAAAATCCTTAGCTCTCAGTGGGTGACACACTAAGAGGGAGAACCTTCAGGGCCTGGAGGCCGAGTGGGGAGAGTGGGAAGTTGTCCCGACAAGCGTTGTCTCGCTCTAGGGAGAAGAGATAGGTTCTCTGGTGGTGAGTTAATCACCTATGCTGGGCATGGGGTGACAACTGGGAAAGACACAGCCATGCCGTCCACCTAGTGCAGATTAGGGGTCCCTATGACCCTGGTAGCTACCCGTTGGCATCATGGATGCCCACGCAGTGCCTTGTTAGCTCAGGCCACACGCCAGAGTGCAATGGCTTGTCTGGTTTGTCCGTGTCGGGCAATGAGGCTAAGAGTTGACCTAGCCTGAACCACAAGAACCTGTCATAGGCTGCATAGTGGGCCTGATGTGCAGAAATGGAAAGCAACAACCGTGCCGAGTAGAAAGCCCTCCTACCCCATAAGTCAAAATCCGAGGAATCTTGATCTGGGGGCCGATCATGGTGAAGGGCGCAGAGCCCATCAAGAGTGTCCAACTGCGTCAATCCGGACTGCAGTGGAGGCATGGAACCTGGAGACTCCGGTGGGGGGGTGGTGTGCAATACCGCTGGCAGAGATCCCTAGGGGCAGGAACGCCAGAGAAGGGTCTCTGCCAGAAGCGCAACGACTCCTCTCAAAAGGGAACAGGCCAGGGAGGCACCACAAGTGTGGTCTCGCTGAACTCTCCTAGAAAGGCGTGTGCCGAGTGCTCTAGATTGCTTATAGTGGCAGGGGTGAGGTGCAGGTCCTCCAACATCCTTGCGAGGAAACGTTGATACTCAGCGAGATCAGTGGCTGGAGAGATGTGGACAGAAAGCTCCTCTCCTCCAGAAGAGGGGGATGAAGGATTGGAGGGCACAGACTGCTCAGAAAGAGGTTGACAAACCTGTCTGTCCATTGCCCTAACATAAGCTGGGAACAGAGCAGCCACAGCCCTAAAATGAAAATTACGTACCTACCGTAATTATGATCTTTCTGTGCATCTTCACCATTCATCACAGATGGGTTATCTGGCTGGAGGTCAGGACCCCGCGGGAGTTTTTTTTTTTAAAGGTGGTGAGACCGACACACCATTAGCACCCTCGGGACAGCCTGTGATGGCGCTCGGGGTTGGCCAGATGAGCTATGTCGACTCCTGCCTGCCAGTTCTGAGTGCGGCCGGAGGGTAAGAGGAAGGGATGGAGGTGGAACAAGAGAGTCCGAGGACAGAAAAAGGAAAGGATGTCCGAACTAAAAGGAGAAATAACGACCGAGAAGACAGCAAAGAAGAGGTTAGACTAAGAGATTGGGAGGGCCCCAATCTCTGGGAGCAGAAGAAGGAAGGGTAGGGTGGGGAAAGAATTTAGGAGAGAGGGAAGAGGTAGTAAGATATCCGAGACCCTTGTCCGTCTACCAGATTGTATAGGAACTGCAGGAGTAGCAAATCTGTCTGCCAGAATTCAAAACCTGGAATAATCTGAAATACCCAGAAAGCAGAGTCGGCTATTCTGGAAGGACAGAGGTACAGGGATTCAGTACTCTCTCAAGAAGAGATGTTTGGTGAAAAATTTTTTTTTTTTTTTAGGAGAAATAGTTGGATAGAAACCAGAAGGAGGAGAGAAGGAGGGCAACTATCAACTCCCACCCCAAAGGGGTGGAGACAAAGTAGTAGAGAAGGAGTGCCGCTCGAGCTGTCCACTCTCCCTGGAAAATACTCCCCTGTGTGTCCCTACTTTACCCCACTCCTAAGGAGGAGAGGGGGAGTCAGAGAGGGAGGGGGACCCAGAGACTGAGGCCCCAGGGGGATGGTGGGGGGGTTGTGATGAATGATGAAGACACAGAAAGATCAGAATTACGGTAGGTATGTAATTTCATATCTTATCTGTGTCAATCTTCACCATTCATCACAGATGGTGAGTAACTGCCTCAAGGGGTTGTTTCTTTACACCCTAAGGGACAAAGTCCTTAGCCCTCAGTGGTGACACACTGGGAACCTTCAGGGCCTGGAGGCCCAAGAGGGGAGAGAGAGACGGAGTTCCCCGGGAGGGGAAGAAGCTTCTCGACAAGCGCCCGTCCTCACTCTGCGGGAGAAAAGGTAGGTTCCTGGTGGGCAGAGCTAATCACCCTACACCGCCAAGGGTGACAACCGGAATGACGAGCCATGTTGGTCTGCCTAGTAGATCATGTCCCTACGACCCTGGTAGCTACCTCGCTGGCGCTACAAGATGCCTCGCTTGTGCTTGCTAGCTCCAGGCCACGTGCAGAGTGCGCGGATGGCTTGTCTGGTTTGCTCAGAGTCAGGCAATGAGGCTAGGAGCTGACCTAGCCTGGTCCACAAGAACCTGTTGTAGGCTGTATAGTGGGCCTGATGTGCAGAAACAGAGAGGAGTAACTGTGCCAAGTAGAAGTCCTCCTCCCCGAAATCAAAATCGAGAGTCTTGATCTGGGGGCGGTCACGTGATGAAGGCGCGAAGCCCATCAGGAGTGTCCAAGTCGTCAAACCAGACTGTGGGTGAGGCATGGAACCTGAGACTCTGGGGTGCGTACTCTGGCTGAGATCCCTTGGGGCAGGAACTCCGAGAAGGGCCTCTGCTAGAAAAGTACAGTTACGAAGAACTTACGCTGAACAGTACATCTTCGAGAACAGCTCTTGCAGCAGGTTACACCATTAGACTGAAGCCGCAGGCGTCAGGGACCCATGGAAAAATTCTAGCTAGCTATCTTCATGGCACCGCCCGACGCCGGGTCCTGCCTCCAACGCCAGACGTAGTACATAAGGGGGGCGGTCCCACCCGACTCCCCCAGTTCTCCGCTCGAGACTTCCCGCCGCATGTGGCTGACATCGAAATGGGAGACCGAGGATCCACCGTCAGAAGACAAAAGGGTATAAATCCCTCGTTAACAAAGGCTTAGCCATGCCTCTAAGGGGAAGGTGGTGGAGATTTGCTGCAAGAGTTGCTCAAGATCTACTGTTACGGGTAAGCCCTACGTAACTGTACTATCTTACTTCCCCGAGACACAGCTCTTGCAGCAGGTTACACCATTAGGGACAGATTCCCAAGCAGTAATGCTGCCAACATTCTGGGAGGAGGAAACTAGGAATTACATTCCAGGTCCTGAATCTAGGACAGGAGACCCTGTAGCACTGTGCTGGTCTTGACTGCTTTCTCACGAGAGGCGATGTCCAGGCTATAATGCCTGATAAATGTATGCACAGAGCTCCAAGTGGCTGCAGCACATATGGCAGAGGTGGAGACGTTTGGAGTGCTGCAAAGGAGGTGGCCACACCCTAGTGGAATGACCCGGACTGTTCCGGAGGGGCTTTGTTTGATATCATAACAGTATGAAATACACTGGACAAGCCAGCGAGACAGGGACTGTTTGGATACTGGTTGGCCCATCATCCTTCAGAAAGGAAATGAAAAGTTGCTCTGAACACGGTTGTTTAGTTCTGTTGAGGTAATACCTCAAGCTGCATGTGAACATCCAGGGTGTGGAGCAGTGCCTCTCCTCTATTAAGAGTAATTCGAAGTAGACCGCAGGTCAATATCCTGATTGAGAGTTGAGTGTGGGAAACCACCTTAGGCAAAAATTGTAGGATTGATCCTCAGGGATACTCTGTCCCGTGGAAAACTAAATAAGGCTCTCTGCACATGAGAGCATGAAGCTCAGAAACTTCTTCGCTGAAGTAACAGCAACCAAAAACAGCATTTTCCACGACAGAAAACGCAGCTCGCAATCCGCGGCAGGTTCAAGGGGGAAGCGTGAGTTGTTCCAGGACAAAGAGCAAATCCCATGGAGGCACTGGGTCCCTAATGGGTGGCCTAAGATGTAACACCCCTCTCAAAAATTCCCGAGAGGCGTCTAATTGTGCCACTGTGCGATGTCCCACCGGAAGGTGGTAGGCAGAGATGGCACAGAGGTGCACCTTGATAGAGGAGTAGGCTAGGCCCGAGCGGAAAGGGAGAGCAGGTAGTCCAACACCACTCTCACCGGAGCAACCTAAAGGGGAAAAATGTGATGTTGAGACCATAAACAAAAACGGCACCATTTCATGGCGTGCATTGCATCGCTTGCCGGACTTTCTGGTTGCAGAAGAACTTCCGCAACCTCTTACGAGACCCCGTGACGCAAGATGGCTGTGTCTCTAGGAGCCATGTATACAGGTTCAGTGAGCTTAAGTCCGGATGGACCAGTGAACCTTCCTCCTGAGACAAGAGATGGGAGCTGAACGGCAAAGGAGCGGAGGTTCCCGGGATAGTTGAATCAGTAAAGGGAACCATATCTGTCTGGGCCAAAAGGGGGCCACAAGGATCATGGTTGCTTGCTCCTCGCGGTTTGAGAAGAACTCTCTGAATCAACGGAAGGGAGGGAAGCATAGAGGAATCTGTCCGCCAGAAGAGGGACAACGGCTCTCGGCCAGGAAAACACCAGGCCCTGGATCTAGCGAGCAAAAATTGGGCAGTTTTATGCTGGATGGGGATGCTAACAAGTCCAACTCTGGAGTTCCCCATCAAAGAAACAGATCCTCTGCTACCTCTTGAAGTTCCCATCATGGACTCTGGCCTGGAGCGACTCAGGCCATCTGCAATCGTGTTGTCCACCCTGGAACATGTACTGTGATCAGATTACGGCGCAGGTCGGATTACCCAATCCCACACCCTCATGGCCTCCCTGCAAAGGGGTAAGAGGTGTGCCTTCCTTGTTTGTTGAGGTAGATACATCACCGCTGGGTGTTGTCTATCTGAAGCAGGAGAGTACTCGGCGGGATTTCTGACTGAAAGGCCTGCAGGGCATAAAGGACCACCCTCATCTCTAGGACATTGATATGGAGATGAGCCTCCAGAGGGGTCCACATACCCTGGGACTTCACCCCGTCCAGGTGTGCTCCCCACCCTAGACCTGAGGCGTCTGTGGTGAGGATTACCTCCGGGGACGGCGCTATAAATGGGACGCCCGTGGAGAGTGACCCTGGGTCTAGCCACCACTGCCAGTCTCGAATCACAGTGTTCGTGATTCTGACCGGATGCTGCATGTGGTCTTGCCTTTGATCCCATTGCACCCTGAGCATCCACTGAGTTACCCGCATGTGGAGCCTTGCGAAAGGGACGGTAGGAATGGCCGCAGCCATGTGTCCAAGCAAGCGAAGGACCGACCTGGCAGGGGCGGTCTTGTTCAACGAAAACTCCTGATGAGGGATCTGATGCGCTCCGCCTGTCGCCTGGAAGAAATGCTCTTCCCGAACAGTGTTCAGTACTGCCTATAAATTGCAGCTTCTTGAGACGGTACCAGGAGAGACTTCTGTGGTTGATTAGGATGCCCAGAGATCGAATCAGGTCCTGGGTGCTCTGGATCGCTGTAATAACGCCTCTGAGGCGCATGAGAAGCCAATCGTCCAGGTATCGGAACACATAATGGCCCTGTCTCCTTAGAGACGCTACCACTGCCATGCATTTGGTAAAGACCCTGGTGGATGACAGTCCAATGGAAGGGCTCGGAACTGAAGGTGGTGGTCGTGAAACCTCAAGCGCAGGAATCTCTTTGCGCCTGAGCTATAGGATGTGCAGGTATGCTGCCTGTATGTCTAGGAGACGCTATATGCAGTCCTTGCTTCAGCATGGGAATGAGACCCGGAAGAGTCACCATGCTGAATCTCTTGTAGGCGATCGTACACGTTGAGGTCGCTGAGGTCCAGAATCGGACGGAGGTCCCCGCTTTCTTTGAATCCAGGAAGAAGTGGAAATAGTATCCTGTCCTCTGGTTCTCCAGGACGACTCTTATCGCTCCTTTGCAAGAGCGAGTATTTCTTGCCAGTTCAGTGACTTGTGCTGACCGGGTACTGGGAGAGCAAAAGGAGGCCTCGAGGGTGGCTTTTTTCTGCGAATTCTATAAAGTGGCCTTTTCCTACTAACTGAAGAACCCACCTGTCGGTGGTTATAGCCTGCCATCCCGCAGGAAGTTTGCAATGCGACTTCGACCATGATTTCCGTTGATTCTGAGGGGGCGATGGAAAGAGTCAGGCTGTGGCGGCTGAGGGTCCCGCTGGCTGGACCGCTTGAAGTACGCTGGCCACGGCCTGCGGTTTGTTTCCTGGGCTCTGCGGCCGGAGCCCTCTGTTGTGGAGCAGGGCGGGACTGTTGCCTCCGTCCCGCTCCACGAATCGGCTTTGGTTCCTACGAAAGGAACTAAGCTTGGGTCGGTACATGGCCTGAACCTGACCTCACCGCCTTCCGTGTTCTCTTGGAGTTTGGTAATCTTCTCTGAGGGCTTACCAAACAAGACTTCTCCCTCGAATGGGGTGTTCATGATATTCTTCTGACGTCCGGGTAAAACCGAGACGCCAGAACTAAGAGTGTCTCCGGATGCACACGCCTGAAGCTGCTGCTCGGGCAGAGGAGTCCGGAAACATATGCGGCTCAGAAGCACTTGGGTCCCACGTCCAACCCTGCACGAAGGGAGCGAAGCATCTCCTCCTTCTGCTCACCTTCCGCAGTTTTTCAGCCGCATCCAGACCCTGTTCCCACAAGGCATTTTGGAACTGCACCATGTGGGTCAAGTAATTCAGGGATCTGATGGCGCAGGTAGCGGAAGCGTACGTGCGCCTACCCATAGCGTCCAACTGTTTGGACTCTGGGTCCGGTGGCAGGGTGCTCAGATGTTGCGGCCTGGGACCACTCATGTGAGGCTGTTATGACCAGAGAGTCGGCCTGAGGATGCTGAGTCAAGTACTGGTCTTCCTGGGAGCCTTGCAAGCGATCAGCTCTTCAGCATCGCCTGGAGCTGATGGACACTTCCACGCTGCCTTGGTGACGCCCACAAGTGTCTACCAAGGTGGCACCACCACAGGCTTGAGGTCCTTCTGCCAAGATACTTTGCAAGGTGTAGCCTTGGGTCTAGCTCTTCCGCATCCCATCCCATGTTCTCTTGGATGCGCCTCATAATATCCGAGAACGAAGGGTCATCCGAGGAAACTTGGCATCTCCGTGGATCCGGAGAAGGTATGGAGAGGGAGATGGGGATCTGGATGTTGAGAACTCTGATCCCGTGTCCTCCGTCAAGGCGATCGCCGGCGCCTTCTGGGTCTCTTAGGGCTGGGTGACCTGGAAGAGGATTTGGACGGAGGTCTCCGTTTGTCTGATCTCCCCCTTGGAGGTGTTCTGTGCTCCCGGGGAGGAGGTAGTCGGCCTGCCGACCCCGATGGAGAGGGGGGCGCAGGAACCGGAGGAGTAATCGGTGTAGGAGGAAGAGGAGGTGGAGTGGGAACCATGTCCTTCTTTATGGTGTCCCACCAGTAAGTGAACAGCTCCTTCACTTCTACCACGGAAAGGCCCGACGACGGTCCGGGTGCCGGTGGACGGTCGTCGGGTCCCGGCGTCAGCTCCACAGGGGGCTCAGGTAATGGCGAGGGATCCCTTGCCTCGACAGGACCGGGGTCGCCCGTCTGGTCCTCGGGCTGAGTCAACTCCTCCTCGGTGATGGTCTCCTGACCGACGTCGATCGGAGGCGTCGGGATCCTCTTCTCAATAGGAGCGGGCGCCGGTCCCCCTACCGGTGTCCGACGATGCGTTGGCCTGGCCGGCGACGGTCGTCTGGCCAACGGCGGCTCCGGGGATCTGTGGCGAGAGGACAACGACAGGTGCACCGGCGTCGGGTCCTGCGGCCTCTTCAGAGAGGTAAGCTCCATAGTCTTGCGAGGAGGCAAGGAAGCCGACCTGACGCCGGGTTCAGAAAGGCGGAACCTGACTTATGGTGATGGTGGTGATCCCCAGACTTGACCAGGGCCCTGGAGGACGAGGAAGGTCTGGCAGTCTTGGCCTGAGAAGAGGATGAAGACTTCTTGACCGCAGCAGGGGGAGGCTGAGAGCTGGCCCGGGAAGTGGAGCGGTCGGACCTGGAACCAGAGCTGCGCGAGTCTGAGGCCCCAGATGGGACCTGGAAGGGGCCTTCTGCCTCACGATTTCAGCGTGCTTGTGGGCTTCTTCAAGAGTCCCCTTGGAAGACATGGTCTTGAGTTTTTCTTCCAGCAAAAATGCCTGAAGGGCCTTCTGGCGACGGATCCGGTTTTGCTATTAAACCCCTGGCAAAAGGAGCAGGCCCGGGTGTCGTGGTCTGGGCCTAGGCACCGGACGCAGGCCAAGTGAGGGTCCTTGAAGGGGATCTGCTTCCCACAAGCACACTTCGAGGAGTGACCGGAGGTCGGAGAGGACATCAGAGAAAAACTTGATTGTAGAGAATCGAATTTCCCATAGGAAAAACGTAACCACGCTGGCCGCGCTAGAGACTCGAACCGCGGTCGAGACATGCAAGTCGACGGGCGGAAAGAACTGGGGAATCGGGCGGACCGCCCCTTATGTACTACATCTGACGCCGGAGGCGGACCGACGCCGGGGCGGTCCCCACTGAAGATAGCTAGCTAGAATTTTTCCGGGGGTCCTGACGCCTGCCGGCTTCAGTCCTAATGGTGTAACCTGCTGCAAGAGCTGTGTCTCGAAGTAAGATCGCAACGATGCCTCCCGAAAGGGAGCCGCCGGGCGGGGCGGCACCACAAGGGTGGCCTCGCCAAAATCACCTAGAAAGGCGTGCGCCGCGTGCTCAGGATTGCCGACAGTGGAAGGTGAAAGGTGCAAATCCTCCAACATCCTCACGAGGAATCGCTGATACTCAGAGAGATCAGCAGCCGGAGAGATGTGGACAGAAGGTTCCTGTCCCCTGAAGAGGGGGGTGAGGAGCTGGAGGTCACCATCTGTTCAGTGGGTGGCTGCACGGGGGGGAGGCTGAAAAACCTGGCTGTCCACTGCCCTAATGTAAGCAGGGAACCGGGCAACCACCGCTCTGAACTGCTCCCAGGTGAGAGGGCCGCTAGGACCAAGGATACCTGGGAGCACAGGAGAATGTGGCAGAGGGGTGGGGACAGAGCCGAGAAGAGACATCGACTGACCTCCACCTGGGCTAGGGAGTGGACCGTGGGCACCCGTGGAAGAAGATGCCCCGGAAGACCCCACAGCCGACAGCTGAACAACCACATTGATACTGCCTTGGCTGCACCCAGAAGAATCCCCCCAGTGAGGCGACCGGGGCCAAAGGTCCAGAAGGACGGTCCCCACCTCAAAAGAACGGGACTCCTCAAAGAAACCGAGGGGAAGAGGGAAATCTGCACCACGGCTCCTCCCAGGGCCCGGTGGACCCCAGAAAAGGCTGACATGCCGATCCCACACCTCGACCCCTCGGAGTCCGGAAGAGTCCTCCTCGAGAGGGCCAGCCTAGGTAGCTGGCATCCTGGGCAGCCCCTAAGGATACCCAGGGAGCAGTACCCTCCCCTGCAGGTGCCCCGCGATGCGCCCCAAAGTCAGGCGATCAAGGCACACCACCGGAGGGGGTACCACAACTGAGCGATCAGTGAAACCCCCAAGACCAGGCTGCACAGCTATGGTGGCACGCACCACTGCCTGCTGGTCAGCACCACTGACCCTAGTCTCGGGAGCCACCAACCTCTCCTCAGAAGGGGCTGGCTCCGACTCGTCAATGAGACCACCGTGCTGCCCATGTCCGCAGTCAACCCGAGGGGTGCGACTGCACGTCCGACTCAGTCTCCGAAGAGGTAGAGTCCGAGGCCCTGAGCCAAACCCGAGGGAGGGCGGGCAGAACTATCCCTACCACCAGGCCCAGATGCCACCACTGTGCCTGAGTCAGTGCCAGTACCCCCCACAACCCCGCGAGCGGAATCCGAGGGAGGCACGGCCCCAGCCCGAGCCAGAGGTCCAATGCCAGGACCAGTCGCGGTACCATCCGGTCCACCGACACCAGGAGCGGCACCAAGGACAGGGACGGCGCCGACGACAGCCCCGGCGGCACCCTCGGCTGCCGGCGGCCCCGAGTGACCCAGCCAACACGGGCGCCGAAAAGCGTGACAGCACCGACAGATGTAACCAAGGCCCCACGGTGCCGAGCTCGAGGACATGGCGCCGTAGCCAACCTCAGCGCCGAGGACGGCACTGAGCAAGACATGGCGAGGGACGGCGTTGGAGAGGGTCTCACGGGCGCCGCGAACAGTGTCGGCGCCGCGATCGCGCCAACTGAGCCCATGGTGCCGCGCGCACAAGTCTGGCGCCGACGACGGCCTGCCAGGGCCTACAGCGCTTAACGGCGCCGACCGCCGCGCCGAGGACGGCACCAACCCAGGTGTTCCGGCCGCAGGAACGACACCGGGAGCTTCTACCGCAGGGGCGATTGCCATGGCGACACCTCCGCCTCGGGAGGGAATGAAGGGCCTCCTGTCACGGAAGAAGCCTCGCAATGGCTAGGCTGAGCAGCCGAGGCTCCTCCCTCCTCGGTCCGTACAGAACCGGAGGGGACCCAGAGGAAAGGCCGAGAGCGCTGCTTGGCCCGACGAGTGTGAACCCGACAGAGCTCGCCCACTTTCAACACGCTGTTCGAGGATCCGCGTCCATGGAGAAGCAGGCGCGATGAATCCATGTTGTGAAGCGGGCTAAGACACGAAAGACACCGGGTCGGGTTGGTCGCGGACGGAGAATTTTCGGCCGCAGATGGGCACTGCTGTACGGGAGCCGACCCGCCTTCAAGACTTCTTGCCCTCCAACCTGAGACATGACCTACTGGAAAAACACAAACAGACTCGACGTCGCAAAATTCAAAAAATAAGGAAAGATCTTACCGGCACGCCGAGTAGAGGTAGAAAACAGAACCAGCAGGAAACCCACGGACTTAACGCCAAGGAATAGGATGAAATCAAGCTTCAAATCTCTTCACGCTTCCCACGAGGCGACCTTGACGGCGGGAGATGAAGAACTGGCAGGCAGGCAGAGTCAACACAGCCTAACGGCCAACCCTCGAGCGCCACGCAGTACGTCGGCCTCGAGGGCGGCGCCGATGGTGTGTTGGCTCCGCCTACCTTTTAAAAAAAAAAGCTCCCACGGGGTCCTGACCTCCGGCCAGATAACCCATCTGTGATGAATGGTGAAGATTGACACAGATAAGATCTGCTCCCAGGAGAGAGGCCTGCTAGGACCAAGGATGCCTGGGAGCGCAGGAGAATGTGGTAGAGGGATGGGGACAGAGCCGAGAAGAGATATTGGCTGACATCCGCCTGGGCTAAGGAGCAGACCAAGAGCACCCAAAGAAGAAGGTGCTCCGGAAGACTCCACAGCAGACAGCTGAACAACCATTTCGGTACTGCCTTGGCTGCGCCCGGAAGAATCCCCCGTGAGGTGACCGGGGCCATATAGGTCCAGAAGGATGGTCCCCTACCTCAAGAGAATGGGGCTCCCTCAAAGAGACCGAGGAGGAAGAGCGGAGATCCGCACTACGGCTTCTTCCAGAGCCCGAGTGGACCCCAGAAAAAGGTCGCCATGCAGACCCCATGCCCCTCGACCCCTCTGAGTCTGAAAGAGCCCTCCTCCTCGAGAGGGCCAGCCTAGGTAGTCAACAGCCCTGGCCAGCACCCGAAGGAGCTATCCAGGGCACAGTACCTTCCCCTCCCGTAGGTGCTCTGATTGGCCCCAAAGTTGAGCGATCCAGGCACACCACAGGCAGGGCTACCACTGCTGAGGGTCAGTGAACCCACCAAGACCAGGCTGCAGAGCAATAGTGGCCTGCACCACTGCCTGCTGGTCAGCACCCCTGACCCCAGTCTCGCAGCCACCGACCCCACCTCACCTCCGGATTGTCGAGGATACTACAGGGCTGCCCACCCCAACAGTCAACCCCAAGGAGTCAAGACTGTTCGTCCGACTCAAAGCCTGACTCCGCCTCCAAAGAGGTAGAGGCCGAGGCCCTGTGCCAGTCTGTAGGAGGGCGCCCGGTGCATTCCTGCCAAAGGGGGTGCCAGGAACTGAAACCATGTCCAAGCCAGTGCCCCCTACAGCACCATGAGCGGAATCCACAGAGGGCACAGCCCCAGCCTGAACCACAGCTCCAGAATCGGGATCAGCCCCGGCGACATCCAGCCCCACGGCGCAGAGGACGGTGCCGCCCAGCTCCACGGTGCCGCGAACGGCGCCGAGGAGAGGCAACAGCGGACTCCGGCGCCCCCATGGCAGACACAGACAGACGGTGACATAGAAACTCCTACAGCACCACTAGCAGCATTGGCGCCACGAACAACGCCACAGCAGCCACGACGCCAAGTGGCAAACTGGCACCGGCAGCTCCGTCAAAGGCCATGGCGCCGCTGAACGGCACCGAGGCACGCAACGTGCCGACTGACCGCGGCGAGGACTGCACTGACCCAGGCCTTGCGAACTGCGGGTTCAACACTGGGGAAGCCTTCACCCCCAAAAGGGGCGATTGCCATGGCGGCGCCTCCCGCCCCCCGGGATCTGGATGGGCCTCCTGCACCGTGGAAGAAGCCTCAGCAACGCCAGGCTACTAGTAGCCGAGGCCTCCTCCTCAGTCCGTAGAACCGGAGGGACCGGAGGAAAGCAGAGTACGTGGTTTGGCCCAACAAGCGCGCACTGACCGAAAGCCTGCAGAGCTCGCCCCACTTTCCACATGCGTTGTTCGACGACCCGCGGCCCATGAAGAAACAGGCGCCGATGAATCCATGTCGTGAAGCGGCCAAGACACTTAAGGCAACAGTCGTGCTGGTCGGTGACGGAAAATTTAAGGCCACAAGGGCACCATCACATGGGGGGCCGTCCCATCTTCAAAGTCTTGTTACCCGTCGACCCAGACATGACCTATGAAGAAAAAAAAAAAAACACACCAAAAACAGACTCGACGTCGCCAAGAATAAAATATATGGAAAGATCTTACCAGCGACATCGAGTAAGGCAACTAGAACCGGCAGTACATGGCACCGGACTGTGGCACGAGAAATAGCTGGAGAATGAACTGCGTAGGTGGTAGGCCTCAAATCGGATCTGGCTTCCCACAAGGTGACCTCTACGGCAGGAGATGAAGAACTGGCAGGCAGGCAGAGTCGACAGCGCCTAATGGCCAACCCATGAGCGCCACGCAATGCATCGGCCTCGAGGGCGATGGTGCATCGGCTCTGCCTACCTAAAAAAAAAAAAAAGCCTCCCGCGGGGTCATGACCTCTGGCCATGTACCCAATAAAGATCGACACAGATAAGATCCCTGATGCCACAAACAGCATCAGAGAAGAAGGCAGCCCCGAGAGCAGGCCCGACGCCGACCGCTGTGCCGCACTCAAAGCCGGGAGTGGCGCACGAGCTGCACCGCCCAGTCCCAAAGGACCCGGAACACGACATCAAGGAGCCTTCGCCATCAGTAGTGACTGCTGAAGCGGTGCCTCCCGACTGACTCCCAAGGGGCCAGCCTGGGCCTCTGCACTGTGGAAGAAACCCCACCGCGACAAGGCTGGAAGAGGCGGGTTCCCTCCTCCATGGGCCATATAGGACCGTGAGGGGACCCGGAGGAAGGGCCGAGAATCCTCGCCTTGGCTCAGTGACTGCGAATTCGACCTCCGAAAGTTGGCAGCGCACGTCCGACCTTCAGCGCGCGGTTTTCAATCACACGGCGGTCCATGAAGAAACAAATATCACAGTTATCCATATCATGATCGGGGCCGAGGCAGGAAAGGCAGTGGTCATGCTGGTCTGTTACAGAATAAAGGTAGCCACAGGGGCACTGATGCGTAGGGGGCCACCCTGTCTTCGACGTCTTCTTGCCCCACGAATGAGACATGACCGAACGGAAAAGTAAATAAAACACAGTACTTGACACCACTTATAAAAAGGAAAGATCTTACCAGTATTTCAAAGCGACGTCGAGTAGGCGAGCAGAACTGCAGCAAAGAAACAGGTCAAGCACGACGGACTAGGCCGCAAATTAAGTCACAGTCTCACAGAGTATCCACACTCTGCGGGAGAGAAAAAACTGGGGCTGGGCCGGAGTCTACAATGGCTAACTGCCAACCCTCGAGCGCCACGTGGAACGGCCTCGAGGGTGGCGCCAGCCCTACGTCTGCTCCACCCATGAAAAAAAAAAAAAAAAGTCTCCCGCAGGGTCCTGGCTCTGGCACAGTACCCAAATAGTGACTTATGGTGAAAACTGACACAGGTAAGATCAACACCCAGAAATATCCAAAATACGAATTGGAAAGAAGTTTGAACAAAGTTGCCCAAATGACGCACTACAAAAAGTCTTGGCCTACACCGCTTGCAGAGCTGCGAAAGAGGAGACCAGATTCTTCCAGTAGAAAGAAGATCTGCTCTGCCCCACGACGTCAGAGGGATATGCCACCTGTGTGGTTGTAGCAGCTTTTCTCAAAGACAGTCCAGCAAATCAGGTCTTAAAGGGGGATTGCCAGAAGTGTGGATAAGTGAACCATATCCACGTCCCTAGAAAAGACCTTCTAATCAAGTACACACCCTTCCACCAATCTGTCCCTCCCAGAAGGGGCCCCTCATGGTCCCATATTCCCACTTGAAATTGTCAGGAGATGAGGCCTTCTCCGTTGCTGCATCCATTTTGTGGAATTTGCTTCCTGCTGTTATCAGAGAGGTCCTATCACTGGAACACTAAGGGTTTGTTTAAAATCCACTTGTTTAACTTGGCATTTGGGACAACGTACAACTGGGTTTTGGCTGGTGTGTTTTTCTTTAGGGCTACCGTATATATCCTGACCCATTTTAAATAACGTACAAGATTTTAAATTGCTGCTTGTACAGCACTCTGAGCTCTGGATGGGCATCTAACAAACAGACTTGCCTTGCCGGATAGTTCCACCAGGTGAAACTATGGCGGGACCCTTGATCTTTATCCGCTGGCAGTGTCTTTCTATACTCAGTGCCGTACACGTGTGTAAGGTACATATGGTCCCAAACTCTAACTGTCGACAGGTTACTAGTGCCTCTAGCCCGGAAAACAGATTCTTAAGAATGGAAAGGTTCTATTATGTGAGTATACAGACAGAAAAAGAAGGGCAGGGGCTAAAGCATGCCTAACGTCATCTGACAGAATAGGGTTCCAGAACATCTCTATCTAGACAAAGGAACAATTTCTGGGCAGTGCAATGACCATAGGAGAAAGGTAAGCAAGTACTCATCGTAATTCTTGATCTTCCAGAACATCTTCACCATTCAGTCACGCTAATGGGTCTAAGCTGGAGGCAGTAGGGCCCAGCTGGAGTGTAGTCTTTTGCTGACTAGGGAGAAGACCCCAGTCTGTGCCAGCACCACCCACGAGCCCAACGTAGTGACGTCGCACATGTGAGCCCACCAGTAACAGATGCCGCCTCCCCCCAAGGTTCTGTTTGCCAGCGAGGAAGCAAGTGTGAGAGAAAGAGAGGGGGCTACAGACACCTAGCCAACAGCGATAGGAAAGGAATTACAGAATATAAAAAGCAAAATAAAACCCAACTACCAACTTAATAGCATGAAGGGCTGTGCCAAGAGTGTCAGAAGGGTAGCGGGTAACAGAAGCAGAGCCTAATTCAGCCACCTGGACAAGTTCGGGTTCGGAAATGGACGTGGGTCACTCGGGGGCTGGCCAGAGCGGTAGGACTAAGCATCCAAGGGCAGCTTTCCTCCATCGGGTTGGGGGGGGTTACAGTGCCTCGCTGCTAGTCTGCCGCCTGCAGGTATCTGGGCAGCAGCACAGCAGGATCATGCAAGGACGGCGGACTGCATGCAGGATGACGGTGCTTGCTGTAAGCTGCCTGATGTTTAGCAGTGCACATCATAGTGCGTGTGCCAAAAAAACCTTCTCCCCAAAGCATCCATCTCTGCAAAGTTAGGCGTTTTGGGGGGTCATGCACAGGGTGTTTAGGCCCAGAGGGGTGTCAGTACCAAAATCCTCGAGGTGGGGTGAGGTTATATCTTCTGCAGAAACCAAGGGAGTGCAATATAATCTCTCTGCTGGATGTCCTTAGGGGCTGGAAAAGGGGTGTAAGGACGAAGCCAGAAGCTCCTGGATGCCTCCTCAAAAGTCCGTGGCCAAGGAGGGATGAGGAAGGAGTCACCAATGAAATCCCCAAGCAATCTCAGCACCAGGGAAGCAGTGCTGAGATCAAAGCAGGACCTCACGTTCAGCTCCTGCAACATCTGTCAGGAACTGCTGGTATGTAGAATACTCAGCATCCAAGCAAATGTGGATGGAAAAATACTCTTCCTCAGAGGAGGAAGCAGAAGAGGAGGAGCTGGACTCAGAATGGTGGTGTTGGGGCCACAGACCTGAACTGCACCTGGTCAGACTTAAGGTGGCACTTATGAAAGACACCACCCATTCTATAGTACTGCTGCCACATCATCAGCCCCAGAGGACCCACAATACCTGGCAGATAAGAGGGGAGGCAGAGAAAGGGGTGGGATGAAGGAGCCATGGCTTCAGGTTCTCTGCCAGAGCTGCAAGAGTGCTCAGGGGACCTTTGGGCCTGGCAAACTCACCCATGTGGAGCTGGCCAATCTCGGAGGACCAATCCAGATGGTGCCCCTTGGGCGAGATCCCCAGGTGGGGGGAGTGGAGTCATAGGTCCCACAAAGATGGCCCGATCCCCACCAGTGACAGTATCAGCTGGTTCCGGGGAACTGGTCACCAAGGCTAGTGCTGGAACCCTGACCAGTGCTGCCTCCAGCACTGGACTACAGGGTCAGCCACAGGCCCAGTGCCCCACCATAGCCCCTCACTAGGATGAACACTGCCCCCTCAAGCCAAGGGTCAACCCTAGATTCAGCCCCAGATCTGGCACCAGAACCAGACTCTGTGCCACAAATGGCACTGGGATCAGACCCAGCACCAGAAATGCACCCAGTGCCACAGGTGGCACCAGAACAAGTCCAGGTGTAGGGGCAACATCAGCAGTGACGGCAAGTCAGAGGTTGGGCTTGTGATCAAGCCTAAGGTGGTCACCTTCATCACCTTCCCCAAGCCCAAGGTCAGCACCATCATCCTCCTCCAGGTTACTAGGGCACTCAGGGGAGGAGACAACTACCACCTCAAGCCATACCTCTCAACCTCCTGCCTCATAAATCAGAGACAAGACTTAAAATCAGGAACACTTCTTTAAAATTAGAGATATCCACCCAGAAAGCTGGTAGAATACAAGGCTTAGTGCAAAATACGTTTTCTAAAGCATAAGTCTGTAACTTTAATGCTTGACATTTTGTACTTACAATCACCACTGTTTAGCCACAGAAACACAAATTTTAGGAGGGACAGAGTAAAATTTTGAGGCAAAATCAGGGATGTCCCTGAAATTCCGGGACAGTTGAGAGGTATGTCTCAAGCTCTGAGTTGCATCGACTCTGGAGCCCACCCCTCTTCCAGCATCATGGACAGTGCCAGAAAGGGGGCCTGTCTCGCAGTTGGCACCACCCCTCACTGGTAACTGGCTTGGTACCAGGAGCTGGGGCAGTACCAGGCCGCAGCACTGAGGTACTCACCAGTGTAGACCAAGTGTATATGCAGCTTCAGCCTCACCATGGAGGGGGAGGTCATTTGCTGCCCCCAAAGAACCAACAGACTGGGGGGTGCTCAGCTGCCACTACTCAAAAGAAGACTGTCCACCAGACCCCCCAGACCTCTGATGTCATGGCAAGGCACATCCGGGGAGGACCCTGGACTTCCTCAGTACCAAAGTACTGGGGAGGGGCCCAAGGGAAAAATCCAGGGAACTTACCATGGTGTCCCTGGTGCAAAGTCTGCCTCTAAAAGTGGAAGGCTAACGACCCCACTTCCACAGGTGAATTTCCACAGTGCAGCGGTCCATTGAGAGGAAGGCACTGCACTGATCCACGTCATGGTCCAGTCCAAGGCAGGCCCAGCGCTTGGCCCAATCCGAGGCAGGTCCAACACTTCAGATGCCAGTCCTGGGCAGTGACAGGGCTCCTACAGTGGTACCAATGCATGGGGGGTGCTGCCTATCATTTGCCCCTTAGGACGTGGCATACAGACGGTTAAAACAATAAAAACTAACAGCACGGTGACGCTGAGGGTTGAAGCGCTGGATGCCACACCTCAAACCACACCAGTAACCAGGGTTCAGGAACGGACTCTGGCATCGGAAGGGGAAGGAGAGGATCGAGCGTCCAGAGGACAGCTCTCCTCTCATGGGGCGGGTGGATGGTGCTCCTCGCAGCTTTGGCAGCATCTAGCGGAGGCCAGGAGACTGCAGCCCAACATGGAGCACGCAACGGGGTATGGAGCGGTGGCAGATGTCCTGCAAGCGGGTATGGAAGTGCGCCCGCGATGTGCTGGACATCACTACACGTCTGCACTCCTGGGGACTTAAGCAGAAACCCCCCTCTCCAGGCATCCAGGAAGTTCGCGCGGGTTTCTCCTTCATGCAGACATGCCTGCCAGCATTGTAGACAGAGCGCCAGCAGGAGTGGTGGTCCTTCCTCGGGGGACTCAGAGCCAAGGGGTTAGGGCTGTGCTGTGTGGAAGGAGGGTCCCCCCCCCCAACCAGGAGAACAACGACCGGAGCTTCAGGCAGACTGGTAAAGCCAGTAGCCGAGTGACCACGCTGGAGAGAAGTCAGTGGAGGAGGGAGACAAAGTTAAAAAAATAAATAAAACTAGAAAAAAAGGATTTGGCAACCAACTGATAAAGAAAGTAGTACTGGAAGACAAAATGGTGCCATTAAACAAGAAAATGGTATTCAACAAACAAAGGCAGCAATGAACTGAGGAGAGAGCCGACAGTTAAAAACGACGCAAGTTGCTCCCACAGTGCACACACTGGATGGCAAGAGAAACAGAACTGGTGGGGGCTGGTGTTTTGTTACTGGCTGGCCTGCATGTATGATGTCACTATGTTGGCACTAATGTGCGCCAAGATATTGGTCCTGTGCCTAAGCTGCAAAACTGCTTCTGTCAAGTCCTACTGCTTCCGGCTTAGACCCATTCAATGCGACTGAATGGTGAAGATCTTGCTCGGACAGAGTAAGCAAGTCCCCAGCACTCCAGTATCCAGACAGCAAAATTGCAAAACCCAAGCACATCTATATGTAACGGTGGAAAATGATGGAGTCCCGGCACCCAAATATCCGGACAGAAAAATAATGCCAAAGCCATGTCCATATCAGGAAAACAGACACACCTGTGCAAGCCACTAAACCAAACAGCTTTCAGTTTTACCAAAGAGAATGTGCTATCCCAGATTAACTCATCTTACCCGAGAGGCCCAGACTGAGTATGACAGAAGGAGATGTACCAGGCAGGGGTGGTGGTGGAGGAGGTGGGACTGGAATCTTTCCTGTTGAGGAGAGGAGGGTATTACAACACAAAACACAAGGCAATCTACTTTCTGTCCACTATCTTAAGACAAACTTTATAAAACAGGTCATCCCACATAATCCGTAAACCTGGGAATCTACCCAGCCACCAGAAATCTGTTAATGGGGCCCATAGGTGCCACAGTGGCATTACCGCTCACAATGCGGCGACCCGTGTTTGGGAGCAAACCTAAGTAGTCATGGCCAACCGTCGAGGGGGGTGGGGAAGGGCGAGTGACCCAGACGACACTCTCCTCCTCTGGGGATGGAGGGCAGCAACCTCCGCTGTAGTACCATCATCTAATAAACCACAGATGGTGATGAGCTGCTAAGAGGCAGGAGCCACTCCCACAGATGGCGATGTGGACAGGAGCAGCAGCTGAGGTTTGAGCCTCACTCCCGCCAGATGGCGGTGGATAGAGCAACTGAGGGCAGGGGACACTCCCCAATGGAAGACATCAACAGATTTTCATGCTGGCATTCAGCAGTCATTTCTGCACAGCATCTGAGGGACCTGGGGAACAACAAAGAAAACTAACTGCCAGGCTACTGCAAGGTGATGCTGACTGCCCTTGCGGACCCCACACTGCCTACTGGGCAAGGGCCTGCCTGACCAAGGGTGGTAAGAGTAGGGGATTTGGGGTACACCCAAAAGCCCTGACATAGGGGGTAATCTGTAGAAGAACAGGCAGGATCAAGGCTAAGTCAGAGACAGCAAGTGATAGGTTGGGGCTACTTGCAAACAGGGGCTGGCTGGCATGAAGGGGAGGGGAAATATACAGAGTTAAGAAGCAACAACAGCAACAATCTGTACACGTCAGATTCTACACGGCAGCAGCCTGCAAACGTGGGATTCTACTCGGCATCTGTCTGTAAACGTGGGATCCTACATGGCAGAAATCTGTAAATGTGATTCTACACAAACTAAACATGGGATTACACTCGGCAACAACCTGCAAATGTGGGACCCTGCATCTCAAAAATCTGTAAACGGGCCAGCCCGCCGGCGCAGGGGCAAGGTGCCGACCTGCGGCGCCGGCGACCCGGGTTTGTGAAAGGACCCAGGTTGCTGGAGGGCTGCTGGGAGTAGATAGAGCGTCCACGCGACTGCTTTCCTTCTTCAGGGAGGGTGGGAATACATTTGGTGCATTAGGGACACCTGTGGAAGCTGGGTGCACCACAGCACCACGCCAGCATCTCGGGGCAGGTTGGACACTGGCAGTCATTGCGTCCTGTCCCGTGATCACGGGAAAAAATCCAGTGGGCGCCTCCGTGAAGCCAGCCTTTGGCTAATTAGCCTCTTGGCCAGCTCCCCAGTCAGTCAAGATTTTGTGGCACCTGGGGCCAAAAAGCTCACCCCACCTCTGGGGGGCAAGCAGGGTCTCAGGGCAGAGCACAGCTGTAGATGGAAGCCAGGAGGTGCCATGACAGGCGGATGATCAGTGCCAAAACAGTGGGGGCAAAAAGTAATAAAAAAATGAAATAATCTGTAAATGTAGGATCCTACATGGCAGTAATCTAAACATCGGACCCTCTACAGCAATAGTCTGTAAAAGTGCGACTTCTGAATCTGAAAATGTGGGACTACCCAACGATAATCTGTAAATGTGAGACTGCCTAGGGATAATCTGTTGATGTAAGACACTACCCAGCAATCGAGTATCTGCAAACATCAAAACTCCAGCCAGCGACAAGAGAGGCAGGACTCCGGCCAGTGACAGAGACTCTGCCAACGTGGAACTCTGCACAGGGACAGAGAAGTAAAAATTAATCACCATAGCAATGTTGTTTCATCTTAAGAGTCACCCACTCTGGTTACACTTCATGCAGACATCTCGACCGAGTAATGCCCCAAAGATAGAACCTATGCAAATTATTAGAATTCGGAATGCATGTTCAAACTATGCATCTGTGCTCCACTCTGACACAGCAATAGTAATACTCGAGCAACCTCAATGAAAAAGAACAGATTCTTCTGTGAACCTATTTCAGGTTCTGGAAGGGGAGGCAGAGTTAGGGAATGTAAACCTACTGTGAGTGATCCCTTAAGAAGAAACATTACTATGGTACTTTTTTTTCTAACCCCAAGAATCACTCACTTAAATGTTTACACTTTATGCAGACTCTGCAGCAGTACCTTGGGAGGCTGGGTCAGAACCTAGTTAGGAAAAAGGTCCAGAAAGACAGCAGTTCCAAAGCTGGAATCCCTTTTGGACTGCAGGTCCAAGCGGCTGTGCTTTGTCAAGATGTATACCGATTTCCAGGTAGCTGCTTTACAAATGTCTAACAATGGGATGCCCCTGGAGGAGGCCACAGAGACAGAAGTATCCCTTTTGGAATGTGCCTCAAGCTTCTTCGAGGCATTGTATCAGTTTTCTCACAGCAGAACTGACTGCAAGAGACTATCCAGCAAGAGATCTTAGAGGCATTTTATCAGTTTTCTCACAGCAGAACTGACTGCAAGAGACAGATCTCCCTACAGTTGGTGTGCCACTGCCAACCTCAACATAGGTGATAAAAAGCTGGGTGCTCTGGGACCTAACACCCTTTGTCCTGATGTAGACAGGTTCCAGGTCGCACTGGGAGATGAGCAACTTGCTGCTCAGTGTGCCTTCCTGGTGAAACATTTCAATAAATAAAACAGGACTTTCCTTTAGGTCCATGGCGGCTATGCAACTTTTCCTCCCTTGGACTGGACTGCTCTGGATAAAGCACAGGGAGGGTCAATGACCGATTCAGGTGGAACTCAGATACCACCTTAGACAGGAATTTTCTATTGGTTCCAAGAACTACTTTATCCCTGTGGGGGATTAAGTAATTCTGCTCTGTGCAGAGGCCTTGCAATTTAATTGCTCTCCCAGAAGTCACTGCAACCAGGGATATGGTTTTCCATGCGGCATACTTCAGGTCAGCAACTTCCATGGGCTCAAAGGGAGACTCTGTAAGATGGGCAAGGCAGATACTGAGGTCCTGGCAGGGGGACAGAGTCCATCACTGGTGGATATAAATGGCCGAGACCTTTAAAAGAAACCTGACAATGGGCTGTAAGGCCAAAGACATTCCCCTGAAAGCGGATATGTATGTTAACATTGCTGCTAAGTGTACCTGTAAAGTTGAAGGCCGCAGGCCTAATGACTGTAGATGTGCTAGGTATTCCAGAATTATAGTGAAACCTGCATTTCTTGGGTTTACTTTCCTGGTCATACACGGTAAGAAAACCATTTCCACTTAGAAGACTATACTTTCTTGATAGAAGGTTTCCCTGAAACCCCCCACCGAGTACCTTCAGGACTTCCTATGAAAGATTCAGTCCAGAAAATTCTAACTCCTCAAGAACCATGCCTTCAGGTGTAGGGTCCTGAGGTTCGGAATGTTATTCTGCCCTGGGACAAAGTCAACAGAGTGACAGACTGATCGGATTCCTGCTGGACAGGACCAGGAGCAGAGAGTACCAGGCCTGCCTGGATCACTGTTGCAGGTTTCTTCCCGAGTTTCAGGAGTACTTTCTGAATGAGTGGGAATGGAGGCAAGGCAGACAGAAACTTCCCTGTCCAGTCGAGGACCAGGGCATCCTCTGGACTGTCCCTCTGGCTGGTGGTCTGCAACCAAGCTGTAGGAGCGGACAGTTCTCCCAAAATGCAAACAGGTCTATATTGGGAGTGCCCCACCTTCTGAACATTGTGGCCAGAACCTGCTGGTTTAAAGCCCGTTCAGGATTTCCTCAGCTGATTCTGCTTAGGGAATCTGCTACGATATTGTCTTTGCCTGGCAGATGCACTGCAAGTATGTTTGCTTCTCGGGAACATGACAGGTCTCAGATCCTCATTGTGTCTGTACAGTTTTGAGGATCCTGTTACTCCCTGCTTGTTTATGTAGTATATTCTTGTGGTGTTGTCTGTCCTGATTTTGGACAGACAATCTGCAGCTGGGAAAAGAAACACTGCATTGCTAGCAGTACTGCTCTGAACTGCAGGAGATGTGTTCTAGTGACTCCTGTGGGCTCCACGTGCCACTCACTGTAAGGTCCAGCAGGTGGGCGTCCCATTCCAGAAGTGAGGCATACGTAGTAAGTATGCTTGTTGGCAATTGCTGAAGGAAGGGAATGCAATCTCTGAGGCTGCTTGCTTCCTTTCTTCCACCACTACAATGCTTCCACTAGTGCGTTTGTCGCTGGTACCAGCTTTGAAAGAGGATCCCATCTTTAACACCAGTTATCTCTTAACTGGTACTGGACACCTCGCATCTGGAACTTGGCCCACAGAACCACAGCTGTGAACATGGCCATGTGACCTAGTAAATGCAGAAGTCTCTTGCAGGCCTCTGCTGACCGGCTGTGAAAGAATTTGTTGCTGCTATCAAAGTTGTAACTCTGCCCTGCGGGAGGAAAGCTTTTCTCTGCAGGGCATTCAGCTTTGCTCGTATGAAGTCCAGTGCTTGAATAGACTCTAGCTGGGATTTCTGCAGATTTATCAGGAATCCCAGGTTCTCCCGAGTGCTTCTGTATCAACTGAATTGAGCACCTTGCCGCTTGTTCTGTTTTCCCCAAGACCAGCCAGTCGTTCAGGTAGAGAAAAAACACCATGCCTTGTTTTCTCAGACGTGCTGCCACCCCAGTCAGGCACTTTGTGAAACCCTTGGAGCTGAAGAAACACCAAATGGAGGAGCTGTGCACTGGTACTGGCAGTTCCCCAGCTTAAATCTGAGGTATTTTCTGTGAGACTGTCTGACAGATATAAAAAAAAAAAAAAAAAAAAGGCATCTTTCAGATCCAGGGATACCAGTCAACGTCCATTCTGCAAAGATGGCATCACTGACCTCAGTGTGACCAACTTGAATTTCTCTTTTTTGAAATGCTTATTCAGAAACATGAGGTCTAAAATGGGTCACAACTTCCCATTTCTCTTATGGGTCAGGAAGTATCTTGAGAATAGTCTCTGTCCCACTGGGAGGTAGGGACTTTTCCTTTTTGATAGTAACAATTTGTTTTACTTCCAGTTCCAGCAGACTTTTTGTGGGACACTGAGCTGGAAAACTTGCGTATTTCTGCAGGTTTGTAAAGTGTTTGACCTGCAGACATAACCCAGCCCACTACTGCCAGTAGGCCCTTGTCTGTGGCAACGTTAACCCATTCCTGGAAGTAGTCTGCCAGTCTCCCTCCCACTGGCAATGGCTGGGCAACCTGGGCAAAATGGTCAGGAGTTTTGCTGGGGCTTAAGTGTTGCAGCTACAGCATTACACCTGGAAGCCCTTTTCCCCTTCCCCTATAGTAACCTCTATGCCCTTGGAAGTATTCTTAGTCTCTGTCTCCCCTTCCGTATGACCTGTAGGAGGCACAGAACTTTTCCTTCCCATTGTTACTTTTGAAAGTGGTTTTGTATACATCCACCTTTTTCATTAGGCCTCCGTTTTGTCACGAAATAATAAATTGCCCTCAAACGAGAGATCCATGGCCTTGTTTTGGGTATGCTGGGAAAGGATGGTAGTCCTCAGCCAACAAAACCTTCTTAAAGACATTGTATGAGCCCAAACTCTAGCAGAAGTGTCATTAGTGTTCACTGCAGTGTGGGAGTATTTAGTGGCATCCAGGGCTGATCTTGCTGTGGCACTCAGATTCTGCGCGGAGGTTTATGCATGGGAAGTAACATCCTTCTTGGTGGAGCTACTCTCAGCATGTCCATAAAAATCAGCATTCTCTTCGTATTCCTCTCTCTAGAGTGGCGGGGGGTTGAGGGCATGATCCATTTGTCAGACAAATGAAGAAAAGGATGTGTAGCCCTCATTTTGGCCTTGCAGAAGGTTCAAAACCTTGCTCAGGTATGCCCTCTAAATCTATGGGATCACATTCCTCCATATGCACATAATATTCTTCCTCCTCCTCCTCAGCAGGCAAACAAATTGGAACCTGAGCCTGGGGAGGAGAATGGCACTGAGGCAGTTGGAGGGTCGACGTCAAAATAATCTACACCACATGAGCCTGGCTCGCAGTGCCACTTCCTCGCGGCTCCATCTCAGCGTCGGCCCTCCTGAAAAAAAGTTTGGCTCCCGCTGGGTCCTAGCATCTCCGCCGTACCCCAATTAGTGTGAATGAGTGGTGGCGACTATGTCCACGAAGATTGGCGGGTATTTTATTGATATTTTCTATGGGCTGGACCACCTGGAAAAACTGCCACATTTTTGATATGTTCTCTGATGAGGGCATTTTATCTGTGCAGTCTGCCTGCTCCTTTCTCCATGCAGGAAGTGTGGCAGTGACATTTTCTTTAAATTTCTTTTTCACAGACAATGTTTCCAGTGCCTGCTCTGAGGCAGTTTTATTTTTGCCATCACTGGAATCAGGGTTGCCCCTTTCAGACACCCGAATATCTTAATTGTCTTTACCAAGCTTTACTGAGGACTGTACAGATTTACCTTTTTTCTTGACCCCTTTTATATTATTTACTGGTGTATAAGAGGAGATGTCCCCTTCTGATGCATGTTTCCACCAACATTGGGGACACTCAGAGCTTTTTTTTATTGCCTTTTGGAAGAGACGTTAAACCAAGGTGGAATCCAGGCCTCCGAGGCGTCTTCCAGTATACCTGGACCTGTTATCTGTCAATTAGGGGACTGGGCAAAGGAGGAGAGAACTTCCGCCCTGTCTGTTGGGAGCCAGACTCTGACTTGGCAGGAGTCTAGCTTTGCCCCAGTGAAACATATCACCTGAGAAGGTACGAGTTCCGACTTGGCCTCGTTGATCAGGAGGCCAAGGTCATTGCAGGTCTGGAGGGCCAGGTCTCTGGACCTCGCCACCAGTCATTGAGATATGGGTAAACTCTAACCCCTCAACGCCGAAGATGGTCCGCCACCACTGCAATGCATTTGGTGAAAACCCGTGGGGCCGATGATAGGCCGAATGGCATGGCTCGAATCTCAAATAGGGCTCCTTCTGCTAGGAAGCGAAGGAACCTCTGGTGAAACGAATAGATCAGGATGTGAAAGAATGTGTCCTGGAGATCCAGAGAGCAAAACCACATGTTCTGCTCAAGAGATGGTATGATCTGGGACAAAGTTACCATCCTGAAGGAGCGAGACCTGAGGAACTGGTTCAGGTCATGGAGATCTAGAATGGGGCACCAGCCTCCATCCGCTTTGCAACCAGAAAGTACCTGGATACGAATCCTGGGTCGATCGGGGGTTCCGTGACTCTAGCCACCACCTCCTTACAGAGGAGCTGGGCAACGCAGTCTGAGAGCTGACCGACTGTGTACAGACACCATTTCCTCCCATGGGGCATGGGCTCAGCTTGAAGGATACTGCTCGAATTCTAGAGGTAAACCCTGGCCGACCACTTCTAGAACCCACCTGTCCATGGTAACAGTGGTCCAGGCGGAAAGGAAGTGGTGGACCCGACTTCCCACAGGAGGACCCAGAGCTTGCGTGACAGGAATAGAGGTGGCCACTCTATCCCGTCTTGGAGGAAGAGGGTCCTGATTGGGGACCACTGGAGGCTCGGACTTGGGCCGAGGGCGCCAAGGTTGTGCTTGCTGTTGCTGCCCCACTTGAAAGTGGGGCTGCTTGACCACAGAGGCAGAGTGCCAAAATGGCTTCTTCTGCTTTTTGGAACCCTGAGATTCCATTTGTGCAGAAGTTACTGAGTCCAAGATGGCATTGGACTTATCAATGTGTTGGAGGTGAACGTCCACACCTGAGCCGAAGAGATCGGTACCTAGGAAAGGGACATCCGTTAGCTTGTGTTGGGTGTCCACCGTGAAGATGGAGGCCCTTAACCAAGCCCTGTGGCGCATGGCGACTGCAGCTGCCACTGAACGGGTGCATGAATCCCCGAGGTCCACGGCAGTCTGGAGTTGCTGATTAGCAACTGTCTGACCCTGGTCCCGGACCTGCTTGACCGTGGTCTGGTCTGTGGGGAGGTGAGGGAGGACCTCAAAGGAGCCCAGAAGGGTGTGAGAAATGTGCCACGATTAGCGGACGAGCTTGCCTGACAGGCGCCCAGCGAAGAGGTAGCAGAGACTTTGCTGGGCAGAATGGGTATATACTTTTCCACAGTCCTCTTTCCTGCAGACTGTGAAGGTGATACGGTTGATGATGAATCATTATATGATGCCCTGCTTACAGGGGTTGCCAACACTCTTCCACAGTTCTCGCTTCAGAGACTGTGAGGGTGATACAGATGATATGAGTATTTTTGGGATGCCTCTGACATTAATTTGGAAGGCCTAGACCTTATGTGT
Source organism: Neoceratodus forsteri (assembly GCA_016271365.2). Classification (NCBI taxonomy): domain Eukaryota; kingdom Metazoa; phylum Chordata; order Ceratodontiformes; family Ceratodontidae; genus Neoceratodus; species Neoceratodus forsteri. The sequence continues at coordinate 8,171,031 of JADMNL010000036.1, forward strand.
CCACTCCCTCTCCTTGGAGCTTCCTCGGCTATCCAGGAGAACTCCCCCTCTATGTTTAAGTTTATCCAAAACATATTGGACACCCCGGACCTCCCTTCTCAGCAGTCCATCCTAGGTGAGAATGAAAGAAACATTTTTTTTAGTGGGATGAAAGGTCTTCCACCTCCTAAAAAACTGGTTGTGCCTCCCTATGTTGAAAACATATAAATAAAAATACCGCAAAACTGCTTCAAACCCCCACTTTTGTGGCAGAGGTTTACAAGTGGTCTGAAAATGATAATAAATAAATATATAACTATATCAATTGTTTAGCGACAATGCTGAGGGCCTGTCTGTACATCCCAGCCATGTGAGTAGAGTGCAGCAGGTAGCGGAGCCATGGTCCATGCCACCTCTCTGAGGTGCTTTGTCTGGTTTAGAACTACTGGTCTAACCCCAGACTCCCAGTTTTAGGGCCATGGACTTTCCCTGTGATCAAATCATTCTGTTCGATCCAGAACATCTGACTGCATCAAGGCCTCCTGCTCCACAAAATTCCTCCCGAGGGCAGTAGGGGCACAGATTATTTTTTCTGGTTACCCCCTTCTCTTAGTACAGGGGCGCTTTCATAGGGAGGGTCAGAAGGGGCCGGAAGTGGCCGCATCTACCCAGCCAGCAGTTTTGCAGTCTAGCTCTGACGTTAGTGTGGGCAGACCTCGTGAGTACCCATGTGTCTAAGCCTCTATCCCCAACACAGGTGTTACTGTGGGAGTAGGAGGTAAAAACCTTCTAGCTTTGCAAATGGTGGAGCGGGTTCTGGTCCACAAAAAGTGGATAGGGCCTCTACTCCAGGTGTTTTCTGACACAAAAAGACAACTGGGGAGTGACCACCTACCTTGTTGTTAAAACTCAAATTCAGAGTGGTCACTCTGTTACTAATGATGTAGTCCTTACAGTAGGATGACTGGCTAGCTTCCCTGGCCCTAAAGGGCTCCTTTTTTTCATAGACCCCATAAGGAGGTCTCACAGGCAGTTTCACAGGCGCGGGCTCACTGTGACCCTTTGGCCTTCTTCGGCCTCAAGCGTCTTTACAAGGTGCCTGGCAGCGGTAGCTGCACACATTCAGGAATCTGGGCGTCTCTGCTACACCTAAGTCACCAATTGGCTCATAGTGCCAAGTCTTCTTGTCAGGTCGAGGAGCCCCTTTTCCCTTACAGGGCTCACTCTGGAGTCTCTGGGTTCCCTGGTAAATCTAAAGAAAGGCTCACCTGGTATCCTTCCAGCCTCCAGAGAGGATATGCCTTTCCCTTCGCAGGTGAGAATTCAAGCTGTCCCTCAGTAGCAAATCCTTCATCCAGGGACTGTGAGGCCAGCAGCAGACACTTGACCGGGTTGACTCATTAACCCTCACTTGTTTAGTATATGATGCGGTCCTTAGCAAATCACATAACTTTGGCATTTTCTTAGGCTATTGGGACACATGGCTTCAATACCTGCAGTGGTTCCAGGGTTCAGATACAGGATACGACACCTGCAAAGCCCCTTTTAGCTTGCTGGCCTCAAAAAGCACACTTTTTCAAAGCCAAGACCTCTGACGGGGCAGTGCCTCAGACGCCTCCCTCCTCTGGTGGGGAGCATATCTGCACAGTGCCTCATTAAGTGGCATCTAGACTCTCCAAGAGTCACAGGTATACATAGATCTTTTGGAACGCGGAGCAATCCTTCTAGCTCTCAGAGCAATTGCTCCTGTCATAAAGGCCAGACAGTACAATGTGAAACAGACACCACTGCCACGTTTTTCACAAACAAGCAGAGTGGACCAGATCAGGAATATTCTGCTCGCAGGCTCTATAAATCTGGTCTCTCGACTTCTCCCTGTGAGTCAGCCTTTCAGCTATCCCTCCAAGGCAAACACAATACTCTGGCAGCTGCTCTTAAGTCGCATCAGTCGAGACCAGAGTGAATGGACTCTGAACAATTAAGTTCTAGGCACAGTGTTCAGGCAGTGGGCACTCTAGAAGTGGATCTGTTTACCTCTTCCCTCAGCTTCCAGCTTCCTCAGTTCTGGTGTGGGTCCCAGTCCAGGGATCGCTCCCCTGGATGCCTTGAGCCTCCCAAAGTCCCCTCACTGGCCGTCTACTACCTCCACCTCCAGCGGGAGGTCAGAGTCTGTCCCCCCAGGGCCAAGGCAGCTTTGGGGGAGACCCACAAGATGTCGACCGCCTCAACACCTGAGTTAAAGCAGAAGGAAGCAGGAAGGGAAGTCAGAATAGCAAAGGCCCAAACTGAGGAAAAGATAGCCAACTCAGTTAAGAAGGGGATAAAACATTTTATAGGTACATCAGCGAGCGAGAAAGACAAAGGGAGGGATAGTGAGGCTGAATAGAATGAACGTGGGTGGGCAGAGGGACAGTGAAAAGCAGGGATACTGAACGAATATTTCTGCTCAGTATTCACAAAAGAGGAGGGAAGTGCCTAATCCAATTAACAGAAGCACTCTTGATAGGGGGTCGATCTCAGTCCTTTCACAGAAGAAAGGGTTCTGCAAGAACTCCTAAAACTGAAGGTGGACAAAGCAATGGGTCCTGATGGAATTCACCCCAGAATTCTAAAAGAATTAAGGGAGGAACTAGTGAAACCACTGGCTACTCTTTTAATAAATCATGGGAGGATGGTGTGGTACCCGAGGACTGGAGGAAGGTGATGTGATTCCCTCACAAAAGTGGGACCAAGACAGAGGCAGGAAACTACAGACCTGTCAGTCTGACCTCTGTGGTAGGGAAAGTGATGGAGTCACTCTGAAGGAAAGAATAGTTGAGTACCTAGAGGCCAGTGGAGACAGGACCCAAGGCAGCATGGATTCACAGCGGGAAGGTCATGTCAGACGAATCTAATAGATTTCTTTGACTGGGTGACCAAAGTAGTAGACCAGGGAGGGGCTGTGGACATGGCCTACCTAGACTTTAGCAAGGCATTTGACACAGTCCCACACAAAAGATTAATAGTCAAATTAACCAGCCTGGGAGTGGGTCCCAGGGTGGTAGCCTGGGTAAAACATTGGCTGCACAACAGGACACAGAAGGTAATTGTAAATGGAGTCCACTCTGAAGAAAGAGAGGTTACTAGTGGGGTACCGCAGGGTTCAGTATTGGGTCCAGTCCTTTTTAATGTCTTCATCAGTGACATTGCAGAGGGACTGGAAGGAAAAGTATGCCTTTTTGCAGATGACACAAAGATCTGCAACAGGGTTGATACACGAGGAGGCGTGGAAAGGATGAAAAGGGACTTGGCAAGGTTGGAGGAATGGTCAGAAGTATGGCAGCTAGGATTCAATGCAAAGAAGTGCAAAATAATGCACCTGGGAAACAAGAACCCAGGGGAAGAATACACAATGGGGGGAGGTAGTAACAACAACAAAAAAGGAAAGGGACCTGGGGGTAATCATATCAGATGACCTTAAGGTTAGCAAGCAATGTGAGAAGGCAGTAGGGAGGGCTGGGGTATACTGGGATGTATAGGGAGAGGCATCATTAGCAGAAAACAGGAAGTTGTTATCCCTCTGTACAGACAGTTGGTGAGACCCCATCTGGAGTACTGTGTCCAGTTCTGGAGATCCCATCTCCGCAAGGACATAGACAGGATGGAGGTAGTTCAGAGGAGGGCAACTAAAATGGTGCAGGGTCTGCAAGAGAAGCCGAGGAGGAGAGACTAAAGGAGCTTAATATGTATACCCTTGAGGAAAGAAGGGAGAGGGGACATGATAGAAACTTTTAAGTACCTCAGTGGAATCAACAAAGTCCAAGAGGGTAGCATCTTTCAGAAAAAGAGACTTGCAAGAACAAGGGGACACAATTTAAAGATAGAAGGAGGGCGGTTCAGGGGCAATGTGAGGAAGTATTATTTCACAGAGAGGGTAGTGGATGCATAGAACAGCCTTCCTGAGGAGGTTGTGGGGTCTAAAACTGTGGGAGAATTCAAGAATGCATGGGACAGACATAAGGCAATTCTTGTGGGGGGTAGGAAGAAATAGGCTGTTGGTTAACTAGGATCTACAACCTATCCTGTAGGTAGGGAAATGGGCAGACTAGATGGGCCAAGCAGTCCTTATCTGCCATCAAAGTCTATGTTTCTATGTTTCAACACATGCTAAAGGTAGGGAGTCTTCTTCCCAGGGCAGCCATCTACCCAGGTCCCCTTGGCCCACCGACCCCACAAGCATGGGTCGACCTTTGAGGGACAGGCATTAGCTTCAGGCAAATCCACCAAGTCTGGCTCCCGTAAGCACTCTGGGTCGTCAGAGATGTATAAGGAACCGGACAATTCCACAAAACACCAGGAGGTCGTCAGGTACCGGACTCCTCCCCCACCCAAAGAAAGGGTGTCATCTGCCTCCAACAGAAGGCAGACCACCAGACACTCTGACTCTGCATCAGAGAAGGAGCAGGCGCCACCAGCCAAAGAATGGCCATCGACCCCGAAGGACCGGCCATTGGCCCCAGCGACCAAAACCCTGAACACAGGAACACCAGATGCCCAGCAGCCTCCTCCAAAGGAACCAGATGCCAGATTGTCAGACAGTGCAGATCTGATGCTGGAATCACCTACAGAGAAGGTGCCCGAGGACCAGACGTGAGTGCCTCCAGATCAGATGCCTGGGCCCTCCGGTGCTTCAAACCAGATGCCCCCCCCCCCACCAGTCGTTCCACTGGCCGAGATGGGAGCACTCTTTAACACCTGGTGGAACACCATTAAAGGGGATCTTCTCCCCAGACCTAGGGATCCATCCCCGGTATGGCCACCACCTAGGGATCTATCTCCTCAATGGCCTTTACCACTGAAGGAGCTTCTGTTGCCAGAGAGAGAGAAGACAGGTGGACGCCTGGGTCAGGAACCTGAAAAAGGCATCCACCCATTCCATCCTCGAGTGGATGCCCGTCATCATCTTCTTCAGGGGACGATGCGGGAGACTTGTCTTCAGACTACTCCTCAAAGGATGAGCTACCCATCCCATCTCCTAATCCAAGGGACTCGCCGAGGTCACCCCCAGATGACTCGTCCTTTTTGGATATTATGCGGCACATTCAGGCGCTATACCAGTGGGACACAGAGGAACTGGACCCTGAAAGACACAGATTGGTGAAATTTTGGGGGCCACCGACTCTAAACCCTTGGTCATCCCCCCATTGGTAGAGCCTGTTCAGGATGTAACCAGGTCAACATGGAGATATCCAGCCACTACGACCGCAGTGCCATGCAAGGCCGATAGGCTCTACAAGATTTCAAAAGGGGAGCCTTTCCTGGGTGAACACCCGAAGGCAGACTGATGGCTGTCCATAGTAGGGCACAATAACCACGCCACATGAGTGCCCAGCCACCAGACCCAGAATCCAAAAAATTGGACCAGGTGGGTCGTAAGGTGTACTCGTCAACTTGCACTGTTCGGTCACTGAACTTCCTTGTCCACATAGTCACGTATCAGAAGTCCCTGTGGGCAAAGGCGATGGACCTGGCCAAGGCCCAGCCAGAGCTGGAGGGTAAGGCGGAACTCCTTGCGGTCACATAGTCTGGCATGGACATGGACAAACACGTTCTAAGGAGTTCTTATAACTCTGCAGATACAACGGCAAGAGCAGCGGCCACTGGCATTTGCATACGGAGGCATGCTTGGCTCAAGGTTTCTGGCAAGATCTACAGGATGTTATCCCAAATGCTCCTTTTCAGGGACCAGTCCTGTTCAGCCAGGACACTGGGAAGCTGATTACTGGACTTCAAGATTCGGGCAAAGCAGTATCTGAAGTCCACAGGATGTACATGTCAGAGCCACAGCCCACACATCACCATCCCTTTCGGAAAAATCAGGGACAGCAAGGAAGATGCCAGACACAACACAAGGGAGGTTTTAAAAGAAAAGGCCACCCTGTTTCTTCAGGCGCCCCAGGGCCCCAAAAATCCCAAGGTGTCCAGACCTCCCCTGTCTGCCTCCTGCAATACAGCATGACTCCCTACCGACCCCCCCCCCCAACCACAGGAAGTGCAGGGGGAGGTGGTAGGAGGGAGATTCTCCCTCTACCTATCTGGATGGTCCAGTATAACATCAGATCAATGGGTCTTCCAGACAGTGGATAGGGGATACTCCCTAGAGTTCACCCAGTTTCCACTGGACAAGCCACCAGTCCCCTCCCACTGTTCTCCCTCCCATGCACTCCTCCTGAGGGCAGAGATACAGGCCTTACTGGACAAAAGAGCCATACAGGAGGTTCCTTTTGTTCAAAGGGGAAAGGGATTTTATTCCAGTTTTTTTCCTTGCCCCGAAAAAGACAGGAGACCTTTGTCTCATTCTGGATCTGAATCAACTGAACACTTTTATCAAATACAAACGGTTCAGAATGGTGACCGTAGCAAGCCTGTTACCAGTGCTCCACCAAGGAGACTAGCTTTGCTCTCTGGATATGCAGGACGCCTACATGCATATCAAGATCCTGCCGTCCCACAGGAAGTACCTCCTCTTTACTTCCAAGGCAGACACTACCAGTTCAGGGCGCTGCCATTTGGCCTATCATCGGCACCAAAGGTTTTTACCAAGTGCCTAGCAGTGGTGGCGGTGGTTCTCAGGAGAGGGGGTCACTTTGTATACCCTTACCTGATCGATTAGCTTCTTACCGCTCCAGCTGAAGACCAATTGAACAGAACTTTGGAGAAAGCATTTAGTCTATTCCAGACTCTGGGCATTACCCTAAACCTGCCCAAGTCACACCCATGACCAGCTCAAAGGCTACAGTACATAGGAGCAGTCCTGGACACAGTCCAAGGGAAAGCCTTTATGCCCATAGACAGGGCATCAAGGCTAAGAGATGTCGCTCGCAGGGTACAGGACTAGGACTTGGTTCCCACAAGGGTGGTTTTACAACTTCTAGGTCACATGGCTGCAGCCATAGTCACAGTTCCACTCGCATGTCTGAACATGAAGATCCTGCAGTGGCACCTCAAGGTTCAATGGGATCAAGGCACGGACGAGCTACAGGAGCCCATTCAGATCTCCAGTGCAGTCCAACAGTCCATGACCTGGTGGCTCACCCCAGCCCACTTGAGCATAGAGGGTTCCCTTTCCAGTGGCCCAGTCCACAGCAGACCCTTACTACCGATGCATCGGGGCTGTGATTGGGAGCACACCTTGCTTCTCATCAGATTAGGGGTTCCTGGAACTCAACGGAACAAGCTCTCCACATAAACATTTTGGATATGAGAGTCATACTGTATGGCCTTCAAGCCTTCCAAGGGGTGCTCCTTCCTGGACTTCTGCCGGTCCAGTTGGACAATACCCCAGTAGTCTTGCATCTCAACAAGCAAGGGGGCACACATTCGTATCCCCTATGCAGAGAGGCGATGAAAATATGGTCTTGGGCAATAGATCACAGCCTGGACATTACGGCAGTTCATGTTCCAGGGATTCACAACGTCCTCGCAGACAGCCTAAGTCACTCTCGGTCTCAGAACCATGAGTGGGAACTACAACAAGAAGTCATAGACCTCTTTGAAAGGTGGGGTCAGCCAGAACTGGTCTTCATTATGTCCCCACACAACGCCAAACTGCCCAGTTTCTGCTTGCTAGATCCAGGGCCTAGTGTTTTTGAGTGAGACGCATTGTCCCTCTCTTGGACAGGGAGGTTTCTGTATGCCTTCCCTCTCATTCGGAGGGACCTACTTAAGTTGCAGGCAGAAGGAGCCAAGATGATACTGGTGGTGCCTTTCTGGCCTCGACAGATGTGGTTCCTGCTGTTGCAACAGCTGGCATCGGAACCGCCGGTTCCGTTGCCCCTCTCCACTCACTTGCTCTCCCAAGAGCAAGGGACTTTGGTCCATCTGACCTTCCAGTCCCTGCATCTGCATGCTTGGCTCCTGTGGACTTAGTTAGGGATAGATTTGGAATATCCCTCAGAGTGGCAAAGATGCTGGTGGCAGCGAGAAACCCTCTACCAGGGCTACATACGCCATGCAATGGAAGCATTTCTGCTTGTGGGAGATTCCCCATTCTCTGGATCCCCTCGGTTGTCCAGTTGAATCTGTGCTGGAGTATTTTCTCCACCTGTTGGACTTGGGCCTCAATTACTCATCCATTAAGGTACATCTCTGTGCTCTGTCAGCTTACCATGCACCAGTGAATGCGAAGACTCTAGCACAGCTGGACATCTGCAAGACCTTTTTAGGAGGCATCTTGCATATTAAACCCCCCAGGAGAGACCCCATGCCACTTTGGGATCTTCTGTTTATTTTAGAAAAGCTCACCTTGCCCGCTTTGAACCAGCCACAAGTTGTGAGCTCCGCCTTCTCTCTTGGAAGGCATTATTTTTAGTTGCCATTACCTCAGCCCAGAGGATTTCCACGCTACAGGCTCTGATGAGTAAAGAGCCTTATCTTATTTTTCACAGGGACAGAGTAGCCCTGCGTACAAACCCTAAGTTCCTACCCAAGGTAGTGTCTGAGTTCATGTTGAACCAGGACATCCAACTACCAGTTCATTACCCAGAGCACTAGAATAAAGGGGAGGCACCGTTGCACACTCTGGATGTACATAGAATTTTGTGTTACTACTTGGCTAGGACCAGTTCCGCCAGAAGAACAGACCAATAGTTTGTCTCCTTTGCCCGCAGCAAACACTAACCTGGTGGCTCGTGCACTGCATCACTTTCGGCTACGAGCAACACAACAAACCCCTACCGGGACCGGTTAGGGGTCACTGCACCAGAGGGATAGCGACATCCTTCACTTCCCTTTGGAATGTTTTATCAGTGGACCTGTGTGTGGCCGCTGCTTGGAGTTCAGTGCACACCTTTGTGAGGCACTACAGTGTGGACATTGCTTCCAGGAGAAGAGCAGGTTTCTTCCTAGCAGTCCTTCAGGGATTTTTCTCCTAATTTCCTACAGCCTTTTGTCCTCCACCCTTCCAACCTGGGTCTCTTCTTGGGCATTGCTTGGGACTCAGTCCTAATGGTATTACCTGCTGCAAGAGTTCCCCTCGAAGTGAGATAGTACAGTTACGTAAGAAGTTACCATAACAGTAGATCTTCAAGAGGAGCTCTTGCAGTAGGTAGCTTTCCCAACCACCGGCCCCCAGGGATAAATTTCACATCTTCTCTTTGGGGATGGGAGATCCTCCTCAATTTTCCATCTGTTTTTTCACCCGGGTCTCCTGCAGGAGAACTGAGGTGGTCCCGAAGGACCGCCCCTTTATAACACGTCTGATGTCGGGCGGAGCCAATGTCGGGGGTGGTTCTCCGCCACAGACTGCTAGCTAGACGATTTTTCCGTGGGGTCCTGATGCCTGGCAGCGTTAGTCATAACGGTATTACCTTCTGCAAGAGATCCTCTCAAAGATCTACTGTTATGGTAAGTTCTTACGTAACTGTACTTTCCCCTCCCACCTGGGGCACAATGCACAGACCTGTCGTATATATAATCTGACATTACGCTCCCACCCTGGGGGTCGCACGAACAGACACACTGTAGATATAATCTGACATTCCCCATCTACCGGTGGACCAGTGTACAAACACACTGTATATAAAATCTGATATTCCCCTTCCACCCTGCGGCCAAAATGCACAAACACACTGTACATACTGTATAATCTGATATTACCCTCCCACCCTGGGGGTCGCATGAACAGACACACTGTACATGTAACCTGACATTCCCCATCTGCCACGGGAACCAGTGTACAAACACACTGTATATAAAATCTGATATTACCCTCCCACCCTGGGGCTAAAATGCACAAACACAGAGTAATAGAAGTGACGAAGGAAGGAAGCTTGATCAAGCCACTGATGAAGTGGCTAAAAAGAAACTCTGTCCAGATATAGATGCTCCCGTTGCTCCTGGGAAAGCCAATAGCGAGACAACAGGCAGCTTAACGCATACAGAAAATCTGTGCAGTACTCCATCTGTGCAAAATATGGAAAAAGCATGGCAACTGTTTCAGACCCTATAAAAAATGCGTCCTTTCTTTACTGGGGCTGGAAACACTCGTCCACAGTTCTCTCTCCCATAGACTGTGAGGGTGATACAGTGATGATTAATAATTTTATGATGCCCCTGCCTACAAGAAGCTGCAAACACTTTCCACAGTTCTCGCCCCAGAGACTGTGAGGGTGATACAGTGGATGGTAAATAATTTTATTCTGCCCCTGCTTACAGGGTGCTGCTATCACCCTTCCACAGTTCTTGCCCCAGAGACTGTGAGGGTGATACAGATGATAGGAGAATTTTTCTGAGGTGGAGGGTCTACCACCCTATGTATCCAAGGAGGTTCTCCCTCTATGCCTTCGTCTATCCAAAACATATTGGACACCCTGGACCTCCCTTCTCTGGAGTCCTTCCAAGGGGAGTATAAGGATAAGAAAAGAAAAGATTATTGGGAGATGAAAGGTCCACCTCCTAAAAGCCCTGTCTATAATAAAAAATATAAATAATACCACAAAACTGCTTCAAATCCCAACTTCTGTGGCAGAGGTTTACAAGCAGTCGGGAAGTGTGAATAATGAAATGCATTAATATATTAATTGTTTAACAATCCTGAGTGCCTGTCTATACTTTATTTATTAAATCTAGGAATTACAATACCTTTGAGCCATGGCTCTTTTTTTAAAGGTTCCACGTCAGTAAAGTACAAACAAAACAAAATTAAAACAAAAAAGCAGCAAATTATGAAGCAGCATTAAACAGTATTAAGCAGTTCAGGTATGGCATCATAGAATAAAAATACTTGAGTAACACATACAGGGTGATTGGAAGAATTCTACAGGGAAAACAAGGGTGGGGGAGAGAGGAGAAAGGAGTGGCAGATGAAGGGAGACTAGTGCGGCTCACGTCTTTGTCAAAGTGATCAGGGACTTGAGGCTAAGCAGAAAAGTGGAGGGAGGGAAATTAATCGAAGCAGTCACAAGAACTGGAGGCTGTGAGGCGAAGATGAAGCCTAGATTTGAATAATCTTGGGGAGGTGGAGGCGGTGTTGTAAGTGCTGCGGGCATTATACCAGCTGGGTGCATGGTGGGCAAAGCATCTTTGGCCCTCAGTGGTGCGGCATCGGGGGATCTGGAGAAGCTGACGTTCCGAACTTCTGGTGTAACGGGGGTTGGTATTAGGGCGTAGTAGGTCTTGGATACAGGTGGAGTGAGGCCCAAGGTAGATTCTTTTGCCATCAAGCAGTAAAGGTATTTTATGTGATTGGAGAGTTGTAACCATCCCATTTGAGCGTAGAGATCACATGTATCAGTGCATCTTTGGGCACCAGTGAGCAGCCGACAGGCCTTGTTAAGGGAGGTCGTTATGCACCTGAGGGCGGTAGTTGAGGCAGAGCCATAGATAATTAGGCCATAGTCTATGACAGAGCTTTGGATAGCAATCTTCAGCGCAGCTTGGGTAAGGTGCTGTCTGTTTCGGTATAGGATATCAATGCATTGGTTCACAATTTTCGCAACACTATCAATATGGGTCCCAAAGGATAGGCAGGGGTCAAGAGAGATTCCAAGGTATTTAAACGATGACACTTGTTCGAGGGCATTTCCTGTGTAGGTATTGATAGCAAGTGGATTTTGCCTTTTCTTGTTTTGCAAGCTGGAGAAGAGCATGGATTTCGTTTTTTTGTGGTTTAGGACCAGTTTGTATTCTGAGAACCAGTTCTCAACCTTGGTGAAAGCAAGCTGCAGGCTGAGGAGTAAGGATTTCGGGTCCTTATGGATGGAGAGAATCACAGCATCAGCATAGAGGATTATTTGTTCTGGGCAAGATTGAGGAAGGGAGTTTAGAAATATGCTGAAGAGAAGAAGGCCTAGTATGGATCCCTGAGGGATGCCTGAGAGAACCGGATTTGAGTCTGATAGAACTCCTGTGATTTTTATTCTTTGTGAGCGTTGGTCCAGGTAACTTTTTACCCAGGCAGTAGAGCCCTGTGAGAATCCAATAGCTGTTTGACAAGCAGGCCATGGTGAACAGTGTTAAAAGCCTTTGTTAGGTCAATGAATACAGCTCCAGTTAGGTATCCTTTGTCCATTGCATTTTGGATAGCTCCAGTGAATTCCAGGAGGGCAGTCGATGTGCTGTGCCCTTGCCTGAAACCGTGTTGCTGAGCACAGAGGATGTTATACTTTTGCAGGTAGTCTGTGAGTTGGTCCGCAACAATGCACTCAAGGGCCTTGGAGAGGGGTGATAGTATCGATATCAGCCGATAGTTCCTAGGTAAATACATCCCAACCATGTGAGTATAGTGCATCAGGCAGCTTGTGAGAAAGCTGGGGTCTCCTTGTCCTCCTTAGCTCCCAGATAAGGACTCCAGAAAATACATTTCTTAGTTACCCGCAGATGCTTGTCAAAATGTTTGCCCACTTGGCTTTTCGCCAGATATCAAAAAAAAAAAAAGCACTGTGGAGCTCTGTCCTGGTTTTTGGTGCAGGAGCTGGTGGATATGGCTAACCTACTCTGGAAGCTATGTAATACCATTTCCACAGGATGACAACAAGGATGCCGCTTCCAGAGTCACAGCCTATGCCATCTCTCTGAGGCGCTTTGTCTGGCCTAGAACTACTAGTCTACCCTCAAACTCCCAGTTTAAAGTCATGGACTTTCCTGGTGATCAAAACATACTGATTGATTCCAGAATATCTCGAGCAAGACCCCCTGCCCCACAGAACTTCCTCCCGAGGGCATTGGGGGTAGAGTTTTTTTCCCAGCCTTCTCTCAGTACAGGGGTGTTTTCACAGTCTAAAGCCTGATGTTAGTGTGGGCAGACCTCATGTGTACCCAGGTGTCTAAACCTCTATCCCCAACAAAGACGTTTCTGTGGGAGTGGGAGGCAAAAAAAACATTCTAGCTTTGCGAGTGGTGGCGAGGGTCTCTGGCCATGAAAAGAAGAAAGGGCCCTACTCCACGTAATTCCTGACATAAAAGACAACTGGGGAGTGACTCCCATCTGGCTGTTAAAACCCAAATTAAAGATGGTCCCTCTGTTACTATTCATACAGCCCTTACAGTAGGGATATGGGCTAGCCTCCCTGGCCAGAAAGGGCCCCCTTTTTTCCATATACCTTAATGAGGTCACACACAAGGGCGGGCTGACTGTGGCCCTTCGGCCTTCCTCAGCCCCAAGAGTCATACAAAGTGCTGGGCAGTGGTAGCAGCATGCCTCGGGAATCTGGGCGTCTCTAGCTACACCTAAGTTGCTGATTTAGCCTGCCTAAGTCTCCTTGTCAGGTCAAGGAGTCCCCTTTTTTTCTCTTACAGAGCTCTATCTGTAGTCTCGGGGTTCCCGGTTAAATCTAAACAAAATCTTACCTGGAACCCTCCCAGCATCCAGGAAGGATATGCCTTCCTTCCGAAGGCAAGAATTCAAGATTTCCCTCATTGGCAGTTTTCTTCATCCAGGGACAGCAAGACCAGCCAGCAAGCGCTTGACTGGGTTTGAATCTTTAACCCTCACTGGTTCAGTATATGATGCGGTCCTGAGCAAATCACGTAACTTTGACATTTCCTCAGGTAATTGGGATGCATGGCTTCAGTGCCTGCAGTGGTCCCAAGGTTCAGATACAGGATGCATCACCCGCAAGTCTCCTTGTAGCTTGCTGGTCTCAGAAAGCAACAATTTTCAAAGCTGAAAACTCAGACGAAGCAGTTCCACAGACACCTTCCCCCTGTGGTGGGAAGTGCATCTGGACAGTGCCTCAGTAAGTAGCACCTAGACTGTCTAGGAGTCACAGTTAATCTTATCTTTTTGGAACTCAGAGAAATCTTTCTAGCTCAAAGCATTTGCTCCTGTCATAAAAGGACAGACTTACAGAGTCGAACAGACACTAATGCAGTGGCCAAATCAGGAGTACTCTGTTCGCAGGCGCTATAATAATTGGTCTCTCGCCTTCTACCTGAGAGTCAGCCTTTCAGCGATTCACCTCCCAGACAAACACAATATTCTGGCAGAGGCTCTAGTCGCATCGGTCAGGGCCGGAGTTAATAGACTCTGAACAAACAAGTACTAGCCATGGTAATCAGGTGGTTGGGCACCCAGAAGTGAATCTGTTTGCCTCTTCCCTCAGCTTCCAGTTTCCTCATTTCTGTGGCAGGCTTCAGTCCCGGGATCGCCTCCTCTGGATGCCTTGATCCTGGTCTGGTCAGGGAGGTTCTTATATGCATTTCCTCCTTTTCCCCTGATTCTGAGAGTGTTTCTGAAACTTTTACAACAGCCTGCATCTAGGATTCTGGTGGCTCCAGATTGGCCCAAGCAAGCCTGGTACCCTCTCCTTCTCTCAGTGCCCTGCAGCAATCCATTCACCTCCCTCCAACTCGCTCCCTGCTGACCCTTCCTCAGACGGGAGTGCAGTATCCAGGCATACACTCCTTCCACCTCAAGGCCTGGTTCTGGAACAGTTAAGAGTCTGCATCCTCACAGTACTCTTAACAGGTCCTTAGGACACAGAGGGTGGTTATAAAGTCAAACACCAAGAAAACTTATGCAGCCAAATGTAAAGGTTTTCCCTCTGGTGCAAGAGCAAAAAGGTCGAATCCCATTCCGTTTCAGACCCTCAGATGCTAGATTGCCTGGTACTCTTACAGGTGTCAAGCTTGAAACCATCTTCCCTCAAGCTACTCCTGGCGGCAATTTCAGCCTACCTTTCGGTGGGAAATAAAAAATCTTTTTTTTTCCCCCATGTCATATTTAAACAGTTTTTCAAAAGCCTCTTGCACCCCCAGCCTCCAATCTGGAAACATGTTCCTCCTCGGAGCCCTAACCTTTGCACAGACAGGCTCATGAAGCCACCCGTCGAGCCTATGTCCATGGCCCACATCAAGTTTGTAACTTGGAAGACAGGCTTCCTGGTAACCATTTCCTCTGCCAGGAGGTTTCAGAGCTACAGGCCCGGTGCACTGAGCCACTTTACATCTTCCCTCACAACGATAAAGTTGCGCTCAGGACAAATAGGAATTTCTGCAAAGGTGGTTTCAGAGTTCTCTTGGATCAGTCCATTACTCTGCCTGTCTTCTTTATTGAGAAATCCTCTCCTGGCACACATAGGTTCCACAGCTTTTTTTATTTA
Organism: Neoceratodus forsteri; assembly: GCA_016271365.2. Taxonomy (NCBI): domain Eukaryota; kingdom Metazoa; phylum Chordata; order Ceratodontiformes; family Ceratodontidae; genus Neoceratodus; species Neoceratodus forsteri. Next base: position 8,186,090 of record JADMNL010000036.1, read on the forward strand.
GTTATTTGCTTGGATGTCAAGAGCCATCTTTCATTGCCTAGAGCCTACTAGACAATCCAGAGGCTCTTCCTCTCAGTTGTTCCCCACCTGCGGCTATGTAGGCAGGGGAAGACCAGCTACCAAGAGAATTTTTCCTGTGGTAGGTCTCTTGTATTAGATTCTTCTACATAAAAGCTGGTCACCAACCTCCAGTGGGGCTCAGGGCCCACTATACCAGGGGTGCGGCAGCCTCGCTTGCAGCAGCAGTGGACATTCCTCAACTGGATGTCTGAAAAGCAGCTACCCGGAAATCTGTACACACCTTTGTTATTCATTACAGTTTGGATGTACAGACCAGATCTGATGCCAAATTTGGCCGGACGGTTCTGCAGAGCCTCTTCCCTAGTAGGTTCTCTGCCCACCTCCCACTTGGTACTGCTGGGTAGTCTGCTAAAGTTACTGATGCTAAAGGACTCCTGGGGTAAGAAGAAAAATTACTCACCGCAGTAATCTTTCTTCCAAGGGGTCCTTTACCATCAGTAAGCTCCCACCCTTCCTCTCCTGTTCACCTGTCAGAGGAGGGCTCTTTATCACATCTCTTATCAAATTTAGGGTTTCTTATTGCTGAGTTTTCAGCTTGTGTGGTTGTTGTTTCTGTTTCCACTTTTGTGGACATTTAAATGTTTTTTGAACCCTGTCTATTCTTTTTGGAGCGTGTGCCCTCGTTTTTCTTTAGAAAAAATTCTGAAGCCTACAGCAGCTGTCACTCAGCACGCTACCCTTCCTGTTTTCTGATTGGCTATTGCCTATGCTCATTTAAATTTCCTTAAAGGCACACCTCTGGGGTAGTTGCACCTAGTTAGCTAACTGCTAAAGTTACTGATGCTAAAGGAACCCTTGGAAGAAAGATTACTGCGGTGAGTAATTTTTTTCTTACCCTCCCACCCTGGAACCCAACGCACAAACACACTGTGTACACATAACTAACATCCCCCTCCCACCGCGGCTCCCAACGCACAGACACGCTGTACATATAATCTGACATTCCCCTCCCAATGTGGGACCCACCGCACAAACACGGTACACATATAATCTGACATTCCCCTCTGACCCTGGGGCCCTATGCACAAACACACTGTACACATAATTCAACATCACCCTCCACTGCTGAGGGCCCTACACACAGGTATTCTGTACATTTAATTCAGTCTGGCACTGGTCTGTTTCAGAATGCACCAAGTTTGTCAGACTCAATTCACCATGAATGTTTTCGTGTCCTGCACATATGCAATCCTTGAAGATTTGGGCGTTGCGAGTACTTGGTATGTTAACTTTGCTTACTTGTCATTGCAAGCAATATCTGCAGCTGCAGTTAGAAAATTCTACTGAACTTTCTTTTATTTTTTTCAATGAATGTTTATTTAAAAAAAATGCCCCTGTAAGCCCAGAGTAGCCTGTCTCTGTAGCTTACAGGCATGTTTAGAATGAGCTCAGCCCAGAATGCCGGCCCTGCAAATGGGAAACATCTGGGACAGCAGGCTTGGACCAGCGCCTGATTGGCTGCTGAGAAGGCAGGATGAAGGAGGGGGGAGGAGTCCTGCATTTAAAGCCGTGACATCATGTTTCCTCCTGAGTGTCTCCAAACCCAGGAAAAGCACTCTGCAGCGATTCCTGTAGCCCCAGAAAAAACAAGGCTGTGAAAGGTGTCCTTTGTGCAGAATCTGAAACAGCCCAGCTGAGAAAGACCTGTGTCTTTAAGAATCTTGGTGAGTATTTTATCTTTTAATGTGTCTGGAAATAAATGAAAGCTTTAAGGCCTTCTTTGTTTAATCATTTTGTGGGCGCATTTAACCCATTGAAAGGTACATGTTGTCTTCTTTAGACCAGTGGTAGGCAACAAATGCTGTTTACAAATTGTGGCACCGTGGATCCTGTTACAGCCTGTAAATCCTTCTGTTGCTGGAAACCTTGAACCTTTTTGTGATCTCGAAAGCTTAGATTCTGTAGCAGGGTGTTAGTGCTTTGGGGTTACTGAAACAGGAGAGAAAACAGCAGCTGCCTTTTTTTATTAAGAATAGTGTCTTATTAATGTGTTGCTGTACGTGAATGCCTGCTTGTGTAACACTTCCAGCAGTGAAGGGAGACTAAAAAAGCCTTTGTGGTGTGTAGTCTGAGCCAACGCAGCTCTGAAGGAATGCAGAGGTTAGGAAGACTTCTCTTTGTGCTCTCCTGAGGACTTGTGCAAATGGAAGGGATTCAGTAGGACAGAGACTGATCGCTTAGTGACACCCCCCCAATCGGAGGGGGGCAGATACTATTATTGTCTGAATATTCTGGTTTTATTTTTAAGTCGGGCAGAAGGTTTGCTAGCTACTTAGAACTTATTTATTATTATGGTGACTGGAATACTCACAAATCTATTTCGAGGTCTATGTATGTATTTATTTCCTATGTGACTGCTCTGAAGAGAACCACAACATAACTCTAACTCCTATATTATTAGTTTAAAAGGCTGAGGAGAAATGCATACTTTCGTAAAGCTACTTCCCTTATTTATTTCAGACATGTCTGAGCTGAAAGGGCCATGTGAGAACAGGCCTCACAGAACAGTTCCAGCTATGCTAACATTACTAGGATGCGATTTATCAGTACACAGTGCAGTTGTGTGATGAGTAACGATGACAAATCACTGGACAGTTACTTATCACATGCCGTTAAATACAGGCAGAGTGTATAAACTGGAGATCCCACCACACTAAGCATCTTCTATCACCAGCACTGCACAGGGATCCCGCCACACTAAGCATCTACTTTCACCAACACTGCGCAGGGATCCTGCCATACTAAGCATCTACTCTCTCCAACATTGCACAGCGATCTCGCCACTCTTAACATCTGCTGTCACACTGTGCAGGGATCTCACCTCACTAAGTATCTGTTCTCACTGATACAGCACAGGAATCCTGGCACACTAATCATCTGCACTCACTGACACTGTGCAGGGATTCTGCCACACTAAGCATCTACTCTCACTGACACTGTGCAGGAATCTCGCCATACTTAGCATCTGCTGTCACACTGCGCAGGGATTCTGCCACACTAAGCATCTACTTTCACCGACACTGTGCAGGGATCCTGGCACGCTAAGCATCTGCCCTCACTGACTGTGCAGGGATCCTGGCACACTTAGCATCTACTCTCACTGACATTGTGCAGGGATCCCAGCACACTTAGCATCTGCTGTCACCGACACTGTGCAAGGATCTCACCATACTTAGCATCTGCTGTCACACTGCGCAGGGATCCTGGCACACTAAGCATCTGCTGTCACTCACACTGCGCAGGGATTCCGCCACAAAGCATCTGCTGTCACTCACACTGTGCAGGGATCCTGCCACACTTAGCATCTGCTCTCACCGACACTGTGCAGAGATCCTGCCACACTTAGCATCTGCTCTCACTCACACTGTGCAGGGATCCTGCCACACTTAGCATCTGCTCTCAATCTCACTGACACTGTGCAGAGATCCTGCCACACTTCGCATCTGCTCTCACTGACACTGTGCAGGGATCCTGCCACACTTAGCATCTGCTCTCACCGACACTGTGCAGAGATCCTGCCACACTTAGCATCTGCTCTCACTGACACTTTGCAGGGATCCTGCCACACTTAGCATCTGCTCTCAGTCTCACTGACACTGTGCAAGGATCTCACCATACTTAGCATCTGCTGTCACTCACACTATACAGGGATCCCGCCACACTTAGTATCTGCTCTCTGACTGACAGTGTGCAAAGATCTCGCCATACTTAGCATCTGCTGTCACACTGTGCAGGGATCTCACCACACTAAGCATCTGCTCTCACCGACACTGCATAGGGATCTCGCCTCACTAAGCATCTGCTCTCACTGTCACTGCATAAAGATCACACTTAACTAAGCATCTGCTCTCACCGACACTGCATAGGGATCTCGCCTCACTAAGCTTCTGCTTTGACCAACACTGCACAGGGAGTTCTCAGCAGAACTTGATGATTCTCCTCAAGTTTGAGTTGGTGCCCAGTGAACCAACTGTGATGGAGGGCTTTTCAAGGGGGCAAAAGCACCAGCTCCTCACCTCTCACAGGAGACCTGTTGCCTCCCCCCCCCATATAAGGAGTTATGCACATATGTTGCTACTTATTTCTGTAGTGGCCAAAATGGGCATCTGTGATCTCTTAAATGACCAAGTTCCTGAATTCCTAGTTGTGTAAAATGGGGCCCACATGGGTGAAGCTGGAATAATACAATTTATGCACCAGAACCCTCTTTAGTGCCATAATTTCTCCCATTGCATCCAGGGACCTGTCTGTAGCCCTGTCCCCTTACATAAACCAAGTTTATTTTCTAGAGTCTCCATACAACATGGACAGTTCTGAAAATATATCATATTTAGACGGTAAAACTTTACATTTCCTTAACTACACTGTAGTTACAGTGTTAACTACACTGCAGTTGCAATGCAGTTACATGCAGCAAATGTGTAACTACAGTGTAATTGCCCCTGTTGCATGTAATTAATGCTTAACTACCCTGCAGCTACATTGAAACTGACACCTTATTTTAAAATAAAGTGTGACTTTAGACAGAATTCAATGTATTATCTGGATATTTAGTTTATTTATTTATTAAGTCTAGGATTACAAATACCTGTGAGCCTAGGCTCTTTTACAAAGGTTCCACATCAAATACAGTACAATACAGAAAAATATGGAACATAACATGTTAAGAATAGGAGAAAACAACGCTGTAGTCAGAATAAGCTGTACTAGAGTGAGATAACATACAGTGGCGTGAAAAAGTATTTGCCCCCTTCCTGATTTTCTCTATTATTGCATATTTGTCATACTGGATGTTTTCAGGTCCTTAGAGAAAATGTAATATTAGATAAAGGGAACCTGAGTGAACAAATAACACTTGTTTTATTTTTAATTTCACTTATTTAATGAAAAAAAGTTAACCAACACCAACTGGCACTGTGTGAAAAAGTAATTGCCCCCTTACACTTAATAACTGGTTACACCACATTTAGCTGCAATGACTGCAACCAAATACTTCCTATAATTCAATATCAGTCTTTCACATCGCTGTGGAGGAATTTTAACCCACTCTTCCTCGCAGAACTGCTTTAATTCAGTAATATTTGGTAGGTTTTCGAGCATGAACTGCTCATTTCAGGTCCTGCCACAGCATCTCTATTGGGTTTAAGTCTGGACTTTGACTAGGCCACTCCAAAACTTTAATTTTACTTCTTTTTAGCCATTCTGATGTGGACTTGCTTTTGTGTTTTGGATCATTGTCTTGCTGCATGACCCAACTATGCTTCAGCTTCAGCTGACGGAAGGATGACTGGACATTCACCTTAAAAATTTTCTGGTACAGAGCAGAATTCATGGTTCCTTTAATTATGGCAAGTCATCCAGGTCCTTAGGCAGCAAAGCATCCCCACACCATCACACTACCACCACCATGTTTGACTGTTGGTATGGTGTTCTTACTGTGGAATGCTGTGTTTGCTTTACGTGAGACATTATGGGATCCATGTCATCCAAAAGTTCCACTTTGAACTCATCTGTCCATAGAACATTTTCCCAAAAGGCTTGTGGATCATCCAGGTGCTTCTTGCAAATGAGAGACGAGCATTTATGTTCTTCTTGGTTAGCAGTGGTTTCCGCCTCTCTACTCTCATCATGAAGCCCATTTTTGCCCAGTCTCTTTCTGATTGTGGAGCCATGAACACTGACCTTAGCTGAGGCAAGAGAAGCCTGCAGTTCTTGGATGTTATTTTAGGATCTTTGAGACTTCTTGGATGATTTTACGCTGCGCCCTTGGAGTAATTTTGGCAGGCCGCCCACTCCTGGGAAGATTCACTACTGTTCCAAGTGTTCTCCATTTGGAGATTATGGCTCTCACTGTGGTTCAATGGAGTCCCAGAGCCTTAGAAATAGCTTTGTAACCCTTTCCAGACTGATAGAGGGCAACAAATTGTATTTTGATCTTTTCAGGAACTTCCTTTGATCATGGCATAATGTGTTTGTTGAATCTTTGTGCTGGCAACGTGACTCTGATGGTAAGGGTCAAAATAAGTGAGGTTTATATTGAGCAGGGCTGGCTGTAATCAAGCCTGGCTGTGTTCAATCAGCTGACTCTAATTATCCCTTTAATTGGGTTGATTTAACTAGGGGGCAATTACTTTTTCACACAGTGCCAGTTGGTGTTGGTTAACTTTTTTCATTAAATAAATAAAATAAGTAAAAAAGAAAAAGTGTTATTTGTTCACTCAGGTTCCCTTTACCTAATATTATATTTTGTCTAAAGACCTGAAAACATCCAGTGTGACAAATATGCAATAATAGAGAAAATCAGGAAGGGGGCAAATACTTTTTCACGCCACTGTAGGAGAAGACCAGGGAAAAATACAAAGGGACACAAGGGGTACACAGAGGGAGGTAGGAGCAGCCAGAGGCATTGTCAACATCATAGGGGGGGAGAAAGCGTCTTAGTCAACAAAACGGGGGAGTGCTAGCAGAGGGAAGGGAGGGGGAGATAAGGCAAGGAAGGGAGAGGGAAGGGAGAAGAGGGAAGATAGGATAGAAGTGCTAGTGAGGAGGAGCATAGAGAGGCTAGGTTGAAGATGGGTAGGGCTGGTTATATGCAGCAGTCACAGGAACTAGCGGCAGTGAGATGAAGGCGAAGCTTGGATTTGAACGGGCCAAGCTTAGGAGTGGAGGAGATGTCAGGGCTGAGCCCATTTAGCCAGCTAGGCCCCCCTATGGGCAAAGGATCTTTGGCCCTGGGAGGTGCGACAGTGAGGAACCTGGAGGAGCTGAGTTTCAGATCCCCTGGTGTTATGAGGATTCAGAATTTCCTGTAATTGCTCCCTAGTCCTTTATTTCTGAGCACTTTCCCATGAAAACTTGATTCTCTGTCACATGGTCTTCATCTGTCCTTGCTGCTGACATAAGAAGACATAATAATAAGAGCCGCCTTTAGGAGGTTCCAAAAACAGGGAGAGGGGAGGACAGAGAGGATTACCTGAAGGAATCGAAGGACGTGACGAAGGCAGTAAGGCATCTAAGGTACTCAGGCTGGTGCAAGGCATCAAAAAGGGGAGAAGAAATTCTTCAGGCACATCAGGGAGAAAAGGAGTTGTAGGGACAAAATAGTAAGGATTACGAGGGATGGGGTGGGTGGAAATGGGCAGAGCAGGCAGAAGCGCTTAATGAATACTTCTGCTCGGTGTTTACTGAGGAGAAGGGGCGCTATCAAGGGGGTGGGAGGTCAGGCTCGGGGGGTAGGAGGTGACAGATGGAATCACAGAAGGCAGGGAACCGGAGGGCACTGAGGGTGGACAAGGCGCCAGGACTGGATGGTATTCACCCCAGAGTACTGAGAGAGCTGGCAGAAATCCTGGTGGGACCCTTGGCAGACCTGTTCAATGCCTCCCTGGTCTCAGGAAGTGTACATCACGAATGGAGGTTGGCTCACGTTGGACCTCTACATAAGAGCAGTCCCAAAGATAAACTGGGAAACTACAGGCTGGTAAGTCTCACATCCATCGTGGGAACACTGATGGAGATGATCCTGAAGGAGAGGCTGGTGTCCCTTCTGGAGACCAATGGGCTGCAGGACGTTAGGCAGCATGGGTTTGTCACGGGCAGATCCTGTCAGTCCAACCTGGTGGATTACTATGACTGGCTAACTAGACAAGGGCCATGCAGTGGATGTCCTGTTTCTGGACTTCGGTAAGGCATTCAGCTCGGTGCCGCATGGGAGGCTGGGTAGTAAGCTGGCAGGTACAGGTGCAAAAATGGTGGGATGGGTAGTAAACTGGTTACAGGGAAGGCAGCGGAGGATGGTGGTGGAAGGGGAGCTTTCATCTCCGAGGGCAGTGACAAGCGGAGTACCACAGGGCTCAGTGCTGGGACCGGTGTTTGGGTTGTTCATATCAGAAATCTCAGTGGGCATCAAGAGCAAGATCAGTTTGTTTGCAGATGACACCAAGATGGGAGCAGTAGTGGATGACCTAGGAAGGTGGCATGGTTTGCAGGATGTTCTGTCAAAATTGGAAACCTGGTCAGACACCTGGCAGTTGGGGTTCAATGGCAAAAAGTGTAAGGTACTGCATTTTGGGGCAAAAAAAAAACCCAAGGAGCTACCAGCTTGGGGGGGGGGGGGTTCAGCTAGCCGTGACATAGGAAGAGAAGGATCTGGGGGTGATTATAGTGGGCTCAATGAACAACTCTGCACAGTGCAGGAAGGCAGCTGCAAAAGCCAACAAAATGCTGGGTTGTATTGCCAGGGGTATATCTTCAAGGAGAGAGGAGGTGATCCTGCCATTGTATAGGTCACTGCTTAGGCCATACGTGGAGTACTGCATGCAGTACTGGTGCCCATACCTGAAGAGGAACATTAAGTTACTGGAGGGGGTGCAGCGCAGGGCAACAAAGATGATCCACAGACTTGGGGACATACCCTCCATGAGCAGGCTGAGGGAGTCGAACATGTACTCACTGGAGCAGTTGAACATGTACTCACTGGAGGAGAGGAGAGACGGGGATATGACTGAAACCTTCAAGTACATGAAGAGAATGAACAAGACAAGCACAGAGGGATTATTCATGTTAAGGGGGGCAGGGACACTTGCGGTCACGATCTCAGATTGGAGGGGGGAAGGGTCAGGAGGGAAATGAGAAGACACTTTTTTATGGAGAGAGTGGTGTCTGGGTGGAATGTGTTGCCTGTGGAAGTGGTATCCTGTAGAACAGTGGACTACTTCAAAAGGGGATGGGATAGGGTAAGAGGGAGGGGCAGCTGCAGTACAAGGGTTGCTAGCTGCACACTCCAGCAGACTCGATAGACCATAAGGCCTTTATCTGCTGGCAAATTTGTATGTTCGTATAATAATGATTTCTACAGCAACCAGCTGTGATATCACATGAGAGGATGATGTCACTTGTAGACCAGTAACCAGAGCAGATGGAGACCAAGTGACAGAGAATTCATGAACATTTTTAAGCATAATGAAGTGCTGGAGGAAGTGCAGACTTGAAATATAAGCTAAGTTCCGTGTACTTATTGTTGCAGCCGTGGTTTCTGGGGCGCTAGAAGGAAGTGCATAGTAAGAGAGAAACAATTACAACATGACGCAAATGTTATGCCCTTAGTATCAATGTTTAATTTAAAGTACAACGACCATGTTGTTTAATATTATTGGGGGGGGTCAGACTGTGAAAACAACCAGAACCAACAGCCAGGGCCCAAATAGTGCCCCTCTGCCCCAAATTAAAGTCAACCTGCAAGCCATGGAGCTGGCCCGGTGGTGTTGAGGGCTGAGGTGCTGGACACCACACCTCGCGCCATGCCAGTGACCTGGGTTCAGGAGCGGACTTGGGTCATCGGGGTCGTCAGGAGGAGGAGGGAGAGGATTGAGTGTCCGGAGGACTGCTCTCCTCTCCTCTCCTCTCCTGGGGAGGGTTTCAGGGATGCGCTGCTCTGTAGCAGCACCCGGTGGAGACCAGAGGAATCACAGTAGTATGCTGCTTGAAGGGTACGAGGTGACGGCAGACGTCAGCTAAGGGTCCGCCCATGGCGCAGACATCACTGCTCGTCTGCACCTTGGAGGGCGTAAACCAAGGTGGAAAGCCCCGGTGGCTTGGAAGGCAATGGCGGGGGTTCGAGTAGGCTGAGCCGACATGCCTAACACCGGTCCCGATCCTGACTTGACTCTCCATGGTCCTGCCTCTCATGTTAGTGGGCACAGGAGGGGGGGCCCAGCAGCTGATTCCTCGGTCGGGGGAAGGGCACAGCAGGCAGTAGAGGCAATGCTGAAGTGTGCCCACACCGGAGAGATACCCACGACACAAGGGTGACTGGAGAGAAATAAAGTTAAAAAAACAACAACCTGTAAGCCATGAATATGTGTTTCTTCAGCCATAGGCCCACAGTCACAAAACTACTGCACACTGACTGGCCACTCTGATGGGTTCGTGAGCCCCATGTGACCAAACTGCAGTGGAAATTATTGCTGCTGTGCCTCTCAAGGGACCAACAGCTGAGAGCAAATATTTCTTACATTCCTGTATCTGCAGCACAACCAAGTGAACTCTTGTTATTTTATTTATTTGGTTATTTATTTACGGATTGATTTATTGAAATTTCTTGACCGGGTAGGCTCACTGAGACAAAATGTCCCTTTTTCAGGGGTGATCTGGAATTAATTACCAACAGTAACAAAAGAATACATACAGGATCAAAAATGCACAGAAAACAAATAAGGAATCACAATATTGCACATGTGTGGACAGCATTATTGCACGAACCATAATAAAAGAACAAGTCCAGGGTTAATTACACTTTAAGTTAAACTGCACAACATGAGAACAGGTGGAAGGATCAGGGTTACAGCATGTGTCTGCATGGCTGGCCATTCTAGCACCCACCAACCTAAGGCACTTGTTACCATGTAGAGAGTCACAGACAGGTATCGGAAGGCACAGACAGAGTCAACGATTACAATTACAGTGACTGCCAGCAAGCAAATGAGACTTAAAGGTGTTTTGAAAGTGACTGCAAAAGGACAGTTTAACACCTGTAACAATAGGCTGTTCAGAGAAATGGCACAGAAATAGCAAAAGACCTGTCACCTGCTCATGTTCTAGCCCTCAGGACCTCCAGCAGTGGGCAGGTTGAGGACTCAGGTACCCCCTTCTTGGTTTTGGCCTGGAGGACAGCATGGAGACTGGGAGAGGCAGCACGTCTGGTTAGCTTGAAGGCTAGGAAGAGGACTGGAAAGGCTAATCTTGCCTCTAGGGAAGGCCACTTTAGAGCTAGGAGTACATCACAGTGATGGTCTCTGGGTTATGCACCTAATGCAGGATGTGCCACTCTGTGATATTGCACCTTTAGCCTGTTTATCTTAGCAGCATGGAGGGGTTCAAGGAGTGGGGCAGTATAAAGGAAGACTGGTAATAGTGTGCTGGAATAGACTCTGCTTGCATGGTGGTCCCTATAGGGGCTTTCTTGCTCATGCAGGATGTAAAACTGGTTGTCAAAACCCCTCCAAACTGGTGCCGTGCAGCCGATCATGGTGTCTGTTCAGGTTTTGGGCACTGCCACTCATGCCACGGGCTGCTCTAATGGTTTTGTGACAGCTGCTATTAGAAAGGGGCTTTTCTGTTTACCCCACAAACTGTAGACTGCAGGGTTGTCCTTGCAAAGTATGACTGTCTGCCCAGCTACTTCCTTCCACATGATACATGTGATCACATGAAGCTGTAGTCTTTTTGTTTGCAATATCCATGCAGAGTGAAGGTTTCAGTATCAGATTCCTTTGGTTGCTGCCATCTTGGAGAAAAGAACCAACTGAACTCTTAGTGGCAATCTGGGTTCAGCAACATTTTTTTCCTTAAAAGTTTTTCAGGGTCATCGCCCCTCCAGAGCAGGATGTAGTGTGGTTGTGGAGTGGCACAGTTTTTGAGAGGTTCTTGGCCATCATTCTTTGGTGGGCAGTGTTAGTCCTGCATTGTTTCCCTCCCTTCCCCTGGATGCCGGCAGCAAGGCTGCAAACACGCATATGAGTTGGCATGGCAACATGATGCAAATTGTTGTCCACCCTCCCTTCTAAGTGATGCTCTGCATGTTCTACTTCCCCTCGGTCACAAGGGGGCAGCAGCAGAGGGCACAAACAGGCCTTTATTACCTGGAGACTGGAAATGTTTCCACTGCCTCCTACCTGTCCACAGTGGTGATTCAGACTCTGGGCACAAACCCAGCTTGCCAGTAAGCTAATGCTACTGGGTCCCAACTCCAGGTAATGCTACCAGGTTGCCAGTGTGGCAAGCACCCTTCCAGGCAATGCTTTCGGGTCATCAGCGTGGCAAGCACCTCTCCAGGCAATGCTGTCAGGGCACCACCATGGCAAGTACATCTCCAGGCACTGCTAGTGGGTTCCCAGTGTGGCAAGCACCTCTCCAGGCAATGCTGTCAGGGCACCACCATGGCAAGTACGGCTCCAGGCACTGCTAGTGGGTTCCCAGTGTGGCAAGCACCTCCAGCAATGCTGTCAGGGCACCACCATGGCAAGTACGGCTCCAGGCACTGCTAGTGGGTTCCCAGTGTGGCAAGCACCTCCAGGCAATGCTGTCAGGGCACCACCATGGCAAGTACATCTCCAGGCACTGCTAGTGGGTTCCCAGTGTGGCAAACACCTCTCCAGGCAATGCTGTCAGGGCACCACCATGGCAAGTACATCTCCAGGCACTGCCAGTGGGTTCCCAGCATGGCAAGCAGCTCTCCAGGCAATGCTGTCAGGGCACCACCATGGCAAGTACATCTCCAGGCACTGCTAGTGGGTTCCCAGTGTGGCGAGCACCTCTCCAGGCAATGCTGTCAGGGCACCACCATGGCAAGTACATCTCCAGGCACTGCTAGTGGGTTCCCAGTGTGGCAAGCACCTCTCCAGGCAATGCTGTCAGAGCACCACCATGGCAAGTACATCTCCAGGCACTGCTAGTGGGTTCCCAGCGTGGCAAGCACCTCTCCAGGCAATGCTGTCAGGGCACCACCATGGCAAGTACGTCTCCAGGCACTGCTAGTGGGTTCCCAGTGTGGCAAGCGCCTCCCTATGCACTGTGCTGTTGGGTCACCAGTGTGGCTAGCACCTCTCCAGGCACTGTGCTGTTGGGTTGCCAGCATGGCTAGCACCTCTCCAGGCACTGTGCTGCTGGGTCAGTAGAGCACTGTTTAAAAATATTTTGTTTATCCCCCGCCCCTCTAGTGTCTACTGCCTTGACAATCCTTCACCCTCATCTCCTTCTCTGAGACTTATAGCCCAGTCCCTGGAATAACGTACAAGGGTTGGCCACACAGAAGTGATGTTGTGGATGCCAGATCGGACAGGGATGGTGGTTGGAGGCTATCAGACTGGACATGGGGTGGCAACTGTGCATACTAGCCTGGACTGGGAGTGGTGGTTGGAGATACCAACCTGGAATGGGGGGTGCCAGTTGCATATACTAGACTGGACTGGAAATAGCAGCTGTGGATGCCAGACTGTACTGGGATGGTGGCTACAGATCCAAGACTGCAGTGGGCTAGCAGTTGTGGATGCCAGACTGGACCGGGGTTGGGGATACCAGCCTGGTCTGGGGGTGGCAGAAATACCAGCCTGGTCTGGGGGTGGCAGTTGGGAATACCAGCCTGGACTAGGGGTGGCAGTTGGAAACACCAGCCTGGACCAGGGTTGGCAGTTGTGGATGCTGGACTGGGGGGGGGTTGGGGATACCAGCCTGGTCTGGGGGTGGCAGTTAGAAATACCAGCCTGGTCTGGGGATGGCAGTTAGAAATACCAGCCTGGACCAGGGTTGGCAGTTGTGGATGCCGGACTGAACTAGGGGTGGTAATTGGGAATACTGGCCTGGACTGGGGTTAGTGGTTGGGGATACCAGCCTGGACCAGGGTTGGCAGTTGTGGATGCCAGACTGGACTGGGGGTGGTGGTTGGGGATACCAGCCTGGACTGGGGGTGGCAATTGGGAATACCAGCCTGGACTGGGGGGGTGGTTGGGGATACCAGCCTGGACAGGGGGTGGCAGTTAGAAATACCAGCCTGGTCTGGGAGTGGCAATTGGGGATACCAGCCTGGACTGGGGGTGGCAGTTACAGATACCAGGCTGAGCTGTGGGTGACAGTTGGGAATATTAGCCTGGACTCGGGGTGGCTCTTGGAAATACTAGCCTGGACTTGGGGTGGCAAATGCAGATACTGGGCTGAATGGAGTGGTGGTTAAATACTGTTCTGGAGGCTGGATGCTGCATGGGGTCTGATTAGATAATTCTTTATTGTGAACAGCCAACTCGAAACATAATGTGGATACAGCTAAAGCCAGTTTTCTGATTTCTCATTATAAAGGCCTTTAAATGGTCGTTCCATGCCCTCAGGGTGGGGGATGAGTTGTTGCCTGCATTCACGGAGAACTGATGTCTTCCTAGATATGGAATGCAGAACCTTCTCTTTGACATACAAAGCCAACCTACTGGAGTCTGAGAGCCAGTAGTCATTCCCATTAGCCATCTGTGGAGTTGTTGCTGGATTCGGAATCATTGACAGTAAATAAAGGCAGCTTCAGGGCACTGCAGGCTATTATTTTGGCCCAGTGGGGGATTAAGAAATGCTGCAACTAGTTTTATTAACTAGAAAGGATGTATTTGTCTCAAAACAGGCAACCAGTTGGGCAGTAAACCAGCATTGATGCTAACTGGGTCTGAACTGGGGAATAGGAATGCCGGAATGATCATTTGGGCCTAAGTGTGTGTGTCTGGGGGGGGGGGGCAGAGTGTAGAATCTCAGAGGCTGTTTCTGTGGGATGGTGTTTCGGAAGGATCTGTTCCTCTTAGAAACATTGACGATGGCAGAAAAAGACCAAAGGTCCATCTGGTCTACCCAGAGTTCCCTCTCTCTGTCTCTCTCTCTCTCTCTCTCTCTCTTTCTGTCTCTCTCTCTCTCTCTGTCTGTCTCTCTCTCTCTCTCTGTCTCTCTCCTCTCTCTCTCTCTCTCTCTCTCTCTCTTCTCTCTCTCTCTCTCTCTCTCTCTCCTCTCTCTCTCTCTCCCTCCTCTCTCTCTCTCTCTCTCTCTCTCTCTCTCTCTCTCTCCTCTCTCTCTCTCTCTCTCTCTCTCTCTCTCTCCTCTCTCTCTCTGTCTCTGTCTCCCTCTCTCTCTCTCCCTCTCTCTCTCTCTCTCTCTTTCTCTCCCTCTCTCGAACCTAATGCCCATACAGGGTCTTATCTTGAACTCTTTTTGATGGTCACGTGGGAGTGAAAGAGCTGTGGGTTATGGACCCCCCGGTGAATCAAGCAGCAGGGTTTATAGCTGCCATACAAGAGTGTCTTGTGTGGATATTTGGAGTATCCTTCTACTAATAAGGGGTGTTGGAGGCCCCTATGTTGGGGTGTTGGGCTTCTTGTCAAGAGAGCAGTTTCTAAACGTTCACAAACCTCCAAGTGGGAAATACAAGTTTAATTTTCCACTCTTGGCCGTATAAATCCACAACTGGAACAAAGTGCTAAAAATGTTAAAACTCCACGTTAGTTATTGAGGATGCCCGAGAACAGTTGCAAATGTCAGTAAACAGTTGCGGCAGGATTTCTGAGACAGGAGTTCAGAGGTAGAAATTATCTGGAGAAGTAGGTGGTATATCAAAAATCTAAATTTGATATTCTGCCTCAGTGTCTGTTATTCTGCTAGCCTAAAAGAGAAGTGCAATAGATTAAACTGCATAGCGGCAGCGTGGTGGAGTGATACGGCAGTCGGAACACCAGCATGAGTGAAAATGGCTTTAAAATCTGTTGTGCAAATCTTAACAGAATACCTCTAATTTCAAGCCTTTCCATTTACTGGGGAGTAAACTTGCCAGTGCATACAGTATGCTTCGGAGCAGAATGAAGGGAGTCTCCCCGGGCCCGTCATATGTGCTGGGCATGGCTGAAACTAGATTGCCTCCAGGAATGCTGGATAACCTGATGCGCAGTATGGAGGGGTGACACTGCTACAGTGAAGCTGTGCACTTGGGGCAAAGCGAACAGCTTAAACCTGCAGGATCTGTACTGACTAACTGCGCTGTTGGCACCTTCTCTCAGATTGTACCCCCTCTATGTATACAATGAGTTACTGAAGTAGAGTGGTGGACCATTTTGGGGTTGGAACCTGCCTCAGGGCATGGGGCTGGCACTGTCCTAGCAGCCGAAACATAGAACTGTACAGGTGCAGAAGGACTAGTGTCCATCAGGTCTGCCCAGACATACCTTTTCAGATCCAGCCTAACACTGGCTGTGGTTAGACCGACTGCACTTTTAGCAACTCTGCCGTATTTCCCCCATGACCTCTGACCCCAAACACTAAGTGTTTCAGGAAGCCCACCCCTCATCTGCTACTGCCTTTACTTTGAGCTTGATTGGGGAACTCGAACGTCTCTGTATCGTATCTTTTTTTTGTTTTTGTTTACTCGTACTGTTTTGAAATAGAGCTGTTTTTTTTTTCCATTTCCTCTCCAGACAGAGCTTCACGTCCTGACCCTGAGCAGGATAATGACATTTCCCTTATAGGTATGGTACCTTTCCGGCCTCCTTTGCCTTTTCTACATTATTATTGCTACTGAAGCCAAAGTCCTGGAGTCGGGGCAAAATCTGTTTCTCCTCAAACGCAGTGCTGGATTAAGGGTTGGGGGAGGTGCACCAAGGCTAAAGACAGCAGGAAGGAGCAAGAGCAAAACTGTAATCACTGCAGACATTTGGGACTGAAGACATCCTTGTGATCAGCTCCTTTCTGCCGTGGCCTTGGAAGGCTGGGTAGTGTGGAAGTGGTGTTCCATGATGCCAGACATACAAAGTTCTCAATGGAATATGTGCACCCGCCAATCGTGGTGTAAATCATCCACTACAGAATCTCAGATCTTCGAGTGCTTCTTCTCCTCGCCATACCCCCCAGCTGTTTAAAAGCTAAAAAAAAGTTTTTTTCTTTACTTTTGCTGCAAACTCTGGAATTCTCTGCTTAGTATGGTTTCCGTGTCAGAATTTCAGTCAGCCTTGAGCAGCCAGGAAGTCACTGACCTTTACAGGGTCACGGCTACTTGTTGTGTACTTGTGCCAGGGACACTGCTGTTGTGGATTGTTAAAAAATGTTGGAATCCTTAAATCTTTTTTATTTATTTTCTGTTTGGCCCCCCCCCCCAACACACAGTGATCACGGCCACATGGGAGCACCCTTCCTTCGACTCGAAGGCAGGTAAGCAGCAACACCAGTGTCTCCTTGATTAACCAGGGGGGCCCCTTCTCAGGAGCTGAGTGCCTCTCCTATGCCAAACTCCCAACTGGTCACAGCTTGGCATTACAGGAACTGCATAAAAATCCAGGGGGTAGAGCTGTTGCAGCACTTGTGGGCTGGCCTATGGGTGCCACCATTTCGAATGCTCATACTGTGGTAGGCTTCATCATGCACTGTATAAAGCTGACTTCATGGGTGACCCAGGTTCAGGCATGCACTTGAAAGCTGGAGATCAGGTGGTCAGGCGGTGGGCAGTGTTCCTCAACTGGGAGGGATAGGGTCAGCTTTAGAATCGTCACAGCAACTCCTGGTAGAGGGCCAAAGAACTTATCTGCTCATGGTGCAGGACACTGCCTGCATACATTATGCCACACCATGGAAGGGAACCTGGCAAAGGGTGGAACGGCCAGTCAGAGGAGAAAACTGGAGAAAACCCCAGTTCTGGCTACATGATAGTCACTGGTTCTCTCAGGACCCCGCTCTGAAGTGACCTCTGTCAGAGGGACAGCGGGTATAGCGGCTGATGGGACTGAGAGTAGTCCCAGATCCAGTGTCCGGCCAGATCAACATAAGGTGACAAAAATCTTGAATGGGGAAAACATTCCTTTGATTTTTTTTTTTTTAGTAAGTTCATAAGAAAAATGACAGTTCAGTGTTTTGACAAAGTATAATTCACTGTTCTTTAGGAGACAGGATAGTGCAGTGGGTTAAGGCTCTGAGTTGCAGATCTGGAGACCTGGGTTTGAATCCCACAGCTGCCTAGGTGCATACTGTGTGATTCTGAGTCAGTCACTTAACTTCCTTGTGCTCCCAGGTTGCATCTGGAAACAAACTTTGGCTTAGTGTGCTACTCTTGGTAAACAATGTTCCCCTTCTTTAGAATTAATCCTGTAGTTTCAAAACTTGACAACTATAGTTTAGCACAGAATAGTGTAGTCTCAACTACATGTGAACTATACTGTAGCTTGGTGTTGTGTCAACTACATGTAAACTGTAGTGTTGCATGGTGTGGTGTCAGTTACATGTAAACTGTAGTGTAGCATGACATAGTGTCAGCTACATGTAAACTGTCGTGTAGCATGGTGTAGTGTCAGCTACATGTAAACTGTAGTGTAGCATGGTGTAGTGTGAGCTACATGTAAACTGTAATAGTGTCAGCTACATGTAAACTGTAGTGTAGCATGGTGTAGTGTCAGCTACATGTAAACTGTAGTGTAGCATGGTGTAGTGTCAGCTACATATAAACTGTAGTGTGCCATGGTGTAGCGTCAGCTACATGTAAACTGTAGTATTGCATGGTGTGGTGTCAGTTACATGTAAACTGTAGTGTAGCATGACGTAGTGTCAGCTACATGTAAACTGTAGTGTAACATGGTGTAGTGTCAGCTACATATAAACCTTAGTGTACCATGGTGTAGAGTCAGCTACATGTAAACTGTAGTGTAGCGTGGTGTAGTGTCGGCTACATGTAAACTGTATTGTAGCATGGTGTAGTGTCAGCTACATATAAACTGTAGTGTAGCATGGTGTAGTGTCTGTTGCATGTAAACCGTAGTGTAGGATAATGTATCAGTTACATGTAAACTGTAGCGTATCATGGTGTAGTGTCGGCTACATAGAAACTGTTGTGTGTAGCATGATGTAGTGTCAGCTGCATGTAAACTGTAGTGTGTAGCATAGTGTAGTGTCAGCTACGTGTAAACTGTAGTGTTGCATGGCGTGGTGTCAGCCATATGTAAACTGTAGCGTAGCATGATGTAGTGTCAGCTGCAAGTAAACTGTTGTGTAACATGGTGTAGTGTCAGCTGCATGTAAACTAGTGTAGCATGATCTAGTGTCAGCTACATGTAAACTGTAGTGTAGCATGGTGTAGTGTCGGCTACATGTAAACTGTAGTGTAGCATGGTGTAGTGTCTGTTACATGTAAACCCTAGTGTAGCATAATGTATCAGTTACATGTAAACTGTAACATATCATGGTGTAGTGTCGGCTACATAGAAGCTGTTGTGTAGCGTAATGTAGTGTCAGCTGTATGTAAACTGTAGTGTAGCATAGTGTAGTGTCAGCTATGTGTAAACTGTAGTGTTACGTGGTGTAGTGTCAGCTACATGTAAACTAGTGTAGCATGATGTAGTGTCAGCGATATGTAAACTGTAACATAGCATGATGTAGTGTCAGTTACATGTAAACTAGTGTAGCATGATGTGTCAGCTACATGTAAACTGTAGCATACCATGATTTAGTGTCAGCTACATGTATACTGTAGTGTAGCGTGGTGTAGTGTCGGCTACATGTAAACTGTAGTGTAGCATGGTGTAGTGTCAGCTACATGTAAACTGTAGTGTAGCATGGTGTAGTGTCTGTTACATGTAAACCGTAGTGTAGGGTAATGTATCAGTTACATGTAAACTGTAGCGTATCATGGTGTAGTGTCGGCTACATAGAAACTGTTGTGTAGCATGATGTAGTGTCAGCTGCATGTAAACTGTAGTGTAGCATAGTGTAGTGTCAGCTACTTGTAAACTGTAGTGTTGCATGGCGTGGTGTCAGCCATATGTAAACTGTAGCGTAGCATGATGTAGTGTCAGCTGCAAGTAAACTGTAGTGTAACATGGTGTAGTGTCAGCTGCATGTAAACTAGTGTAGCATAATCTAGTGTCAGCTACATGTAAACTGTAGTGTAGCATGGTGTAGTGTCAACTACATGTAAGCTGTAGTGTAGCATGGTGTAGTGTCTGCTAATTGTAAACTGTAGTGTAACATGACATAGTGTCAGTTACATGTAAACTGTAGTGTAGCATGATGTAGTGTCAGCTACATGTAAACTGTAGTGTAGCATGGTGTAGTGTCAGCTACATGTAAACTGTAGTGTAGCATGAGTTACATGTAAACTGTAGTGTAGCATGGTGTAGTGTACGCTACATAGAAGCTGTATGTGTAGCATGTGTAGTGTCAGTCACATGTAAACTGTAGTCTAGCATGGTGTAGTGTCAGCTACATGTAAACTGTAGTGTAGCGTGGTGTAGTGTCAGCTACATGTAGACTGTAGTGTAGCATGGTGTAGTGTCAGCTACATGTAAACTGTAGTGTAGCATGGTGTAGTGTCAGCCACATGTAAACTCTAGTGTAGCATGATGTAGTGTCAGCTACATGTAAACTATAGTGTAGCATGGTGTAGTGTCCAGGTACATGTAAACTAGTGTAGCACGGTGTAGTGTCAGCTACATGTAAAATGTAGTGTAGCATGGTGTAGTGTCAGCGATATGTAAACTGTAGTGTAGCATTTTGTAGTGTCAGCTAGATGTAAACTGTAGTGTAGCATGATGTAGTGTCAGCTACATATAGACTGTAGTGTAGCATGGTGTAGTGTCAGCTACATGTAAACTGTAGTGTAGCGTGATGTAGTGTCAGCTACATGTAGACTGTAGTGTAGCATGGTGTAGTGTCAGCTACATGTAAACTGTAGTGTAGCGTGGTGTAGTGTCAGCTACATGTAGACTGTAGTGTAGCATGGTGTAGTGTCAGCTACATGTAGACTATAGTGTAGCATGGTGTAGTGTCAGCTACATGTAAGCTGTAGTGTAGCATGGTGTAGTGTCAGCTACATGTAAAATGTAGTGTAGCATGGTGTAGTGTCAGCTACATGTAAACTGTAGTGTGGCATAGTGTAGTGTCAGCCACATGTAAACTGTAGTGTAGCGTGGTGTAGTGTCAGCTACATGTAAGCTGTGGTATAGCATGGTGTAATGTCAGCTACATGTAAAATGTAGTGTAGCATGGTGTAGTGTCAACTACATGGAAACTGTAGTATAGCATTACATAATGTCAGCTGCACGTAAACTGTAGCGTAGCATGGTGTAGCATAGTGGCAGCTGCATCTAAACTGTAATATAGCACGGTATGGTGTAGTGTCAACACTAAAACTGGGCAGACTGAATGGACCAATGATCTTTTTCTGCCGACATTGTTAATAGTTCTTGACTACATGGAAACTCTATGTGTATAATCTTACAGGGTAGCAAGGATTTGGGCTAGGGGAGTGCGCTGTCTACAACTAGCATGATGCTCGTAACCAAACCAGTGTGGGTTGAAAATACAAAATTACAGACAAAACTTCACTTGTGGTGCTAATGTGAGTTTAAACCCACAAAGTATGTTCTATTTGGGGATGCATCCTCTGAGATCTTTTCTCTGATCCTTGCTAACTCCCAAAGTGAGGTCACATGTTTCATATTGGGTGAGTCACGGCAGAAGCAGTAATAATATTTACAGGAGTTACAGTCAGAGTCGCCCACCATTGGCTCATTTCCCAAGTGTTTCTGCCTATTGTAGGTTTTTCACAGGATCAAGTTGGTTTCTAGACCTGTTTTAGTTGATGGTTTGTTTGAATTTTTTGTGGCAAAGGAACATATATTAACATCTAAAGCTCTGTTTTCACTTGCGGTTCCCCTTCCCTTATGAGGCATTTGAGGCAGGGCAACCCTAATTCTTTAGTGGGGGACACTCTCATTTTCCCTATTATTAACCCCCTGCACAACTATATGATATGTTGTTACCATCACCGCACTTCAACCGTGAGAGGTGTGGCCACCACAGTTCTGCTGTGTTGGGTGTGTCCCTTACAGCTCAACTAGGAAGGCAGGAAAAGGCCACCACAGTTCAACTGTGCAGGGAGGTGCAGAGTCTTCTTAGAGAGCTGCTCTGTCCTACACACCAACCAACTGCCAGATAATGCCAAAGGCACTCAAGCAACATTCCGTCAGAAGCTGATAGGATGGGGGTATTTGCCGAGTAACAGAAGCAGAACAAGTACTATTTCTTTCTCTGTAATTTGATAATTCTCCCCATTTTATCTCGATCTATTCCAACAGATTCTGTAGGCGTAACAATACTGGGGATTGGGGCTCTACTTTAAACATGAAGGGAAACTTCATGACTTAAAATGAATTATGGGGCTCACACCCATGTATAATAGGGGAACACTGGGCACAACACTCCTTCCTCTTCCCAAGTGATGTTTTATCTCTGCAGTGCATCTGCTCTCTCTCCAGACCCAAAAGAATGTGAGTCTCTCCTGAACCAAGGTCTGTTATGCTGCTGGCAAAATGCTCAGTGCTTCCTCAGTGAGCTACATGGGCAAAATGCTCAGTGCCCCCTCAGTGGGCTACTACTGGCAAAATGCTCAGTGCCTCCTCAATGGACTGCTACTGGCAGAATGTTCAGTGCCACCTCAACAGGCTACTACTGACAAATTGCTTTATGCTACCGCAAGGGTTTATTGCTGATGAAGTGCTTCAGCCACCACAGTGGGCTACTGCTGAGGAGGTGCTCTGTGTAGTGAAGAATATATAGACAAAACAAAGGGTCTTGTAAGCAACCTAGGACTGTAATTCAGCAGTTGAAGGTTCAAATCTAAGCAAGGTCCCTTCTGCCCTCCATCCTTCTAAGGTGGATAAACAACTTCAGAACGAGGAACAAGCAGAACCATGGTGGAAAAAAACTGGCTCAAATTAACGGAGTTACAGAACCTTGTTAAAAGACAAGTTTAAAAATAATAGAACATGTAAAGCACTATAAATACTTATAAAAAGATACATTAGCTCTTTGTATACAAATGAAGTCCCCAGCCTTGTCAAATGTGCACTGCTGTGCTGTTTCACACTGGTCTGGTCCTTTGTTACCTCTTCACTTTATTGATTACCCGCAAAATTCAAATGAGCGGTGCTGCTTAACGGCCCAGCAGGAGCTGATGTGGATGAACCAAGTTCAGGAGCAAGCCTGGGAACCCCAGCAGCTGCCAGCTGGGTGTTGCGGGTGCTGCTGATGGCAGTGCTTTCCCAACTGGAGAGGGTGGCACATTGTTCGTAGCCACTGCAAACCTCTGTGGCAGTGCTTCCATAATGGCAGAGGGTGGCACTTCATTCTGTGGCCACAGCAACCCTGTACTGGTGCTTCCCCGAGTGGAGAAGGTGGTGCACCATTCCATAGGCACAGCAACCCTGCACTGGTGCTTCCCCGAGTAGAGAAGGTGGTGCACCATTCCATAGGCACAGCAACCCTGCACTGGCGCTTCCCTGAGTGGAGAGGGTGGTACAATGTTCCATGGGACCAGTAACCCTACAGTGGCACATCCCTGAATGGAGAGGATGGTGCAGCATTCCATGGTCACAGCAACCTCTGTGGCAGCGCTTCCCTGACTGGAGGGGGTGATGCAGTGTTACATGTCCACAGCAACCCTATGGTGGTACTTCCAAGACTGGAGAGGGTGGAACACTGTTTTGTAGTGACTGCAACTCCTGTGGCAGTGCTTCCTTACTGGAGAGGGTGAGTGAAGATTCTGTGGGCACAGCAACCCTGTGGTGGACCATTGAGGGTTCATCATACCACGGGAGGGCTGTGGCTTGCAGAGTCATCATGTCATGGTACAGTGCTGGGTGGGAGGAAGATGGGGGATGAAAAAAATGGGAGAAAATCTAACAGCCTATCAGAATGCATCAGCTGGAACTCTCAGGCTCCACATCACTCACTGTAGTCCTCTGAACCTGTGATATTGGGCTGGGAGATCACTGGAGCTGGAAGAGGACAAAAGATAGTGTCTGGTGAGAGGAATTAAAAAATTCTAGACAGAAAAATCCAGATAAGTGTGTTCTACAAGTTGATCTTCAAGGCAGCTGTTCATCTGCCCTCTTCAGTGTCAAGGTGGCCCTGCCAGTGATGTGCCTAGTAAAGAGGGTGGGAGACAAAATGCAACCAGGAATAAAACTTGGAGGGGGGACATGCCCATTTCATTCCCCTAATTGTTGCACCAAGTAAAGAAAGTGTGAGTGCTAATACAGTAAACATGGGAGAGGAATCCATGTAAAAAGTCTTTCTGTGTTTTATTTTTGTCTGAGCCTTTGTTGTGTCTCCCAAAGGTTTGCAGTGTGTATTTAAATGCCAGGGAGCTGGTATTTTTAGCTCAAATGAATACCCATGGTGCTGAATCCTGTTTCCCCTGTTAAGGGGCTACACACAGCAAACTTCCTATTTTGAGATCCTACAAAAAGCCGCTAGATAGGGCTGGAGGAAGTGAATGGCGTCCCAGAGGGTTCATACTGCCTCCCATCTTTATCCTGACTTCCTGCCCTAGTTGGTGAGAACCTGCTGAGCCGGATTCTCTGCCCATCATCCATCTGAATGCTTCTGTGAAGATAATGCCGAGTAGGGAGAGCCTCATGCTCTGAGTTTCTTACACTCCAAGGACAAGTGAAAAATCAAATAATTTATGCTCGTGTTTCTCCTTTTATCCCCAGCCCTCTCCCTAGTCTCTGCTACTGCTGGAACCATTCCTCAGCTGTCCAAAACCCAGTCTGTCCCACGTAGAGCAGACACTGCCACACACTGTGCACAATGCAGAAATTCATAATACTTTGATACTCAGTATAATAGTAAACTTTATAAACACCAAATCACTATGTCTATACAACTATTTACTGATTTACTTATTTTATTTGTTTGTAATTATAGACCAGGAATGGCTCAGAGCTGTGACAGCTTGTTTTCAGGTGCACCTGGGGCTGGTGCGGGGGAGTTGGGGTGTATGGGCCTATTATAGTGATGGGCGAATGTTGTCCAGGGCACTGGGGAAATTCCTCTGTTCCTACAGTAAGTGTCTTGAGCTCTTTCACCTGGACCTTCCAATCTGCCCCTCCCTACCTCCCTAACCAACCCCTACTCGACAAAGCCCTATGGAGCTGCTCCCCCTGCCCCCCACAGCCCCCCCGTTCCACTATCCCCCCACCTCTCACTCTCTGCGAGTAGGTTTCAAACCCAGCCCCCTTGTTTTCACTGTCACCCAGCCCATCGTCATCTGGGTTAGCGTTAAACCCCTATGCAGTTTTCTCAATCATAGTCTAACAACGGATTTTGGAGGTCTCTAGGGGTGTGCTACCAGGTGCAATCAATTAGAAATAGCTTTGTACTCTGTTATTTCTCCAATTTGTCTAATTCTCATGTAATCTCTCTCTTTAATGCCAAATAAGCAGGCATCTGTAACCACTGAATATGTGTATTGTCTTATTGTCCACCCTGACGTGGAACCTTTGTAAAAGAGCTCATGCTCAAAGGTCTCTCCGAAATATTAAATAAATAAATCTTTCAGCCCCAGAAGTGATCATGAGCCACTGACCCCTCAGTCCTAAGCTTGCGTCTTCATGATTTCATACTGTGTTCCCAATTTTTGATTTAACATTTTGAGGCAAGTGTCTCTTCTATGTGTTATGAGAGGTTGGCAGCAGTGGCCTGCACTGGAATTTATTTTAGAGATTTTTTTCCCCCTCTCAGCTGATATCTCGTCACTGCTGGGATATAGCCTGCTCACAGGGATATACTCTGGTCAGTTCATACCTGATCATCATTCAGGCGGCTACCAGATTTTTCTCTCATTTAGTTTCCTCCCTCCTCCCCTTGTGAGAACGAGTGCCTCTGTGGACCACACAGCTGCAGCATCCCTGTGCAGCGGGAGCAAGCTCCCCGCCCACCAGTAGGGGTCACTGTAGTGGTGGAGTCTGTCGCCAACCCTCCCGAGCAGAAATGCACTGCCCAAGAACTGTCTCAGGCACGGCCTGTCTCCCCAATGCGATCTCTTGGGCTCGCTTCGAACCTAAGTTATGAGCATGGGGTGGGCCTGTGCATCAGAATTTTACTTTAACCTGATTTTATTGCGAGGTATATACTGTTATTCTAACTTGTAAACTGAAGAACATCTAGGCCCTATACACACTGAGCCCATTAAAACATTGCTAAGCTTTTAAAATGTTTTAATAAGCCGGATCACGGTTTGCATCTACATTGAACATGGTTTAAACTCATGTTTTAAAAAACGTTTTTAAACACTGCAAGTAACCTAGCCTCATGTCCAGTTTTAAACATGGTTTCAAACCTAGCATGGATTACATTGTAATGTGGACAGGACTGAGGGGACATCAGCCAGTACGACTACCAAGAACCATGCTGCAGACCACACTTAAACACACCACTGAAAACCCTCAAAACGTAGAGTGGGATGCAAGCAACCATGTTAAAATACAGTTTGGAGAAAGTAGCCAGCAGTGTGAACGTGTAAGTGTGGTGAATTAGAATTTTTTTTTTTTAACTTTCCTTATTGATTTTATCATATAAGCACAATAAAAAATAAAAATGTTTCAAGTACATACTGTGTCCTGTTGTTTAGTATACAAAGTATCACACTGTGTTATGCCAGGATACTTTAAAGGTGCTCATTTGTCACAATGTTAGTAGGGTATAATCGTACCTCACCTTCAAATGAGTATATTTTGTGCATTTCTAAAAATGGATTTCCAGCGTGTACAGGGTCATAGTTGTTAAAACTCCAGCTTAAGCCTTATATTATAGATTTGACATTAACACTGTGTGCTGATGTCATAAGCTGCTGTGATGTCACCTTCTAGAAACATAGAGGTTGATGGCAGATAAGGACCGCAAGGCCCATCCAGTCTGCCCATTTCTTTTTCTACCTTATAAATGTGCCATCGGCCTTTGCTCTGTCAGTGGCCTATATAGTCACTCATCTGTATTGCTCCCTTATGCCTATCCCATGCTTGTTTGAAGCCCTGCACTGTATTCATAGCCACCACTTCCTGAGGTAGGCCCTTCCATGCATCCACCACTCTTTATGTGAAAAAGAATTTCCTCACATTCCCCCTTAATCGGCCTCCCTCTAATCTCATGCTGTGTCCTCTTGTCCTGTTATTTTTCTTATATTTAAACATGTTAGACTCTTTCACCTTGTTAATGCCCTTAAGGTGTTTGAATGCCTCATCATATCACCTCTCTCCTCCTTTGCTCAAGGGTATACATATTGAGCTCTGTTAATCTGTCCTCATATGTCTTCTGATGCAGTCTCTGCACTATTTTGGTTGCCCTTCTCTGGATTGCCTCAATTTGGTTAATGTCCTTGTGAAGGTGTGGCTCCAGTACTGCACGCAGTACTCCAGATGGGCTCAACTAGTGTCTTGTAGTGAGGGGTTATTACCTCCTCTTACAACTTGTGATACCCCTACAAATACACCCCAACATCCGCCTTAGCCTTACTCTACTTTAGAGGTCTGCTTGGATGATTTCAGGTCATCGGTGATGATGATGCCCAAGTCTCTTTCTTCCTTTGTGACTGCCAGCAACTCCCCTCCCAGCCTATAGGTGGCTTCAGGGTTTCTCTTCCCTATGTGCATGATCTTGCACTTCTTTACATTAAATCCCAGTTGCCACTCTTCTGACCATTTTGCTAGTTTATCCAGATCTCTTCTCATTCTGCCCACCCCATCTGGACCATCGACTCTGTTGCAGATCTTGGTGTCATCTGCAAACAGACAAGCCTTACCCTCTAGTCCATCTGCAATGTCACTAATGAAGATATTGAAGAGGACTAGCCCCAGGACTGATCCCTGAGGTACCCCACTTGTGACTTGCATCTCTTCTGACTGTATACCATTTACCACCACTCTCTGTTTTCTGCCCGCCAACCAGTTTGCCACCCAGTTGACCAACGTCTGACCCACCCCGAGCCTACCCAGCTTATTTATCAATCTTCTATGTGGAACAGTGTTGAAAGCTTTGCTGAAATCAAGGTAGGCAACATCAACTGCTCCCCCTTGATCCACCACTCTGGTTACCCAGTCAAAGAAATCTATGAGATTAGTTTGACAGGACCTTCCTTTTGTAAACCCATGCTGTCTTGGATCCTGTGCCCCTATGTATTCCAGGTGTTGCACTATCCTTTCCTTAAGGAGTGCCTCCATAACCTTGTTAACTACTGAGGTAAGACTGACTGGTCTGAGTTCCCTGCCTCCTCCTTGCTACCACTCTTGTGGAGGATCACATGAGCCCTTCTCCAGTCTTCTGGGACCCTCCTGTGCTCAAAGACTCACTAAACAGTTCTGCTAATGGCTCTGCTAGTTCCACCTTAGCTCCTTAAGTACCCTGGGATGTATGCCATCAGGTCCCATTGCCTTGTCCACCATGAGCTTAGCGAGCTCTTGTAGGACCCTTTCTTTTGTGAAGGGAGTAGCACTCACCTCCCTCCCCCGTGTCCATGGTGCTGAGCAGTGGGCCCTGCCCTACCTTCTCTTCAGTAAATACTGAGCAGAAGTATCTATTTAGGATAGATGCTTTTACAGGGTCCTCCTCCTCACATGCCCCCTTTTCTCCTTTGAGCTTAGCAATACCCCTCTGGACTTTCTCCTTTCACTAATGTATCTATAGATAAAGTCTTGTCACCTTCTTTTACTGTCCGTGCTAGTGTTTCCTCAGTTTGGGACTTTGCCTGCCTTGCTGTCTTCCCTGCTTCCCTTAGGACAGTTTGGTATGCCTCCCTATCTTCATCACGCTGTGTTCCCTTTTATTTCCTGAAGGCCAGCCTTTTGGCTCTGACCTTTTCTGCTACTGTATTTGAGAACCAAAGTGGTTTCCTTCTTCTTTTGCACTTCCTTTTCTGTCTAATACAATGGGATGTTGCTTCAAGTATTGCATCCTTAATGCTTGCCCACTTTGCCTATACCCCCTCACCTGTGTTTCTTTTTGCCAGGACTAGCTTAACTCTGTTGGCCATCTTATCAAAGTCAGCTCCTCTGAAGTCCTATATTTTTGCATTGGAATGGGATGGGATGATTTAGATGTAGTGGCCAAATTGAACCATACCATGTGATGGTCACTGGCCCTCAGGTGATCTTGTACCTGGAGATCTGTGATCCTTCCTGTTAGACAGTACTAGATCTAGGATAGCCCTGTCTCTGTGGATTGTTGTACCAGTTGTTTGAGGCCCTCCCCTGCAGGGAATCCACCATGTGTCTAGTTCTAGCAGATGTTCCTGCTGGTATTGACCAATCTGTATCAAACATGTTGAAGTCTCCATTATCAGAACCTACCTTTAGCTGTCATGTTTTGTATATTTTCTAACAGTAATGTGTCTATGTCTCCACCAGGTCTGGGGGCCTGTAGACAACCCCAGTTCTTATGGCTGTCCCATTTCCTGTTTCCAGGGTGACCCACAGTTCTTCTGGCTCCTTATGTATTCTGAATTTCTGTAGCTTTGATATTTTCATTGACATACAGGGCCACTCCACCTTCTTTGCACCTCGGTCTCTTCTGAACAGTACATAGCCAGGTACTGAAGTCTCCTATGTGGTTATTGGTAAACCACGTCCTCACTAATTGCTACTATGTCCAGTTTAGCCTCTGACATTATTGCCTGCATGTCTGGGATCTTATTTCCCAAGCTGTGAGCATTTGTGTATGATTTTCCATTGGCCAGATTTCGTGTGTTAGTTGTTGGGTGAGGTTTGACATTTCTGTGCATTGTAA
The DNA here is from genome assembly GCA_016271365.2 of Neoceratodus forsteri. Lineage (NCBI taxonomy): Eukaryota > Metazoa > Chordata > Ceratodontiformes > Ceratodontidae > Neoceratodus > Neoceratodus forsteri. The sequence goes on from JADMNL010000036.1 coordinate 8,215,283, forward strand.
TGGGAGACGGACCTTTTTCTTACTTGGTGATGCAAATGAACTGCAAACATGCTGAATCCCTGTTTGACCACTAGCTGAGAGGGAGGGGTGTTCTTCCCATTCGACGATGGGGTGCTGCATCCTCTCTCCCATTTGCTAGTTCTCATGTGATTAGACATAATCCTGTGTTGTGATGTAATTTACCCCAGTACTGAATATGTAGTAGTCAGGGCCTGTAGCACATTGTGTTCCTTGTGCCGCACCTTTGCCAGCTCTGTCTAGTAATCCAACACCATTTAACAATTATGAGGTGTGGCCTTCCTGACCAGACCAGTGCATTGAGCATCCTCTGCTGCACATGCTGTGGGAACCTGGGTTTACTACTGGTCTTATGTCTCCTGCACTGGAACTGGTGGGAGCTGATAGCTGAGTGCATACGCATAGCAAGACCATTGGTCCATCCAGTTTCTCTGTCCCATCTCTGTCTCTTAAGTGAGGCATTGAGTTCCTTGTAGTGGGTGTGATCGTGTAATGTCTGCAGGCCTACACTGGTATGGGTCACAGAGGTGGGAGCTAGCCTCATCATCTGTATGGGAGATCACTGCGCCCAATCAGGGTGCAGCGCTCACGATGTTGATATCACAGTACCTAGTGCCCCAGAGCCAGCAGTTGAACTTAATGAAAACAGTTAAATCTTCACAAAACATCATAATTAACAATTCAACTAGTATATTGATGTTGTGAAATAAAATATTTATTTATTGAGATCTTTGGTGAGTACCTTTGAGCACACCTGCTCATTTACAAAGGTTCCACGTGCATGGCAGAGTACAATAAAAGCAAAGGAATGTAACGGAGTCAGATACAATACACGCTGGTCAGATCAGTTCCATACAGATTTGTACAAATCATGGCAGGTTCTCAGGGAGGGGAGCAACATTGAACCTCTCCCCCAGAAATGTCTGTAGTGGGCCAAGGGCAGGCCTTTCTGTCTCAGGGAGGTGAGAAACAACAATTCCCTCCCCCAGAAATGCCTGTTGTGGGTCAAAGGCACCCTTTATGTCTCAGGGAGGGGAGCAACATTGAACCTCTCGCCCAGAAATGTCTATAGTAGGCCGAAGGGCAGCCCTTTCTGCTTCAGGGAGGGGTGTAACATTGAACCCTTCTACCAGAAATGTCTGTAGTGGGCCAAGGGCAACCCTTTCTACTTCAGAGGGGGGCAACATTAAGCGACCTCCACCAGGACCTGTAGTGGGTCAAAGGCAGCCCTTTCTGTCTCAGGAAGGGGAGCAACATTGAGCTTCTCCACCAGAAATGTCAGTAGTGGACCAAGGGCACGCTTTCTATCTCAGAGAGGGGAGCAACATTGAGCCCATGTCTGTAATAGAGCAAGGGCAGCCCTTTCTGTCTCAGGGAGGGGTTCTACATTGACCCCACTCTACCAGGGTCTGTAGTGGGGCAAGGGCAGCCTTTTCTGTCTCAGGGAGGGGTTCTACATTGACCCCCCTCTACCAGGGTCTGTAGTGGGGCAAGGGCAGCCTTTTCTGTCTCAGGGAGGGGTTCTACATTGACCCCCCTCTACCAGGGACAAGGGCAACCCTTTCTGAATCAGGGAGGGGAGCAACATTTACTGTCCACCGGGGCCTGTAGTGGGCCAAGGGCACACTTTCTATCTCAGAGAGGGGAGCAACATTGAGCCCATGTCTGTAATAGAGCAAGGGCAGCCCTTTCTGAATCAGGGAGGGGAGCAACATTTACTGTCCACCGGGGCCTGTAGTGGGCCAAGGGCAACCCTTTATTTATTTATTTATTTATTTATTTTATTGAGATCTTCGGAGAGTACCTTTGACCACACATGCTCATTTACAAAGGTTCCACGTGCATGGCAGGGTACAAGTGCTATAAGCAATTCCAGAGCAATGCAGTTGAGTCAGACATGCTATATACTGTGTATATATGTGTGTGTATGTACGTATAAACAAGACAGTGGTAAAATACATACAGAATGGTACAAACATGGCAGATTGCTGCATAAAACAGTCTTAAAAAAGTACAGAGAGAGAGAGAGAGAGAAAACCTATTTAGAAGTTTTAACAGTTACAATTGTATTGAACTGCAAGAGTGGATCACAAAGATTCTGTGAACTGTTCAAACCTGGGGAGGTTCAGCAGAGTATCTGGCAATTTGTTTAACCGGCTGGCCCTGACAGCAAACAACCGCTTGCCCAGTTGAGTATATCGGGAAGGGGGTTCAGGGCATTCCTGGCCATGCTGCTGTTGTTGTAATGGTTGGAGACGGTGTGAAGCAATTATTTTTTGTGGGTTAGCCCAGGAGTGCCTTATTTGGTTAGCAGACCAGTTTGGACCTTTATTTTGCTAGGTAATGGTAGCCATTTTTTGGGGTGTAAAGTGGCATGCAGTCATGGGTGCACATAATATGCAGTAGCTTGACTTAAAATACAGTTTATCAGCACTTGTGAGGGAGCAGGAATTTCGTAACTCAGTCTTGGCTCTGCCACTCATGAATTACAGTCCTACACACACACACACACACACACACACACACTAAATATGAGCTTATGTGTTGTTGAGAGTTTTAATGACCTTCAAGTACTGCAGACGGAAAGTGGCTGAAACATCTATTGTAAGTGTTCTAGTTTGCAGATGGAGAACTTAATTCACCTTTATATTCCAGTAGAATATGCCTGTTATACCTGGTTACCATGTAAATAGTCATGTCTTGGCTATGGTGCTTACCCGGTTAACAAAAACTAAATAAATAAATAAATAAAATGAAAGCTAAAAACAGCACAACTGTTTAATGAGAACCGGGGCAACTGAATGTTTGATAAGTGAATGCTTTGTCTTACAGATGAACACTTTGTGGGGTGGGATGAGAGAGAGATTACTTCAGTGGATAAACATTTTATGTCTACATTTCCACTTCTTGCACTTCGAAGACGCCGTTGTGTTGGAGCAGTTTCTAGATATGCAAACTATTAGAAGAGTAGACTGGAGAACCATTCCTTAACACTAAACATAAGGTGCCCCACTGCCACTACTCGTAATCTTTTTCTTCCTTCTTGGAGTTACGAACGAACGCAGCTGCCCGTGATGCCCTTTGTTCTGCAAGGTGAAGGCTAGTGTCACACATTTTAGCGTTGACAGGTTGAGAGGTATTTTTGGGGGTGGGGTGGGATGGCAGTTTAAAACAGATGTTGTTTTCACACTGATTTTACCCTTAAGGGCTCATTAGGGCATCTTGCTATTAACTACCTGTCTCTCAGGAACACACAGATGTGGAAAGTAGTGCTCCATTCAGCAGCAGCTGCACCCTTTGTAAAGAGAGCATTGTTACTCCACTTGTGTTTATCAGCGCTGCTCAAGACCCAATCCTGTTTGGACAGTCGCAGCTCAAGCAGTTCTCTCCTGCAGTGCCTGAAGCAGCAGATTTACTGTGGAGTTGGGGATTTGCTTATGGCAAAGAGCTCACCAGAGAGTGGGGGGCAACTCCTGTGAGTTTTTATATCCAAATGCACTCCAGATTACTGAAGGGAAATGCTGTTGTACTGTACTGTTGCTGACCGGAGTGTTCTCTAAACATGCCAGTAGTGGCTGTCAGTCAGGACTAGCAAGGGTTAAATCCAGCTTTACACAGAGGAAGTCTTCCACTTTGCCTCCAAGGCACTCCTGGCCCATGACAACTGTAGCATTCCTGGGACTTGGACTCAGATAAATCCCAGTCCCCTGGGTGGCATTACATAATGATCCCACCTCATCGCTGTGGCAGTCCAGGAATTCCATTTGGTTGTACTTGTTGTGTCCTGCTGATGGAATGCTGTCTATCTTACGACATGCCATCTTAGTTGTTTTTGGTAACCGGCTAAGCTGCTGGAACTGGAGGTCCCATTTTCAGGGGCAGCCTGGAATCGGTTACGGGGTTGTGGGGGGGGGGTGGAATACATGCAGGAATTCAAACATCAAGGAACAAAGTGCAAATGAGATAGTATGTGACATTTGTGAACAGTGTTACAATGGTAGACAAGACTTCAAGGTTAAACTGTTTGTTTCAAAATTAGTCACTAAACATAATTTATGGGTAACATGAGCGATACTTCCTGGGCTTAGTATACCAAGGCTTTGGATCCCGTCAGTCACGGGGTACATATCAATAAATTGGGCAAACTAATACTGGGGCTTGGTTCTCTCTCCTGTTTTCAACATTATTTGTCCAGAAGAGTGCAGTTGGTCAGTCTTGGTGGGATTATATCTCTTTCTTGGAAGGTCATCTACAAACAGTTAATCTACTTCAAAATTGACATAGCATACTAGCAGTCAGTTTGTCTGAATAACTTTAGGACTGAGGATACAGCAACACATTTTTTGTTTAAGTTTATGCCTTCTCTCTTGGTAGGCAGTATAGCGTAGTGGTCTAAAGTTCTGAGCTGCAGACCTGGAGACTTGGGTTTGAATCCCACAGCCCCCACTTGTGTACTGTGTGACCCTGAGCAAGTCACTTAACTTCCTTGTGCTGCCAGGTCATACCTGGAAAAAAGCTTCAGCTTAGTGTGCCTTTCCTGGTTAAACAGTTTCCCCCTTTCCCTAGGCCTGTGCCCCCCATCTGGACTGTCTACCCAGCACAGTCAGCCTGGCCCCTCGTGGATTTACCAACTTCATCCCCTATCTGCCCCCAGGGTTCACAACACCGCACCCCCATGGTGGGGGGACAGCAGGCCCCAACTGCCACAATTAAATCTGGTTCTGGTAAGGGTTGCCACATCACCTGTGCAGGGCCAGTGAGGGGTTGGTCCATCATTCTGCCCCAGGCCTGCTGCATTTCCTCTGGTTTTCTTGTGCCCTCTGAGACTCTGATTTGGGAGTGTGATGTAAGCATGTAAGAAAGTGTGCAGTGCCCATCATCTGCTGGCATCTCCCTGCCTACTTAGGCACTTCAGAGTGCACTGTCACCTGTGATCACCCAGGTGATATGCACCGGAGCAGTCTGCCTCCCTCCCAGAGGATGGTAGTATTCTGTGGGATGTTCAGCCCCACAGCCAGCCACCAACAGCATGGGCTTGCTTCTGAACCCAAAACGCTAATTGGCATGATAGCCCTACTACTGTGTCAACAGATGGCTGTACAGCAACAAAAGCAGTTTGCATTTGTATCCCCGACAAGGCTGAAAATAGGCAGAATTACCTAGTCCTCCTTTCTCGGTCAACAAAAACTAAAAAAAAAAAAAAAAAATGTGTTCCCTTTGTAGATTAACAACCTGTCTAGTATCCAAAAATGCTAACTTGTTTCTGTTTGCAGATGTTGTGGTGATCTATTGATAGGATTGCAGCTCAGTCAACCGTCTTAATGAAGTAGTACTGGTAGATCAAAATGTGCCCAGCTTGGAGTTTTGGCTAGTTAATATTTACATAAACAAGAACAAAGCTATTTGTCTTTAACCCAAAAATATGTGTTTAGCATCACTGTGAAAAATGGCATGATACCAGAAAAGGTAGATTAGTTTAAATATCTAGGGGTATAACTGGACCCACACCTTACCTTCTCTAGGTGCCTGAAACTGATCACTACTAAACTTCATCAAAAACTAAGATGCCATTGTAGAACGCAACACTGTGCTCCCAGAAGAAAGGCTTGAATTGCACAAGAGAACCGGTTGCCTGTTCCTGACTTTGAGGCTTTACTGACTGATGCTGCACTGAAAATGATGCTGGATTAAAATAAACACAACAATCAATGAATCAATCAGTAATGGTACTGTACGGTATAATAAGGGCAGCAAATTGCTAAACATGGACCCTCCAATCCCATCACTGTGTGTGGCTCTCACAAAACTGGTAGGTTACCTTCAGATGAGGAGATTATGTTCAGTGTCGTCTGCTATACAAATAAGATCCTGGATAGAAAGGTCCCACAGAACATACCTACGTGTGAATGTGAAGATGTCTTCTTTGAGTCCTTGATGTACGAATCACTATACTCTATGGATGTTATTAATGAAAATAGTTACCTGATAACCATGCTGCGGATATATGGGTGGTTATACACCATCACTCACACTGATATGTAAAACAACTGTTTCTGTGTCTCACTGAAACTTATAATAAAAATTACATATATATATATAAAAAGAAAGGTCCACAGAGCCTGTGTACAGCTATCCTATTAGAACAGAACATGTCACTCACATTCTTCAGCAGTAAAACTGTTAAATGTTCCTGTCACAAAAAGTAGAATAGGCCAGCGTTCTTTGGGTTTCAGACACCTTCCATGTGTAACAATTTATCTCTGTCACTCAGAGCTCTATCATCTGAACACTTGTTTTGTGTACCACTGAAGAATCACTTGCTGGTTCCTGCTAACTGCACTTTTTACTGATGTGAATCTTCTTTTTCCAAGTGTTTTTCTAGTATTGTTTATCTCTTGTTTCTTTTCCTTTCCTTTTGTATTTTTTTCTTGCTGGCCCCATCCAGAGGGTTCATAGCCCAGTCGCTCACCTTCTCAGTGACTTATTCCTGTTGCCACTGTGATTTACCCTTGTGTGGGGCTGAAGGAGCTTGCTCTTGTCCCTCCGAGGCAGGCTAGAGTCAGTGGTGTCAGACCCTCATCCTGCCAGGCAAATGATTTCCCATGTTTTTCCCTCCCCTAGGATGTCTGGCCTGCAGCTGAGAAAACGTTGCCACCGTGGGTGCAGTCACTCTTCCACCCTCCCAGAAGGGGCAGGTTGCAACTGTGGGGGCATTTGCTCCCCTGTCCCCCCAGTTGGCGAAAAGGTTGCCACTGGTGTGGCAGGTGATGCTTCCCCACCCTCCCAGTTGGGGGAAGGTTGTAGATATAGTGAGATGACCCAGGTGATTGTGGGGGCAGGGTTGCAAAATTCAGTGAAGCAGAAAACTCTCCACATGAAGTTGAATAATGACATGGGACTGTAGGACAATGGTGTTGTTACAGCACCAGGAAAGAACAGAACGCTCTGGTCACTAACCTGACTCCGTTGCTGCTTCCTACAGTATAGAGATTGCAATTAACATCTCCAAAGCAGTTGAAGTGGGGGGTCCAACTCTAATCTCCAATAATAATAAACAGAACAAGCTGTGCACATAAACCAAGTGGTGACCCTGGTATGTTTTCAAACTAGTTTCTCAACTGACTGCTGTGATGTCTTGGCCAAGGTTGGTGGTCAGGCATGTGTTATGACGTCAGCTGCAGGGCAGAGACTGAAATTAACCGTTTGTACAAGTGGAAGCAACCATCAACGATGCGTGAGTTGGAGCCACTGAACAGAGGAAGGGTGACTGGGTACATTGTGTTCAATGTATCACCAACAATTGTTTTATGCAGGTTTTGGACAATATATGAGGTTGCATTTAAGGTTCTAAGCGCACTTTCATCCACATACTAATCAGTGGTCTGTGAAGAGTCTATCTTGGTCTCCTGTGTCTCCAGTGGGCCTAATACCAAATGTTCCTTTGATATACAGTACTGACTAAGCACAATAAGGGAACACTTCAGCTAATGTGGTACCTTGAGGATACTACTGGTAAGAGGGCAGTACTGGTATGCAGTGCCTGCACGTCCCCTTGCTGGTACTGACATTTTTAAGTCATAGTTTGTACCCCGTTATTCCAGGGATATTCCCCATTTGGGCAGATTTGCCATCATTCGGACAGCAGGAGTTCTTTTCCCTTCATTTTTTCTCCCCCTCCGCTGGTGGCCCCCTTTGACCCTCATGGCATGCACATCACCCACTGTCGTTTGACTTACCTTAGGGCCACCGAGTGCTTCACAGATTGCCCCCTGTGGCAAACCATTGGGGGATCCTCCAGTCCCCCTTCCAGTGCCATGTTCAGATCTGTGGTCCCTGTGCCCAGTAGGTGGTGTGGGATCTGTGGGGCAGCATCCTGCAGCCAAATGTGATTTTTCTGGTGTTCTCCCCAACCCAAGGATGCTCCACAGAGGCAGCGGTTGGATGTGTGCATGTCAGAGGATGCACTTTATGTCTCCCACCAGGGAGCATCTCCCACCCAGAACTGTTGCTCCTGCCACCCATGGTGGCACAGTCTGCCTTCCCTCCCTGGAGAGGAGAGCATCTGCTGGGATGCTCACTCCTCCTCCCCTGGCCAATCCCGAGTGGCCCAGGGTCATTCCCAATTCTGGGCTGCTGGCATGATGGCAGATGAGGCATGGGTGCGCCTACCCTCTGTGTCACCAGGTATCTTTTCCCATTTTGTACGCATATCCTCCCTTCAGCTATGGTGTGAGCAATGCCTCATTGGTTTCATATGCACAGCACCCCTGCTGCAAAAGCAAGCTCTGGTCAAGAAGCAGGTTGCTGCAGCACCGAAACTCACCACCCAGCTTCCCCAGCTGAGGCATGCTAATGCTTGGTAAGTACCCCAGCCTTCCTGGCTGAACATGGTAATGCCCAGTAACTACCCCAGCCTCCCGGCTGAAGCGCGCTAACACTCGGTAGCTACCCCAGCCTGGCCACCCTCCTGACATGGTCACTCAAGCTCAGCCCTGAACTCAGGTCGGTTGCACAGAAATGCAACATGCCACTGCTAGGCCATTGGAGTGGTCACAGATCCTGGATCATAAGGAAAGGTAATTGCCCATTCTGCAAAAGATCCAAAATGTAATGGCCTCCATTAAATAAAAATAATGGTAAAAGTACAAAGAATTTTCCTTTTGGGGCCAGTAGTGGTACATTTCACACGTGTGGGGGTGGATATAGATGTAACTGTTGGGGTTCCAAATTCTATTTTCCCTTCCTTGTTCATTTGGCTTGGCTCCCTTCAGGCTGTCCACAAGCCCTGGACCCCATGCCTACTGTAGTGGTTACCACTGGCCCCAGATACCCTCTGCCTGTCCTCTCATATACAGCTCCGGGTCAACCCCTTCGGTGGGCTGGCCAGCTGGGATTACTCAAAAGGGGTGCAAAGGCTGCCTCTGTGGCCCAGCAATGTGTTGTGCTGCTGTAAGGGTAACTCGAGTTCGGGGACATGGGACACTACATCAGGGATTCAGACCTGCCTGCAGCAGCAACCCGCTCAGCAGTGCGCTGCAGTCAGGGAAGGTTGGCTCTGCACCAGTGCCATACTGCCCCCCTGTGGTGGGCCAAGGGACCTTGCTTCTTCTGCATGGATGTTGCTGCATGCATCCGAAGCCCAGATGCTAAGTACGCACCGGAGGGAGAAGGGTGGTTGTGAGAAAAAACGGGAAAAAAAACAGAGTATGGCCTCTATGACAGCATTTGGGCTCCCCTAGGTCCTTGTGCCTGCTGAAACTGGATCCTGGCTCACATAGAGAGCTGCCATGGGGGGGGGGTTGCCCTCTCTCCAGGGCCACCACCACAGGGGAATAACCGTGAGGGACCAGGAGTGAGCCAGGGATCAAAACAAAGCCAGACTGGAGTACTTCTCTGGGACCAAGCTATACAGCTGGTGGATCATGGCTGGGGAGAAAACACAAATAGAAAAAAAGGTAATGCAGAGGGCAGAGGTCCAGGCACCACAAAGGGATGGAGACAGCATAGCTGTATCATCTGCCTGAATGCTTCTATAACTTTCATCTAGTTCACCTCACCCCACTCCACCTCACAGAGATATAACCAGAGATGGGAGACCTTTCTGGTCAGTCTGTGTTGGCCTCCTGTATTGTGTCAGCGGCAGGATTCCCCACAGTCGAGAGCCGTGTATTCCTGTGAGCGGCAGGCTCTCCAGCAGTCTAGAGCCATGTATTCCTGCCATGTGACTCCACCCTGAGAAGCAGGACCCCCCCCCCCAAGTCTAGTTCCACGTATTCCTACCCATGCTGCTTGGTGGTCATCAGTATCACTCCATCCAATTTGTACTCCACCCTATGGTTTCCGTGCCCTAAGTGCATTATTTTGCACTTTGGGGCAGCTGGGTTTCAGTGTGAAAAAGTACAAAATAGTGCACTTAGGGCACAGAAACCCGGGGTGGAGTACAAAATAGGTGGAGTGGTATTGATGACCACCAGGCAGGAAAGAGACCTGGGGGGTAATCATATCAGAGGACTTAAAGGTGGCCAGGCAGTGCAACAAGGCAGTAGGAGGGCAGCTGGGTGCTGGGGTGCACAGGGAGTGGTATCACCAGCAGAAAGAAGGAAGTGGTGTTGCCTCTGTATAAATCGCTGGTAAGACCCCACCTAGAGTATTGTGTCCAGTTCTGGAGACCACATCTCTGGAAGGACATAGAGTGGAGGCAGTCCAGAGGAGGGCAACTAAAATGTTGCAGGGTCTGCATCAAAAGCCCTACGAGGAGAGACTAAAGGACCTCAATATGTACATGCTGGAACAGAGGAGAAGAGGGAGATATGATAGAAACCTTTAAATACCTCACGGGAAAAAATAAGGTACAGGAGGGAGCATTTTCAGAAGAAAAGGTGCTTAAGAACAATGGTGTAAGCTGGAGGGGTAGATTCAGGAGAGATGTGAAGAAGTACTTCACAGAAAGAGTGGTGGATTCCTGGAATAGCCTTCCAGCTGAGGTGGTGGTCCAGCTGAGGTGGTGGGGCAAAACAGTGATGGGGTTCAAGAATGCATGGGATAGGCATAAGGGAATTGTAGTGGAAAGGAAGGGAGGGAGAAAGAGCTGTAGATCCGGCACAGTCTGCAGTAACAATGTAGGTAGGGAGAAATGGGCAGATTGGATGGGTCAAGTGGGCCTTATCTGCTGTCAGATTCTATGTTTCTGTTTCCCTCCACCCTGCATCATCAGGTGCGGATGCTTGATTCCTTCCATACTAGTCCAGCTCTTAGGCTGGGACCAACAACCTCACAGCGCCATCTTGCCTTGCCTGCCATTCCTGGATTGGAGGCACAGCCTCCCCTGGAAGTTCTGCTCTGGTTTGGAGATAGGGGCTGGATGGGGCCTCAGTGTGCCAGTATTGTTGGTCATCCTGACAGTCTGGGATGGCACATCACCCCATGCATCCCATTTCTGGTATGGTCTTGTGTTGTGTGCTTATTACCAGCAGTTCACTTCTGCCTGTCCTGGAACTGCACAGAGCTCAACTGTAAGGGGTCTTTACAGTGCCAACAAGCAGCGCTGACTTCCCCTAGGTTAGAAGCGATATCCCTAACCTGGCTTCAGACTTTCGGGCTCACTCCTGAAAACATAATGCACACAGAAGCTTAAAGTGCATCGCTGAGTGGCCCCAGCACAGCACTGACCCAGGGTAGACTGAGTGGCCCCAGCACAGCACTGACCTGGGATAGACTGGGTGGCCTCAAAGCAACATTAACCTGGGATAGACCAGGTGGCTACACAGCAGCATTGACCCGGGACAAACTTGATGGACCCATGGCAGCACTGACCTGGGATAGAGTGGACTCACAAAAGCATTGACCTGGGACAGGGTGGCCTCATGGCAGCACTTACCCAGGACAGACTGGGTAGCCCCATAGCAGCATTGCCCTGGGTAGATCTAGTGGCTACACAGCAGCATTGACCTAGGACAAACTCTGTGGCCCCATGGCAGCATTGACCTAGGATAGTCCAGATGGCCCCACACCAGCACCCTGGATAGAGCAGTAGCCCCATGAGGGCATTGACCTGGAATAGACTGGGTGGCTTCATGGCAGCATTGACCCAGGATAGACCAGGTGGCCCCATGGCAGTACTGACCCAGGATAGACTGGGTGGCCCATGGCAGTATTGACCTGGGACAGACCAGGTGGCCTCATGTCAAGCACTGACTTGGGACAGACCAGGTGGCCTCATGTCAGTATTAACCTGGGACAGACCAGGTGGCCTTATAGCAGCATTGTTCGGGGACAGACTGGGTGGCCCCATAGTAGCACTAACCCAGGATAGACTGGGTGGCAGCATGGCAGTATTTACCTAAAGACAGCATTGAGCTAGGATAGAACAGGTGACCCCATGGCAGCATTGACTTGGGATAGAGTATGTCACCCCATAGCTGGCCCAGGATAGAGTGGGTGGCCCCATGGCAGCCCTGACCTGGGACAGACCAGGTGGCCCCATGGTAGCACTGGCCTGGAATAGATCAGGTGGCTCTACTGCAGCATTACTCTGGGATAGACTGGGTGGCCTCATGGCAGAATGACCCAGGATGGAATAGGAGGCCCCATGGCAGCACTAGCATGGGATAGATCAGGTGACCCAACAGTAGCATTGATGTGGAATAGACTGGTGGCTCCACAGCAACATTGACCTGGGATAGACCAGTGGCTCCATGGCAACACTGACCCGGGATAGACCAGTTGCTCCATGGCAGCACTGACCCAGGATAGACCGGCTGCTCCATGGCAACATTGACCCAGGTTAGTCCGGTGGCTCCATGGCAGCGCTGACCCTGGTTAAACTGGTTGCTCCATGGCAACACTGACTCGAAACAGACAGTTTCTCCATGGTAGCACTGACCGGGATACGTCTGCCTCCATGGCAACACTGGCCTGGGATAGACTGGTGGCCCCACAGCAGTATTGACTTGAGATACACCACTTGCTCCATGGCAGCACTGACCTGGGATAGACTGGTTCCTCCATGGCAACACTGACTCAGAACAGACCGCTTCTCCATGGTAGCACTGACCCGGGATTCACCGTTGCTCCATGGCAACACTGGCCCGGATAGACTGAGGGCCCCACAGCAGTATTGACTTGAGATATACCACTTGCTCCATGGCAGCACTGACCCAGCATAGACCAGGTGGCCCCATGGCAGCATTACCCGATAGACTGGATGGCCCCATGGCAGCATTACCGGGATAGACTGGATGGCCCCATGGCAGCATTACCCCGGATAGACTGGATGGCCCCATGGCAGCATTACCCAGGATAGACTGGATGGCCCCATGGCAGCATTGACATGGGATAAACCAGGTGGCCTGATGGCAGCACTGACTCGGTAGACTGGGTGGCCCCATGGCAGCGCGTTACTGGGATAAACCAGGTGGTCCCATGGCAGCATTACCTGGGATAGACTGGATGGCCCCATGGCAGCATTGACATGGGACAGACCAGGTGGCCTGATGGCAGCACTGACTCGGGATAGACTGGATGGCCCCATGGCAGCATTACCCCGGATAGACTGGATGGCCCCATGGCAGCATTGACATGGGATAAACCAGGTGGTCCCATGGCAGCATTACCCCGGGATAGACTGGATGGCCTCATGGCAGCGTTACTCCGGATAGATTGGATGGCCCCATGGCAGCATTACCTGGGATAGACTGGATGGCCCCATGGCAGCATTACCTCGGGATAGACTGGATGGCCCCATGGCAGCATTACCCGGGATAGACTGGATGGCCTCATGGCAGCGTTACCCCGGGATAGACTGGATGGCCCCATGGCAGCATTGACATGGGACAGACCAGGTGGCCTGATGGCAGCACTGACTCGGGGTAGACTGGGTGGCCCCATGGGGTGGAGGCAAGGAGTGTCAGGCATTCGCACTTCAGCTGCTGGCAAATTATAGAAAAGCATTGGCAATGGTTGTGAAAGCCACTGCTCACCTGATCTAGTCTCTTACTAAGAGTCTTAAGTCTCGCTATCAGTCTTGTCGGCATTTGCTTTCTCCTGTTTATTTTTATTTATTTGGCTTTTTATCTGTCATGTTCTGATACCTGGTTTATTGCCTTTTGTATTTGTGTGGTGCCCAGAGCCTGCAGGATTGGGTGCCCAAATGATAAAGTTTGCCTTGCCTCACCTGCCATTCTTGCCGAGGAAGGGTGCAGATGTGGCTGTGAAAGCCACAGCTTGCCCACCTTCCCAGCCAGTGGAAGAGCGCAGATGTGGCTGTGAAAATGACTGCTCACCCACAATCCTTGTTGGAAGGTTGAAGACGCGCCTGTGAAAGCACTGCTCATCCACCATCCTAGCTGGAGGAAAGGTGCAGGACGGGCAATGAAAGTGGCTGCAGGCCTGCCTTCCTGGTGGAGGAAGGTGCAGATGTGACTGTGAAAGATGCTACTCGACCACCTTCCCAGCCAGAGGAAGGGTGCAAATATGTTTGTGGCTGTAAAAGCTGCTGCTCACCCCCTTCCTGGCTGGAGGAAGGGTACAGGTATGGCTGTGAAAGTCACTGCTCATCCACCTTCCCGGCTGGTGGAAGGGTGCAAACGTGGATATGAAAGTGACTGCAAGTCCACCTTCCCAGCTAGTGGAAGGGTGCAGATGCACTTTCCTGGCAGACAAAGGTGCAGATTGGGTATGGCCCCAACCAGAAGGGACAGGAAGAACAGAAGGAGAACAATAAGTAAATAAAACAACAAAGTGTGGGTACTTGGGAGGGGAACAATGTGAAAAGAGATTGCTATAGCTCAATGAATTTATCAGTAAATCAGGGCGTGAATTGTATGCTTTTAATAAGGGAGGGAGTGGGGTCCAGCATTTCCTCCCAATTTCTACTGTTTGCTGCTGTTCAGGGTCATATCTGCACACTTTAAGGGGGTTGTTTTGGTTAGCTGATTTTAAATGACATGTCCACATGGAGTACTGATTTGTTAAGTGAGTTTCAGATATAAATATATAAATATATCTTTGTAAAACATCTGATCTTTATGCTTTGATGTTGCCATAAAGCTTCCCCAAATACATACACTTAGGATGTGTACTGTACGTATTCTAGACCAGCACGCTTCCTGTTGGTGACATCATGCTATAACCTTGGCAGGAAGCCCTCCTAATGCTTCCTTCCTTCCTGTAGTAACTTGTGTGACATTTTATAGCAACTCCAGAGTTCTTATCCTGGGATACTCCAATACACTTACAGGGAGAGGCGTTCCCAGCTGGAGTCCTGACAGTTCTGTGAAAGGAAGAAGCCTGTGTTTTGTGGATCCCAGCAAAATCCAAGGTCCCCCCCCCCCAAATAACAGATAAATTCATTGTCATTAGTAGGATAATACTGTGCTACCACCTGGGAGATCAATCGGGGTTCCTATGCAACCCCAGGAATCCCACGTTATTCCTGGCTGAGCATGTCGTAAAGGTGAGGCACTCACTTCCCAGGGAGGGAGGAAACCTGGCATTTAGTTAGACAGCCAGTGGGCAGTATTAAGATCACTCAGGAATACAGTTGTTCACCAGCCTTCTTGGAGGAAGGGTGCAGTCAGAGTGGGTTTTCCAGGTTTTTTTTTTTCTTATTTTTAATATTTTAAAAAGGTCCACTGAGTTTAAATCGATGCCGCAGCTCAGCCAACAAGGCCCTTGTTTTGAGCCGTGGCATTGATTAAAATACAGTGAGCCTCTAAAATATAAAATTAAGCCTTGGAAAACCTGCTGCCATTGAGATCAATAAAGTGCAACCCCACGCTGTACAATTTCATACGTCACAGAACTTTTGAGTGCAGGGGTGGTACGGGGGGTTGTGTACCGGAAAGGGAAGGGGTCTGGTGGCTGGCTGCTTGATGCAAGGATTTACTATTTCAGCCCCTGAAAAAACTAAGAAGAGAAAAATTAATAAAATTGGACTCTAAGTCCTTATTAGATAAGCTACCAGTGAGGGGTTTGGGGGGATAAAATACCAAAACAGATGTTCTTTAAAGTTCAAGCCTCTGGGAACTTTTACACTCCATTCTGGATAACAATTTACCTCAATTTTTGTGATAAAGGTTGAGAATGTGGGAATACAGAGGCAGAAGTAATACAGAATCCCACAGACACACACACACCGCTGCAGCACATGTAAACCATTAAATCCTGATTCATTGCCTGTTAATCTGACAGCTTTCAATGTTGTTCTTCTATAAACAACCTCTCCTCCCTCTCTTTCTCTCCGACTGGCTTCCCTGGAGGCAGGTACATTGATATGCTGTTGTCACAATCTCTCCACACTCAGAACACAGTCTGCAACAGGTTGCCAATTTTCTCAGCCCTCCACACCTGTAAGGGTACCTCAGTAGTGATTTTCTTACCTGGGGACTTTCTTGGCCTGTATCCCACCAGAGTCACTGCTCACACTGCATAGCCTTCTTTGGTTACGTGCGAATGGCCTTCCACTGTCTCTCAGTCCTGAATAAACACTTCACTTGTTAGAGTATGGTAATTGTGGCCTTCTTCTCTCTTCAGAGCCAGATTGGGGTTTAAGAAGAGCACTGTTGTGTGTTTGGGCTCTCATACACTATTTCATATCAGTCAATCACTTTATTTAACCAGGCATAAACACCATTGAGCAAGCTCATTTTCAAGGTCGCCCTGGCATTAATACAATACAGTACACTTCATAAGATTATAATTATGGTGGACAACGGTGCAAAAAAAAAGAAAAACATTGTGAAGGTACTGGTCAATATGGGCCTATACATACCGTCAACATAATTAACATGCAAAGGTACATAATGATAAGCTTTACTGAAATGAGAAGAGACAACAATCCCATATAGTCTCCGCTGAGTAAGAGCTCATACCTAAATGATAAAAAAATAAGGAGGTATTAAGGAATAGGGTAGAAATTGCCATCTTGGATTAAGGGAACTAGGCTTGTAGGTCCTAGGTTTCAGTTGTTAGGAATGTGGGTGGATGAGATACTTAGGCGAGGATTTGAGAGGGCACCCGGGCTTAGGGGTCATCGGCATCTGAAACAGTTGCATGATTCCTTCAGATAATCCATTAATAGAGCTTTGAATGTGAAAATGCTTGGAAGTGAGGATACTTTTAATGAGTCTTGCATAGTGTTCCAAAGTGATGGAAGTGAGAAGTTGATTGCTGCTGAGCCAAGGGTAGTTTTCACTCTAGGAATCTGGAAGCAGATTAAGGAGAGTGCCTCAGGCCATAGGAACCTTTAGCCCATTTGAAGATGTTCGAGATGTATGCAGGGAGGTTATCAGATAATGCTCTAAAAAAAACAGAGGAGAGCATTCCTTTTTCTTCCAGTTGAGAGTGAGGTCCATCCCGAAACCTGGTATAGACAACAGTGATGTGTACTACGGGGTAGATTTAAGATAAATCTTAAAGCCCGGTGGTAAAGGGTGTCCAGTTTGTTTAGCATCGTTGATGGGCAATGACTGTAAAGGAAGTCAGCGTAGTCCAGTATAGGTAGGAATGTAGTTTGTACTAGTCTCATTCTGGCTTCTAACGTGAGTAGGTGTTTAATGCGATAGAATAAACCTAATCACTGTCTTAGTTTCTTGAGGTTTCATTTAGGTGGCACAGAAAGTTGAGCTTGTTGTCCAGCCAGAACCCTAGGTATTTAAAGGTATCAACTACTTCAAGGGTTCATCTAAGAGTGTTCGGATCTGTGGATACGTGGGCATCCGGAAGTAGACTTTGGTGAGAGAATCATTGCTTTAGTCTTTTTGGCATTGAGGAGGAGCTTATGAGTGAGAAGGTTATATTGGAGGGTGACAAAGTCTTTCTGTAAGTACTCATGGGCCAGATCCAAGGATGAATTTGTGGTATAGAGTACAGTATCATCTGCGAATAAGTGCACATTTGCAGATTATTGATGTATATTGCAAAGAGGATAGGGCCCAGGATGGAGCCTTATGGGACTCCTCGTAAAAAGGATTTTTGTGGGGACAGATCTCCTATGGCTTTGACATATATGTGCATGTGGTTCACCCATGCCAGTGCGACGTGCAAATGTTTCCATGACACCTCCTCAAAACAAGAACATTCTTTTTCATGTTAAGTCCCCCCTTTTTTATTTTATTTTATTTTTTTGCAGTTTAATAATGCAGCCATTTCAGAATGGAATAACTTGCAAGTTGGCATGCCTGTTTTGGGGCCCAAGATCTCTGTATCTTGAAAAGCTGGCAATGATTGGTTTTGCTGTTTAAAAGTTCTAGAATTTTGTTCTGCGTTAAAGAACACATTTATTTAGTTTTTGTTAACTGGGTTAGGTGCGCTAGCCAAAGCTGACTATTTTCAGGCACGACCCGAGAGAATACATTCATAAAATGAGATGAGATTATACAATACATAGTATATAGTACAGGTACATAGTATATAGTACAGGTAGGTTAGAATACAAATCAAGTCAGACAGTACTCAAGATAATACATACAGCTATGCAGAGATGACAAAATTGACATTAGTACACGCAAATAACAACTGAAACTGGGCTAAGTGCAGCTGTAAAGACATTTTATAGCAAAGCTTGTTTAAGAAGTGCTTCAGTGTCTTGGGTAAAATAGGGTGGTTAGCTGTGAGGCAGTAAGTGGAATCAAAGCATGTGCAGGGGTCCTGGGATAGGTGGCAATATAGTTCTTTTTGAAGATTGGTGGGAGTCTGCCTGCCAGGGCAGGAAGGAGGGAGGGAGGGAGTTCCAGGTGGCCAGCGCGGTGCAGTGAAATGCTCCAGAGCCTTTTGAAGTAAGACACCTGGGTACAGTAAGTAGATATTTGTTTGTCGAGCGTAGTCCGTGGGCAGGTGTCTGTGGTACAAGTAGAGCTGCAAGGGAGAAGGAGGTTTGGTTATGGATTACAGAGTCTGTGAGGGTCCCTAGGGAGTATAGTCAGTAGGCAGTTGGGGAGAGCCAGCCTAGGTTGCTATACAGTGTGCAGTGGTGCTTGAGGTGATGGGAAGAGGAGGCATACCGGCATATGTTTTTATACGCGACATCCCATTTATGGAGAGCAGTCTTATGGGTATTAGCAAAAGTGGAGACACCATATGTCAGCGCTTGAAGCAGAATACCTTGGCAATGCTCCAATCTGGCGGATGGTGTTAGCAGACGACAAGTCTTATAGGTGATTCCAAGTTTCCATGCTTATTGCTTTACAGGTTGACTGGATGTGCAGACTGAAATCAAGGGATTTATCAAGGAGGACTACATATCAATAGTATTTTAATGAAAATCCTCAAGTATCAGCTACCTATGAAGGGTGTAAATAGTCTTCCTTAAATCATTTTTAACCTCCTAGTTTTTTTAAGGGAAGGGATTAAAAATCCTCTTATTGAGGAGCTGACCACCAGATCCCTCCCTGGTACACATAGACTAAGACTTGGCCCCCATTCTCAGATGCATCAGTTTGTAGAGGGTTTTGGTGCACTCATTGATCCCAGTGGGAAAGGGTTTTTAAGGGCTTTTCTGTATAGTAAGTCCACTGGGGTCAAATGAATCTCATCTCTCAGTCAAGAGCCATGAGCGTAGCACTGGTCTGGGGGTAGCTTCTCCTCAGCAAGTGTTATATCGCACCCAAGTGACAGATCGGAGAGACTGCACAGCCATACAGAGATGCCAGAGCTGAATTGAATCAAAGTGATGGTGAACCAGAGACTGCAGCAAAGAACTGGTACCTCCAGTGAGGCCTGCACTGTCTGGTCAAGGACCATGAGTGCTTGACCAGGACCCCAGTCAAGCAACAACAGTTAGCTAGTTTAGTTAGTTAATGGTTTGTTTAGTCTTTTGGGGCCTAACTAAATTGCCTTAAACAGCCATCGGAGTTCATTTTGAGACTATAACTTGGCTATCGGCCCGCATGGATACAAGTCAGAGCTGGCTAATTTGCCCTTGGCTTTTCATCATGGCATGTGCAATGCACAGTCAGTGGGCCTCAATGATTCAGCCCTGGGTACCCAGGAACTGTCATAGAGAGCTCTTTAAGGGATTTGTGACTGGTAATCTAGCACCAGATAGGGCTGGGACTTGGGGCTGATGTAATTAGGACTGTATTGCACATGGGCTTGGGTGGGGACTGTTGCATTGGGGTATCATCTACCATTGCATTGCATCACTTTGCTATTGTGCTACTACTACCTGACCTTCTCTTAAGCATTTCCTTCCCAGTGCCTCTTCTACCCCATCAATAAACTCCCATTATTGTTTGCATGGTAATTTCTTTTTTTATAATTCATAATTTTATTGAATTTAAAGTTTTAACAATAAAACAATCAGACAATCATACATGTGTGAAATACTTTTTTACAGTATTGTCAATAAAGCTTATACTATAAAGCCTTTGTCACAATATCTATAGTGACCACATCTTTATATGCATTAAGGTATACATTAAGGTATAAACTTGGTTTCTATATCTACATTATATGAAGGAAGAGCAACAGAATCTATAAACATTAGGATAAATTATGGTCAAAGACTATTAGAAATAGAATCCTATAAACAGTATACTACTTAACAGGTACAGATGGCAATATGAATTGGTATATCTATAAATATGAATTATTCAAGAATGGTTCCCAGATTTCTATAAATGTGTCCATATGCTATATGTTTACAAACGAAATCCTTTCATAACTGGCTCTGGTATATAAATCTTTTTTTTTTTGTATACTTTATTTCTGCACCCCTGACAGAGGAACTCTCCAGCAACTACCCGTCCGACTCTACCTCCCTGCTACGACATCCACACCTGCTCCCCCACCTCGATCAGGCAACACCCCCGGATCTAAGCCCCCACAGGGAAGGGCTGCCCTATCCACCCAGGGCACTCTACCTTATAGTATAGCATGCCTGCATCGAGGTGTGTAGGCCTGGGAGAGAGTGGAACCCAGCGGTGGGAGTGTGGAGCCGGCGGTAGTGCCTTCGCCTATCCTCCGGAGGGGGGATTTTCTGTTTTTCTGTTTCCCTGGTGCTCGGGTCGCAGTGGCATCCTGGGCACAAAGTCGACGCCCGCCGCAGCACCTCCCACTAATGTATGCGATGCAACTGGCGATCTCGGTACTCCACCAGAGGTCCCCATGTGTGATGCATCCCTGGAACCCACCCCGAAGAGAGAGCAGTCCTGAGGATGCTCAATCTCTTCCCTCCTGCCGACCCCAACAGCCTGAGCTCGCTCCCCAACCCAGGTTGCTGGCATGGCACGAGGTGTGGTGTCCAGTGCCTCAACCCTCAGCGCCACCGGGCCGGCTCTGGTATATAAATCTTGAAGCCATCTTTCTATTGCTGGAGTCCCTGTGCTATTCCAGTGTCTTAATAACACATATTTTGCCGTTATGAAGGCAGCGATTAGCCAAAGTTTTTTGGGATAAGAGATTTACAAGATCTTTTTTTTTCTTTTTTTTTTAATTCTTTATTTATTTGCTGCTTGCCACCGAGCCATCTGCCCAGATCATGGCCACCTCTGCTCCCACAATAGCCCTTACTCCGGATACCCCCCTGGATTACCCCCAAGGGCAGGGTTACAGCACCAGCCCAAGTGCCACAGACAACGGGATAGGTCCAGGAGCCAGCCTGGGAGCTCATTAGAGCAGAGGGGCAGGCATCATCCTGGCAGCAAGCAGCATGATTTTTCCCCCGTTTTAGGTGAGGGCAGGACATGCAATGATGACCTGCATCCGCCCACCCCCGAGCTTACTTTGGCGTCGGAGCTTGTGGTGCAACCCAGCCTCCGCTGGGTGTCGCCACAGCTCAATCACTCCACCACCCTCCGCCTGGAAAAGGAGAACAGCCATGGGGTGCTCAATCCATCTCCTCCCGGCTGGCCCTCTGACGACCCGAGTCCATTCCCAAACCCAGGTCACCACGCTGCAAGTGGAAATCCAACCACTACGCCCATCTATGGCATAGGAGAGGTTAGGTGTTCCGCATCATGGGATTCAATCAGTGGTTGAAAAACTGGTGTGGAGCTCAGGGATTTGGCTTCATTGGGGACTGGGGGTCCACCTGAATGATGCAAGCCTATACTGGCATGATGGGCTGCATCTGTCCAGGAGGGGAACCAGGATCCTAGGTGATAGGTTTAAATGCTTCATTGGCAAGCTTTTAAACTAGCCAAGGGGGGAGGCACTGGAAAGGAGCAGGAAAATCCTAGCCCCCTCAAATAATCACGGTAGTAAGTGCAGCAAACACCAACATAGAGGTGTCGATAGGGAGAAGGGCAGGGGTAAATGGAGAAAGTGACAAAGGCAAGAAGGACAGGGATGGGGCAAAGGGAGTAAGGCCATCAGGAAATGGAGGGTAATGAGTACCAATGCCCGTAGTCTAGGCAACAAGCTCCCTGAGCTGATGGCCTTAATGGAAGAGGGATGCCTGGATATCGTAGCAGTCACAGAAACATGGTACACAGAGAACCATGACTGGGATGTTAACATACCAGGTACATAACCTACAGGAGAGACAGGCAGGGGAGAAGAGGGGAGGAGTAACTCTCTGTGTAAAGGAAGGGATAAAAGCAACTGAACAAAAGAGTAAACAGGGAGGAGAGGAGGCACTGTGGGTCACCTTGGAGACTGGAAAGGGCACCACAGTCCGCACAGGGTTAGTACAGACCCCCATGTCAGGGGAAGAAATGGACAAGGATATGATAGAAGGCATTCTTAGAATGGCAGAGAAAGGGGAGATACTGTTGATGGGAGACCTGAATATGCCAGATGTTAACTGGAGCACATTGCTGCAGCCACATCCAAGAGCAGGGCCATTCTTGATGCCCTACAGGTGGCAGGCATTAGACAGCTAGTTTGGAACCCACTGTGAGGGAGCAATCTTAGACCTTGTACTCTCAAACGGGGCAGTGAGAGGGTCTCAGATCTAGAAGTGGTTGCCATCTGGGGACAAGTGACCATCAAACAGTGTGGTTCACGCTAAACTCAGCTACAGAGTCAAGCCATACAAAAGTGAGGTACTGGACTTTAGGGAGGGCCACTTTGCAAGATGGGAGAGTGCCTCAGAAAAGCACTAGCAAACAGGCTAGAAGGAGGTGTGGGCAACAATGGGAATTATCAAACTGCCATCACAGAGGCAACAAGCCTTTGTGTGAAGCAAATAAACAAATCAAAATGAAAGAAAAAGCCACTATGGTTCTCAAAAGAGGTGGCTGTGAAAGTCAGGAAGAAAAATATAGCATTCCGGAAGTATAAGGAAACACAGAAGGAGCAGGACAGAGAGCTGTACCAGTTAAGGCAGAAGGAAGCAGGGAGGGAAGTCAGAATAGCAAAGGCCCAAACTGAGGAAAAGACAGCCAACTCAGTTAAGAAGGGGGATAAAACCTTTTATAGGTACATCAGCGAGCGTAGAAAGACAAAGGGAGGGATAGTGAGGCTGAATAGAATGAACGGTGGGTGGGCAGAGGGGGACAGTGAAAAGCAGGAATACTGAACGAATATTTCTGCTCAGTATTCACAAAAGAGGAGGGGAAGTGCCTAATCCAATTAACAGAAGCACTTTGATAGGGGGTCGATCCCAGTCCTTTCACAGAAGAAAGGGTTCTGCAAGAACTCCTAAAACTGAAGGTGGACAAAGCAATGGGTCCTGATGGAATCACCCCAGAATTCTAAAAAGAATTAAGGGAGGAACTAGTGAAACCACTGGCTACTCTTTTAATAAATCATGGGAGGATGGTGTGGTACCCGAGGACTGGAGGAAGGCGGATGTGATTCCCTTCACAAAAGTGGGACCAAGACAGAGGCAGGAAACTACAGACCTGTCAGTCTGACCTCTGTGGTAGGGAAAGTGATGGAGTCACTTCGAAGGAAAGAATAGTTGAGTACCTAGAGGCCAGTGGAGCACAGGACCCAAGGCAGCATGGGTTCACAGCGGGAAGGTCATGTCAGACAAATCTAATAGATTTCTTTGACTGGGTGACCAAAGTAGTAGACCAGGGAGGGGCTGTGGACATGGCCTACCTAGACTTTAGCAAGGCATTTGACACAGTCCCACACAAAAGATTAATAGTCAAATTAACCAGCCTGGGAGTGGGACCCAGGTGGTAGCCTGGTAAAACATTGGCTGGACAACAGGACACAGAAGGTAATTGTAAATGGAGTCCACTCTGAAGAAAGGGGGTTACTAGTGGGCATCAGAGGTTCAGTATTGGGTCCAGTCCTTTTAATGTCTTCATCAGTGACATTGCAGAGGGACTGAAGGAAAGTATGCCTTTTGCAGATGACACAAAGATCTGCAACAGGGTTGATACACAAGGAGACGTGGAAAGGATGAAAAGGGACTTGGCAAGGTTGGAGGAATGGTCAGAAGTATGGCAGCTATGATTCAATGCAAAGAAGTGCAAAATAATGCACCTGGGAAACAAGAACCCAGGGGAAGAATACACAATGGGTGGGGAGGTAGTAACAACAACAAAAAAGGAAAGGGACCTAGGGGTAATCATATCAGATGACCTTAAGGTTAGCAAGCAATGTGAGAAGGCAGTAGGGAGGGCTGGGGGTATACTGGGATGTATAGGGAGAGGCATCATTAGCAGAAAACAGGAAGTTGTTATCCCTCTGTACAGACAGTTGGTGAGACCCCATCTGGAGTACTGTGTCCAGTTCTGAGACCCCATCTCCAAGGACATAGACAGGATAGAGACAGTCCAGAGGAGGGCAACTAAAATGGTGCAGGGTCTGCAAGAGAAGCCGTATGAGGAGAGACTAAAGGAGCTTAATATGTATACCCTTGAGGAAAGAAGGGAGAGGGGGGACATGATAGAAACTTTTAAGTACCTCAGTGGAATCAACAAAGTCCAAGAGGGTAGTATCTTTCAGAAAAAGAGACTTGCAAGAACAAGGGGACACAATTTAAAGATAGAAGGAGGGCGGTTCAGGGGCAATGTGAGGAAGTATTATTTCACAGAGAGGGTAGTGGATGCATGGAACAGCCTTCC
The DNA here is from genome assembly GCA_016271365.2 of Neoceratodus forsteri. Lineage (NCBI taxonomy): Eukaryota > Metazoa > Chordata > Ceratodontiformes > Ceratodontidae > Neoceratodus > Neoceratodus forsteri. Next base: position 8,239,765 of record JADMNL010000036.1, read on the forward strand.
TGAGGAGGTTGTGGGGTCTAAAACTGTGGGAGAATTCAAGAATGCATGGGACAGACATAAGGCAATTCTTGTGGGGAGTAGGAAGAAATAGGCTGTTGGTTAACTAGGATCTGCGGCCTATCCTGTAGGTAGGGAAATGGGCAGACTAGATGGGCCTAGCAGTCCTTATCTGCCATCAAAGTCTATGTTTCTATGTTTCTATGTTAATGGGCCGGCCTGAGATTTACAAGATCTGAACAAATCCCTAGTACAATCAGCTTGGCTGAGCACTTCATCTTGCACTTTGTTACCTTTTCACAGATCTTTAAAATGCCATCCCAAAAAGTCTTAATCCTAACACATGATCATATAATGTGCCCTTACTCGAGAAACACCTCCAACATTTATCATCTGGTGTTTGCGTGGTAATTCCTATGTGCAGTGTCTTTGTAAAGGTTTTCCTTTGCCAAGCTGACCCAGAGTTGAGACCATTTGACTGGGTTGCTTGGAGTGACTTCAGCACTTGCCCTCAAGGCCAGTCATACTGGACTTCCCCGGTTCATTATAAGACCCTGTCCACACTATGCCTCTGTAAATGTTAGAGTGCCCAAACCGTTACCGCAACAGTTTGCGTTTACACTTGTAACATTACAGAAGGCGTTTTTATAACCGTTGTTGAAACCACATATGAGGTGGTTTCAGCAACAATATGAAACCGGGTCCTGCCTCGTAACATTACTGGTGGGTAGTGTGGATAGGCGGTAACGGTCCCCTGTAGGTCTGGGAGACGCAGCGAGCTGCACTGTGGGATTGGGCGCCATGGGTAATAGTCACCCAGTTCTCGAGGTGTGGACTGGTGGTACCGTCACCGCTGCAGTGTGGACACACTGTACCGCTGCCCAGCTGTAACAGTTTCTGTCCATTACAGGGTCTGAGCGTGTAGTGTGGACGGGCCTAAGTGGTGGTGACTGGCGGGTCTGACACAATGATATGTTGCTCCAATAAACAGAATCAAACTATCTCGAGTAATGGCTGCAACCTTCCTCTCCTATGAGCACATAAACAAAACCACACATGTACAATCCAATGGTGTGAGCACATAACTATGTGAACCTGGAGAGCTGAAGCTGAAATCACACCCCAGGGCTTTTACTTTGACCTTGAGCTACTTGCTTGACCTCCATGCACAGTAGAGTACAGTGCAATATAATTTATTGTTGTATTATGTCATTCATATAATTAGTATCTAGAAACGCTTCACAGAGGAAGCAGTAAAACAGGAAACAGTATAAAGAAATAAAGGAAACACATTTTACTGAAGTAGCATACGAGGCTACAGAGAAACTGTTAAATTGTTTGTGTACAGTAGCAGACACTCTGCAGTCAGTATGAGCAATCAGACTGCCAGCTGCTTGATCATTATCTGACAGCAAAATGGGAATTAAAGTCAAGGGAGAAAGCTACGTTTTTAAGTGAGATTTAAAGGTGACCGGCAAGGGTAGACTCAGACCCTTATTTTCCTTGTTTATATAGAGCGCCTGCGGAGCCCTCGTTATTCCATACCAGTGGTGTCATAGTATGCTATCTGAAATGCCTAATTCCATGATAATTGTGCTTCACAACTGTACTGTGGTTTTACAGCCAGTATGTCCAAATCTTGGATTCTCCATTCAAGAACAAAGTGGAAGCCTACAAGCCTGGGTCATCTACCACTCTGTGGTGAGCAGTGAGTGCTATGCTAAATAAGTAAGTCTTCAAATGGCTACCTCATCGAAAAAGGAATTCCATAGAAGTGGTGTTTAAAAGGCTGTAGCTCAAAGTAGTTTCACTTGAGCTGTGGAAGTAACCAAATGCCACACACAGAGGCGGAGCCTCAGCAAGGCATATTCTGGAATGTGTGACATCAAAGGCTTCTGAGGTATGGGGTGAGACCTTAAAAGGCCTTGTAGGTGAATAAGAGACCATTTTAAATAAATTGATACCCTATCAATAACTAATGCAGGTACCCTACTTGGAAGTAGTTACTAGTGTGTGTTAAAACCCCAGCAGCAGAGTTGTGAGTTACTTAAAGTTACAGTAAGCTCCTTTGCAATAATCCCACCTAGATGTGATGAACGCATGGATTAGCAGCACTGTGTCCCCATCAGGAGGCTGCTGTTACAATCTTGTTATGCACCTCAGGTGGTAGTATGAAGGCTTAGTAATATGATTAAGGTGTCTCACATGGGATGTCCAGGTCAAAAATTACACCCGATCTCTCACTGTAGTATGCTAGCAGGGGTGATGGCGTTTCCACCAAGGAACTTCAAGAGAGGAAGAGGTGTCACAAAGGCAATGGGAGACAGAACAATACAAGCTTTGTCTTTTATAATTTAACTTTAGTTGGTGGGCTTCCAAAAGGTATCTTTACCCAGGTATTTCTCTCTTCTCTCTCTCTCTCTCTCTCTCTCTCTCTCTCTCTCTCTCTCTCTGTCTCTCTCCCTCCCTGAATGACAGGATGCTCTGGTCTTTTTCCGGCCTGGGCATGAGGGTTCAGCACAGGTCTCCCACGGTAGCAGGATGTGCCTCCCCCCCCCGAACCACCATGTCAGGCTACCTAATAGCTATAACCGAATTTTAACAACTGGTAACTTACCCATTTTCAGTTTGAACCTATTTCATAGAATCATAACATTTTTTTTCAGTAAAGTTTACCTAAAGCAGGGGTGCAACAAATTTTTTTTTTCCAAAAAGCTAGTTTTGGATACTGTTAACAAAAATATTAGCATTCATGTCAAACTTACTTTTCTAAGTGCTTTCCATGCTGTGTACTAGGAGTTTTCTCAATTCTAAGCCTTGCTAGGCCAACAATGCTATTTCTAAGCCATATGTGGTGGTCCTGTTTTTTCTTGAGAAAAAAAAATGTAAACATTTATAGAATACTCAAATTTAGGTGAAACTAGAAAATGTTATGAAAAAAACCTCAAAAACCTGGAAGATGCCTGAAATCTTTTATAGTGAAAAATAATGAAAGACAGGTAGGGTCAATTTTTTTTGCTAAATGTCACTGCACTGCTACTTAAAGCAATACTATACAACAGAGTGTGTGTGTGTGTGTGTGTGCATGCACATGAATGCATGTGTCCATCTGTGTGTGTGTGTGTGCACATGAATGCGTGTGTCCGCCTGTGTGTGTGTGTGTGCATGTGCAGGTATGTGTATCCATGTGCATGTCTATACATCGTGTGTGTTTGTGCGCTGCGCGCACTGGATATGTATGTTCGGGGTATCTGTGTGTGTGTGTGAGCATAGAATAACACAACACCTTCTGGATGCATGCACCTTATGCTTTCAGCCACCTGAGAAGTGAAGTTATTGCAAAGGACAGCACACATTTAGTGCTGCATTACTGCTTTGATTACAGACAGTTAAAAAATGCTTTGCAGGAACTTTTTCCAGAATGCGTGTTATGAGATATCACCAGTTTGCAATGGTTCTTAGCCAATCAGGTCAAGTTAGAGGAAATTTTATACCCAGAGGAAGGTAATATTTGACTTTGACAAATTTTCAACACACATATTACATTAGAATGTTTAATTATTCCCTGAATAGTTACTGCATATGGTGGTTAACTATAGTTACTCATGACTAAACTTTAACCAAATGTACGTGACACAAAGAGCCTTTGGGAACCATATGAGAACAGACAGAGATTTTGCATATTGTAAGTTCAAAGCATTCAGCAGCCCACTAATAGAGACTGCATGGTCTGGTATCAGGATTTTACTACAGATGAAAAGTAGAAGGCTTACGTATCTTATTACAGCAAGGGTGCTGGCCCATTATACAGCAAATAGTCAGTCACTGAAACACAAGACTTATGGTATCAATAGATACGATACAGACAGATGGGAGCCTGAACCTGTGCTAAAAGTACAGTGAAATTGATGCCGCTGTAGCGCTGTGGGCTCTCCAGGTGGGTATACTGTTTCAGGGTCATCAGATTAGTCTGATATTTTCCCTGTAACTTTGAGGCAGTGTTCCTGTAGATTTCATGTTGGCTATGGAAGTTGAATTCCTTTGTTTTCCTGTAAAACCAGCGCATGTCAATGGGAACAGTTTCCCTGTGGACGACTCTATTTTCCTGTAAAATACAGAAACCCCTGTAGGTCTAGGAGCCCTGTTTCTCTCTCCTCGCCTTTTCCCCAGGGTTTATGAGCTGTAATTGTCTGCTACTAGCCACTGCCATCATTGATACAGACTCCAGTTGAGTCATATGTCTGGAGACTTAGGCTGAAGTCTGGTTATACCCATATCATCAGTGGCTGTGCACACAACTTTTACAGATCCCGCTTAAGGTGTATGCCCAAACTTGGCCTGACAGGGAGAAGCAGATTACACACATGAACTCATGGTTTGTTTTCTAATTTTGATACTTGTCTTTCAAACTCCTGAAAAGGTTTTTTTAGAAAACCCACATCTGAAGGTTCACCAGAAATGTCCACTTCTCTGACACGGGTCATCCTGTGTTTAGTAGAGAACTACAGTGAGCGGTGGGTTTTTCGGGAATATTTTTCCAAGAACAGCTTACAGGAATGAAATTAGCACCCATAATGAAAAACAATATGAAGATGACAATATAAATATACAGAATAGGAAATTATGAACCACTAACTCTACTAACTACTATACACATCATGCACTTATAGTCTCATAAGACAGTAAATTAACATTTTTGAACCAAGACCATCCTAACATTGTCGGAATGCTTCCTCAGCTCCTGGTCTCCTAACTAAGATCCAGTAAAAGGCGATTTGCTCCACTTCAATAGCAAAACTCAGAAGTCTGTGCTAGGCATGTCAGCCTGCAATAACGACAAACAATATGCAGGGGGCACTTCTCTGTTGTTGCTGCCTGTGGGGGTTACATAATAGGCCCAGAGGGTGACAGTAGGATCTGTGAATTTTAGGAGCCCTGTTAGGGTGGAAATGAGGTAGGTTAGGTTGCCCCCACACCGGTGGTTTCAGGCCATTCTAGCAGTCAAATATTCATACTCCTAATGGAGATTTTTAGTTGTTTAATTTGAAGGTACAAGTTTTTGTTTTCTTAAACCATCTGAATGTGGTGGTAAGTGTCCGATTTATGACTGAGGTGATGTCCTTCAATTTAGCTGCAAGCAAGTCTGCTTTGAAAGATCATTTCTTTCAAGGTCTCTGTTGACTTTAAGGACTACTGAAATGGTAGGTTTAGGTTCTTCGATAAAGTGCCACCAGGCTGACTGCTGCTATGTTGGTCCATGATCGAGGTGGTTTTAATTTTTCCCAGCTCTGTCTGTGTCATCTGCTGCTGCCTCCCTATCAAGTAGGAATCTCAGGAATTGATACATCGGTCCAAAAAGTGTTGTGCTATCGATTGTTGCCTTCATTTTGTAGATTTTATTAAGAAGAGGTAAATTAAGTTGTGCTGTGGAGTGAGTCAGTGACACCCACATGCATCTCTCTTCACGAGAAACGTGTGGCATTTAGGTGCAGGAGCTGTCCACAGAGGCCTTCTTGACTGGGCTGAGGTGAGCCCCCTTGCTAGGGTTTCTTTAACACAGATACTTGCTTACATGATTCCTGTCTCTATATATTTTTCCTCAACAACTCTCACACAACAGAAGAACAGCCTTTTGGGTGTCAGCTTCTGTGGTCAGGTTGCTAGGAATAGGCACATCTTCTTCACAGCCAGGATATAGGTGCAAACTGGAGAGTCATTAGGACCACCCCCTTTACCCAACCGAATCAATCTTCAGGTTATCTCTAAGCCAGGAGCACACACCCTGTTTGTGCACAGATTGTATTTTTGTTGTATCATCCAAGTTTTCCCAATTTTCTGGCCCCGAGCAGGCCTCCTTTTCATCATTTCTAGAGACTTGAACCTAAACCCTTGTGGTCCATCTTCACTGCTTTTTGCTGCAGCCAGCACCGCCCTCAGCACAACTTTTAAAAAGCAATAAAACTATTTTTACTATTAAAACTATTTAAATGTATTCTGTAAAAACTTACATCTTATCCACCACCCCCAGAGTTGGAACTAGTTTTACTTCTCAAAAGATAATTATTAAAATTGTATTTTAATTGACCCCCCCACACACATTTTTAATTCTACTGCCCCCCCAAAGCACCCATTTTGTCTGTCATTAAGGCACACCTGGGCTTGTGGGTGATGCTGTAATATCCACACATCCCATGGACATGAGGTTATTACAGTGCAGTCCGCTCCCTGTCATGGGTTACTGCTGTTCTTTTGAGTCACCCGTGCAAAGCATGAACTTACTGTTTAGTTCTGTAAACGATAATATTCATAGCCGTGGTATTCCTTGAAAAACTAGACTTGCTAGATAATGAAATACCTTGTAGTGGACCAACAAAGACATTGTACCTATGTGTTACAGTACACTGATCCCCCTGTTGGGCCAAATCTTCTAATGGGTAGGTCAGTGGTCTGTCTGAGGAAGACTTGAAATATGTGTTTGAAAATAAAAGGCCAAACATGAAAAGCATGAGGCTTAGTCAGCGTAGTGCAGAATGTTGGCTGTAGACTTTGTTAGTCCTGCGCCCAGAGTCAGCGTAGTGCAGTATGTTGGCTCTAGGCTCTGTTAGTCCTGCGCCCAGGGTCAGCGTAGTGCAGTATGTTGGCTCTAGGCTCTGTTAGTCCTGCGCCCAGGGTCAGCGTAGTGCAGTATGTTGGCTCTAGGCTCTGTTAGTCCTGCGCCCAGGGTCAGCGTAGTGCAGTATGTTGGCTCTAGGCTCTGTTAGTCCTAGCCCAGGGTCAGCGTGAGTGCAGTATGTTGGCTCTAGGCTCTGTTAGTCCCTGCGCCCAGGGTCAGCGTGAGAAAAAGGTTGGCTCTAGGCTCTGCTAGTCCTGCGCCCAGAGTCAGCTTAGTGCAGTATGTTGGCTCTAGGCTCTGTTTAGTCCTGCGCCCAGAGTCAGCGAGTGCAGTATGTTGGCTCTAGGCTCTGTTAGTCCTGCGCCCAGAGTCAGCGTAGTGCAGTATGTTGGCTCTAGGCTCTGTTAGTCCTGCGCCCAGAGTCAGCGTAGTGCAGTATGTTGGCTCTAGGCTCTGTTAGTCCTGCGCCCAGAGTCAGCGTAGTGCAGTATGTTGGCTCTAGGCTCTGTTAGTCCTGCGCCCAGAGTCAGCGTAGTGCAGTATGTTGGCTCTAGACTCTGTTAGTCCTGCGCCCAGTCAGCGTGAGTGCAGTATTCAGTACTGTAAGCTGTGTCCCTTCCCACCCACCCACCCTGCAGAACTCCGGCATTGGAGCGATTATTGTGGCTGTCGAAAACACAGAGAGGATGAAAAGAGAGACACATAAAAAAATCTGCAGTAATCTGTCTGTGTGTGTGTGTCTCTCTCTCTCTCTCTCTCTCTCCCTGTCACTCTGTGAAAAACAGCGTTTCTAAATATGTAGATAGTAGCATCACCGATACAGGAGTAGAATTAAATATCGTAAATGTACTACAAAGGAGTACAGTACTAAAAGAGTTTGTAGAGTTATCTTTTGTATAGTAACGCAGTCAAACACCCCAAAAAAATTACGTCAGTTGATAAAACAAGTGTTCTGTGAATTCGTCCCCTTTGTTTTTGTTCCCATTCACTAATAGATTCTGGGTATAGTACGACTATTTGCATGTGTGTCTAAACTGGAAAACATTTACATCTACAACAAGTCAGACACCTTCTATCACTTGTTAGTTTCTTAGGCATTATTTTTATATTTAGTGCACTACACGTAACAATTATATGGCATAGTTCCGTCTATTAGAACATGTTTTAAAATACAAGAGATATGCAGATATTCATACTTTACCCACAATGTGCTACTAAATGAGAACTGAAAATGAATGAAATGAGTTAACAAAAGACTGTTTTTATAAATGGAGCTAAATTTTTTTGTTCCGTTTCTGTTATTATAGAAAACATAATGCTGCAAGGTGTATTAAAAGTGCACTCACAATGTTAATGTATAGACACTATTCAATGTGGGTGCACACACACATTTTCACATCTACATAGCCTATGTAGTCAATGAAAAGTGCAGTCTTGAAGAGCATAAAATACTGTATTAAGCAATATTGTCAGTTGCTCTTCATTTGTTTGCCACATTTAATTCACTTGTAACAGTATTTACCTTGTGATTGCCACGTTACAAGCGTATTAAGCCACTCCAAAGGGGGTTTCTACTGGGGAATTAATGCATGGTTGGGTGGTTGGAGGCACTCGGCCTGCAGCCTTGTACCCCAACACCCCCCTCTCCCCGCAACCATGCATTAATTCCCCAGTAAACCCCTCCTTTGTCACGGCTTAATGATTACATAAAATATGACATTGTCTTAAGTGGGGAAGGAGTTACAATAACTTACCGTTGTGGAATACAGTGCATGTTATGGATACAATGTGCCATTGAGAGGCTCCTACTGCACACCTTGCTCAATGCAGCGTAATTCAGATTTTGATATGTTCCTATGGCATGAGACTGAGCTCTGTTGCATTGTCTTTACATAACACAATGAAATATACGTTTAATAAAAACATGTACAGTTAAATTGACATGGTTTGTGAAGCTTATTAGCCGTGACTTTCATTGTTTCGCTAACCGGCTTTACAATGTGATTAATAAACCCTTACCTGAAAAGATGAGTGCTACAAATGTTATTTGCTGTGCAGGTACTGAAGTCATTTCATACATGTTGGTGGGGGGAAGGGGTATTTTTGTATATCTTCATTTGATTTTCGATTACGGATAACTGCACTAGAAAATAAATGCCTATTTCTAGGCAACATGGTTTTGTGTATTGCTTTACTTGTGCTAGCAGACCAACCCAGGTCTCTGTCCAAGTCCTGTGTTTTCAGAACCAGTCAGGCAATGTCATCCCTGTACTACTGATAGCATGTTGATTCTGTGAACCAGTGCTGTATTATCTGTCTTTCCCAGGAACGCCAACACTGCTCTGGCACTTGCAGGGTTAAGGACGGGCTGATTAGAGTCTGCAGGAACAGATGCTGTGGAACTGAGCAGAGAGCTAGGATACACTGTGTAACAATAGCTCTATCAATAGACCCCCACACAGTGCATAGGAAACATATGCCTTGTGCTTAGTAACTTAGACACTCGCAATATTTATACAATAGCCCTGCCTTTTCAGGGGATGCACAGTTGTTTTCCATGCATTTCGACCATTTCTGGAGACTGAATCTGGCAGCAGGGAAGGGTGCACAGTTGTGGAGGCTTGGCAGCTCCTGGAGCCCTGGAGCTCACGAATGAAAAATCAGTGCCTCTGTGATGGTACAGCGGGGTGATCTGTTATAATGTGTGTTGTGCCTGCCGTGTGAAGAGGACATTATGTCCATGCCGTGGAGATATCTTGGCCTTCCATGAGAAGAACCGAGGCCTGCAGCCGCAGAGCAGGGGATTTGATTGGAGCCCCAGTTCTGCTGATCAGTATCTCGAATGCTGCCTTGCATCAGCTGGATGGAGTAGGCTGCCATGAGTGACCTGGATACATGGAAATAGGATAGAGAGTCTTGTCCTGAGTGGTGGGTAGTCATTTCTAAATGGAATTTTTTGGAGGGTGGGGCACCATACATTAGAAAGAAAGCATAAACAGCTGAATGTGGATATTATAGCCAGCATTTGGAGTCCCTAACCTTTATGAAGCTAATTTGTGGAGAGTTTCGAGGGTGACCAGGTGGAGAACAGAAATAACAATACTTTGGGTAATAATATATATTCTGCCTCACATGCTATACCTCTGTATGTTGCTTAATTTTTAATCCTGGTTGCATGGCTTTGTGAAGGACTTGAACATGACAATTTTTCTAAATGTTATTTATTTATTTAAAGGACACTCATTTCTGATAAGGATGGTGGATGACCAGATGTAAGGACTCCTAATTTGGAAACACATGGGAAATTTTGAGTATTAAAGAAATCTAAAGGCCTGAAAATGCACAAGTGAAGGAGACTACAGTTTTGTGAATTTGTTCCCATCCGAAACAACCAGCTGGGACCAGTAAGTCCTAACGTTACACCCTGTCATGTAGGGGTTGAATTGATAGTTACTGGGGAGACAAAATGCTTGGTGTATATTGTTTAATAATTTATGATTCCCCTTCTTTCTGCAGAAGAGTAAGGTCTGAATAAAGAGGATACTGATGCGGGGTTTCTGCAAACCTGCAGGCAGGATTACTGTAGAATGGACTGTGATCTAGATTCTTAGATCTGCAGGAGACTTTCAGGAATTACTAAATAATGATGGTAGTATGAATCGTGGTGGGATGAGGGGCATGAGTCGCATTTACCAGATATACCCGGGCAGGATCTAGGCATTAGAAGGACTTCACTTGCAAGTGGCTGCAGGTTTTTTTTTTAGTTAATAAATGTGCAGCAGTGTAACCCACTGGTTAGAATGCTGAATCAGAAGTCCGAGGTTCAAATCCCATCAAAGCCACTTGCTTGCTGTGTTATCATGACTAAGTCATGGAGGCAATTTGGCCTACTAGTTAAGAATGAAGAGCTGTGAATGTGGAAACCCAGGTTTGAATCCCACAACTGCCAGGTTACTCATCTCAATGTGTGAGCCTGTACATGTGACATAATGTCCCCTTGTTCAGCCTCTTTGTAGTCCACCTCTATAATCTATCACAGTCCTGTTTACGTTTCACTGTATCCTTAACAGCACAGTTTCTGTGAAGTTCTAGGTGACTTTTTCCACTGACAGTATCTGTATAAAAGTAAGATAAATATAAAAAAGTATAGAGTCTGCCTTTCTCTTTGTCTGTCAGTAACTTACTCAGTGTAGGAAACTTTCTACTGCATTTTTTCCCTTCTATTTTATTTTTGTTTTCAAGATGTTACTTTCTAAAGTGCTCCTCATGGTCATGTGAGTACTAATTCTGCGCTCTTCTCAATGGCGAAACATGAGCATCCCATGCATGCGCAGCTGTTTCTGTCTACGAGCATGCTTGTGTTCCCGCACTTCAGTGACGCATGCCAAACACGTTTTCAGCTTGAACAGAAGCACCTCCAGTGTATGCTCATGATTTTTTCTCCTGCTCTGTCTGTAGGGGCTCTGTTTGTAGGGGGTTCTGTCTGTAGGGGCTCTGTTTGTAGGGGGTTCTGTCTGTAGGGGCTCTGTATGGGCCCAGCGCTGTTCAGCACTTCTGAGCAGTAGCCACCCTTGTTAGCAGCTTGCTGCTAGACTTGTGCAGATAAGTTTTAAACACCTCAATATTTCTCCTATTTCTCACTAATTTAGGATATTTTTACTTTGGTTCCATGGTATTCCACAAACCATTTTCTTTAAAAAAGTGCAAGGTCTTCGGAGACTGTGAGCAGTGGTGCTGCTTAGCTGTCTTAGACTATGACATTAAATCCTTGGACTTCCTGTGAACTGCACAGGTGCCATCCCTCCAGTGTATCATACTATAGACAGCCAGAACAGCAGTTGAAAATATTTTTTGTTTGTTATTTTAATGTTGTTACGTGTCTTTTTTTGTTTAAATGTAGGGTGCTTTATCTCCTTCAGTGACCGGCCCTCACTGGCCCTAGCCTCTCACCCAGCCCCATCAGCTGCCTTCTCCGAGACGTACCTCTTGCTCCTGTGTGCAACCTGGCTCACCCCACAGGGTGAGGTCATTTGGGGGCCCTACCCTTGGACGGAGACTGGTCAGTGATCAGAGCATGCTTGGTCTGTGGTGTGGGGCCTGCGATGAGGGTGAACAACCTCCGGTTTCAGGTGGCTGCATTTTTCTTTTCTTCTTGCCCCTAGGGTGCGAAGGCTATGTGTAGGCTCATGAGGTGCATGCACTGCAGATTAGAGCTTGGCAACCTCCTCCTCCCAGCTCGTTGGCTCTGCATGCACCGCCACCTGTGGTTACCCAGCTGGTGGTACAGCAGCTGAGACTGATTACCCTCCCTCCTCGAGGTGGAGACCATCCAATTGGGTGCTCATCTCCTCCCTGGTCAGCCCTCCAACAACTCAGGCTCGTTCTTGAACTCGGGCCATCAGCATCGCAGTGGTAGTGCTACCGCAGCACCAGCGGGCTGGGCCATGTTGTTATATTTCTTGCAGTAATGGGTTTGTGAGGTATGAAAGGGAGGAGATTGCTGACAGAGGCCTAACGGATCCCTGGAATAGATACTGCTTACCTTATGGACACAGTAACTACAAGGGTAACAGCCCATCTTATCCTGTGTTTTTACTACTGGTACCCCATAGATCTTGCACAGCTCAGCATATGAGACAAGCATCTATAGGAGTTATTTTCTAGGTATTAGATAATGTTATCCCCTACCCAAAATATCAACTCTGTAAATTAAGAAATACTGAAGCTGAATGATTATTTCAAGAAGAAGAAGAATCAGCATTTATATAGCACTTTTCATACACACTGTATCCCAAAGCACTTTACAAGCAATGCTAGACTGGGGGGTGAAGTGACTGAATGTGTAGTGGCAGCCATTTCACACATCAACACCCACACACAGCCTTGGACAATTGCATGAACCAGTTTTATGGGAAGAGGAATGTTGGCCAGGACACCAGAGAAAGTCCCCTACTCTTCCACCTGGACACCCACCAGGACAGCACCAGGATGGGTAGAAGGGACCTTGGTTTAACATCTCATCCGAAGGATGGCACACCCCAGCAGTACAGCACCCCCTAATACTGCACTTGGGGTGCCAGTGTTTTAAATATGAGCCCAGTCCTGGTGTGGGACTAGAACCCACAACATTCTGGCCCAGAGGCAAATATGCTACCAACTGAGCCATGCTGACACCTGATGCAGTGTATAATGTTTGCAGACTGCTTATGCTATACAGCAGGTTTATTGAAAAACTCAATAAATACAAAGTTAAAAGGCGTGCAGGGCCTGCCAGAGGGAAACAGAGACACTCTCCCCTTTGAACTGTTTTGTCCTTTGTGTGCTAGTGATGTTGTGGACGGTTTGAGGGGGAGGGTGTGCCTGTTTGCTGATGATACAAAAATCTACAATAGGGTAGACACCCCGGGGTGGAGGACATGAGGGAGGACCTAAAGACACTTGAGGAGTGGTCTGGGACGTGGTAGCTGAAATTTAATGCCAAGAAGTGTGCTGTAATGCACTTGCGGAGTAGAAACACACAAGCAGGGTACACCCTAAGTGGGGAGGAAATCAAAGAAACAGAACAGGAGAGGGATCTGGGGATCATAGTCTCCTTGAACCTTAAGGTAGGAATCCAGTATAGCAGAGTGGTGGGAAATGGCAATGGAATGTTGGCATGCATGGGCAGGGGCATTTTAGCAGAAAGAGGGAGGTAATAATGCCCCTCTACAAAGCCATGGAGAGGCTGCAACTGGAGTATGGGGTTCAGTTCTGGAGACCACATTTCCACAAGGATAGAGATGCGTTGGAGAGGGTTCAGAGAAGGGCAACCAAGATGGTGCAGGGTATGCAGGGGAAGACATATGAGCAGAGGTGTAAGGAGCTGGATTTGTACACACTGGAGACAAAGAGGGAAAGGGGAGACAGGATTGAAACCTTTAAATATGAAAAGGGGCTAAAGTTGGAGAAGGGGGATTTCTTAAGAGGAAGGAGGGGGCCAGAATTAGAGGACACAGCCCCAGACTGCAAGGAAAAAGATACAGGGGCAATGTGAGAGGGTGTTTCTTCACAGAGAGGGTGGTAGAGCCCTGGAACAGACTTGCCAGAAGAAGTGGTGGGGGCTAAATCAGTGGAAGAATTCAAGAGGGCATGGGACAGGCATATGGGGCTGAGTATTGGGGGGGAGGGCAGGGGTTGGCAGGGAGGGGGAGGTGTAGGGAAATGGGGCAGACTAGATGGGCTGGAATGGTCCTTTACTGCCATCAAGCTTCTATGATTCTATGATTCTAGTCAAGCAAATATATTATTTGTGGCCTCCAACACCCAGACCTCTGGTTTTGTGGGGAAGAGCACATCTGGCACTTCTAAAGGCAGTGGCAAAACTGAGTTACACCACCCCTATTAAAACTCCTGAATGATATTTACCATACATCAGAGCCATAGACTTCTCCTGTAAAATGTGTGACGGGGACCCTCAAGACAAGGGGTCTGCAACAGACATGTGCAGTTGTACCAGAGCATGCTAAAGACACTGTTGCTGATTCGCAGGCATCCCCTGATATTTCTGGTGATTCCGACACTCAGACAGACAACATTAAGCCTATTTATAAGGACTGTCCTGCCCCAGCAATCCCAGCTGAGCCACCAGACGAGGATGAGTACTCCTCCAAAGAAGAGGAGGTTGAATTATCTGAGGGCCCCCAGACATCCTCCATTCCTCTAGTTGGATTTTCAGTTCACGTCTGATTCTGCTGGCCAACTCTTGCAGAATGCTACACAGCTCTCAAAGGTTGAACTGGTCGGTGCCCCTGCTACCTGTGAACTCCATAGTTTCCACTTCAGAGAATACACCTAAGTGTTTCTGAAGCTTCAAGATTGTGATCAATTTATCAACCAAGAGTGGTTTGATGTTGATAAGAAAAGCAGTTTGGAAAATTCTGGACTAAATGCTATCCTTTTCAGGATACAACACTAAAAACAAAGGTGGTTCTACCAATCACTAATGCTTGGTTAGCTAATATGATTAAGCTTACTATGATCCCAGTCGAGGAACATCTTCTCGCTGGGAATAAGGAGGTAGCTGCTGCCTGCTGACATGGCTTTTTTGCAGCTGGCTCTAACATTAGAGTTGTGTATACCTCTTTACTGGTCCCCAGTGCTCCATTTGACTGGCTCTTACCCCTCTTGGATGGTTTACCAGAGGATACCTCAGTGTCAATCCTTCTTCCTCTCATTATCTTAGCGACCTGTTTTCTGGGTGACGGATTTGTGGACATCCTTCATCTCTCTGCCAGTCGCTCCTCTGCCATGAGAGGAATCTGGCTTCAGTGTTGGTCTGCGGACCCAGGCTTCAAGGTGAACTTGTGTGGGGTTCCCTTTTCTGATGATATGTTGTTTGGTCCAAAGTTGGATGAGACTCTAAAGAATATGAAGGACAAGAAGAGTCAGTTGCCCATTTCCATGGGGCAACAGTCACTCCACCCACCGCCCCACCCCGGAAGGGTTTTCAACATGCTTGATTTAACAGAGGTGGTTCTCATTTCTTTCAAGACTTCAGAAACTGGACAGGCCGAGGCTCATTCCAGGTTTTAGGTTCTCTCAGAATAGGCTCCTTTTCCACAGACATTCCGGATGAGCCAGAAGACGGGTAGGTTCTCTGCATGAGGAGTCATGGGCCCATCTTTCCCAGACCCTGGGAGGGTGTCTTCAGAACGTTCATGAAGTATAAGTTGTTTTGTATCTTATTGTCCTTATTGTCTTGACGTGGAACCTTTGTAAAAGAGCCTCGGCTCAAAGGTGTCATCCAAATACAAATAAATAAAAATAACTATATATCCTCAGGATGTCCCTGCAATTCCAGGATGCACCTGAAGCCCGGGATGTCCCTGCAACCATGGGATGTCCCTGCTGCCATAGGATACCCCTGCAGCCCTGAGATACCTCTGCAACCCTGGGATGTCTCTACTGCCATGCGATACCCTTGCAGCCATGGGATACCCCTGCAGCCCTGGGATGTCCCTGCTGCCATAGGATACCCCTGCAGCCATGGGATACCCCTGCAGCCCTGGGATACCCCTGCAGCCCTGGGATGTCCCTGCTGCCATAGGATACCTCTGCAGCCCTGGGATACCCCTGCAGCCATAGGATACCCCTGCAGCCCTGGGATGTCCCTGCTGCCATAGGATACCCCTGCAGCCCTGGGATGTCCCTGCTGCCGTAGGATACCCCTGCAGCCCTGGGATGTCCCTGCTGCCATAGGATACCCCTGCAGCCCTGGGATGTCCCTGCTGCCATAGGATACCCCTGCAGCCCTGGGATGTCCCTGCTGCCATAGGATACCCCTGCAGCCCTGGGGTGTCCCTGCTGCCATAGGATACCCCTGCAGCCATGGGATGTCCCTGCAGCCCTGGGATACCTCTGCAGCCATGGTATATCCCTGCAGCCATGAGATGTTCCTGCAGCCCTGGGATACCTCTGCAGCCATGGTATATCCCTGCAGCCATGGGATGTCCCCACAGCCCTGGGATGTCCCTGTAGCCCTGGGGTGTCCCTGTAGCCATGGGATGTCACTACAGCCCCAGAATGTCCCTGCAGCCCTGGGATGTCCCTGCAGTCATGGGATGTCCCTGCAGCCCCGGGGTGTCCCTGCAGCCATGGGGATGTCACTACAGCCCCAGAATGTCCCTGCAGCCCCGGGATGTCCCTGTGGCCCCAGGATGTCCCTGCAATCCCAGAACATCCCTGCAGCCCCGGGACATCCCTGCAGTCCCAGGACATCCCTGCAGCTCTGGGACTTCCTTTGGATGTCCCTGCAGACCGGACATCCCTGCAACCCCAGGATGTCCCTGCAGTTCCAGGACTTCCTTTGGATGTCCCTGCAGCCCCAGGACATCCCTGCAATCCCAGGACGTTCCTGCAACCCCAGGATGTCCTGCAGCTCCAGGACTTCCTTTGGATGTCCCTGCAGCCCTGGGACATCCCTGCAATCCCAGGACATCCCTGCAGCCCCAGGATGTCTCTGCAGCTCCGGGACTTCCTTTGGATGTCCCTGCAGCCCCGGGACATCCCTGCAATCCCAGGACGTCCCTGCTAAGAAGCACCTGGACTGATTTTGCACGGTTTGGTGCTTTTATTTTGGATGGACTGTTGCAGCTGCACTTACTTGTACATCTTGCATAAGGCCTTGCATTTACACTGCTTGTCCATTTTACATAGATACATAGATACATAGACAGTGTCGGCAGATAAGGGCCTATGGCCCACCCAGTCTGCCCATTTGAGCTTGTAAGTTCAGTTTATGTTTTCCTAGAAGTCTGTTGCCCCTTACCCCTAGCCTCCAGAATTCCTTTAAGTCTATCCCATGCATTCTTAAATCCCGTGATTGTTTCAGCCCCCACCACTTCCTCTGGCAGGGTGTTCCACTTGTCCACCACCCGTTCTGTGAAGAAATTCTTCCTCACGTTTCCTCTGAATCGTCCTCCCTCCAACTTCATGCCATGCCCTCTAGTCCTGGAACATCTTTTTTGCTTAAAAATAGTGTATTCCTGCATCCTGTTCCTCCCTGTAAGATACTTGTATGTCTCTATCATATCCCCTCTCTCCCTCCTCTCCTCCAGGGAGTACATGTTCAGTTCCTTCAACCTGTCTTCATAGGACTTGTGATGAAATCCATGCGCCATCTTTGTTGCCCTCCTCTGAACCTTCTCTACCCTGTCTATGTCCTTAAGTAGGTATGGTATCCAGAACTGTACACTGTACTCCAGGTGGGGCCTCACTAGTGTCTTGTATAGTGGAATTATGACCTCCTTTTCCTGCTGGTGATGCCCTACCTATACATCCCAGCATCCTATTTGCTTTACCTGCTGCCTTGTCACACTGTTTCCTACCTTGACGTCATCAGAGATGATAACCCCAAGATCCCTTTCCTGCTTGGTGCATGCTATATCCTCACCCCCAACTGATATATTGTGCCAGGGTTTTTGTGCCCATATGCATTATCTTGCACTTCTTTGCATTGAATTTCAACTGCCAAACCCTGACCATTCTTCAAGTTTCTGCAGGTCCCTTCTCATTCTGTCTACACCCTCTGGTGTGTCTACTCTGTTACAGAGCTTTGTGTCATCAGCGAACAGTGAAATTCTGCCTTCTAGGTCCTCTGCAATGTCACTGATGAAGATGTTGAATAGGACCGGTCCCAGCACTGATCTCTGTGGTACCCACTGGTCACTCTTCCTCTTGTGGAGTGACAGCCATTTACACCACCCTCTGTGTCCTGCCACCCAGCCAGTTACCTACCCACCACACTACTGTCCTGCCCACACCCATAATCCCCAGTTTGTGTAATAGTCTTCTGTGTGGCACAGTGTCAAAGGCCTTGCTGAAGTCCAGATAGGCCATGTCCACTGCCCCCGATCCACCTCCCTAGTCACCCAGTCAAAAAATTCAGCGAGGTTGGTCTGACATGACCTCCCCCTGGTGAAACCATGCTGCCTTGGGTCCTGTAGTCCATTGACAACCAGATGTTCCACCAATCTCTCCTTCAGTAGTGCTTCCATGATCTTCCCCACTACTGAGGTGAGGCTGACTGGTCTGTAGTTCCCTGCTTCCTCTTTGTTCCCACTTTTGTATAAGGGGACTACATCTGCTGTCCTCCAGTCTTTGGGTACCTCCCTGTTTCCAGTGATCGGCTAACAGGATAGCCAGAGGTTCAGCCACCACCTCTCTTAGTTCTTTAAGGACCCTGGGGTGCACCCCATCTGGCTCCATTGCTTTATCAATTCTTATTACTTCCAGTTCCTTCAGGATCCTTTCTCATGTAAAGGGACTTGTGTCCATTTCTGCACCATTCTCACCCTTGTACTCCCTTCAGACCCATTACCTCCTCTTCCTCAGTAAAGACTGAGCAGAAATACCTGTTCAATATGTAGCCACAGTTTAAGACGTGAATGCCATACCCCTTTTGGCAGGAGGCATGGCATGCCCCCTTGTGGCAGGAGGCACATGCCATGCCCCTTGTGGCAGAAGGTGGAAACAATGGCAACTTGGTCTTTTTGTCTAGTATTTTCTGGGTTAACATGAGAGCAACCCGTTCAAGTTGCTGAAATGTAAATTTATCATGAGTGCTCCTCTGTCTCATGTTTCCTTTTCAAAACTTCCCAAATAGCCGGTTGAAATGGAATATTGCAAGTGTTTTTAATTGAACAAGCTAAAGCTTTCTCTACTGAAGGATTTAATGAACGTCTTTTCTCATTTGATGAGGAATCCATTTATAATCTTTAATTACCGGATTAATCCCGACCTTGTGCCCCTATTCTAGAGGATTAAGTAATGCTGATTCCTTCTGTACCGTAATTACTTGAAGCGGCTGCTAAATTGAAGCTCTTCTCTCTGTGGGAGTGTTGCTGGCAGCCCTTTTGGGGCCCAGGGCTGGTGACTCCAGAGAGCAGACCTGCACAATTTCATGTCCTATTAGTCCTGGTGCCAGTGAGCCTGGAATATGCAACACAGAGGATACCCTCAGTGTTAATCACATGACTCTGACATCTACCATACCTGGTGCTCTGTGTAACAGAAAGCTGATCAGGTTTCTGGCTGTGGGTGCCTTCATTTCCAGACTCGAGTTCCTCTTACCTTCACTTTCTTCTCTGAAATAGAGGAAGGGCTAACTGTGGTACTTACTGAGTGTCTTACCTTAACTTTCGTTATTATAAATGGATTGTGGCTCAGACACATGGCTGATAAACTGGCATTGCCAGCAGATTGCATCCATATCTGATCGTATGCTTCTGTAGACTGCTGTAAACTGTAGTTCTTACCCAGGAGTCCTTTAGCATCAGTAACTTTTTGCACTTAGCTGGCTAGGTGCAATTACTTCTAGGTGTGCCTTTAAGAGATATTTAATGGCGTAGGGCCAGCCGATCAAAAGACAGGAGGGTGTGTGAACTGAGTGAGAGCTGTTAACTGCTTCAGAATTTTTTTCTCCGCTGGACTGAGCAATATTGCCTCTGAGGTGTCTCCCAACTTTCCTTGTTGACAGCCTCCTAGTGCATATATGGGTAAAGTTTTCCTCATAAATTATTTCCTTTAGTGTACTGAGTGAAAAATTTTACTTTTCATTAGCGCTGCACAAATTTTTTTATTTTTAGCATGATGGTGCTATTTATACTGTATTTTTACCGCGGCTATTTACTTTAAAGCCTAATTTTATCGTGGGTGTTTATTTTCAATGGTTTCCTTCATTTTGGCTAAATTCTTGTGGGACCCATCAAATTGGGGACAGTTGCATATTTTTTACCTCAGACCTCGTGGGTTAACATGAGGCACCTGCAGTAGATTTCATACTTCAACAGTGCCTGAGGGTTTTTCTCTCCAGACTGGCAATTACGAGGAAACCTTTTTGTTTTATTACTGGACCTTGGTATCATCTGTGTCAGGACTGTCCATAAGGGTCCAGCAGCCACCTGTGTGCAGTTGAGTATTACTGGCTTTCTATTAAGATTGGCACTGGTATAGATTCCAGTTTTACAACCCCAAAAAGGCACTGGTAATAGACGGGGTGGGATATTCAGAAATCGCCAGAGGCAAGCGCAACAGCTGCACAAGCGCATGTATACTGCCAGTGAGCAACCAACGCTAAAGGCTGAGCACAGTGGCAAGTGACAGCGCAAGGCGGCTGAATATCGCGGGGATGCCATCGCGCAGCAAAGGGCTGTGCCAGGGAGCAAGTCAGCAGGTGCCATGGCACAACCTGGGCTGCAACGAGCAAGGCAGGAGAGCAAGAGCACAACGTGGGCGGGCAAGGGACAGAGGCACATGGGCCATGGCACAGGGCACCGGCACAGTGTGGAGCAGGCCACAAGAGCAGAACACACTGCCACCAGGGTGCAGGGGTTGTCTGGAGGGAGGCAAGGCAGGCGCACAGCCGCATGCCCTGACCACGCAATCCACTGCAGTGCAAGGAGGTGGCGTGACACCAATGGCCACTGGCAGGCAGCCACGGGCAACACCCACAGGATGGCACAGGACATGCCACCGGGACCATAGCGGACAACACACCTTCTGACAGCACACAACACACAGGCCACACAGCCCAGCAGGGAACACACATACACTCCAGGGCACACACACAGGCCACTGGGCACAGACCACCAGACACAAGCCTCAGTCGACCCCAGACATACCACACAACCACCATGCACACCACTGCAGCATGGCACCATACGCCAGCTGCAAAGCAGACACGGACATGGATGGCTACCAAAATATAGGTGTATTAAAATAAACAAACAACAACAACAAAGTATATACAGGGGAACAGGGAGAGGGGTCAGGGAATGGGGAGGCCACAATCAGTAAGGTAGGCTGGGGAAGGGGAGGCCGGGGGGACAGGGGCCATGGCTAGGCAGGGTACAATGGAAGTGTGGGAGAGGAGGTCAGGGGAAGAGAGGGAGGGAGGGTGAAGCAGGCCAACGGGCCCCCAAGATGTCCACGCCTTCCAGCGCCTCATCCATCTTCACCTCTGAGGCTAGAACAGGGCCTGCCAAATGATGCGGGCAACCGCAAGGGTGGCTGTGGTGACCCTCAGTATCCTCTCCAGCAGTTGTGTGTGGACATCCACCTGATGGACACCTATGACAAGGAGTGGACAAGGATGAGTGCATGACCACCACAGTGTGAGGCCATCCACCATGCGCAGCGGACAGCGGTGACATGTGCCCTGTGGGTGGCACACAGCCATCTGCAGTGTGTGTGCCTGCATGAGCCACCATCCCAACCAGCCACAGCCACGCTCAGCACTGCACACCACCACCAGCCATGTGCAGCATGCCACAGCCATGGCTGCCATGAAAATAGCCATTGCATGGGGATGGCAGTGGCCTGGCATGGACCCAGATGCACCCACAGCCCACCTGCTGCAGCCACACACACACACATGCAAAGGTGCAGCATGATGCAATGGACCACGCTGGCGATGCATGGCTGTAATGGCTATGTGCATGGGGCTGTGTACCACACACACAACAATGTACACTGACAAAGTGCTTACCTGCAGGCTGCTGATGCGGCACGGCGCTGTCCACCTGCACCTCCTGCCTTGCCAGCATCCCTCTGCTGTGCACCACTGCCGTCCTGCTGCCACCTGGCAGCAGCACCATCCGGGCTCTGCACAAATCTTCAGGGCCTAGTAGGGAGACAGTGAGTTGCAGACATCAGCACCGGGCACCAACCCACGTGCCACCCCCCCCGCCACCAGCACAGCATACCCCATGTCCCTGTGCAGTGGTGGTGCCGTGGCACAGCACACCTATGGTGCACTGCCATGGCCGGCGGCATACCCAGCCACAGTCCCCCCACCTCCAACAGCATGGCATGGCACACGCTGGCACCCCACAGAACAGCAACATGACACGGTCACGGATGTGTGCACTCACCTGGCTGTGCACTGTGCCCCTCCAGATGCATGCCTGCAGTGACCTCAGACGGTCCGGATCCCTCCTCCGCGGTCCCGTACCTGTGGCGGCACTGCTCCCTACTACGGTGTGACCCTGTGGCCTCCTCCAGCTCCTGAGCCACCCCCTGCCACACCTCTGTGGGTGGCTGGTCCAGGGCCACCTGCCCATATAGGGACCCAACATGTGGCTTCACCAGTGCCACCAGGTTGACTAACTCCACCTAGCTCCAGGTGGGCGCTCTTGGTGTGCTCCAATGTGGCATGCCTGCAAACAACACTGCTGAGCCAAAATGGTGCTGGGGAGCGCACGAGATGCACGTGTGATGGATGCGCGACATGCCTGGCGATGCGCCACCATCCCCAATCGTGCATGCCTCACCGATGTGCAATACAGCTGGGGCAACGCTGGCACGTGGCGCAGGCACCCAGGGGTCAAGGGACACACGCAGGAGTCAGAGGTCTGCACGTGCACCGTGCACGACAGCATGATGGGGCATGGATAGCATGGTGCACTATAGGGTCCAGTGTGCCCCATGGGCCATGTGCCAAGAGCGCACGGGCGCCATTGAGTGGACAGCACACGTGCCCCACATGCCCGATAGCATCAGAGCACCGTGCCGCCTGTGGCACACGGTGCGAAGGATGCGTGACCAACGTAGGTGACATCAGTGTGTGCATTTATTTTTATTTATTTATTTAGTTTTTGTTGACGGGTAAGTGCACTAGACAAATCCTGCCTATTTTCAGGCACACCCAGGGGAGGGATACAGATGAATGCCAACTGACCTTGAACCAGATGAAACTGTACCATGTGGAATGTGCACATCATACAGTTGCGCCATAGCTTGTGCATGTGCATCCCCACTGTGCCATACGCAATTCCGTGATATTCAGCAGGCATATGCAGATGAGTTGATCAGCATATCCTCGGCGCATTGGAGGCATTTGCATCTCATTACAGTTGCGCATTCCCTCATTTGCATGTGATGCGCTATAAAGGTGCCACGGAACTGCACAGGCACCAGACCAGTATTGCATCCTTTACAGATAAGACACCAGGCAGTGGTCATGTTGAGACAGTGGAGGGGGGGCGCGCCCCGTGTGTGGCAGCCAGCACTAACCACTTGTCCCCACCCACAGGAGTGAGCATGTCGGTGCGAGAGGAGAATGAGGGCAGGGGCCTGCACAGGCGCAGGCCCAATTTCATGAGGGCTGAATCGTGCCCTGTTTGACATGTACCTGGACCAGAAGCCCTACTGAGTGGCTCCACAGGCACCCGCAGGCCAGGAGGCAGGTGGAGGGAGTGGCCAGGGCCGTGAACCTGCAGGGCAACCATCAGAGGTCAGCACAGGAGTGTAAGAAAAGGTGGGCACAGACCAGCGGTGGATAAAGGAGAAGGTGGCTGCCATCCGTGCTGCATGGGCCACCACAGGCGGTGGACAGCCTGAGGCACCACAGCTGACACCGCAGGGAGGAGCTGGTGGTGGCAGCCATGGGAGTAGCACAGTGGAGGGTGTACCAGCGGTGGATTCCAGAAGAGGAAGCCATTGTTGCATGGTAAGTACAGTGGCACATGGGGATGGGTGTGAGGGTGCAAGGGGCAGGGGTGTGTGGTGGCTGCACTACGGTATGTGTTCCCTTACAGATCCTGAGCACCTGCATGCAGCTGCAGGATGGCGGTGCCCACCGTGTGGACTAACGTGGACTGGGAAGAGCACCCATCCACCTCCACAGGTGTCCAGGGTCAGGACCACTGCCAGGCCTTCCTCACTGTCCGACCAGATGCCAGTGGCATCGGCACAGACGAGGCCCAGGCAGTGTCTCAGCGGGATGCCAGCCATGGCGTCCAGTATGCTGAGACACTGATCGGGGCGGGGTCCAGGTCCAATGACGACATGTCCACTATCCTGGACAGTGGTGATGCCAGCTGGGGGGAGGCACCCCTACCATGTACCGAACACAGCAGTGCAGCTGGTGCCCAGGTGGCGCGTGACAACACTCCAGCCACACCGCCTGATGAGGTGGTGATCAACGTACCTGCGGCACAGCCCACACTGTGTGGCGGTGGTGGTGGTACAGCCGCCCCAGAGCCATCACGCAGCGGCTGAGGGCAGCATGGCTGGCAGGACGGTGCCGAGGGGCTGGGTGCAGTGGCTGCTGCCGTGCACTGCAGCCAGTACAGGCCCAGGGGACCGCTGTGCAGCCCCACCTCGTGGGGACCATTCTGTGGGGCCATACAACACCCGCAGGTCAGCGCAATGCCCATGCCCAGGGCGCTGACCAAGCACACCCGTCTGCTCCAGGCATCTGTGGAGCAACAGATGCTGGTCATGGCAGGGGTGCGCACACTCCGCACGGAGCTGCGCGAGTCAGCAGGGTGGCATGACCGGGACTTTGAGCAGCTCCTGGCCAAGGCCACACGCATGCGGGAGGACCCGACCGCAGGCCTGGATTGGCTCACCGCTGCAGTCACAGCTGGCCTAGCACCGCTGGCCACCCTGGTGAGGGGCCATCCGCAGCAGTCACCATGGAGTGCATTCTCTGCCCCTCGGTCCCAGCGTCATGCGACCCCGGCATTGTCGTCGCCAGGATCCACTGTAGGCATTCCGGGCACGTCTGGAGCGGGCCTGTTCGAGGACCTGCAGATGCCTGCGAGGGACCGGTCGCATACCCGCAGCATCACACCTGGGGGACCATCTGTGTCACCCCCTGTGGCCATTGCACAGCCAGAGTCTGCTGGGCGGCCTCGTTGGGGCCGTCCACATGTCCATGATGGCCATGCAACTGTGCGGCGGTCATGATCCGCCTCCCTCCCTCCCTGTCCGCTGCCTGCCGCAGCCCTGTTTGCAAAGTGGCGTGGTGTGAGCGTGAGCGTACCGGGGCCATGCGGTCCATGGCCCACGCAAGATGCCCGCCCTGTGCACACCCACCCAGCTGCTGGCCAACGTGGCGTGTGCATGATGATGCCATCACATCACCGGCCACCACTGTGTACTGGTGTTCAGCATCTGACAAGCGCCCGTTGGCGGCTTTGGGGTGTGCATGTGTGGGTGCCTGTGTGTGTGGAGGTGTGTGGGGCCATGTGTGTGGGGTCCGAAGTGCCGTATGGGGTGCTTCCACAGTGTCCAGTCCCTTTCCATCACCGCTGCCCTCCAGCCATGTCTGTTGTGGGTCCCAGCATTGCATGCCTGTATACTGTGCCCTGGTCCCTGTGTGTGGTCATGTTCACCTACCTGCATGCACCGTAGTGCTCCTCTGCAATGGTGTCCTGGTGCTTCTGGGCCATCCTCTGCAGCCGGGGTTCCCGTCATCCATGGGGGGGCTGCCCACCACCGTGTGGCCCGTCGTCCACGTCGTCCCCACTGCTGTTCCCCTCTTTGACCTCGACGGCTATCCCACCGTCAGTGGCCATGTTGTGTAGCACACAGCAGGCTAGGAATAGGCCACAGGCCTTTGAGGGGCTGTACTGTAGGGTACCGCCAGACCTGTGCAGGCAACAGAACCATGCCTTCAGCAGTCCAAACACACGCTCGATGATGTTCCGTGTGCTGGCGTGTGCCTCGTTGTATCTCTCCTGTGCTGGGGTTGACGGACGCTGGTACGGGGTGAGCAACCAGGGCTGGAGTGGGTATCCGCTGTCACCCGTGTGGGGACATGATGGGTTAGCACCGTGGTCTGTGTGTCTGCCCCCCGCCTACACAGTCAGACCCCCTGTGACCCCAGCATTGTATCTCTCTCTCTCTCTCTCTCTCTCTCTCAGACCCAGCCCTGCTGTGCAGGGCTGCCCATTACAGCTGCATACTCACCTATTAGGTGGCCGGTGGGGATGTCCCCACTCTCAAACCTGTGGCACAGTGCAGACTGGTGCCAGATGAAAGCATTGTGTGCTCCTCCAGGGTGTGTGGCACAGACATTGATAATGTGCCCCTTGGCATCAGACACCATCTGGCAGTTGATGCTGGGGTAGCCTTTCCTGTTGATGTAGGCCACCCCCTCCGGCCCCGGTGGTGTGCGGATGCTTACGTGGGTGCAGTCAATGGTCCCTAGCATGCCAGGCATACGTGCAACCCTGTGGAACTCCTGCATGTTTGCTGTATGCTCTGCCTGTGTGCTGGGGAAGTGGATGTATTCTGCAGCATGTGGCAGCAGTGCACTGAGGAATTGTTTGTGGAGCCACGATGCGGCCAACTGGGTTATGCTTGTGGTGTCCCCTGTTGGTCTCTGGAAGGTGCCCATGGCGAGCAGGCACATTACGGCTGTGGCCTTTGTCTCCACCGACAGGGCGTGTCTCTGTCTTGTGGGTGCCTGCATCTCATCACTGCACAGCTCACAGAGCTGCCACAGAATCGCCCAGTTCAGATGGTACCGGCCCATGATCTAGATGTCACTGTACTGTTCGAATGTGGTGTGGGCACGGTACCACCTGTTCCAGGCATACCACCGCCGGGCCCTTCCATGGCCGCACCGATCAGCCTCCTGCCTCCTCACACACCTCATTACTGCCTCCATCTGGAATATTGCACTGCCATGGCCTGGCCTGTTCTGCCCCCCCCTCCGCGGCTCACGTCCTGGATTACCCCAGCTGTGTGCTGCTGCCTGGGCCCCTGCACTGGGTGCACTCCTGTGTTGGGGACCTACACACACTCTGATCAGCTCACACTGACAGGCACAGTCAGGGTTGCACCCCTGTCCCACTGCCCATTGCACTTCCTGCCTCTGTACCTGTTCTGCACCCCTGCTGCTGTCCTGCCTGGCCACTGGACCTCTCTCTGTCTCTGTCTCTGTCTCCTTCTGTCTCTGTCTCTCACTCTCCGTCTCTCGCCCCTACTCCCATGGGCGCAAGCCTCCATCTTCTGCTTGCTCCATCCTTTTATGGCTCAACTTTGCTCCACGCATGTCCCTGTTGCTCCGCGCTTGCACCATCAGCTTGTTGTTGTATATCGCACTGTGCAACTTATTCATGGATACGCTCCCTGCACTTGCACATGCATTCATTTGGGTTGCGCATTGGCGCACTGCATTTTGCGCTGTGCATTGTCGACCGCTGAATATCGCTCATTGGCGCATTTCCACTGTTGCGCTAGCACATCCCACTTGTGCCTTGCGCAACTGCTTTGAATATCCCACCCAGAGTTTATTAACTGGGGCAGGACTGGCCGGTGACATTTTCACAGAAACCTGCACTCAGTTCGTAGGTCCAGAACTGGTTTGCTTTGCTTAAATTGGGGAACATAGCAGACAAACCTTTGATAATTATGGCTGAGGATAAATCAAAGGCTTGCGATGAGGGGCCATTCAAAAGTACTAATACCAAAAGCAGAGGTGCCGAGGAACCCTCCAGATCCCAGCCAAAATATAAAGCTTCCAAAGATGAAGTTCCTCACAAATTGAAAACTAATAAGAGTGACAAAAAAAGGAAGCTTGATCAAGTCTCTGATGAAGTAGCTACAAAGAAACTCTGTCAAGACAGATATGCTCCCCTTGCTCCTGGGAAAGCCAATAGTGAGACAACAGGCAGCTTAAAGCATACAGAAAAAACAAAACACTTACAAACTGCGCAGGTTCTTCCATCAGTACAAGATATGGAAAAAGCATGGCAACTGTTTCAGACCCTTCAAAAGATGGGTCCTCAATTTACTGGGGCTGGCAAGCACTCTTCCACAGTTCTCTTCTGTCGACTGTGAGGGTAACACAGATGATGATCAGTTTTGTGATGCCCCTGACATGGATTTTGAGGGCCTTGAGCCCCAGGAGTCCCCGGACCCTCGCCTTGGGGATCCCCCGGGTGACCATGAGGATCCTTCCTCTGTTTACATTTATATAAAATATGCTGGATACCCTGGATCTCCCTACACAGGAGCCCAATCAGGATGTCGAAGAAGACAAAGATTATAGGGAGATGAAGGGTCTTTCATCCTCAAAGACCCTGGTCGTCCCTATCTAAAATGCATTTAGAAAAAATACCATGAAGGTGCTTCAACGCCCCACTTCAGTATCAGGGGTTGATAAGTGGCTTGAGAGAAAAAAATTATCTAAAAATGGTACCGAGTTCCTGTCAGCACACCCAAGCCACGAGAGGATAGTGCAGCAGGCAACTTGTGAGAAAGCTGGAGTCTCCTTGTCACCCTCTCTGCCTGACAAGGATTCCAAGAAAACTGACTTTATAGCAAAGAAAATGTATGCTACAGCTTCCCTGCTTCTCAGGCTTTCTTCTTACATGGCATTCACAGCCAAATATCAGAAAGCCCACAATGGATCAGATTCTGTGGTGCAGGAACTAGTGGATATGTCAAAAACTGCCCTGGAAGCTACTATGTACAGATTCCACACGGCAGATGATGATAATGATGCAGCCTCTAGGGCAATGGCCCATGCCATATCTCTGAGACGCTTTTCCTGGCTTAGAACAACCAGTCTGACCACAGACACTCAGAACAAGGCCATGGATTTTCCCTGTGATCAAAATATGTTGTTTGATTACAGAACCACTACATGAAAAAAGTCGATGAGTACAAGGCCTCCTGGCAGAGCCACTCATCCAAGCTTAAACTCACCACCCCTCAGAGATCCCGTCCCAGGGGCAGTAGAGGCAGAAGTTTTGTTCCCAGGCCTTACAGTTCCTATCCCCAATCTGACTTTAGCCAGTACAGGGGGTCTTTCAGAGGCAGGGGCAGAAGGGGCCAAAGAAGAGCAACCTCTACCCAGCCATCTGCCTCTCAGTCTAAGTTCTGATGTGAGTGTCCGGGTCACCTCCCCGCTTCTGGTTGGAGGCAGACTCTCTCACTATCTTCAGCACTGGTCCCTCATCACGTCGGACAAGTGGGTGCTGGAGATAGTGGAGAAGGGTCTGTCATTACAGTTCAAGCAGCTGCCAGACCTCAAGCATACCCAGGTGTCAAGACCTCTGTCACCATCACAGATACCGCTGTTGGAAATGGAGGTACAAAACCTTCTGGCTTTACGAGCAGTGGAGAGGGTCCCCACCCATGAGAAGGGCAAGGGCCTCTACTCCAGGTATTTTCTGACACAAAAGAAAACAGGGGAGTGGCGACCTATCTTAGATCTCAGATATTTAAACAAACATCTGAAAAAAACAAAGTCAAAATGGTCTCTCTGTCACTGGTCATACAATCCTTACAGCAGGGCGACTGGCTAGCCTCCCTCGATTTAAAGGATGCCTACTTCCATATATCCATAAGGAGATCTCACAGGAAGTTTCTTAGGTTAAAACTTCCTTCAGGTCACTATCAGTTCACCACAATGCCCTTCGGTCTGTCCTCGGCCCCAGGAGTCTTTACCAAGTGTCTCGCAGTGGTAGCAGCACATCTCAGGAGACTGGATGTCGCTCTCTATCCCTATCTGGACGACTGGCTCATAGTAGCAAAGTCTCCTTGCCAAGTCAAGGAATCTCTTTCCCTCACAGAACGCACTCTGGAGTCTCTGGGTTTCCTGGTAAATCTCATGAAATCTCACCTGGAACCCACCCAGCTGCTCACCTTCATAGGGGCCCAGCTGGACACTCGGAAGGGTTTGCTTTCCTCCCACAGGAAAGAATTCAGAGTTTCCTTTCAGTGGCAGATTCTTTCACCCAGGGACAGCCAAGACCAGCCAGACATTTCCTCAAACTTCTGGGACATATGACCTCTATGACTGCAGTTGTCCCAGGGGTCAGGTACAGGATGAGACTCCTGCAAGCCTACTTCAGAGCTCGCTGGTCTCAGAGAAGCAACAAATTTTTGAAGTTAATACCGGTGTTGGAGCAGTTCCTCCAAAACTTGCTGTGGTGGAAGGACCCTGCAAATTTGCAGGTAGGGGTTCCCTTTCAAGCTCCTCCTCCCACAAAGGTGATCACCACAGATGCCTCCCTGTTTGGCTGGAGAGCTCATCTAGACAGTGCCTCAGTAAGCGGCAACTGAACTCCCGAAGAGTCACAGTTGCACATAAATATTTTGGAACTCAGAGCACTCTTACTAGCTCTCAGAGCTTTCGCTCCCAGCATAGAAGGGCAGGTAGTTCAAATTTGAACGGACAGAACCACTGTAATGTTCTACATAAACAAGCAGGGTGGTACCAGATCAGGAATACTCTGTTTGGAAGCTCTGAAGCTCTGGTCTCTAGCATTCTCCCTGGGAGTCAGCCTCTCAGCTATTCACCTCCCAGGCAAACTCAATACTCTGGCAGATGCTCTAAGGTCAAGGTCAGAGCAAATGGACACTGAACAAGCAAGTACTAGCCACAGTGTTCAGGCAGTGGAGCACACCAGATGTGGATCTGTTTGCCTCGCCTCTCAATTTTCATCTTCCTCAGTACTGTTGCAGGCCCCCAGTTCCGGGAACACTTCCTCTGGATGCCCTGATCCTGGACTGGTCAGGGAGGTTCCTATCACATTCCTCCCTTTCCCTGATATTCAGGGTTTGCTGAAACTCAGGCAGCAGCCTGCATCCATGATCCTAGTGGCTCCAGACTGGCGCAGGCAAGCCTGGTACCTCTCCTCCTCCTCTCAATGTCCTGCAACAGACCCATTTGCCTGCCTCCAACTCGCTTCCCTGCTGACCTTTCCTCAGACAGGAGTGCAGTACCAGACATACACTCTCTTCACCTCAAGGCCTGGTTCTTGATAGTTTCCATCCTCACAGTACTCTGAACAGGTCCTTAAGATACTGAGGATGGCTAAAAACTGAACACTAAGAAGACTTATGCAGCCAAGCGGAAAGGTTTTCCTCTGGTGCAGAAGCTAAAGGTTGAACCCTGTCAGCTTCAGACCCTCAGCTGCTGATAACCTGGGACACCTACAGGCGTCAGGCTTGAAGCCATCTTCACTCAAGCTACACCTGGCGGCAATTTCCACCTACCTTCGATGGGAAAGAAGAAATCCTTTTTTCTCCACAAAATTTTAAACAGTTTTCAAAGGCCTCTTGCAGCTCCAGCCTCCAACCAGGAGCCTGTTCCTCCTTGGAGCCTGAACCTTTGCATAGATGGGCTCATGAATCCACCTTTCGAGCCTATGTCCATGACCCACATCAAGTTTGTAACTTGAAGACCGTCTTCCTGGTAGCCATTATGTCTGCCAGGTGGATTTCAGAGCTACAGGCCCTGTGCATTGGGCGAATTATATCATCCCTTAGCGATCAAGTTGAGCTCAGGACAAATAGGACATTTCTGCCAAAGGTGGTTTCAGAGTTTCACTTGAACCAGTCCATTACTCTGCTTGTCTTCTTTATTGAGCCACCCACTTCTGGCGAGCAAAAGCTCCACAGCTTGCATGTCAAAAGAGCCATCTTTCACTGCCTAGAGTATACTAGACAGTCCAGAGGCTCTTCCACTCAGTTGTTCCTCACCTATGGGGATGTAGGCAGAGGAAGACCAGCTACCAAGAGAATTATTTCTCGCTGGTTGGTCTCTTGTATTAGATTCTGCTATGAGAAAGCTGGTCAACAACCTCCAGTGGGGCTCAGGGCCCATTCCACCAGGGGCACTGCAGCCTCACTTGCAGCAGCAAGGGACATTCCCGTACTGGATGTCTGCAAAGCAGCTACCTGGAAATCTGTGCACACCTTTGTGAAACACTACAGTTTGGATGTGCAGACCAGATCTGATGCCAAATTTGGCAGGGCAGTTCTGCAGAGCCTCTTTCCTAAATAGGTTCTCTGCCCGCCTCCCACTTGGTGCTGCTTGGTAGTCTGCAAAAAAGTTACTGATGCTAAGTGACTCTTGGGGTAAGAAGAAAAAATTACTCTCCGCAGTAATCTTTCTTCCAAGGGGTCCTTTAGCATCAGTAAGCTCCAACCCTTCCTCCCCGGTTCACCTGTAAGAGAAGGCTCTTACATCGTCTTTTACCAAATTTGGCATTTCTTACTGATGACTTTTTAGCTCATGTTGCTGTTGTTTCTGTTTCCACTTTTGGACATTTGCATGTTTTTTGAATCCTGTTAATTCTTTTTTGGGGCATTTGCCCTCGTTTTTCCTTGAAAAAAATTCTGAAGCAGTTAACAGCTCTCACTCAGTTCACACACCACCTCCTGTCTTTTGATTGGTTTGGCCCTATGATCATTAAATATCTCTTAAAGGCACATCTCCGGTGCAATTGCACCTAGCCAGCTAAGTGCAAAAAAGTTACTGATGCTAAAGGACCCCTCGGAAGAAAGAAGATTACTGCGGTGAGTAATTTTTTCTTTCTGGTCACCCTGACTCCTAATAAAGTGGCTGCAGTTGGTTTTGAAGGCAGCTGCCTGTGTCATCGGTACTGCTAAGGGTTGTTTATTTAAACTGTTTATAGAGGAGAGCCCTGCTGAGAGGGGATGTCTAGTTCACAGGGGTGCTGCTGCAGCTGCCAGTGTCATCACTGGTGCTAAGGTTACAGACACATCACTCTTGCATTTTGTCTTGCTACACTGTCCTCTTGTCAGACAGCCTTTCGGTTTAGAAATTTTATTATTGATCTGCAGAGCCACCAAAACCTATGCCCCCCCCCCAAGAGGAGCTCTTCACCTTCAGTGTGCTGTTTGCTTGCTGTCTTGGCCCTTCTGCGGCATGGCGTAACTCTTGGATGTCCTTCCTTTACATCTGAAAGCTGCTGATGTGACAGTATATGTCTGTAGTGCTGCCACACTGTGGGACTCCCTTCCTGCAAGCATTAGGACCGCTAGGTTCTTAGACAGTTTTCAAAGTAACTTGAAGGTTGCTTTCCTTTGCACAGTCCTAGGGGTTCTATGATTTAGTGAGTTTTTTTCTAGTGTGTTTGATTAGCTTTTCTGCTCTAAATTTTATGACTAGTGCCTTTAAATGTTCATAAAGAGTACCATAGAGTATTGTTGTCTTACCCTAACTGGAAGTTGGGTGGCTGTTATAGGTGCGTAGAATGATACAGAGAAGGGGAGGAACACTGTATTTCAGTGAGTCATAACTGGATTTAAAAATGGGTACAATTGTGTATTTAGCTATCCCCCATCACAGTGGTAGTACTGCCACTCACTATGCAGGCGACTCAGGTTCATAAATCATCGGGCGGCAGGGGCGAGGACTGCATGTCCCACTGAATGTGCTCCTTCTCGGGGAGGGAGGGAGGGGAGGGAGGGAGGAGGAGGGAGGGTAGGGACCACCATCACCATGCAATCATCACCTGGTGACCATGAGTGGTGGTGCAGGTGAAACACAGCAAGATGGACAGGGCACCGCTGACTGGCTGAGTGGATGCACACGCCTTGAGTGTGTGCATGCCTGCCTCAGCCAGTGTCTCTTGGGAGAGGAGGGTAGTGCGGAAGAAGATAGGAAAATGCAGCTGTGTAAGATGATGGCTCTGTGGGGCCTGCAGAACAAGCAGCACACTGACCTAGGCCCACTCTTTGAGTCACAACTTGTATCTTTCTGAGGGAGCTGGCTTTGCCCAAGGCCCTCCACCGTGGGGAGGGGATACCGTGGGGCACAAATTCCAGAACAAGGGAAAGGAGAAACTGTTTAACCAGGAAAGGCACACTAAGCCGGGGCTGTTTCCAGGTGTGACCCAGGAGCACAAGGAAGTTCAGTGACTTGCTCAGGGTCATAAAGTATGCAAGTGGGGGCTGATGGGATTCAAACCCAGGTCTCCAGGTTTGCAGCTCAGTCCCTTAACCACTACACTATACTGCTGTATATACTGGAGTATCACTTCCTGTGCGTGTATACTGGAGTACCACTTCCTGTACCATGTATACTGGAATTACCACTTCCTGTGCTGTGTATACTGGAAGTACCAATGCCTTTGCTGTGTACAGTATACTGGAGTACCACTTCCTGTGCCATGTATACTGGAAGTACCACTCCTGTGCCGTGTATACTGGAGTACCACTTCCTGTGCCATGTATACTGGGTACCACTTCCTGTGCCGTGTATATGCCTGTGCCGTGTATGGAAGTACTACTTCCTGTGTCGTGTATCTGGAAGTACCACTTCCTGTGCCGTATATGCCTGTGCCGTGTATACTGGAAGTACCACTTCCTGTGCCTGTATATGCCTGTGCCGTGTATCTGGAAGTACCAATGCCTTTGCTGTGTATACTGGAAGTACCACTTCCTTAATTTTATTTTATTTTCCTGTTTGATGCAGCTAAGCATCCTACTGGCCTTCTGAACTGCTGCTGTGTACTGTTGTGTCTACTTCAGGTTTGTGTACGATGACCCACTAGATCTCTTTCACGCTGTGTTGCTAAACATTTCATCCCTTTTATCGTGTTTGCTCTGGTTTTGTGTTTGATTGCTGTGCTACAAAATGACTTGGATAAGCTAAGCTCTTGGTCACGAAAATGGGGGCTGTATTTTAATATATCCAAATGCTGTGTACTGCATTTTGGGAAACACAACCCTGGGAATAATATCTATTATATAATGAAAGAATAAGCAACGGGACAGCTGAAAAAGACCTAGGCATCACTATTGACTCTAATCTTGATTTTGACCTCTGTTTTACTAATATTCTCAGTAAAGTTATTAAAATATGGTAGGTTATTAGGCACAATATCAGATCTGAAACCCCCAATATACTGCTACTTCTATCGTGCTTATGTTAGACCCCATTATGACTACGCTTCCCAACTTTGAAACGTAACATAGAAACATAGAAACATAGAATTTGACGGCAGATAAGGACCGCTTGGCCCACCCAGTCTGCCCATTTCCCTACCTGATGGATAAGCTGCAGATCCTAGTTAACCAGCAGCCTACTTCTTCCTACCCCTACCCTAGAATTGCCTTATGACTGTCCCATGCATGCTTGAATTCCACCACTGTTTTGACTCCACAACCTCCTCTGGAAGGCTGTTCCATGCATCCACAACCCTCTCTGTGAAAAAATACTTCCATAATTACCTCTGAGCCGCCCCTTCTATCTTCAAATTGTGCCCCTTGTTCTTGCACACCTCTTTTTTGAAAGGTGCTACCCTCTTGGACTTTGTTGATTCCCTTGAGGTACTTGAAAGTTTCTATCATGTCCCCTCCTCCTCTTTCCTCGAGGCTATACATATTAAGCTCCTTAAGTCTCACTTCATATGTCTTCCGGTGCAGACCCTGCACCATTTTAGTTGCCTCCTCTGGACAGCTTCCATCCTGTCTATGTCTTTCGGAGATTGGGTCTCCAGAACTGCATCAGTACTCAGATGTGGTCTCACCAGCTGTCTGTACAGAGGGATAATAACTTCTTGTTTTCTGCTGGTGATGCCTCTCCCTATGCATCCCAGTATCCCCCAGCCCTCCTTGCTGCCCTCTCACATTGCTTGCCCACCTTTAGGTCATCTGATATGACTACCCCCAGGTCCCTTTCCATTTTTGTTGTTGTTTGTATCTCACCCCCCATTGTGTACTCTTCCCCTGGGTTTTTGTTTCCCAGGTGCATTACCTTGCACTTCTTAGCATTGAATCTAAGCTGCCATACATTTGACCATTCCTCTAACCTTTCCAAGCCCCTTCTCATCCTTTCCACCCCACCTTGTGCATCAACTCTGTTGCAGATCTTTGTGTCATCTGCAAGAGACATACTTTCCTTCCAGTCCCTCTGCAATGTTCATAAAGACATTGAAGAGGACCGATCTAATACTGAACCCTGTGGTACCCACTGCTAACCCCCCTTTTTCAGAGTGGACTCCATTTACTATTACTCTCTGTGTCCTATTCTCCAGCCAATTCTTTACCCATGCTGTCATCTTGGGACCCACTCCCAGGCTGGCTAACTGTATATTAATCTTTGTGTGGGACTGTGTCAAATGCCTTGCTAAAGTCTAGGTAGGCCACGTCCACAGCCCCTCCCTGATCTACTACTTTGGTCACCCAGTCAAAGAAATCTATCAGATTTGTCTGGCATGACCTTCCTGCTGTGAATCCATGCTGCCTTGGGTCCTGTTCCCTCTGGCCTCTAGATATGCAACAATTCTTTCCTTCAGAAGTGATTCCATCATTTTCCCTACCACTGAGGTTAAACTAACAGGTCTGTAGTTTCCTGCTTCTGCCTTGCTCCCACTTTTGTGAAGGGAATCACATCTGCCCTCCTCCAGTCCTCAGGTACCACCCCATCCTCCCATGATTTGTTAAAGAGGGTAGTCAGTGGTGTCACTAGTTCTATCCTTAGTTCTTTTAGAATTCTGGGATGAATCCCATCAGGCCCCATTGCTTTGTCCACCTTGAGTTTTAAGAGCTCTTTCAGAACTCTTTCTTCTGTAAATGGGCTGGTATCAACTTCTGTATCCAGAGTGTTTCTACTGTTTGTTTTAGGTACCTCCCCCTCTTCCTTTGTAAATACTGAGCAAAATATTTGTTTAGTATCTCTGCCTTTCACAGTCACCCTCTGCCCACCCTCCCTCCTTTATTAAGCCTCACTGTCCTCCCTTGGTCTTCCTTTGCTCCCTGATGTACCTATAAAAGGTTTTATCCCCTTCTTAACTGAGTTGGCTATCTTTCCTCGGTTTGGGCCTTTGCTGTTCTGACTGCCTTTCCAGCTTCCTTTTGCTTTAACTGATACAGTTCTCTGTCCTGTTCCTTCTGTGATTCCTTGTACTTCCTGAATGCTTTCTTTTCTCTTGAACCTTCACTGCCACTTCCTTTGAGAACCATAGTGGTTTCTTACCTCGTTTCGTTTGTTTATTTGCTTTACACAAAGGCTTGTTACCTCTGTGATGGCAGTTTTATTATTCCCCATTGTTCTTCCACCCTCCTTCCTGCCCATTTGCTAGTGCATTCCTTAGGCACTCACCCATTTTGCAAAGTCAGCCTCCTAAAATCCAGTACCCTTGTCTTTGTATGGCTTGACTCTATTGCTGTGTTTATTGTGAACCATACTGTTCGATGGTCGCTAGTTCCCAGATGGCTACCCACTTCTACATCTGTGATCCTCTCTTCATCTCCGTTTGAGAGAACCAGGTCTAAGATTGCTCCCTCTCGAGTGGGCTCCAATACTAGTTGTCTAAGGCATGCCCCCTGTAGGGCATCCAGAATAACCCCACTCTTAGAAGTGGCTGCTGCAACTGCACTCCAGTTAACATCTGGCATATTCAGATCACCCATCAGCAATATCTCCCCTTTATCTGCCATTCTAAGTATACTTTCTATCATTTCCTTGTCCATTTCCTCCCCCTGAGAGGGGGGTCTGTATACAACCCCTGTGCGGATTGTGGTGCCATTGCCTGCCTCCAAATTGACCCACAGTGCTTCTTCTCCTCCCTGTTTACCCTTTTGTTCTGTTGCTTTGATTTCTTCTCTTATGTAGAGAGCTACCCCTCCTCCTCTTTTACCCTCCCTGTCCCTCTTGTAGATAGTGTATCCTGGTATGTTTATGTCCCAGTCATGGTTCTGTGTGTACCATGTTTCTGTGACTGCCACAATATCCAGATCTTCCTCCTCCATCAAGGCCACCAATTCAGGAAGCTTGTTACCCAGACTACGGGCATTGGTACTCATTGCTCTCCATTTTTGATGGCTTTACCTTCTGTAGCAACCCCACTGACCTTTCTACCTTGGTCTTTTTCTCATTTAGTACCGTTTTGTAGGGAGGCTGGGATTTTCCTTCTGCTTATCAGTGCCTCCCCTTGACTAGTTTAAAGGCTTGCCAATGAAGCATTTAAACCGATTGCTAAAAGACTTGTTCCTTCCTGGACAGATGCAGACCATCCTGCCAGTATAGGCTGGTGTCCTCCAGGTGGAACCCCAGTCCCCAATGAAGCCAAACCCTGTGCTCCACACCATTTTTAACCATTTGTTAAACTGCATGGTGCAAAGTACCCTCGCCTCACTCATGCCACTGACAGGCAGCACCTCTGAGAAGGATACTGTGTGTGCTACTTGTCTTAAGCCCCTCCCCAACTCTACAAAGTCCTTTTGCACTGCTCTAATCTCATGATGAGCCAAGTCATTTGTCCCTAGGTGGACAATGATGTCCAGCTCAGACTCCTGTGCAACTGTTCTCGCGATCCTAAGGATGCGCTTCCTGTCCCTCCAAGCCATGGCACCAGGCAGGCACCTTGCTTCAGTTTTCCCTGCTTCCCCCAGTTCTATCCCCTAATAATTGAGTCCCCCACCAGGAGCTGCTTTCTTTCCCTGTGGTGCCCTCTGCCTCCTTCCTGAGGGCCTCCCTTGTGACAGTTGTCTGCACCCTCCTTAGTCTCATCTGCGGGTGCATCCATAGGGGAACTATGCTCCCCCAGAATGGTGTATGGATTGTGGAGTGTAACAACTGACTGGGTGTGCCTCTGTTCCACCACCCTTACCCTCCCTGAGCCCACTGTGGTCCAACTGCTGTGCTTTCTTCGCAACCTCTGAGGTGGTGGTGGCTGTGGTGCCCCCTGGATTGGGGAGGTTCCCTTGCCACTGTCCAGTGCGGCCTGAAGATGGGCAACTTCCTCCCTCAGGGCAGATAGTTGTCTGCAAACAGGGCAGCATCTCAGCCTCCAGAAAGACTCCCGGAAGACTGCTGCCCCACAGCCATTACATTGTACTACTCCCCACATAACTGTCTACCTCGTTTAGTTTTTTTTTTTTTTTGGTGTCCTTATAAACAAAAAGACATTAAGAAAATTGAGACATTTCAAAGAAAGGTGACACAATGTATTTGTACAGATAAAAACTTATCTTATGAGCTTCGAGTATCTAAATTTAATCTAATGTCGTTGGAACAAAGGCGCATGAAACGGGATCTTTTGTTTACCTGGAAAGTTATCAAGGATCAATCCCTCATGCTTGATTGTGGACTAGAACTTAAACAGGTTGCCATTAATACAAGAAGACACCCCCTTCAACTGGCTAGAGATAAAGTTAAATAAAAAAAGAGAGCATACTGTTTTTCACAAAGGATTATCAACCCTTGTAATTCTTTACCTACTTCTGCAGTTATTAGTGAAACCAAAAATACATTCAAAAACAGGTTAGTCAGGCTCTTACTATCAAACAATAATTTGTAGTATTATAGGTAACTAATAGGCGCTCATTATGGGCAGTTTGCCTTTTGCGCTCCTTAAACTTTCTTAGTATGACCCTTAGTATACCACGACTTAATAACCTTGCATTTCTCCATGTTAACCTCATTTACCTGCCAGTGTCCTAGTGTCTTCATGTCCCTCTGAAACCTAGTACCCTAATCCTGAGTGTTGCTATTGTCTAAGGTTTGGTAATATGACCGCCCCCCCGCCTATAGTGTTGGGGTCTCTCAATGCTGCATGTTGGTCAGATACCCTGCTGCAGCAGTACAGCACTCCACTATACAAGATGGGAGACCAGTGAGTGAGAAATAATGTCCCGACTTGTAAAATGGTAAACGTTTGTTGTTTTATTGTTTCTTACTCTTCTCATTCTTACTTACAGGGTACAAGTCTTTCTGGGAAGTGGACAAATGATGCCTTGCTGGTAGTGAGGCTGGAAGCACTTTGCTGTTGGCAGTCAGCTGCTGAATACAAGGAGGCTGAGGTAGGACAAGAGAGCATTACCGCTGTAAGCAGAGATACTGATGGGTGTTGTGAAGGGGTTCTGCTGTTTCATTACAGGAAACTGAGATCCTGTCTGGGGGCAGGGATTATGAGAAGGCACTGCAGGACAGTTGCTGGGTAACTATGAAAAGCCAGCTTACTGGTAAAGAGATGGGGCATGGGAATATTGGGAGGCACTGCAGGACAATCACTGGATCACTGGGAATCCTTGCTGGTAAAGAGATGGAGGCAGGGAATATACAGAGGCACTGCAGGACAATCGCTGGGTCACTGGGAATCCTTGCTGGTAAAGAGATGGGGGCAGGGAATATGGAGAGGTACTGCAGGAAAATCGCTAGGTCACGGAATCCTTACTGGTAAAGAGATGGGGGAATAGAATATGGAGGGGCACTGCAGGAAAATTGCTGGGTCACTGGGAATCCTTGCTGGTAAAGAGATGGGGAAGGGAATATGCGGAGGCACTATAGGACCATCGCTGGATCACTGGGAATCCTTGCTGGTAAAGAGATGAAGGAAGAGAATATGGAGGGGCACTGCAGGAAAATTGCTGGGTCACTGGGAATCCTTGCTGGTAAAGAGATGGGGCAGGGAATACATGGAGGCACTATAGGACCATCGCTGGGTCACTGGGAATCCTTGCTGGTAAAGAGATGGGGAAGGGAATATGCGGAGGCACTGCAAGAAAATCACTGGGTCACTGGGAATCCTTGCTAGTAAAGAGATGGGGCAGGGAATACACGGAGGCACTGTAGGACAATCGCTGGGTCGCTGGGGATCCTTTCTGATAAAGAGATGGACAGGGGGCCATTTATTTATTTAGAATATTTGGCTAGGAAAGATACATAGAGCCAAAGTTAGTTTTCAGGTGTGACACAGAAGATACAGTAATTAAGCACGGCCTTAGGGAAATTGAGTGACTTGCTTAGGGTCACACTGAATGCAAGTGGTGGTTGTGGGATTCAAACGCAGGATGATTGGGTCTCCACGTTCTGAGCTGTGTACTCCAGCCAGTAGGCTATACTGCGTCATATGGCATGGTGTCCCTCTGTGGGAGACTGGAGTTGTTCTCTTGCTGAAATAGGCAGTGCCAGGCCAGCTACTGCTACGAGTTTAATGAATTTATAAAATGGTGCCTGTCAAATCTTAAACAGCCTACCGGTGGAGACAGTCGGCAAGAAGTCAGTACAGGTCTTTAAAGTAAGCATGGACACATTTCTGCTAACCAAGGGAATAATCGGGTACATACTGTGGGTAGTAGGGTAGGGAGGTAATCCAGAAATCACTGGGTAGATACTCTGAGTAGTGGTGTAGGGAGGGAATCCAGGAATCACTGGGTAGGTACCCTGGGTAGTAGTGTAGGGAGGGAATCCAGGAATCACTGGGTAGGTACCCTGGGTAGTAGTGTAGGGAGGGAATCTGGGAATCACCAGGTAGGTACCCTGGGTAGTAGTGTAGGGAGGGAATCTGTGAATCACTGGGTAGGTACCCTGGGTAGTAGTGTAGGGAGGGAATCCAGGAATCACTGGGTAGGTACCCTGGGTAGTAGTGTAGTGAGGGAATCCAGGAATCACTGGGTAGGTACCCTGGGTAGTAGTGTAGTGAGGGAATCTGGGAATCACCAGGTAGGTACCCTGGGTAATAGTGTAGGGAGGGAATCTGTGAATCACTAGGTAGGTACCCTGGGTTGTAGTGTAGGGAGGGAATCCGTGAATCACCGGGTAGGTACCCTGGGTAGTAGTGTAAGGAGGGAATCCCACCGGGTAGGTATCCTGGGTAGTAGGGGAGGGAGCGAATGTGGGAATCACTAAGTAGATACCCTGGGTAGTAGTGTAGGGAGGTAATCCGGGAATCACTGGGTAGCAGGGTATGGAGGGAATCCCTAATAATGGGTATGGGTTTGCACTGCATACCTAATTCATCCCAGCATGTGTGTGTGTGGGGGGGGGGTGGACATGATGGACCTAGTATCCCTTCCATTTTTGAATTACTGTTTTGCTAAACCCAGCTTCCTGAGTGGTTAAACCTGGCCACATGGGGTGGAATAACATACCATATCCCCTTCCTTACAGGGAGAGCAAACTGTAAAGTCCAATTTACCTGGGGTGAGACCCCTGGTGTACTTGTGTTGTGGTGTGTGTGTGTCTGTGTGTGTTTGTGTGTGTCTGTGTGTGAGTGTATGAGAGTGTGTGTGTGTGTGTGGTGTGTGTGGTGTGTGAGTCTGTGTGTCTGTGTGTGGTGTGTGAGCCTGTGTGTCTGTGTATGTGGTGTGTGAGTCTGTGTGTGTGTGTGTGTGTGTGTGTGTGTGTGTGTGTGTGTGATATTTAGTTGTACTGTGCTATTTTGCTAAGGCAAAGGCCAAGTACAAAGTCAAATAGTAAACCTACTGTAA
This sequence comes from Neoceratodus forsteri, assembly GCA_016271365.2. Classification (NCBI taxonomy): domain Eukaryota; kingdom Metazoa; phylum Chordata; order Ceratodontiformes; family Ceratodontidae; genus Neoceratodus; species Neoceratodus forsteri. The sequence goes on from JADMNL010000036.1 coordinate 8,281,628, forward strand.
ATGAAATAACACACTCCATCATGTGTGGTTTAAGGAGGTACATTAACAACTCCCTTCCCTGGATGACAGTGTAGTTTAACCCTCCGTGGTAGTGTATTATTCCATGCTTCCATGCATAGCAAGTCTAGGTTCATTTGTAGTCAGAGATCATTTGGTGAAAATTCCCCGTGTAGTGCGAGTGTTCATTAACCTCGCAATGTTTTCATTGCATTCCATTTATTGAGGATGAAACCATTGACTCAAGCCTTGTTTACAGTGGTGTCCTTCAGCAGTTATAAAGCTGCATTTAATACAGATAAAAATACAATACAGACAATTTGAAATAAATATCAGACTCCTACAAATTACAGACAGCATGGTCATTTAACTGGTAGAGTTGATCAACCACTGTGACAGGGCATTAATTGATAAAAACTCTGAATTTCAAGGCCTCCAATCAGCTGGAGAGAATTCCATGAAAAAAGGGAAAAAAATAACTAGACATTGAGTCATACCTGGATGAGTTCAGCATCGGGTTGTGCAGTTCAAGAACATGTTGGAGTCCGAAGGTAACAAACCTAAACACATCTCCGTGTTCTAAGAGACAGACATGAAGGGTGAAAACCAAAAACTGTTGTTACATATTCCTTTGTCTTGGTTGATTACAGTTTTTACAGAAAATAAATGTTTTTACAAAGAGCGGTTATGGGATCCGGGACCAGAGATCCGGATTTCTTTACTTATTTAATTACATGTCTCTTAATTAGATCAGCAGAGGATTCAGCCATGTTCTTTTTCATTTCACCCTATTATAATAATCAGTGCTCTGTGGTATTTTCAGAAATAAAAGATAGTTTGCTGGAGTGTGACACCTAAAAAGCTTCAGTAGGACACTTGAAAGTTTGTGTGGGTGTGGCAGGGAAGTGTGTGCGGGGGTGGGGGAGAGTGATGTCACGATTCTTCATAACAAAAAGAAATGACCCAAAGCTGTAGGAAAGGAAACCTTCACATTGGATCAGGAAACAGGGCAATCACTGACTAGTGATTCTGTTTAGTGGATTTTTGTTTTATTTTTATTTATTTAGTAAACTCTAGGATTACAAGTACCTTTGAGCAGAAACTGCTCGTTTACAAAGGTTCCACGTCAGAGGATGGGGGTAACATACAACCATGGTAAACATGGTAACAGTCATGACATACAGAATAACAAGTACATGAAATAGTTCAGTCAATCCGTTGCAGAAGAACAACCACAAGCTAGTTTCTAACAGAGTTCCTGGTGAAACAGTATACTTGGTAGGAAAAGTCAGTAGGAAGCTTGCCGATAGGTGCCGTTGTCGGACAAGGATGAAAAGAGCGAGGGGAACAGGGGCCAGTGGCCATACCAATGAGTGAGTCAAGAAGGGAAGGGAGGGTGGGGGCGAAGCGAGAGGGAGGAGGATGGTGCCAGAAAGCGAGGCTTGCGTGGCAGGTTACATACAGCTAGGGTAGAGGTGGTGACCATAGCTAAGGGGAGGCAGTCACAATAGAGGGTGGTGACCATTGCTAAGGGGAGGCAGTCACAAAGTGAAGTAGAGGGGAGGAATAGCCGCAGTTGCCTTTTAAAGTGGCTTAGCGTTGCAGCAGCAAGAGTTTCTTTGTTAAGGGTGTTGAACCACTGCGGAGCCCTGTGCATGAAAGATCTCTGACCCAGCGAGGTCCGGCGCCTGGGGACATGGAAAGTCTGGTATTGAGAACTGCATGTTGACTGGGTGCTGCTGTTGGCAGTAAGGAGACTTGCAACACCTGGTGGCATGAGTCCGAGAAGAGCTTTTTTGGCTATCAGACAGGTCTGGTATTGTATTCTACTAATGAGAGGTAGCCATCCAGTCTTGGTGTAAAGGTCATAGGTGTGCGTTAGGCGGTCAGCCCCCGTGAGAAGTCTACAGGCCTTGTTAAGTGATTAAGGATTGCTTTCTGTTTGTTTGGGGGTAGGTGATTGGGTGTATTACATAATAGTTGACCAGTGTTTCTGTTTTGTGGATTACTCTTCTGTATTTTTTGGGGAGGGGGTTGTGTGTTAAATGATGACTGACCGGGGTGGAGGGCACTAAGTGTATTACACAATAGCTGACCAGTGATTCTGTTTTGTGGATTACTTTTCTGTTTGTTTGGGGGAGGGATTAGATGTGTTACATAATGGTTAACCAGTGATTCTGTTTTGTGGATTAGTTTTCTGTTTGTTTGGGGGGATATTAGGTGTGTTACATGTACACTTGGCCTGAACTTGTTTGAAGCCCTTGCTGGATAGCCCAACAGCTTTTCTCTGGAGGTAGGCATACCATAGCATCTCATTGCTGCCAAAGTCACACAGGTCACGAGGAAGGGGGGAGGGTTAGGAGACAGGAATTTGCAGCACTTGCTGACAGCTGCTTGACTTTTCAAGCAGAAATGGTTAAAGCATTCACTGATTTGTTGAGGGGGGTTATAGCAATAAACCCTTTAAACAGGAGGCTAATACTCTTTTTTTACACTCTTGTAGCTCCACAGGAAAGGCTTGGCATTCAGAGGGATCTGTATGTGTCTTCACTGTGGAAAGAACCTTTTAACTGTGCCTGCTGACAGGCCGACGCTCCTCCCTACTCCAGCTGAGAAGAAAGGCCAGTTTTGAAGTAGGTTTTAAATATCCACTCTTATGTTGGCCCGTGGACAACATGTTACTTTGAAGCAGTTTTGTTTGCAGAAGTGTTTGCCGCAACTGTGAAAGGTGGTGGGATAAGAACCCGTTGAAAACCCACCAGCAACTGCATGTGTGCCAAAGGAATTCCTCTGCCAGCTGAACAGCAACTCTTCATATTCTGTTTCTCATGCTACATGTTTTTGTATCTCGTTTTATAAATATTTATATGTTTCAGTCCATCACTTTTATCCTTTGCTCTCAAGAAAGCAAACTGCTACCATATGCCATCCTTTACATGAAAATATCTTGGCTCGTTGGCATCCCAGTGAATTTGCAAGCAGACTGGTTACTCCTAGCGGAGCAGCTCAAATTCCAAAAGGATAGAAAAAGGGGATGGGGAGGGTGCAATTCAGGGTGAGCCAAACACAGTCATAGTGTATACACAGCTGGTCCTGACTAGGGTCACAGCTTCGCCCCCTGCTGGGTATCTCTGCACACGCTGCTGATACTGAATAGGGTCACAGCCCCACCACCCGTGGTGTGTATGGCTGTACACACAGACCTATTCTAACTGGGGCTCTATTCTACCTGGGGTCACAGCCCTGCCCCCTGGTGGGTGTTTTACACGCAGCTGATACTGACTAGGTTCACATCTCTATGCCCCCTGATGGGTGCCTCTGTACACACCGATGATCCTGTTTGGGGTTACTGCCCCACCACCCCTGGTGTGTATCACTGTACACACCGATGAACCTGACTAAAGTCACAGCCCTACTGTCCCTGGTGGGCATTTCTGTACACACTGACAATCCTAACTGGAGTCACAGCCCTATCGATCCCTGGTGTGTATTGCTGTATGCATGGTCGATTCTCACTGGGGTCGCAGTCCTGCTGCCTCTGATGTGTATCGCTGTACACATTGACTTATTCTAACTGGGGTCACAGGCCTTCTGCCCCCTGGTGGGTATCTTTGTACACATGGCAAGCCTTGACTGGGATCCCAGCCCTGCCACCCCCAGCATGTGTCACTGTAGACATGCCCGATCCTGACTAAAGTCACACTCCTGGTGTGTATCACTTTACACACTGATAAGCCTGACTAGAGTCACAGCCCCACTGCCCCTGGTTGGAAGTTCTGCACACAATGGCGATCCTGACTGGGTTCACAGCCCTGCTACCCCTAGTGGGTATTGCTGTACACACTGGCGATCCTGACTGGGTTCACGCCCCCGATACTGGTGGGTATGACTGTACACATGGCTGATCCTAGCTGTCCTATGATTGACAGCCCCACCCTCCCCTATGTGGGTATTTCTGTATACATGGCCAAGCCCATTTGGAGTTACAGTCCCTCTGCTCCTAGTGGGTATAGCTGTACACACTGACCTCTCCTGACTGGGGTCACAGTCCTGCCACCTCAGGGGGTACAGCTTTACACACAGATTGCTGTATAAATGATCAAGCCTGACTAGGATATTCACATTTGTACATTGTTATACACACTATGGGCTGGATATTCAAAAGGGTTGCGCCTGCGCAAGTCCGAAATTGTGCCATTCTGCCATATTCAGCAGGAGGCAGTTGCGCCCCCCCAAGTCAAGCTGAGCAACAGCGCAATGCTAATGAAGGCCTGCTCAACCGGAGGGGGAGGAACCATGCATAAACTGCACAGCCGATATTCAGCGGGCTGTGCAGAAGTTGCAGGTGCAACCCCAACCTGTGCCTGCACAACTTTGAGCAAAAAAAAGGAGTAAATCGAGGGCCACCCACAGGTGAGCTGCCGCATTGCAGGCGCACACAGCAGCTGCCACCTGTGGGTGCCTCGACTTATCCCTGTGCCCCCCACAGCCCAATCGCGGCATAATAGTAACCCCTCCCCGACTGGCCCGATCGGGCATGTAGTAACCCCTCCCGACTGGCCCGATCACGGGCATAAATGAAGTAACCACCCCTCCCCGACTGGCCTGATCGCGGGCAAACCCATAGTAATCCCCCAACCTCGACTGGCCCGATGCGGGCAAACCCATAGTAATCCCCCACCCCCACTAGCCCGATCGCGGGCAAAACAGAGTTCAACCTCCCCAGAACATATCCTGGTGGTCCAGTGGACATGGCCCGATCGCGGGCATTAGAGTCCACCCCAAGGTCCATGTACCCTGAGATCTAGTGGCCTCACCCCACCCACCCACAGGCCCACCACCCCGCTCCCCGCCAGCCGGCAGCATCCCACCCGCCTGCCGCCCGCCACCTCACCATCTCGACTGCGGTTGGCTGCATGCCCATTGGTTCAGAGTAAGAGCCAATGGCTGCAGCCTACCGCCAATCAGCGGCTGGCGAGTGGATGCTGCCCGGCTGGCGGGGGAAGCGGGTGGTAAAACTCTAAGAGTGAGTAAATGAGGCACTACCACCGGTCATGAACTCGAAAGTGATGTGCCGGCGATCGCTCATCACTGGACCCCAAGATATTCAGAAGAGACCATTCTGCCAGCGATCCGGGCTAGTGAAGGAGGATATGGGTTGCGCGGTCCCGAGCCAGTTGAGAGTACTCACATGCCAGCGTCGGACCCGTCGAGAAGAAGTGCCATGCCACAATCAGCCAGTCGGAGAGGGTTACTACATGCCGATCGAGCCAGTCGGGGAGGGGGTTACTACATGCCCGCAATCGGGCCAGTCAGGGGAGGGGTTACATATGCCCGCGATCGGGCCAGTCAGGGGTGGGGATTAACAGTTATGCCCGCGATCGGGCCAGTCGGGGGAGGGGGATTACAACAGTTATGCCCGCGCATCGAAGGTGGCGCCGGTCCTCGACGGCTGCTGCCTGGCAGGGCGCCAGGCGCAAGTCCTCGGGGATCGGCGCACCTGCATGCTAATGGCATGCAAATGGGGCCATAAATAGATGCAAATGGCCCCGCCTGCACCTTGCATGAATTATGGCCCCATTTGCATGTCACCTTTTGAATATCGGAAATTTGACGCATGGCGCAATGGAACTTGCGCCACCGCATCTTGAATGATCCACTCTGACCACTTGCGGTGGCGCAAGTTCCACTGTGCCATGCACAGTGGCTGTGGCCGGGGGGTGATATTCAAAGGAGTTGCTCAATAGCGCAACTCCATTGAATATTGCCCCGGCCACACCCCAGCGCAACTATTTTGTGCAGCGCAAGGGCTTGTGCCACAGAATGGCGCAGTTTGAATATCCAGCCCACTGTTTTCTTCCCCATATAGGTTTTTTTTTTGCTTTTACTTTTACTTTTAATCTCCTTCTGGCAACTTGCACGCTTGGGGACTCGTCCACTTCAGCTAGTGTCCACACCCTTTCCACCAGTCCACAGAACAGCCCAAGCATGGGGCAGAATGATTGTCCAGCATGCTGCTGACCCAGGTTTAGTAGTGGATCCAGGGAGTCAGACAGTAGGGGGCTGGTCACTGCTGCATGGCAGTGTTCCTAGCCAGGGGATGGAGGGGCCCAGGTTCCAGCACTCTAGGGTCCCCTGCAGGGGCCAAGGGAGTTTGTCTCCCTGCAGGACATGGCTTACTTATGACTGCGGTAATGTGCATGGGGACACATGTACTATACCAGGGTGCTGGGGAGTGGGGAGGCCAGGGAGAAAAACAGAAAATCTCTGGGGCTGGCGCCATGGCGCCGAGTGATGGGAGATTGCTTGGCATGCTGGTGATCTGTGTTTCATCCGTGCCCAGGACAACAGAAGTGGAGCCCAGTGGGGGGGGGTTTAGGAGCATCCGTTTGGATGCTCTCCTCCCTCAGAGGGAGGGTGCAGGCCTGCACTGCTTCTAGAGCGGCTCCTGGTAGTCCCCAATGGAGGCACACTTGGTGGTGTGGGTGACCATGTGCCACTGTGCATCCTTCCCAGGAGGCCACATGCATGCAGTGTGGGGGGGGTGGGGGAATGGAAGTGCCTACTCAGCCAACCGGATGACAGTCGCCTGAGTCCTCTCGTGCCACGCAGCCCTGGTGAGCAACCTACAGAGCTGATCCCCCACCGTGCATCCAGCATAGATTTGGACCCTATCTCCCTTCTCGTGGGCCCTAGGAGGGGGCCCCCCCCGGCAAAGGGATATGCCGGGTTGGCCGAGGCATGGCATAGTAGGGGAAGCAGCGCAATGGCAGTGAAGGGGCCAACTTGGCAGGTGGGGGAGTCCCTTAGCAGCCTGAAGAAGTGACCAGTCAGGGGGCGCAGGAAGAAGCAAAAAAAAGATAGAAAATCTATGAGCGGTGGTGGCCATCGGTGATGGTGCCGATGTTCTTGATCCACGGAGAGTGGAGGCCGGGACTAGGGGTACCATGAGTAAGCCTGAAGCAGGCATAAGGAATCCACCAGTGGTCAAGAAGCTATTTAGAAAGAAAAAAAACCCAAGAACAACACGACCATCTCCAGATTAGTTCTGTTGGCCAGGAGACACCCAATGGGGACCCCCCATGTCTGGCCCCACCTCTGGAATTGCCATTCAGTTTACCTTAAAGGCTGGGAGAAGATGGGCAGTGATCCTTTGGCTAGTGGCATGGTGGTGTGTACAGTGGTATAATGGAAACTAGTGGCACCTTTCTTTTCTTGCTTTTTGGACCCCCCCACCTTCATTCAATACATGTACTGTCTGTGAGGTTCCAAACCTGGGGTGGGCAGGATTTTGTGTGATCACCTCCTCTCCATAGCTAGGGAGCACCAACTCGGCAGAGCTCCCATGGCTCCGCACTACTCCCATGCTCCGCTTCTGCTCCCATGGCTCCACACTGCTCCTATGGCTTCACACTGCTCCTAAGACTGCTCCCATGGCTTCAAGACTGCTCCCATGGTCTAAGACTGCTCCCATGGCTCCGCGACTGCCCCATGGCCCGCACCGCCTCCCATGGCTCCGCACTGCCCTATGGCTCCAGACTGCCCTATGGCTCCACACTGCTCCTATGGCTCTGCTGTTCCTATGGTCTGCACTGCTCCTATGGCTCGACTGCTCCTATGGCTCGCTGCTGCTCCTGTGTTCGCACTTTTCTCCCATGGCTCCGCACTGCTCCCTATGGCTCCGCTGCTCCTATGGCTCCGCGTTGCTCCTATGGCTCCACACTGCTCCTATGGCTCCGCACTGCTCCTATGGCTCCGCACCGCTCCTATGGCTCCGCACTGCTCCTGTGGCTCTATGAGCCCAGATCAGGTTCAGGTCACTGCATACAAGTGATATGTTCCACCTGGGTCACTTGACTGCACTCTTTTATCCCCCGTGGCAGTTATACGCTCTACCTGTATCACTGGGCTGTGCTCCAGTGTCCTCACTGTAATGATATGTTGCGTCTGTGCCAATTTACCAGGCTCTGTCGCCCACATGGTAGCGATTCACTTCACCTGTGTAACTGGGCTGCACTCTGTTACCCACATGGTAGGATACGCCCCCCCTGTGTCACAGGCCAGGTTCCATCAGCCACACAGTAGCAATATGTACCAGCATGTCACTGGGCCAGACTCAATTGTCTTCACAGTATCTATATGCTCCACCTGTTTCACTGAGCCAGGCTCTGTTGCCCACGCGGTAGCGATAAGCTCCCCATGTGTCACAGGCCCGGGCCCTATCACCCACACAGTAGCGATATATTCCACCTGTACCATTGGGCAAGGCTCGATTGTCCTCACAGTAGCAATACTCTTCTTCTATGTCACAAGGCTGGGCTCTATCACCCACTCAGTAGTGATACATTCCATCTGTATCACTGGGCCACACTCTGTTACCCACATGGTAGTGATACACTCCCTCTGTGTCACAGAGTTGGGTTCCATCACCCACACAGTAGCGATACGTTCCACCTTGTATCACTGCACTGCACTCCATCGCCCAGATGGTAGTGATACACTCCACCTGTATCACAGAGCTGGTCTCCATCACACACACGATAACGATACATTCCCTATGTGACACAGAGCTGGACTGCATCACTCAGACAGTAGTGATACAGTCCACTTTTGTCACTAGACTGGGTTCTGTTGCTCACATGGTAGCAATACACTCTACCTGTATCACTGGTACAAGTTCCATTGCCCACGTGATAGCAATATGTTCCACCTGTGTCACGGAGTCGGGCCCCATCACCCTCACGGTACCAGTATGTTCCACTTGTGTCACTGGGATGGGATCTATCACCCTCACAGAAGTAATATGTTCTACCTGTGTCATGAGGCTGGGCTCTGTTGCCAAAACGGTAGCAATACAGTCCACCTGTGTCAAGGAGTCCGGTTCTGTCACCCAGATGGTAGCAATATGTGCCACCTGTGTCATGGAGTCAGGCTCGATCGCCCACATGGTAGCAATATGTGCCACCTGTGTCATGGAGCCAGGCTCGATCACCCACATGGTAGCGATATGTGCCACCTGTGTCATGGAGTCAGGCTCGATCGCCCACATGGTAGCAATATGTGCCACCTGTGTCACTGGGCTGGGTTCCATTATAGAGCGTTTGATTTTGGCACAAAAAATTGTTGAGATTGGTTTGTCAGTATAAAGGCATTTTCTGAAAACATGGACAGTTTTTCCAAGTACCAGTAATAATCAGAGTAATAGTGGATAATCCTAGAGCCTGTGTGCCTCGGAACTGTCACTGCTTTCTGACGGGATCAGTAGTGATCTCTGAGCGCCACATACATGGAAGCACAGCATCAAAAAGAGCTAGAAGATGAACCACGTAGTAACATAGTACAATAGTAATTTAAGCTTGGAAAATGGTCCCTAGGTCTGTCATTTCTTCCCACCACTTCATAAGCAGGAATGGAATACTATGCTGTGAAAACACATACCAGTTTATATCCACTCTGCTACCCCGGCTACCCGGTGATTCCCTTGGTAAGCACAAATATGTCTATGCTAACCTTGAAGACCTGTTCTATCTTCATGTCCATTTTCTCCCCTGGAAGGATGTTTAATATGTTCACCACCCTCTTGGGGAATACGTGCTTCCTAATGTTACCCCCTCCACGGTTATATTCTTTTTCAAACATTTAAAGAAGAAATATAAGTAATGGTTAGAAAATGGCAAACAACATTCTTGTCAGATGATTGGCTGACAGGCTCCCAGAGCTGGGCAATTATTTTTCAATAGATGCCTTCCGAAAAACAAGTGCCAGGTACTGCCAGTTTCAGTTTGAAAAATCTTTTGGCACCATATTTTTTCCCTCACTAAGTGAGAGACTGAGCGGGAGAGCCCAACCCTTGAATCCTCAAACCACCACTCCTCTCACAAAGAAACCTAAAATTGAAGCAAAAAATAAAATAAAAAAAATACACAACAAGAAAACAGCCCATCTTCGTCTCCTCCAGCCAGAAAATCGCACCCGACGGAGGTATTCAAAATGCTCCTGTCCCGACCTCCGATCCCCATGCTTACAAACGTTCCAACCTGACTGCCGGGCTCCATCTAACGGGCACTGTTCATAGAAGTCCCGCTCCTGCCCTGCTCACTGCACTTCAGACTCCAACATAAAAGACTTACCTACCAGCTTAAATACTTGCCACTTCACTTGCCAAAGTCTTGCGATTCTTTTTTTTTAAATGTCACCCGATTCTTGCACTGTCACACGCTGCTGTGATCTTGGAGCATAAAACTACAACTCCCATCAAACCGTGGGGCACAAATCAACATCAGCCAAACAAGCTCCACTAATCAGCAGCACCCTCTATTCCTCTATTGGACTGTGCGGCTCAACACAGGAACTACTTCACAAAAAAAAGAGTTTTATTCTATTTTTAAAATATATTAGACTTGTTCTTAATCACAATTCTGTTTAATTAGAAATACTACATGTGAGCCATTTTCTAAGCACAATAGTACCCTCCAGGGTGGGCATTATTGGGAAATACCGGACCTTCCAGGGGCTATAAGGCCCTCTGCCTGTAGCATCAGGCCTCATTATGCCCCTGGGCGGTCCGGTATTTCCCAGTGATGTCCACCCTGTTGAATATTATTGCTTACATAATCCACTCCAGGGTGAGCGGTCATGCTCTGATATATGCATGCCTTGGGTGTGTTGTGAGTCACGAGGCTGCAGGCTGAGTGTGTTCAACCTCCCAAGGTGTGCGTTTGTCAGAGCATGACTGCACAACCTGTAGTGGATTATCTGCCATATAAAATGTCCAGAAGGTTCTGAGGGATGAAAAGGAGGGCAGGTAGGTGTGTGGCTGTTGTGGAGTAATGCGCGGTGGTGTGTTTCATCCAGTCAGGAGAGTGGATTTTACAGATTTTTCGTATCTACTTTATAAAATACTTTATAAACCTCTTTACCAACGAGGTACAATAAGGTACAGCCTAGATATATATACATTTATTACATGGAAGCAACATTCTCCTGCTTCCTGTGGAGTGTAGATTGCTTTGGGGTACAGCTTGTGTAAAAGGTGCTCTTACCTTTGATCAGTGGTTTACAAACATGGCCACAGTTTTACGATCCGAACTGAACATGGAAAGGATTGGGAACGGGTAATTTTGTATCTTTAAACATGGGAGATAAATTACAAGCAATCAGACAGGGGAGACTAAGGGAATAAAGAGATTTATTGTGGTCCTCTCATTGTTACTGGATCAAGGGAGATCATGCCAGCTGTCATGGGAGGGAGGGGGAGGGGTAGAGAGCCCTTCGGTGCTACAGTGGATAAAGATCATGTGATCATGCTCAACATGTTTGTTCTACTTTTTAACCAATCCAATACTGAAGGGCCAGTTCTCAGATTTTACAAGAGGAGTGACATTTCTTTGTTTTTTTGGGGGGGGGTTGTTAGTTATTGTGAAATGAAAGCAGAAAAGCCCCTTAGCCTGGAGCTGTTTATACTAGGCCACCTCCTGCCGTGTTAGTTTGCTGGCTTGTAAAGGCAGAATCTGACCTTTTTGTCAGAATATGGGTGTTTGGGGCATTTGTTGCCAAAATGGATGTCCTACCCGAAGAGAATCTGGGCTAGGTGTAGGTCCCAGCACTGAAACAGTATAGGATTATATAGCATAAAATGTTTCTAAGGATGTGACACCTTTACTTCATTTAACATATTTTATTTTTCTCAGTAAGATTTTCCGGGAATTTGAGGGTTAATCAGTAAATCCTAGTTTTCCATGAAAAAGCGATTAGATCAGCATTTAGAGTTGACAATTCATTAATGAGATTCGTCAGCATGTGGTCTGTGTGTCCAGCCAATGCATAGGTGACGGAACCTATGGGCGAGCCCCCCTGCCCCATTTTTGCCCATGAGCATTCAAAGTACCCTTTTAGCACATGCAAGGTCAGAAGGGAAGCAATTACTACAGCCTCACCCACCCCCACTTTTCCCTGTGTTCCAGCACCTATGGTCCAATTGGGAGGGAAAAGGCTTGCTCTCATTAGCAGATTAATAAAGGAAGAATGCTTCTGGCACATAGTAACAGGGATACTGAGATGTGAGAGAGCAGAGCAGAGCAGAAAGCCGAGGGGAGGTGTTCAAAGAAAGCAGCTGTTGGGGAGTTGCATGTAGGTTAAAGTCTAAATGGTGGGGTGGTTTTCCCCTCCTAATTGCTGCAGCCCCACATTCTGCTGCTCCTGTCCTGCCCTTGCTGTGACTGCCTGCATTATCCCTCTATGGGTAACGCAAGATGTCTTCTCACAGATCACATAGGTTCTTTGTATTTTAAATTAATTTCCTAATTTGGGCTCACTGTGACCCAGACACGTGAGATCATGTAAAGCTAGCGCCCCCCCCCCCCGGCTAAGATACAGATGTGGCACACTGATGAGTCCAAACATGGATGAAACACGTGTGAAAGGGTCTGCTGTTCTCAGCCTTTGCAGATGGGTTGAGAGGCCCTTTGGCACCATTCAGCTGTGCTCTCAGTGGGCCGGCCAGTTCCTTCATGGTGATCTGTATGTACATGCCACGATGCTGCGCATTAGTGGGGTATATGTAATTTTGTATATCCCATGGATAACCAGGCTCAGAACTGATTGTGCGCTGCTGTCTCTCTCTGTCTTTCGAATAAAGATCAAAGGCTCCCAAACAGATGTCAGCCATGGAGGGAAATTCAGCTAGCTCTCCTCTGGGAATTAGTCCATTCTCTTAAAGCCACAGTGCATGATAGTGGTGAAAATTGTGACCTATATTTTTAAATGCCAGCAGCGTAGCTGTAAACACCTGTCGCGCTCATGCATACTCTTTTTTTGAATTTAGCCAAGTTCAGAGGTACTGTACATTCAGTGTGAGGGATTCGGCTGCACGATGTCACTGCTGCTGTTAGTGATAAACTTTCAGCAAGGTTTGAAGTTCTATACTGCTGATAACTTGAAAAGTTCCAGCTCAGACTTTGATGTTTAAATGCAACTTAGGAAGCATTGCTTCAAATAGACAGAATGAATTATGAACATCCACTGCAGCTTTGTGTGTGTGGGGCGGGGGGTTCTGTAGTCACTGCTTGATGTCCTTTGCCATAGCATGCTTTCCTGTATAGGAAGCTTAGTTTAGCAGCAGAGCTGCAGTCTACCAAGCAGTAGTGGGTAGGGGTCCTAGGTTTGATCCCCAAAGTGGAAGTATTTTTTTCTGTCTCATTACAATTTTTACAACAGTTCTTTTACAACAATACTTGCCAATTTGCCCTATCTGCCCTTTATTCCACCCACCACTGTGACCTATACTGCTGTCATGGTTGGCTCTCCTTACAAGGTCGCTATGAATACACCCTAGGCTGCTTTTTGGATACTATCATTAGAAGTGTCCCCGCTTCTCCTGTCAGTTCCACACCACGCCAAGGTGTCTCTGCTCCTCTGCTGTCCCTCCCCTGGAGGATCTGAGAACCTCAACCAAAATGGGTGGGAATGCCCTCTTGGTAGTGGCCCCCACCCTATAGAATGGGCTACCCATACCTCTCAGAGCTTCTAGCACGTATACCACCTTCAAACTCAATCTCAAATCATGGCTCCTAGCAAAAGACACTTGTAACTGTCTGCTTAGATAGCACAACCCCCCAAGCTTGTCCTGTTCCCTCCTCTGCTAACCTGACCCATTCTCCTCCTTCTGAACTTGGTTGGCTAGACTTTATTTCTCTCAGGGGACACTACCCTAAACCTCCATTCGCACTTAACCACTGCATTTGTTCTGCTCTGTGAACCACTTGTAATGTAATAAATGTATCCATGCATCTCTCTAGTAGACTGCAACCCTGGAATTTGTGCATCAGTCTGTATGTATTTTCATTTCTGTTTTGTTAGTGCTAGTACTCATGTTACCACTTGTTTGCTTCATTCCTTCTGTAAATTAATTGTATCCTGTACTGTACCTTATCTGTAAATTATTGTATCCTGTAATTCAAGTTATTCTGTGCCACCACTGAATTTCAATTTATGTCCTGTATGTTATGTCATTTGTGCCACTTCTGTGGCCTAGGTCGTGCCTGAAAACGGTCCCCTGGATCAGTGCACTTACCCGGTTACCAAAGACTTAAATAAATAAATAAATGTATGTAATATGAAAGAAATTGTTAGATGCCATGTCTACTGATTGTGATATACTTTCAGAAAAGCTTGAAGTACTATATTGTTGATAACGTGAAAAGTTCCAGCTCAGACTTTGAAGTTTAAATGCAATTTGGGAAACACTACTTTAAATAGACTGACTGTTGATTACGAACATCCACTGCAGCCATGTAGGGTAGAGTCAGCACTCAGTGTTGGATGTCCTTTGCCACAGCATGTATCCCTTGTATAAAAAGATTAGTACAGCAGTGGAGCTAAAGGCTACCAGGCAGCAGAGGACAGGAGTACTGGGTTTAATCCCCAGTGTGGAACTTTTTTTCTTTTTTACTACACTATACCTAAAATGAGATAAATTGTTAGATGTCATTGCTGATTTTAGTGATAGACTTTCAGCAAGGTTTGAGGTTCTGTATTGCTTGATAACTTGAAAAGTTCCAGCTCAGACTTTGAAGTTTAAATGTAACTTGGGAAACACTACTTTAAACAGACAGACTGTTAATTATGAACATGCAGTGTATCTGTGTAGGGCGGTGTCTGCATTCAGTGTTGGATGTTCTTTGCCACAGCATGCAATTACTGTATAGGAAGCTTAGTACAGCAGTAGAGTTGCAGGCTACCAAACAGTGGAGGGTAGAGGGCCTGGGTTCGATCCCTGGTGTGGAACATTTTTTTTTTCTGTCACACCACAATTTATGTACTATGAAATAAATTGTTAGATGTCACTGCTGATGTTAGTGATAGACATTCTGCAAGGTTTGAAGTTCTATATCGCTGATAACCTGAAAAGTTCTAGCACAGGCTTTGATGCTCAAATGTAGCTTGGGAAACACTACTTTAAACAGACTGTTATGTAGGAACATCCATTGCAGCTGTGTGGGGGGGGGGGTCTGCACTCACTGTTAGATGCCCTTTGCCACAGTATGCATCAACAGTTTAGAAAGTTTAGTACAGTGGTCAAGCTACAGGCTATCATCAGTAGAGGTAAGGGGCCCTGGGTTTGATCCCCAGAGTGGAACCTTTTTTTGTTTCTTGCACAATTTTTGTAGCATGTGAGAAATTGTTGGATGTCATTGCTGATGCTACTGCTAGACATCCAGCAAGGTTTGAAGTTCTGCATGTAACACTGTGCTCTTTGGACAATGCCTGAAGGGCTGGTATCTCTCTCTTCAATGCTTATACCTTGGCACACTGTGCTCTTTGACAATGCCTAGCTGGGCTGAATCCAACTTTCTGTTGGCGAATGATTTGTCCTAACCCACTGGTTGTACATTACCCAAGTTGCATTTAAACCTCAAAGTCTAAGCTGGAACTTTTCAAGCTATCAGCAGTGCGAACTTCAAACCTTGCTGGACATCTAGCAATAGCATCTGCAATGACATCTAACAATAGGTTACCAAGTAGTAGAGGATAGAAGACCTGGGTTCAATCCCCAGAATGGAACTTTTTTTCTTTCTCACTATGGTTGATAGATGCTGAGTCTCAGACCCTGTCCCCCCAGCCACTTCCCTTGTCATTGCCAGGGAAACCTGTCAGCCTTCTTTCTGGCCACATAATTATTTCATATAGACCTTTGTTGGCAACTTTAGTATCATTGGTACCTTGATTTATTCTGTTTTAGATTGTTCCTTTCCTTCTGTCTTGTATAATACCCTTCTTTTCCCATATCAAGTCTGCTTTAACACTTTTTTTTTCACATTTGAAGTAATATCACGAGCACTCCTTTTAATATGATTCAGACCGGGTTTTCATCAGTATTCTCAGCTGTTTTTGTACATCTGTTGTCCCATAAAGTTAGAGAGCACTGTCTGCTGCATGCTAGTTCATCTTAGACACAAGAAAATGAATCTTCAACAAGGGTTGTTCAGAAATATCAAAGGATACTGATAAAAACCTGAACCGAGCCATATAGGAGCACTGCTGTTACTATTTCAAATGTAAAACACAAGTGTAAAGCAGAATAAAAATGGGAAAAGAAGGGTAATGTACATGTCAGGAGGTAAGGGGCAATCTAAAATGGAATAAAAAAGTACAATTCAGAATTGTTAATGTTATCATGCACTACTGAATTAAAGTGCATACTGTCATATTATTCAGTATTACCACGCCATAACACTTTTAATCCAGCTCGAAGGGCATTTTTTTTCTAGGGTGAGGGGTTGGGGGATCCTTTTGTGGGGCACTGTCCCACTGAAACTTTGAAAAATCAGTCAGGGTATAGTGGGGGAAATTAGGTATATAGTATGCAGATACCAATTCATCTCACTAAATATGGTTTACATGTTACCCCCTGTTTTGGCAAACTGAAAGGCAGCCAAAAGCTCTCAATATATCTTTATATAGTTTATCAATGGCATCTGCATGCATGGAACAGCCTTCCTGAGGAGGTCATAGAGTCAAAAACAGTGGGGGAATTCAAGAATGCATGGGACAGACAGAAGGCAATTCTAGTGGGGGGTAAGAGGAAGTAGGCTGTTGGTTAACTAGGATCTGCAGCTTATCCATTAAGTAGGGAAATGGGCAGACTAGGTGGGCCAAGCGGTTCGTATCTGCTGTCAAATTCTATGTTTCTATGTTATATGCATTTAGGAAACATTAAAACAATGCATTTTGTACCTGCTATTTCTAAAAAGGCACTACGAGCATGCCAACCCAATGTGTGTGTGCAGCGTTTTGTGCTGCATTGTAAAGATGCTGTTTAAAATAAATTTGTGTTGTGTTGTATATATGTGCAGAATACTATGTCCGAGGTGACAGAAGAGGAGAATGGGTGCAGTGGCATCTGTGAGCCAGAGGAGGGCAGCAGTATATCACAGGATGACTCTGATGTTTGTAGGGACCTAATGGAGAGAGACTCCGAGAGTTGGAGGTAAGGACAGATTGGTGGTGGTGGGGGGGAGCTGATATTCATATCATATAGGCTAATGTCCTCACTGGGCCAGTCACATTCTCTGTGTTGAAGTTCTTTTCCTGACAACCCTATTCTATAGGAGGTTCATTAAAACACAATGGGCCCTCGGCATTAAGGTTACTTGGAACACAGAGCACTAAGAAATGTCCTAAACCGTCTATATAGCAGTGTGTGTGTGTGTGTGTGTGTGTGTGTGTGTGTGCGTGTGTGTGTATATATATACACACACACACACACACACACATCATCTGCAGCAGTGAGTAGGGAAATGGGCAGACTAGGTGGGCCATATGGTCCTTATCTGCTGACAGATTCTGTGTTTCTGTGTATCCAGGTTTAGTCAGCTGGTGAGTGGGGCATGAACAGTGGACAAGTCCCCCAACGAGACAACCTCCTCACCTCCGCAGCCCACACTGCATGTTATGATAACTATAATCAGTGGTGTCATCAGAGTGTTTCTGCGGCAGTGATGTAATGAGAGGAAAAAAACAGAGAAATGTACTTTTACAAAGAGCCTTTCCTAGGCACTGTCCCAAAGTGTTTTATAGTACATTAACAGTTACTACAACCATTAGGCATGCATTGAAAGGCTATGTTTGAGACTGAGGGAGGTGAAGGAAATCTCAGAGGGGTTAATTACAGACAAGGCTAAGGACAGAGAGACTGGAGTTTGCTCAGTCACACAGTGATTAAGTGGCAGTTCTTGGCTTCAGACCTGGGTCTCTGAGTTCACAGCTCTGTGTTCGAACTCCTAGGCTACAATGTTAATATCTACCAGCATACCAAGTCCAGGATCACAAATCTGCAATTACTATTTTTATTCCCATTTTTCCCAAGGCAACTTTGACCTTAACCTTTCTCTGTAGTCCGCAAGCCTGACATCCACTTGCACAACCATTCTGCCTGAGCGCCGGCTCACTAATGATGGGCCCTGGGTGGTCTTATTCCACCTCCTTACCATCCCACTTGTATAATGATTCTGCCTGAGTGCCTGTTCACCACCATTGGTCCCTGACTAGTCTTATTCCCTTTCCCACCATCAGTCAGTGCCTTCTCCCTCTGCTAATACTTCCCTTCCTGATGTCACTGGATGGTTGGGCTAGCTTCTCAGAGGTGAACCCCCTTGGTGGACTTCTTCCTCCTCCTCCTCCTATGAGCAGATGGATCAGTAGTGGGTGAGCTTCTTTGATCCAGGGGACCAGCTGAGGGGTTGGAATGACCCCTTGTAAGTGTGGTGCCAGCCATACATCTCAGCCTTTTTATTGGGGGGGGTGGGGGGAGTGCTCACCACAGAGGAGTGGTGCTTGCCTTTTAGGGCAGGGGGGAATGCACACCACAGAACTGAGGTACTTGGCTCCCCAGGAAGGGGGATGGGGGCCAGCCGGCATTCTTGTACCCCCAGTCAACCCATTATGGAAAGGCATTTGCACTGGCTGTCCAGACAGCAGCTCCACACCTTTCTGGCCGTAAGAAAGGGCACTGCCATAGAGTACCCAGATGTCAGGGTGGGAGACACGAGGAATAAAAATGGTATCTGAGAAATTGTTTGGTAATAGGCAGATTTTGATTGGTGTGGGCCATCACCCTTGCTTTAAAGGCCCCCTTACGACATGGGTCGTGCTTGAACATAGGCAGGTCAAATTGCCTAACGCACTTACCCAGTCACCAAAAGCTAATAAATAAATAAATAAATGGCTGCTGTGCCTTTATTCCCTGTGTGCGGTGCATCTCTTGTCCACTAGGGGGCATTTTGCTGAGTAAAAACGAGCTGAAACTAATATCCTGGTTTCAGTAAAAGCAAAATGCTGGCTAGCTATGTATTTTCATATAAAAAGGAATCAGTTGTAAAAAAGCTACATCAAGGCAATAGTTAGGGTTGCAACACAAAGCCAAAATGGAAGGAAAATGCAAGGTTAGGGTAACCATTCTCCTGGATCCTAGTGATTACGTGGCAGTGTGGTGTTCCTAGGGTTTGAACGATTGCTCTTAGCAGTGCTCTTACCCTAACCTCAACACTGTCTATCAAGGCATGGGAATACTAACACAGAAGCACAGAACAGGTCTCATGGCCCATCAGGTCTGCTCAGTTCCTAGCCAAGTCTCCACCAGGCAAGCACTGGCTGGTCCTTACGTGGTGCCCATATGCTGTGGTTCTGCACTGGCTGGTCCTTACGTGATGCCCGTATGCTGTGGTTCTGCATGGCTGGTCCTTACGTGGTGCCCGTATGCTGTGGTTCTGCACTGGCTGGTCCTTACGTGGTGTCCGTATGCTGTGGTTCTGCACTGGCTGGTCCTTACGTGGTGCCCGTAGGCTGTGGTTCTGCACTGGATGGTCCTTATGTGGTGCCCATATGCTGTGGTTCTGCACTGGCTGGTCCTTACGTGGTGCCCGTATGCTGTGGTTCTGCACTGGCTGGTCCTTACGTGGTGCCCGTATGCTGTAGTTCTGCACTGGCTGGTCCTTACGTGGTGCCCATATACTGTGGTTCTGCACTGGCTGGTCCTGACGTGGTGCCCATATGCTGTGGTTCTGCACTGGCTGGTCCTTATGTGGTGCCCATATGCTGTGGTTCTGCACTGGCTGGTCCTTACGTGGTGCCCGTATGCTGTGGTTCTGCATGGCCCAATCCTGTTGCCTACATTTGTACCATCCCCCCCCCCACTAGTCATTTTCAGCAATCCTGTGTGCCTGTCCCACGCTCTCTTAAAACTATCATCTGTTTTTACATCGACCAGCTCCTCTGATCAACTGTTTCACTTTGTTACCACCCTCTCTGGGAAGAGGCTCCGCTTCATGTCCCTCCTTTTTTTTTTTTCTAATGGGACTCCTAGAAGGCTGAATGACTGAGGAACCCAGATCTAGAAGTGAAGTAAGAAGTTGGGGGGCCGTGTGTCATCATGCCTACAGGTCCCCCCATTTTCCCCTTTAGGTCCCCCCTCACCCCACCGCTGTGGGACCACTTGGCAGTGTTACTCCTGTTCAAGCCAGTCAGCCAGCCAGCAAGAGGACCTGTACAACAATTAATCCCCCATACCCCAAGCTTCCAGACCTGGAGCTGGGATTCTGATGAGGATCAAACATGGGCGTCCCCTGTGGCAATGTACTCTGCCATTCCAAACAGGGCTCCAAAAACAGTGGAGCTGAGGAAAATCAGAGCACCAGATTGGGACCCTAAAACTGGGTGATCCAGTCCAGGATCGCCTTGTTACAGTTAGTGACAGGGTAAAGCTGTGGTAGCTGCAGTTGTGGGCTGGGGAATAAGGGGGAAGGGATGCCAAATGGGAAGGGGGAATTAAAGGAAAACTGCACCCTCATATCTTCTAAATGTTATTTGTTTCCTTGTCAACAGACAACTCTTTTCATGTAGCTGTTAAAGATGTATGCAACTGCTTCAGTTAGTTTTCACACTTCATACTAGGCCCTGTCACTCTCCTGGGAGGGTCCATTTCGTGATTGTTGAAATCTCATTGTCCCTGAGAGCTGCATTAGCATATGAGAATATGATGTCAGATCAACCATTTATATCATGTATCTCTATGCTAAAATAACAAATACCCTGCAAAAACTCTCTGGAAACTTATAAACCAAATGGAGTTTAATGGGGAAAAAAACTACATTACAACTCAGATAGCTTCTAAAACTCACTGAAGGTAAATGTGGTATTTCACACCTTCTTGCAGCTTGGTTCTTTTAAAACTATCTAAGCAGACAGACATACTGGGGAGTTTAAAGGTCGATTACGCATCACATTCTCATATGCTAATGCAGCTCTCAGGGACAATGAGATTTCAACAACCACGAAATGAACCCTCCTAGGAGTGTGAGAGTGCCTTGTGTGAAAACTAACTGAAGCAGTTGCATACATCTTTAACAGCTACATGAAAAGAGTTGTCTGTTGACATGGAAGCAAATGACATTTAGAAGATATGAGGGTGCAGTTTTCCTTTAAATGAAAGCAACGGCAACCAAGGAAGTGGGTTTAAAGGTTTTTTTCTTTGTTTGAGTAAAAAGATTTAAAGACATTATGTTTATACCACTGGTTTGCTTTTAATCAGGTGTGCTGCTGATCTTTTACTGTCTTCACATAAGCAAGTATGTATGCCACTGTGTGTTTAAAAATGGCTGTTAGCAACCAACTTTTCAGTTGCTGTGCTGGTGACAGCACAGCCTGTTGCCATGGGAAACACTGTGATGTCACTCTGGACTTGTACTCGCTGCACTCTTCCAGTGGAGTTGTAATGCATGTTCCAGGCTAACTATGCCTAATTCTTTATGACTTTTCCACCAGCAAATAAATTGGTCCCTCTGTTCCTCCGCTCTGTCAGTCTTAGATATTAGTTTCTAGGGTTCCAGAATCCAGCACTCCTGGGGGTGGGTTTAAGGTCCTTTACCTGGTGGAACGTGAACCAGGAAAAATTTCAAGACTGGAAGTTCTGATACTTAAAATCATCTTATTGTGGGGTGGGGGGTAATACCTGATTGCTGTAATTTTTCTTGACATTTCTTTTGCTGCTGCTTTGCTCTGAAAGTAAAATAATGACCCCCCCTCCACCCAAATAAATATGGTTCTCTGCTTGCATAACTGGCTTATGGACCTTCCACAGATGTTGAGGTTATAGCAAAAGGAACAAAACGCAAAAACAGAGACTGAAGCCAAGTTAATCCTGTTTCTTTCATCTCCTCAAATTCTAGGCAGAAAACTCGGCACTGGCTCTGGCCAATGAAAACCAGAGGGAAGCGTATGAACGCTGTTTAGACGAGGTAGGTTGGCCCTTTGCCACACTTTTTCTGAAGAGGTTTTAGTGTGCTGTTGTCCCTGCCACAGGCTTAGGGAGAGGATAACCGGAAACTCTGACCTTAGCAGGCTGCAGTTACATCAGTTGCGAATTTGATAAATTTCTTCAACTTGCAACTTGTCATTCAATGTCGTGGACTCTCACTCAGCTCCCTCTCCCCATTCCCCAAAATGATGTGCCCCTCCTGTACCCCCTGGCAGATAGCTGCGGACACAGCTTAACTCCTGCAAGAACAGCTGTTCTCACTGCAGCACCCCCAATTGAAATTGACAAGGACTTAATTAGTGAGTTGCAAGTGTTTGCTTGAAAGTGACTAGCATTTTTTCTTGCCAGCATTTGCTGCACACTGCTTAGGGAGTGGGATTTCAGCTGCGGTTTTACATATTTCGACTTCTGTAGCCTCTGGGTCTGTCAGCAGCTGAGTGTTCAGGTGAGCAGGTTACATTTGCATTACTTCATTACATAGGTAGATCTACGTACGGCCTTGCCTAGCTCAGGTGGCTGTGCTGTAGTGCGGTACCCAGGTGACTCTGCTGTTGTGCCAGGTACAGGTATGGGTACAGGAATATGGCCAGGATTTGGGGAATGGTGGGGGTGGGGGGGTCCATCAAGAAGAATCTCATTCTGTAGTCCCAGGAACACCCTGATGCACTGAAGGTAGCATACTGAAAGCTGGTGCTAAATGTGGAGTTAGTATGTGTCATGTGTGCTGAACTGTGAGGGTTTAGTGAGAGTGCTACAGTTAGACATTCACAATGTAAACTGCACATAATAGCACTGTGCCTGAATATATGCCCAGTAGCTAATCATTATTCACCGCTGAGTAAGAGGAAGAAAAGGACCTGGGGGCATAATCATCACGAGTGACCTCAAGCACTCGGCACACTATAGAAGAGCAGCGGTAAAAGCAAATCAGCTGCTGGGCTGCAGTGCCAGAGGGATTACCAGCAGGAAGGGGGAGGTCATACTACCACTGTACAAGTCACTGGTGAGACCGCACCTGGAGCACAGTATGCAGTTTTGTTGCCCTTATCTTAAGAAGGTTGTTAACCTGCTAGAGACAGTCCAGAGAAGGGCAGCCACGATTTTCCAGGGTCAGCAGGACAACACCTATAACGAGAGGCTCAAGGGGCTCAACATGTACTCTCCTGAGGACGGAAGGGAGAGAGGAGATATGATCGAGACCTTGCTATACCTGAAAGGTGCTAACAGGGTGAAAGCTGAGGGCCTCTTCTGCGTTAGTGGAACAAGGCCACTAGGGGGCATAGCCTAATGCTGGTGGGAATTCAGAAGGGAGATGAGGAGGCACTTTTTCATCGAGAGAGCGGTGGCCAAGTGGAACAAGTTGCCAGAGGAGGAGGGCTGCCTGAAAATGGCAGATAGCTTAAAGAGAGGATGGGACAAAGTAAAGGGAAAAGGTGTGGAGGGGGAGAGAGGTGGAGGAGGGGTTCAAAGGGGTCAGGGGGATTTGGGTAGGGGGGCTGGGGAGCCTGCTTGGTATATTTCCAAGCACTTTAATATTTCATCAGTACAATCCACTGTTGCCCCAGCAGTATGCTGTGGGAGTAGGATATGGGTCCCCCATGTCTTCCAGAACCCCCACTGTAGCTGCAGTGGTCACAATTTGCCACCAGTCTAATGTTTTTAATTGTGTGCAGGCATCTGTGCCAAGCACAACCGGCAGTGTGTGGCTAGTGTAGGACTTTGAAAATGGCGTACCACCTCGTATGCATGCCTCTCCCCTCATTTGCATTTGGCACAATTCTTGCATTAGCACTGAAACATTATTTGATTTGCGAATCATAAACTGACCTTCTGAATATAGCTGTTGTGGTGCAAAGTACTTGTTTGGTCAGTGTGCCGCTCACAAATCGCATGTGTACCACGCAAACACTGTCTGAGTATGCCACCCAGTGGTGCCCACTGACTTTGTTACACAGTAATTAGAGGCACCACATAGTTTGGGGGAAAAGGGGATTAAGGGGATCGGCACCGTGGAACTGGCAACGTGTTTAGCAACCAAAGGCGTGAGAACAAAGTATAAAGAGTGGAACCCCCACACTGCAACACAGACAAAGCAGTGCTTAGTGCTGCTTCCCGAATGGCTGCCAGCAGACACAGGATGGGGAGAAAGTGGACCAGCTACATTGTGTCATTCCATTTTGCTCTGGGTATGGGCGGTGGATGACTTGGGGAAGGGGGACAGAAAGTGCATACTGCCCCTTGTGTCCTACTGCTGGTCAGTGTTGAAGATCAACACCAGTGGCCAGGGTATAGTGGTAACAGGAAGTGGGGGACGACAAGTGGAAGAATGGCACTGAGGGTTACATAGCATGTGTAGAGGGATAGCCACTGACTGATACAATTAAATATGTGTCCATATTCAGATTAGCTATAGCCCCTGCCATGCATCAAGAGGGTGAACAAATGGAGCTGAAGTTCCTTCTGCTGCCACAGTACTGTTACTAATGAACTTAAAGGGATGCTCAAATTATTATGAAACAGTAACAGAAACAAGCTGGGATGGGAGCTCTAGGCATGCAGCCACCCCCAACACCTGTGAAGTAAAGGGCGCTGGCTCTGCAGAAGTTTGAATGTTAAGACTTGGGGAAGTGCAGTTGATTTTCATAAACTGAATGGATGTATTCTGTTCGCAGAAGAAATGAGGGTTCTGTTTTGCATTACCTTACCAAACAATCCTGCTTTATTTTCTAGGTCGCTAATCATGTGGTCGAGGCGCTTTTGAATCAGAAGGTAACGTCCATGTTTCTTAACCTTACATTAACTCATTTGTTAATAGAGTCTCCTGTCTGGGTGTGGGGGTGGGGTGGGGAGGGTTGTGATGTTGTGCCCATGTTTAGGCATTTAATGCAGTCTTGTTCCTGTAATGTGTGCTTCGTACATGTAAATTTTACAGTAAAACAATGGGACTCTAAAACAGTAGCAGCTGCATTGAGAAAGGGAACTGAAACCCAAAGCATAAACGATTACTGGGAAATCTGAATAACAAGAGCAGCTCCCTTGCACAGCCTTACTACAAGCTAAAGATAGTGCTTTATATACAAGTGCGGATGTCTGGGTGGGCTCAGTAGCACAATAGTAGAGCATTAAATTGCTGCCTGGGACTGTGGGATCTGTGTTTGAGGCCTGGGATCCCACACTGAGGCTGGCTGGGGGGGCCCAAGGGTTTACATTTGAGGCTAGTTGGGACCTGGGATCTGCATTCCAGGCTAGAATCCCACACTGAAGCTGTCTGGGGGTCCAGAGTCTATGTCTGAGACTGCAATCCCACACTGAGACTGGCTAGGGGGTCTGCATTTGAGGTCTGGAATTCAACACTGAGGCTAGTTTAGGGCCCAGGGTCTGTGTCTGAGGCCTGGGATCCCACACTGAGGCTGGCTGGAGGCCCATGGGTCTGCGTTTGAGGCTAGTTGGGATCTGGGATCTGCGTTCAAGGATAGAATACCACACTGAGGCTGACTGAGGGGCCCAAGGTCTATGTTTGAGACTGGAATCCCACACTGAGGCTGGTTGAGGGCACAGGGTCTGCATCTGAGGTCTGGGATCCCACACTGAGGCTGGCTGGAGGCCCATGGGTCTGCGTTTGAGGCTAGTTGGCATCTGGAATCTGAGTTCAAGGGTAGAATACCACACTGAGTCTGGATGGAGGCCCATGGGTCTGCGTTTGAGGCTAGTTGGGATCTGGGATCTGCGTTCAAGGGTAGAATACCACACTGAGGCTGGCTGGAGGCCCATGGGTCTGTGTTTGAGGCTAGTTGGGATCTGGGATCTGCATTCAAGGGTAGAATACCACACTGAGGCTGGCTGGGGGCCTAAGATCTATGTTTGAGACTGGAATCCTACACTGAGGCTGGTTGAGGGCCCAGGGTCTGTGTCTGAGGCCTGGGATCCCACACTGAGGCTGGCTGGGGCCTGGAGTCTGTGTTCCAGGCTGGAATCCCACAATAAAGTTGGCTCAGGGCCTTTGATATGCAGTTGAGGCTAGAATCCCACACTGTGGCTGGCTAGGGACTCCAGGTCTGTGTCTGAGGCTGGAATTCCAAATGGAGGCTGGCTGGGGGCCCAGAGTCTGCATTTGGGGTCTGGAATCCCACGCTAAGGCTGGCTAGGAACTCTGGGGTCTGTGTTTGAGGCTGGCTCCTACACTGAGGCTGGTGTGGGTGTTTGGGGTCTGCGTATGAGGCTGGAATCCCACACTGATGCTGGCTGAGGGCCCAGGGTATGTGTTCGAGGATGGAATCCCATACTTAGGCTGACTGGGGGGGGGGTGCAGTCTTTGTTCAAGGCTAGAATCCCATATTGAGGCTGGTTGAAGGCCCATCATCAATGTTTGAGGCCAGAATCCCACACTGAGGCTGACTAAGAACTCTGGGGTCTGCGTTCGAAGCTGGAATCCCACACTGAGGTTGACATGGTATCCTGGGGTCTGCATTTGAGGTTTGGAATCCAACACTGAGGCTGGCTGGAGGCTCAGGGTCTGCGTTCGAGGCTGGACTTCCACACTGAGGCTGGCTGAGGACCCGTGATCTGTGTTTGAAGTCTGGAATTCCACACTGAGGCTGATCTGGCAGTCAGGGTGTGCATTCAAGGCTGGAATCCCACACTGAGACTGGCTGGGAGCCTGAGGTCTGCACTCAAGGTCTAGAATCCCACACTGAGACTGGCTGGGAGCCTGAGGTCTGCACTTGAGGTCTAGAATCCCACACTGAGACTGGCTGGGAGCCTGAGGTCTGCACTCGAGGTCTAGAATCCCACACTGAGGCTGGCTGGGAGCCTGAGGTCTGCACTCGAGGTCTGGAATCCCACGCTGAGGCTGGCTGGGGGCCCAGGGTGTGTGTTCGAGGTCTGGAGTCTAACAGTGAGGCTGGCTGGGTACTCTGGGTTCTGCATTCAATGCTAAACTGCTACACTGAGGCTGGCTGAGGGCCTGGGGTGCATTCAAGGCCTGGGATCCCCCAGTGAGGTCAGCTAAGGACTCTAAGGTCTGCATTCAAGGCTAGAATCCCACACTGAGGCTGTCTAGGGACCCTAGGGTCTGTGTTTGAGGTCTAGAAGCCCACACTGAGGCTGACTGAGGGCCTGTGGTGCATTCAAAACCCAGGATCCCACACTGAGGTTGGCTAGGGACTCTGAGGTTTGTTCTTGAGGCTGGAGTCCCACACTGAGACTGGCTAGGGATTCTGTGTCTGTGCTCAAGGTCTGGAATCCCACACTAAGACTAGCTGGGGGCCTGGGTTCTGCATTCAAGATTTGAACTCACACTGAGGCTGGATGGGGACCAGAGTGTGCATTTGAGACTGGAATTCCACACTGAGGCTGATTGAGGGCCTGGGGTCTGTGTTCAAGGCTAGAATCCCACACTTGGGGCTAGCAAGGGACTGGGGTCTGTGTTCAAGGTCTGGAATCCCACACTGAGGCTAGCTGGGGACCCAAGGTCTGCGTTCAAGGCTGGAATCCCACACTGAGGCTGGCTGGGGGCTGGGATCTGCTTTCGAGACTGAAATCCCATACTAAGACTGGCTGAGGGTCTGAGGTTTGCATTTGAGGCTGCAATTCCACACTGAGGCTGACTGGGAGCCTGGGATCTGCGCTCAAGGTCTGGAATCCCACACTGAGGTTGGCTGAGGGCCAGGTGTGGGCATTTGGCTCTAGAATGCCACACTGAGGCTGGCTGAGGGCCCAGGGACTGCATTCAAGGTTTAGAATCCCACACTGAGGATAGATTGGGGGGGAGCTAGAATCCCACACAGAGGCTGGCTGGGGACCGGGGTCTGCATTACAGGCAGGAATCCCACACAGAGACTGGCTGATGGCCCCAAGTCTGCATTCAAGGTCTGGAATCCCACACTGAGGATAGATGGGGGGGCTAGCACATTGCAGAGTTGAGGTGTCTGACCCTGGAGCGGGAAGGCTTGTGCCACTTGGCATTCACATATTCACATATCACCTGCCGGCCAGTCATGAAGCAATACTGGCATGCACTGTGAAGGCCCCATCAGGAAAGGGGATGGGGGTAAAGCTGGAGATCAAGTAAGGTCTATGGTATTACAGTAGGCAGGGTACATGGGCAGATTAGGAGGGTCAAGCAATCCTAATCTGCCGTCAAATTCTGTGTTTCTATGTTTCTATCTTGGCTGGAGGACGGGTGCAGCTGGAGCAATGTTTTGATTGTTGGGGGTGAGAACCATCATGGAAGGGGACGGGGAATAAAACAAATAATTTAAACAAAAAGGGAGAAAGCTTTGTTTCACTCAGTGCAAGCTCCTCTAACTGACTGGGGCGAAATGTTGTTCCCATCACAAGTGGTCGGTTATAGTCACTCAGCTCTTGTTTTGTACTTTTAGGATTTGCGAGAGGAGTGCATTAAGCTGAAGAAAAGGGTCTTTGATTTAGAGTGGCAGAACCGGGCCTTGAGTGACCTTTACCAGCAGAAACTACAGGTCACATCTGGATCACTCCCGCAGGTAAGGGCTACACCCTGACGGTTGTGCACACATTACTCTACAGGCTCCCTAGTGAAAGCTTGCTGTGTGTAGGGACCACACCTTTCAATTGCTCCAAGGAGGGACAGCTTTCATTTTACTTTCTGAAACCCTCTGTGCCACATGGCAAAAATGTACTCCCACATTTTTCAGTCTAAAAGGCTCCTGACTTCACAGGGAAAGTTTACTAAAACATAAAATGTTTAGATACATTTCTGCTAGTATTTCACACATTCTCTGTATGTAGTGTCCCCTTTAATTACTCTGCACAGTGACAGGAAACCAGTATCACTGTCCCCAGATTTACTCTGCACGGACTGCTTGCCAGCACCTGACATCACAATGCTCTGCTTGTGATCTGTTGCTCTGGAAACACTTATGATGTCATAGGCAGGGGACTGTGATACCAGGTGTGGACAGGCAGCAAGAGTACAGCAATTCTAAGGGACAGGGATCTGGATTTCATGTTAACAAGCAGTATTATAAAGGAAAAAGGGGGCTAAATACAGGGGCCCAGATATTCGAAAGGGTTGCCCATGGCGCAACAGTGTTGCACCATGTGCAACCCACTGATGCGCCCCGGCGCGATATTCAAATGGGAATTGTGCCTGGCACAAATCCCGATTTGCTGGAGCTCATCAGTAATGTATGCAGTGCAGGTGGGGGGGGGGGGCGTGCCCATGCATACTCTGCACATCCCGATATTCAGCCCGGGGTGTGCTGAGTCCATGCATGCGCAACACCTACTTGTGCCGCACACAGTTGATCCCCCCCAAAAAAGGAACAACGACTGGCCACCCACAGGTGAGCTGCCATATTGCAGGGCGCAACACAGCAGCTGCCACCTGTGGGTGGCCACGCGCTCGGCTGCATCTCCGTGGCGGGCGCCCCCATGCCCGATCGCGGGCATCTGTTAAAATAATAACGTCAATATCCTGGTGGTCCAGTGGACCACTGTCAGCCGATCGCGGGCATTTGTAATAATAAAGAAAATCAATATCCCTGGTGGTTCAGTGGACGCTGTCAGCCCTGATGGGCATTTGTATAAAAATATTTGCGTCCAATATCCCTGGTGGTCAGCGGACCCTCCCTCCCGCCCACTGATCCACACTGCCTCCCTCCCGGTCAGTGGCGGGCGGCAGCACCCACCTGTCTGCTGCCCGCGCCCACCGACTGACACCATAGGTAGGGCTGTACACCCATTGGTCCAATTGTGAGGCCAATGGACGTGCAGCCCATACTGTACTACACATTTCAGATATGTGAATGGATCACATATCTGGAATGTGTAGTACAGTACAGGCTGCATGGCCATTGGCTCACACTGTGGACTAACGGGCATACAGCCCTACCTACGTGTCAGTTGGTGGGTGGCGGGCGGCAGGCGGGTGGAGTGCTGCCGCTGACCGGTGGGGAGCAGGGCGAGGGATCAGTGGGTGGTGGGGAGTAGGGTCCGCTGGACCACCAGGGATATTGTACATAATTTTTTTATACAAATGCCCGCGATCGGGCTGACAGCGGTCCACTGGACCACTAGGGATATTGGACATTATTCTATGTTACAAATGCCCACGATCGGGCTGACAGCGGTCCACTGGACCACCAGGGATATAGGCTATTTATATTTACTGAAGCCCACGATCGGGCTGTGGGGCACATTGCTGCGCCGTGCAGGGGGCGTTGGTCCCTGATGGCTGCTGCCTGGCAGGGCGCCAGGCTCAAGTCACCAGGGATTGGTGCACCTGCATGCAATGGGGCCATAATGACATGCAATGGACCCATTTGTGCCTTGCATATGTTATGGCCCCATTTGCATGTGCACTTTTGAATATTGCGGTTGCCGCGCATAGTGCAATGGAACTTGCGCTAGCATATCCCCCTGCTCCACTCTGGCCACTTGCACTGGTGCAGTGCCACTGCACCATGCACACTGCGGGTGGCCAGGGTGCGATATTCAATGATGCTGTGCCATGGTGCAGCTCCATTGAATATCACCCAGTCCACACCCCTGCGCAGCCAAGTTGCGCTGCACCCAGTCTTGTGCCACAGCCTGGCTCAGATTGAATATCTGGGCCAGGGAATATAAACTGAGGTGTGCATGAATATTGTGCTTTGAGACTTCAGGAATGTATGTTTTAAACTGATATATTACTACATTTAAATTAAAACAAATTTTTCCAGCTCATATTAGACATCTATGTAGTTAAGAAGGATATATCCAATTTACAAAGAGTACACCAGTCTGAACACTCATGCTTGTGGACATATAGGTAGAACAACAGATTGTGTTTATAGAAATAGTGCAGTTCAAACAGGTGCACCTCGCAAGAGTGAGGAAGCTATCTAGAAATCAAGTTCCCCGAGGAGAAGGTTTGCGACTGCAGAGATTTACCATATATACTTCAGAGTCTCTGGAAAGTGCCAAACAGTCACTTGCTGCTTTACATCTTGGCATTCTCCCATTACATTTGCTTGGACCTTGTATAACCTTCTACCATTAGGTCTCTCTCCCCAGGCTCCCAGCTTCCTCCCACAATCCCACCCCCATTTCTCTTTACCAGTTCCCCCATCCCCCGGGTTGGTTGGGCACTCTTGCATGCCTGTCGCAAACCTGCCGACTCTGTTTTTCCTTCTCTCCTTGCTATCCTCTGATGACGCCTACTGGGCAGAAATACCTTCCCCTGACTAGTAGTTTTCCTATAGTTAACCCTGTTCTTGTTGGCTTTAAAGTCAGTATTCACTGATCACTACAGTCACTTACGCAGTTCTTCTACTGGAAGGTAAATACTGCAAATGTATATTGTTGCTACTGAATTCCTGTAACACATTTGTATTTTCTTAACTCTCACGTGGAACCTATGTAATGAGTTTGTGCTCAAAGATGTTAATCCGAGATTTTAAATAAATAAATGTATGTATCGAAGCATATCTTAGAATCCCATATAGAAAATGGGATATACTCTCAGCCCAAACATTATTTTTTCCAAAAACAGGAAGCGTCTTCCGTCCTTCCCACAGACCATCCCTCCTGGAGTTAATTAAACAGACTATAGCTCCTAAAGCTAAGATTATTAAAATACAATGTACTATAAACAAAGTATTTAGTACAGTTGATAACCATGAGAAAACTGATTTAACTAGAACTTTTTGATAGCTAGGGTTTTATGCTGTTATAAGATTCATTATTAAATGGCAGAAATTGATTAAGCAAGCCTCTCAAGAAATCAAGTTCCCCAGGAGGAGGTTTGCGACTGCAGGGATTTACCATATACACTTCAAAGTATCTTGAAAGTGCCAGTCACTCACAGCTTTACATCCCGGCATTCTGTGCCAGCCACGAGGTGGGCAGCATTTTAGCCCTGAATGATTACAAAACCCCAAACATTTACAGTATAAACACAAGGTTATGGTGACCATTCCAGGCATAGTGTTATCTGACAGAGCTATCACCGAAAGGAAGGCTCAGTTTTACAGAACATTTCCACCATCCCTCAGGGTTTCAGCCTGAGAGAGTCATCTGTATTACATGTAGTGCAGGCAAAAAAGAAGAGAGTTTGTGCAGATGGGTTAACTCAGCTGCAGTCCAGTATTCAGGTTTCTTTGTTAGTCTCTGGATTTTCTGCCCCTCTAGTGTTCTCCTCAAATTCCTTATGAATAATCTTCATACACTTACCAGCTTCTGTTGCATCAGTTACTTGATAGGTATAGGTTTTAAGAGGGATGTGAGGAAATACTTCTTCCCAGAAAGGGTGGTAGATGACTGGAGCAGCCTGCCAGAAGAGATTGTGGGCCAAGGACAGTGGGGAGCTACAAAAATGCATGAAATAAAGGCTAGCCCACTGGCACAGCGGTGGTGTCACCGCTTGCAGCATCAGCGACCCGGGTTTGGGAACGGGCTCGGGTGGTTGGAGAGTTGGCTGGGGGGGATGGATTGAGTGGCCGTTGCATGCTCTCCATTTCTTGGGGGGGGGGGCAACATCTCCTGGTGTCTGTATCTTTCAAGATTTTGATTCAGTGTCCCACATATTGCCTGCTTTTCCCACATTTTGACACCTTTGTCCCACATTTTGCCTCTTTCCCTATACTTTTGAGGTGAAGTGTCCCAATTTGGGTGATGAG
This sequence comes from Neoceratodus forsteri, assembly GCA_016271365.2. Lineage (NCBI taxonomy): Eukaryota > Metazoa > Chordata > Ceratodontiformes > Ceratodontidae > Neoceratodus > Neoceratodus forsteri. The sequence goes on from JADMNL010000036.1 coordinate 8,314,073, forward strand.
AGGTTCAGAGGTGTGTTGCTGGTAGTGTTCCTGCCTAGGAATTGTACCTCAAGCTTACACTGGCTTCATTTTATTAGTATAATTATGATCTCCACTCCAGGATGGGCATACTTCCCCATCTGAAGCCACTTTGGCTGCTGTAAGGGGGGGGGGGGGCTAAGTTTCGGTCATGAACAGAGTGTTTGGTGAGGTGTGGTTATATTTCCCCATCACTTCATCCTACATATTATTTTGCCACTCTCCTTCCCCCAATACAAATGGACGATGTACTTGCACACCCTTAGCTGAGCTCAGTGCTGCTCTGCATTTGGGGGGGAGGGGTTATAACAAATCACAGAACTTAACACGTCATCATGTTGTTGCCATGGGCAGCTGGTCTCATGTGTGCTTGGATAATTATGTAACAATTTTATTCAAGCAGGGTGATCCTGTAAATGGAATAAGCTCCCAGAGATCATAATCCTGGATATTATAATAAATCAAACTAAAATGACCCACAGGAGATTGAGAGCAGCAGTGGGGTTCTTCACAACTCGTAGGCAAGTTCAATAGAGAGAGAGACAGACAGACAGGCAGACAGATAGATGTTGGTAATGTCATTGTGATCAGTGCTGACCCGGATAGTCCAGGGGTGAGCCTCCTCCACCAGACCGTGAATACACTACTTCAGCGGCACCATTTTCAGACCGCACCGGCCCTAACAGCCAGCTGGTTAACCTGATGGTAGACTGGTATTTGTTCTGTTTTGGAATATCTAAACACGTGTTTGTTGACATAATGTAGAAATGTACTGTGTCCCACACAAACATTTGCATGTAATAACAGTTATATATATATATATATATATATATATATATATGTATATTTTAAGGTTTGTTACTTCTCTTATCTTCTGGAAAACAATAAAAATTTATAATGAAAAAAGAACTAAATAATTACATGACTCTCTCACAGTGGGAACATAATATTGTAGAAATTATTTCTAAACTCGGATTCAAAGAAAGGTTTCCCTGTTGGTTTGTTGTAACCGTTTAACCTGTAACTGCCAGAAGTAATGTTGGGTTGCAATGTCACACTGAAACTAATCTTTGTGATGTTGACCATCTTTGTGGTTCATGTTACTGTTGTTGTGTAGACTGCACTCACGTTTTTGTTGCGGTTGTTGTGTAGACCACCCTCATCATTTTTATAACTGTTGTGTACATTGCCTCGTGGTGCTTGTTACTGTTCTTGTGTAAACCACCCTTGCATTTTCTTACTGCTGTTGTGTAAACCACCCTCATGCTTTTTCTTACTACAACTGTGTAGCCTACCGTCACAGTTTTTCTTACTGCTGTTGCGTAAACCACTCTTGCGGTTTTTGTTACTGTGTAGACTATCCTCGCGGTTTGTGTTACTGTTCTTGTGTAGACCACCCTCACGGTTTTTGTTACTGTTCTTGTGTACATACCAATCTTTTTTTTTTTTTAACCAGGAGAAGCCCACTAAGCTGAAAGCGTTTTTTACAGGAGTGACCTGGGAGCACAGAGAAGTTAAGTGACTTGCTCAGGGTCACACAGTATTCAAGTAGAAGCTGTGGGATTCAAACCCAGGTCTGCTAGATGTCACCAGATTTGCAGCTCAGAGCCTTAAACCACTACACTATACTGCCTCCTTGTGTAGACCATCCTCACAGTTTTTGTTACTGTTCTTGTGTAGACCAGCCACACAGGAAGACAGTACACTGCACCCTTAAAACAGCTATTAGTATTCTGGCAATCATTGGTGTAACAGAGACATCTCATTAAAATCTGAATATTATATTTAATAAAACGCAACTGAAATGCGATGTAATTACTTTTGGATGCAGAAAAAAAGACAAACGTTCCAATTTTGTAAATTAATATGAAATTTCGTTGAAACCCCTGGCTTCCTCAATGTATTTTTTACCTCAGAAAATTCATTTGAATTAGAAATGGGGATATATTTCATGAGTCAGATGCACTTTATAAATATAATAAGCCCTGAGAAAATTAGGCTCCCAGAGATGAAAGTGATTTAATTATTTTGTGCTGGGTAAAATAATGGAATATGACATAGTGTGATAATATAATTTTGCCAGGTGCGAGAAAGGCAGAAACTCTGGAGCAGCCAAGAATTTTATGAAAATGTTAGTAGACAAATTCACTTGTGTGATATGAAAAAACTGCTGCTTCATGTTTACAGAATATTTAAGCAACACAGTAAGTTTAACAATTTACATGGAGTGGCAGACCAGTCACAGGCACTCTGAAGGAAACTCAATTTTATCCATGCAGTGGCAGGGAATATTGAGAGTGCTCTGTTGCCATTGCCCCGTGGGGAGTGGTGGGCTGCGGATTATATCCCTACAGTGGCAGGGAATATTGAGAGTGCTCTGTCGCCATTGCCCCGTGGGGAGTGACGGGCTTCGGATTATATCCCTACGGTGGCAGGGAATATTGAGAGTGCTCTGTCGCCATTGCCCGTCGTGGCGAGTGACGGGTGGATTATATCCCTACGGTGGCAGGGAATATTGAGAGTGCTCTGTCGCCATTGCCCGTGGGGAGTGACGGGTATGGATTATATCCTCACGTGAGGGAATATTGAGAGTGCTCTGTCGCCATTGCCCGCGGGGAGGACGGCTGCGGATTATATCCCACGGTGGCAGGGAATATTGAGAGTGCTCTGTCGCCATTGCCCCGTGGGGAGTGACGGGCTGCGGATTATATCCCTACGGTGGCAGGGAATATTGAGAGTGCTCTGTCGCCATTGCCCCGTGGGGAGTGACGGGCTGCGGATTATATCCCTACGGTGGCAGGTAATATTGAGAGTGCTCTGTCGCCATTGCCCCGTGGGGAGTGGTGGGCTGCGGATTATATCCCTACAGTGGCAGGTAATATTGAGAGTGCTCTGTCGCCATTGCCCCGTGGGGAGTGATGGGCTGCGGATTATATCCCTACAGTGGCAGGGAATATTGAGAGTGCTCTGTCGCCATTGCCCCGTGGGGAAGTGATGATTATGGATTATATCCCTACAGTGGCAGGGAATATTGAGCGTGCTCTGTCGCCATTGCCCCGTGGGGAGTGACGGGCTGCGGATTATATCCCTACAGTGGCAGGGAATATTGAGAGTGCTCTGTTCCCGTTGTCCTGTGGGGAGTGACGGGCTGCTTATTAAAGCTCAGGGAACATTGCCAAGAAAGGTCATCATACTAAGGATCGTACTACTGAGGAAAGTACAAGAGCGAGGAGGCCCAAGCCCATGGTGCTCCTATTCTATTCCAGTGTTTAGTAAGAAAGGTCATACCCATTACTAATAAGGCTATCTAATCTATTTTTGAAAACAGTGTGAGGTTTGTTGCCTCACACTGATGCTCCCACAAGTGTTCAGGGAAGTAGATGCAGCAAAGTTGGTCCCCTCTCTCCCCATAACCTGCACTTCAGTGGTAGCGCGCTGGAATCAGTGGGGATGGGTGTCGGGGAGGTGTGTGGCTTCCATTAAAGTAGAGCAGAGGCCACTCACAGTCTGTGACCATGATGCTGATGAATCCCAGCAGCAGCGGGGAGGTGTGTGGCTTCCATTAAAGTAGAGCAGAGGCCACTCACAGTCTGTGACCATGATGCTGATGAATCCCAGCAGCAGCGGGGAGGTGTGTGGCTTCCATTAAAGTAGAGCAGAGGCCACTCACAGTCTGTGACCATGATGCTGATGAATCCCAGCAGCAGCGGGGAGGTGTGTGGCTTCCATTAAAGTAGAGCAGAGGCCACTCACAGTCTGTGACCATGATGCTGATGAATCCCAGCAGCAGCGGGAGGTGTGTGGCTTCCAAAAGTAGAGCAGAGGCCACTCACAGTCTGTGACCATGATGCTGATGAATCCCAGCAGCAGCGGGAGGTGTGTGGCTTCCATTAAAGTAGAGCAGAGGCCACTCACAGTCTGTGACCATGATGCTGATGAATCCCAGCAGCAGCGGGGAGGTGTGGCTTCCATTAAAGTAGAGCAGAGGCCACTCACAGTCTGTGACCATGATGCTGATGAATCCAGCAGCAGCGGGAGGTGTGTGGCTTCCATTAAAGTAGAGCAGAGGCCACTCACAGTCTGTGACCATGATGCTGATGAATCCCAGCAGCAGCGGGGAGGTGTGTGGCTTCCATTAAAGTAGAGCAGAGGCCACTCACAGTCTGTGACCATGATGCTGATGAATCCCAGCAGCAGCGGGGAGGTGTGTGGCTTCCATTAAAGTAGAGCAGAGGCCACTCACAGTCTGTGACCATGATGCTGATGAATCCCAGCAGCAGCGGGGAGGTGTGTGGCTTCCATTAAAGTAGAGCAGAGGCCACTCACAGTCTGTGACCATGATGCTGATGAATCCCAGCAGCAGCGGGGAGGTGTGTGGCTTCCATTAAAGTAGAGCAGAGGCCACTCACAGTCTGTGACCATGATGCTGATGAATCCCAGCAGCAGCGGGGAGGTGTGTGGCTTCCATTAAAGTAGAGCAGAGGCCACTCACAGTCTGTGACCATGATGCTGATGAATCCCAGCAGCAGCGGGAGGTGTGTGGCTTCCATTAAAGTAGAGCAGAGGCCACTCACAGTCTGTGACCATGACGCTGATGAATCCCAGCAGCAGCGGGAGGTGTGTGGCTTCCATTAAAGTAGAGCAGAGGCCACTCACAGTCTGTGACCATGATGCTGATGATCCCAGCAGCAGCGGGGAGGTGTGGGCTTCCATTAAAAGTAGAGCAGAGGCCACTCACAGTCTGTGACCATGATGCTGATGAATCCCAGCAGCAGCGGGAGGTGTGTGGCTTCCATTAAAAGTAGAGCAGAGGCCACTCACAGTCTGTGACCATGATGCTGATGAATCCCAGCAGCAGCGGGAGGTGTGTGGCTTCCATTAAAGTAGAGCAGAGGCCACTCACAGTCTGTGACCATGATGCTGATGAATCCCAGCAGCAGCGGGAGGTGTGTGGCTTCCATTAAAGTAGAGCAGAGGCCACTCACAGTCTGTGACCATGATGCTGATGAATCCCAGCAGCAGCGGGAGGTGTGTGGCTTCCATTAAAGTAGAGCAGAGGCCACTCACAGTCTGTGACCATGATGCTGATGAATCCCAGCAGCAGCGGGAGGTGTGTGGCTTCCATTAAAGTAGAGCAGAGGCCACTCACAGTCTGTGACCATGATGCTGATGAATCCCAGCAGCAGCGGGAGGTGTGTGGCTTCCATTAAAGTAGAGCAGAGGCCACTCACAGTCTGTGACCATGATGCTGATGAATCCCAGCAGCAGCGGGAGGTGTGTGGCTTCCATTAAAGTAGAGCAGAGGCCACTCACAGTCTGTGACCATGATGCTGATGAATCCCAGCAGCAGCGGGGAGGTGTGTGGCTTCCATTAAAGTAGAGCAGAGGCCACTCACAGTCTGTGACGATGACGCTGATGAATCCCAGCAGCAGCGGGAGGTGTGGCTTCCATTAAAGTAGAGCAGAGGCCACTCACAGTCTGTGACGATGACGCTGATGAATCCCAGCAGCAGCGGGGAGGTGTGTGGCTTCCATTAAAGTAGAGCAGAGGCCACTCACAGTCTGTGACCATGACGCTGATGAATCCCAGCAGCAGCGGGGAGGTGTGTGGCTTCCATTAAAGTAGAGCAGAGGCCACTCACAGTCTGTGACCATGATGCTGATGAATCCCAGCAGCAGCGGGGAGGTGTGTGGCTTCCATTAAAGTAGAGCAGAGGCCACTCACAGTCTGTGACGATGACGCTGATGAATCCCAGCAGCAGCGGGGAGGTGTGTGGCTTCCATTAAAGTAGAGCAGAGGCCACTCACAGTCTGTGACCATGATGCTGATGAATCCCAGCAGCAGCGGGAGGTGTGTGGCTTCCATTAAAGTGAGCAGAGGCCACTCACAGTCTGTGACCATGATGCTGATGAATCCCAGCAGCAGCGGGAGGTGTGTGGCTTCCATTAAAGTAGAGCAGAGGCCACTCAGTCTGTGACCATGACGCTGATGAATCCCAGCAGCAGCGGGAGGTGTGGCTTCCATTAAAGTAGAGCAGAGGCCACTCACAGTCTGTGACCATGATGCTGATGAATCCCAGCAGCAGCGGGAGGTGTGTGGCTTCCATTAAAGTAGAGCAGAGGCCACTCACAGTCTGTGACCATGATGCTGATGAATCCCAGCAGCAGCGGGAGGTGTGTGGCTTCCATTAAAGTAGAGCAGAGGCCACCACAGTCTGTGACCATGATGCTGATGAATCCCAGCAGCAGCGGGAGGTGTGTGGCTTCCATTAAAGTAGAGCAGAGGCCACTCACAGTCTGTGACCATGATGCTGATGAATCCCAGCAGCAGCGGGAGGTGTGTGGCTTCCATTAAAGTAGAGCAGAGGCCACTCACAGTCTGTGACCATGATGCTGATGAATCCCAGCAGCAGCGGGAGGTGTGTGGCTTCCATTAAAGTAGAGCAGAGGCCACTCACAGTCTGTGACCATGATGCTGATGAATCCCAGCAGCAGCGGGAGGTGTGTGGCTTCCATTAAAGTAGAGCAGAGGCCACTCACAGTCTGTGACCATGATGCTGATGAATCCCAGCAGCAGCGGGAGGTGTGTGGCTTCCATTAAAGTAGAGCAGAGGCCACTCACAGTCTGTGACCATGATGCTGATGAATCCCAGCAGCAGCGGGAGGTGTGTGGCTTCCATTAAAGTAGAGCAGAGGCCACTCACAGTCTGTGACCATGATGCTGATGAATCCCAGCAGCAGCGGGAGGTGTGTGGCTTCCATTAAAGTAGAGCAGAGGCCACTCACAGTCTGTGACCATGATGCTGATGAATCCCAGCAGCAGCGGGAGGTGTGTGGCTTCCATTAAAGTAGAGCAGAGGCCACTCACAGTCTGTGACCATGACGCTGATGAATCCCAGCAGCAGCGGGAGGGTGTGGCTTCCATTAAAGTAGAGCAGAGGCCACTCACAGTCTGTGACCATGATGCTGATGAATCCCAGCAGCAGCGGGAGGTGTGTGGCTTCCATTAAAGTAGAGCAGAGGCCACTCACAGTCTGTGACGATGACGCTGATGAATCCCAGCAGCAGCGGGAGGTGTGTGCTTCCATTAAAGTAGAGCAGAGGCCACTCACAGTCTGTGACGATGACGCTGATGAATCCCAGCAGCAGCGGGAAGGTGTGTGGCTTCCATTAAAGTAGAGCAGAGGCCACTCACAGTCTGTGACCATGATGCTGATGAATCCCAGCAGCAGCGGGGAGGTGTGTGGCTTCCATTAAAGTAGAGCAGAGGCCACTCACAGTCTGTGACCATGACGCTGATGAATCCCAGCAGCATTGGTTGCATGGGCAGCCTCTCACCCTGCTCCCTCTCCCCACCAGTGGGGGTCTTAGTGCAGCTGTGCTGACCCCATGGATTGGAGGGAGGGTCTGTCCTGTTAAAACCAGACTCCTTGATGTCAAGTTCAAGTTCAGAGTTGCAACTGCCAGAGATAATGTAAAAGCATCCGCTAGGGAAGAAATGTGGGTTTCTATAGTGCCCCTTCATACTGATAACTGCATCATGAACAGGTGGCTGCAGCCAAAAGATATTCACACAGCGCTGAAGAGAAATTCAGAAAGTTTAGGGAAAGCTCGGGGGGGGGGGGGATACAAAGAGAGGAGGTTATGCAGAAAGAGGTTAGGTTACTTGCTTAGGGATCTCAGTGATAAGTGACCGTTGCGGGATTGAAACCTGGGTTTCCAGTTTCATAGCTCTACACTCTAACCATTAGGCTAAGCTGCCTCCCCCTAGGGAAACGTTTGTCGATGCCAATGTTCAGTTGCATGCCATGACCCAGTAGTATGGAAATATAAATGCTGCACCATCAGGGACATAATGCTTACCCAGAACATGCTGAATGAGATTAACTCTGCCTGGAAATCATTGTGTGCTGTCTGTTCTTACTCTGGCACATTTTAAAAGAAATATTGTCGTTCCTTTTCAGCTGACATTACAGCCGCTGGGGGAGCAGAGTCCGGATGCTCCATTGGGTGGGGTAGAGGCTCCAGCAACTTCCCTTCCATTGGGCTGCAGTGCTGGGCAGAGCCAGGTAGGTATTAATCCTCCTCTTATGATGTGTGTGTGCGTGTGTGTACGCACGTATATGCATAACCTTCTTTTTTTAAAAAGTGAAATTCATTACTATATATTTTTAACAAGCAATAAACACAACAAACGGGGAAACAATAAATAAACAACAATTGGTGTGTAGATAGGCCCTTGAGGGTTTTCTCAAGGGAAAAAGGGGGTAGCACAAAACTGGGAAGTACATTTGGATCCAACATAGTCGAACCCTATCATTGTAACAGAAGGTGAAATAAGTTTAGGTACAAGAAAAAACAAATACAGTTTTTAAGTGATTGACTCATTTAAAAGAAGTAACATATGTAAAATTTCCTGTCTTGCTATGTGTGCTTTGTAACGGTTGCTGGTACTGGCGGTCATCCTCTCCATTCGCAGGGCCTCTAGGACTGCTGCGTGCCATTCTCTGCATAAGGGAGTAACGTTGTCCAGTCAATGTCTCAAAATCAGTTTTTTAGCTACAGCTGAGATGAGCATTATATGGTATTTTCTAACGTCCAGGAGTTGGTTGAGGCCGAGGCTGTAAGCAAATTTGTGGTGTAAAAGCTGATTCTAGGCCTTATAATGGATCTGGTTTGGCTTTGATATTATCCCAGAGGGGTTTGGCCTTGCAGCAGTCCCAAAGTATATGCTTGAGGGTCATGGTGTGTTCTCCGCATCAGGTGCAAGAGGCAGATGTAAGTTTGCCTAGGCGTGTTAGTTTATATGGTGTGTAGTACATGTTGGGCCCAATTTTCAAATGGGGATGCACGGCTTGCGGCCAAGCCCCGTGTCCCTGCACTGTTTGCGGCAACTTGCATCCGATTTATAACCTGGGACACAAGTTGCAACAGTGCCCTCATTTTACATCAGCTCGAGCCAAAGCTGCAGCACAAGCCCCATAAAATGCCCCCCCCCCCCATGGACACAAAGTAAGACCAGTGGGGCTGGTCCATAGTGTACCTCAGAATCCCAAATCCATGCTACAGTTCAATAGCATGGCATGCAGCTTTACTGCAGAAATTGCTGTAGCTTTGTTCTGTAAAACTATGAAAACTAGAGTCACTTGATATGAGGCTGCCTGTAGCTCTGGCCAGCTCACAGAATGGAGGGGTTCATGTGCTGACCTATCCACTTTCACCCTTCAAAGTAAGTTGATCCTCTCCATAATATGCTCAAAGAATTGTTATTGGCAATTGAACAGAGAGCATTTATCTTTAAACTTATCCACTGAATGTCAGGTGATACAGTGCTGTCCTGACTTCACTTACTTATGCTTTCAACTGAATATAATAGCCTCTAGATGCTGCTGCTACCATGATGACAGAATTGTTTTGGTAGTTGCACCTTGTACATATTTATTGAACTGTTTTATTTATTATATTGTTCTTAGTTCGGCTTTATATATTTGAATTTTAGTACAAGTACTGTGAGCCCCTGGGAATGGGTGCTAACAAATAAAGACTTACTAACCATTGCTTTGTGTCCTGAGTGTAGTGTGTGTGTATGTGTGTGTATCTGTCTGTGTATGTATATCTGTCTGTGAATGTGTGTGTCTGTATCTGTCTGTATATGTGTGTGTGTGTGTCTGTGTATGTGTGTGTATTTGTGTGTGTGTGTGTGTATATGTCTGTCTGTGTGTATATGTCTGTCTGTGTCCGTGTGTGTGTGTGTGTCTCTTGAGATCAAATGTGTTCTGGGTTGTGCATTTTCATTCCTGATTACAAAACAATCGATTGATCTGTACAGTGCTGCTCACTGCCAAGTGTACATTATGGAATTCGCCTTCAGGCAAAGCATTACTGATACCGAATCATTCAGCATAAATAAGCCACATTCGTAAACATTCAAAATATGAAAGCATCTATAAACCAGGTTTTGACTTTACTGTGAATAAAGGACAGTTTAAGGGACACACACACACACACACTCACACCCCCCCCCTTCCAGACCTTTCACTGAAGACAATGTTGCATGTTCTGTGTGTGCATTCTGCTCTCGTTTGTGATAACTTTTCTGAGATGCACTTCCTTTCTTTATTTACCGAGTCACATCTCCACTGAACTGCGGAGGATATCTGTCCCCCCCACCACCCACTAAGACCACTATTGATTTTAATTAGCACCTTCAGGGGATCAGACAAAGAGGGGATTTAGTTCTGGCTGGGTGGTTTCCATAGATCTAGTTGCTGCACAGAATATAAAATGCATTGTTTCCAACTGTGTAGAACTGTGTCCAGGCAAGAGTGTTTCAGACATCTTTGTCTGCTGGTTTGTGTGTCCCAAATGCTCCTCCGTACAAGGATTCTCTGCTGAGCTCCAAATGAGAGTGCTTTTAGCGTCTTAAATATTAGAATGAAATTAAAAATTATCAGCTGCATTGGTCAGGTGTCACCAACTACAGTGCAACATGCTGCTACCAGTGACATTTGGCCTGCCCCTATTGTGCAATGTGCTACCCAGTACCACCAGGCCTTCCTCCTAGTCCAGTGTGCTACACCCAGTGCCACCGGCCTGCCCATAGTCTAATGTACTACCCCAGTACCACGGGGCCTGCCGCTGTAATGCAACATGCTACCCCAGTATCACTAGGCCTGTCACTGTAGTGCAACTCGCTACCCCAGTATCACTGGACTGGGCCTGTCACTGTAGTGCAACTTGCTACCCCAGTATCACTAGGCCTGTCACTGTAGTGCAACTTGCTACCCCAGTATCACTGGGCCTGTCACTGTAGTGCAACATGCTACCCCAGTATCACTGGGCCTGTCACTGTAGTGCAACATGCTACCCCAGTATCACCGGGCCTGCCGCTGTAATGCAACATGCTACCCCAGTATCACCGGGCCTGCCGCTGTAATGCAACATGCTACCCCAGTATCACCGGGCCTGTCACTGTAGTGCAACTTGCTACCCCAGTATCACTGGGCCTGTCACTGTAGTGCAACTTGCTACCCCAGTATCACTGGGCCTGTCACTGTAGTGCAACTTGCTACCCCAGTATCACTGGGCCTGTCACTGTAGTGCAACTTGCTACCCCAGTATCACTGGGCCTGTCACTGTAGTGCAACTTGCTACCCCAGTATCACTGGGCCTGTCACTGTAGTGCAACATGCACCCAGTATCACTGGGCCTGTCACTGTAGTGCAACTTGCTACCCCAGTATCACTGGGCCTGTCACTGTAGTGCAACTTGCTACCCCAGTATCACTAGGCCTGTCACTGTAGTGCAACATGCTACCCCAGTATCACTGGGCCTATCCCATAGTGCAATATGCTACCCCAGTATCACTCAGTCTACCCCCGTAGTGCAACGTGCTACCCCAGTACCACCAGGCTTGCTCCTGTAGTGCAATGTGCTACCCCAGTATCACTCAGTCTACCCCCATAGTGCAACGTGCTACCCCAATACCACTGGGCCTGTCCCTGTAGTGCAACGTGCTACCCCAGTACCACTGGGCCTGCCCCATAATGCAACGTGCTACCCCAGTACCTCCAGACCTGCCTCCATAGTGTAACATGCTACCCCAGTACCCCCATAGTGCAACTTGCTACCCCAGTACCACTGGACCTGACACCATAGTGCAACGTGCTACTCCAGTACCACTGGGTTTGTCCCTGTAGTGCAACTTGCTACCCCAATACCACTTTGTCTGCCCCCTAGTGCAGTGTGCTGTTCCCAGCACCTCCTGGTCTGCCCCCGCAGTGCAGGTGCTACCCCCTGTGCCACCACTTGGCCTGACCCCATAGTGCAACATGCTGCCCTCAGTACCACCAGGCCTGCCCCGTTGTGCAGTGTGCTACACCAGTACTGTCTGACCTGCCCCCATAGTGCAATGTGCTGCCCCAGTACCACCAGTCTGTACCCACCATTAAGTGTGCCCCCTCCCCATTCACGAAGGACTCTTTTCTTTGTGTCAGCTGTTTCAGTTACTTCCGTAGTGGCGGGGGTGACCAGCCCCCAGTTACAGATGGCAATGTCACTTCATGTATTTAACCATAAAAGGGTGCTACTGTGTGGTGCTTTGGACCCGTTTTTCCCAAGGCTGAGGGAATATTACCTTAGGAATAAGTTCAAACATCAATTGGCCTAGTACCCAGATACCAAAAGCTGTTTACAACCCCTACAAGCTTCTTGGGTGGCAGTGGTGTCCCTGCTGCTCTGGATCTGTTTCACTTCACATGACTCATTCTCTCATTTGGTTCCAGCCATGTCGCTCATCTTGTCTGATCAGAGACCGTACGCATTTAGAGCCACGTGCCATGCTATTTCCACCTGCTGAGTGACATAACAGCTTTTTTATGTTCTGAGAAGGAAACGGAGATGCCTGGTAGGGAGAGCAAAAGTGAGAATCACCAATTTAAAGTAATTCAAGTTAAAAGTAATCTAAAAATGTCAATTTTATTGTGACCGCATGAATATTAATGCTTTTAAATAACAGAGCAGTTGCACAATGGACTGGTCTGTTTTGTATTATTTCTGAAGCCGATTTTAAATTTAAATCATTCTTATTTTCAGTTACTGGCCTCAGTTACATCTCAAGTTCTGAACAGTTAAATACATTGTTTACTATGAACATTAGTGTTCGTAGCCTTACCGCTTGTTGTAACACTGCTATGGAACAATTTATCTCATCTGTGTTGCCTGAGATGACAGGGGAGCACAGCACCTTTAGAGATCCTTTTCTGGAGATGGTCAGAGCACGTATGACAGGAAACCCTGGCTGTTTCACAAATATTTGCACTGCTCAGACCGTAGTGGAGGAGCCGCTAAGTAAAGCCCGATATCCACTCCCAAACACAAAAACACGATGCTAAGCCTAGTTGCCTGCAAAAGCTGCTGGTGTACAAACATTTATTAATACAAGCACTGCAGTTCAAATGGCTAACCAAGACCACATCCTGGTTCTTCGTGGCACTCTGCCTCTTTGTCAGGGGAGGTCAAACTCTAGTCCACTGGATAAGGTCACAACTAAGAAAGCAAAGTGGAGAGCCATCTGATGACCCAGAAGGATGTGTCTTGTGCTTCAGTACTGCCGACCCAACTTTGGGAGTGCATTGAAGGTGCTGGGATTCAGTGCAGCCTGGGTTTTGGAGTACTGCTGAGCACAGCCCAAGCTGGGCCAGGGAGGGAGATGCCTGGGTTTCAGTTTTGCAGCATCCCTTCACTGTAGGCCTTGGAGCCTGTTCCCTCATTGGGGGGCATGTGTCCACAATGCACAGCATTGTCTGAGGCCAAAGGAAGGCATACTCAACTCCAGAGGAGGTGGGAGGGAGACAAATGGGACAAAACCATGCCATCATCATGATGACAGCTGACAGCTACCTCGACCTCTATGACATACATCCCTCACCATCAAGGAGGATTGGGGGGGTTCACCACAGGAGTACACCTCTAGGTGTGAAGACTGGGCAGATGGAAGTGGAAGCTAGCATAGGTAGTGACTGGGGTGCATCCCAGTCCCAGTGACTGGGCAGATGGAGGTGGAGGCTAGTGGAGGTGGGAGCTGGGGTGGCCCCATGATGTATGCCCCTGGCCCAACAACTGAACAGAGGGAGGTTAGGGCTAGCAGAGGTAGGTGCAGGTGGTCCTCACAGTGATTGTTCCCAGACCTGAGGACTGGGTGGTTGAAAGTGGGGGCTAGCAGACGTAAGAGGTGGGGTGGTCTCAAGAGGTATGCTCCCAGGCCCGAGGACTGGATAGATGGAGGTGGGGCAGATGGAGGTGGAGTCTGGGATAGTCTCCATGAAGTATGCTCTCAGGCCCAAGGACTGGATAGATGGAGGTGGGGCAGATGGAGATGGAGTCTAGGATAGTTCCCATGAAGTATGCTCTCAGGCCTGAGGACTGGATGGATGGAGATGGGGCCAGTGGAGGTGGGGTCTGGGATAGTCTCCATGAAGTATGCTCTCAGGCCCAAGGACTGGATGGACGGAGATGGGGCTAGTGGAGGTGGGGGCTGGGGTGGTTGCCACAGGGGTGCATCTCCAGGCCTGAGGGACTGGGTGGAAGGAGCTGCTGGAACAGTCAAAGAATTTGACTGTACCACTTAACCACTGGTCGAGGTGGACACTACCCATATGTATTAGCTCTTCATTGATGATGTTGAAAGTAAAAGAAAATAACGATAAGTGTGAAGGAATTTCAACTATTTTTCTGACATGCTTGGTCTGCCATGTCTTCCAACTTCTCCTGAAATTGCAACTGAGTTTTTCCTATCTATGCCACTGTGGTCTCTAGTGTGTCCAGGTGGTGGTTGGCATTGGTTAACTGGTGGTCTATGGCTTCCGCTCACCCTTCAAGTTTTTTCACATCAACTTGCAAGGCATGAAGTGAGTATTTACTTTCCAAGTGAAGGTCATGAAGCTCGCCAGCCCGATGGCGCAGTGGTTAGAATTCTGCTTGCGACGCCAGTGACGCAGGTTTGGGAATGGACTTGGGGCACTGGAGGGCTGGCTGGGAAAAGAAGGCTAGAACATCTGGAGACTGCTCACCTTCTCTTGGGGGGATTGGGGACCCGGCGCTTACCAACTCCTGGTGGAGGCTGGGGGGTATGGCAATGCGCTGGGGTCCCACTGACTAAGGGGGGTGTGTGAGGAACGTTGGCTTATGCCTTAACATTGTGGCACACCATGCCCCCAGGCAGCAAAGTGGAAAAATGCTTCATGACCGACTGAATGATGGCCGCCAGCTCCCACTGCCGCCAAGCCCACGATGCGGCCTAGATACACCTCAGCAGCACCCGGGCCAAGCAGTGTGTGCTGGCTGGCCTCTACTGGCGCCTATCTCCCTCAGCCGGGCCAAGTAGTGTGTGCTGGCTGGCCCCTACTGGCGCCTATCTCCCTCGGCCGGGCCAAGTAGTGTGTGCTGGCTGGCCCCTACTGGCGTCTATCTCCCTTGGAGGAGGGGGGCCCACCCGGTGAAAGATTATGTCTAGGTTACTGGGGGGCTGCAAATATGAGGTGGTGGTGGCTGGTGTCAGGGTAGGGGCACCAGCGGGGACCTAGGCAGCCTGAAGGAGTGGCCGGTCTGGAGCAAGGGAAGGCAGGAAAAAAATAGTCACGAAGCTCTGCAAAAATCGTACCACATTTTTTCACCCTTTTCTTAAAGGTGGGTTGTAGCACTTCTGTCCTGCTAATTTGGGAAGTACCACTGAGGACTGGGAGCACTCTCTTGAAGAGGCCTCTGCTGCAAATCGGTGTCAACCCTTTACTCCCACTTGCCGCTGTAGTTGATTTGGCTTCCTGATGGTCAGCTCCTCCTAGAATAACAAATGTTTCTGCTTTGACATTAGTTTTCCAGTAGAAAGTTTTGAGTTTTGAGCAGGCTGTAAATGGAATTCCCTATCTATCCGGCCATCATGGTTGGTGACATCACCGGAAGTCCTGTGTTGAGGTTTTCTGATGTCTCTGAACAGCAGTTTGGGTACAGCTATGATGGCAGTTAAAATAGGATGCTGTTGGGACACAAAGTCATCGGGCTGGGCAGTGGTACAGAACTGCACAACTACTACTCATGCCAGCTCCACTAGGTGTTATTGAATTGGGCAAACTGAACTTGAAATGATCTGTCTAAAGCCTTGATCCCAAAAGATAACTCTGTTTTGTAGAGACCTTAACAGAGGGTTAATTTCTTTGATCTACCTGCTTGGCATGCCTTTAGGAACAAAAGGAACTGTAGAGTGAGGGTTGCAGTGGGTAACATGGACAGTGAGACTAGAGGTGGAATGAGGGTTACAATAGGTTATATGGACTGTGAGAGCAGAGGTACATAGGGTTACAATGGGTTGTATGGACTGTGAGAGCAGAGGGGTACATAGGGTTGCAGTGTGTATCATGGATTATGAGAGCAGAGGTAGATTGAAGGTTACAATGTGTAGCATGGGCTGTGAGAGCAGAGGTAGACTGAAAGTTATAATGTGTAGCATGGGCTGTGAGAGCAGAGGTAGACTAACGGTTACAATGTGTAGTATGGGCTGTGAGAACAGAGGTAGATTGAAGGTTACAAGGTGTAGCATGAGCTGTGAGACAACAGGTAGAGTGAAGGTTACAATATGTAGCATGGGCTGTGAGACAACAGGTAGCATGAAGGTTACAATGCATAACATGGTGAGAGCAGAGGTACATAGAAGATTACAATGCCTAACATGGTGGTGATCACAGAGGAGGTACATACAAGGTTACAATGCGTAACATGGACGGCGAGAGCAGAGGTAGACTGAAGGTTACAATGTGTAAAAAGGGCTGTGAGAGCAAAGGTAGACAGAAGAAACAGTGGAGAATTCTGGTTACAGATCATTGGTGATCACTGATGACTGTACATTGAATGTGTTTAAAAGGTTGTTTCCTATAACTCATCTAACTTATTATATCAAAGTTTGGCTGACCTGAAGAGTCTCTTTATGAATCCTCAACACTCAGCTTCCTTAGCTCAATTTTGATGCAATTTAGAGTATTTCGAGATACTTTGCATTTAATTAGGTTGACTTGTTATCTGCCTGGCTCTAAAATGGCACTCGATTCTGATTGCACCACCTCACTACCCCGCAGTATCTGTAACAACGATGCCATTATGAACTTGCATGATTTTAATACGTTTCTGTTTAAAAAACAGTTCATATTTCTACATGCAAAGCTTGATCATTTGATGAAAGGGTCTGATTTGTGTTAAATGGATTTTGCTATTCTAATTGTAGCTTGCCTTTGTGGATCAAGTGACTTTTTTTCTGATTGAATTGAAATGGTCCACATCATACGTTTCAACCTTTTGTTATTGAAATGTGACACACCATTAAACAAGCTCAGAACTCTGTGAGAATGAGTGCTATTAGTATTTAATTTTTATTTAGCATTATAGAGTATTAATTTAAAGTTGGAGTTTACAGTGCAAGACAGCCCCTGGTCTAAGTCGGACAGAGCAGTTCTGAGGGGCAAAATGAGGGACAGCTCTCATAATATGGGGTGGTCAAGAGGTACGGACAGAGGGGTTCTGTGGGTTGAAACAATGGACTTTGCTTCTCATGTGGGACAGTGAAGCAGGATGGATAGAGAGGCTCTACGAGATAAAATGAGGAACACCCCATCTAAATGTAGGACTGTGGAGAGTTATGAACAGGAGCGGGTCTATGGAGTCAAATGAATTATATCCCTTGTAATGTGGGATAGCTGAAAGTTATAGACAGAGGGGTTCTGAGTGGTAAAATGATGGACAACCTTTCTAATGTGGGATAGCTGAGCGTAATGGACAGAGGGGTTCTGAGGGATATACTGAGAGATGTCCCTCTTAATGTGGGACAGCTGAGAGGTATGGATGGGGTTTGAGTGATAAAATGAGGGATGTTCCTTGTGATGTGGGGCAATTGAGAGGTATGGACAGAGGAGTTCAGAAGGGTAAAATAAGAGATACCCTTCCTAATCTGGGACAGTTGAGAGAAATGGACAGAGGGGTTCTGAGGAGTAAAATAAGAGTCATCATTCCTAATCTGGGACAAAGAAGATAAATGAGGGACTTCCTTCCTAATGTTGGACAAGTAGTTAAGAGGTATGAACAGAGGGAGACAGATAGTTGAGAGGTATGAACAGAGGAGGACAGATAGTTGGAGAGGTATGCACAGAGGAGGACAGATAGTTGAGAGGTATGCACAGAGGGGGACAGTAGTTAAGAGGTATGAACAGAGGAGGATATAGTTGAGAGGTATGAACAGAGGGGGACAGATAGTTGAGAGATATGAACGGGGGACAGATAGTTGAGAGGTATGAACAGGGGGACAGATACTTGAGAGGTATGAACAGAGGGGACAGAGAGTTGAGAGGTATGAACAGAGAGGGACAGATAGTTGAGAGGTGTGAACAGAGAGGAACAGATAGTTGAGAGGTATGAACAGAGGGGTTCTGAGGGATTGAATGAGGGGGTTGTCTTTCCTGTTGTCATACAGTTGAGAGCAGTGGACAGCATGTTTCTGAGGAGCAAAATGAGAGATACTCCTCCTAATGTGGGACGCTTAAGAGATGGACAAAAGGGTAAAATGAGGGAAGTTCTTAATTTGGGACAGTAGAGTGATATGGACAGAGGGGTAAAATGAAGGCTGTCTCTCCTAATGTGGGTCAGTTGAGTTTTGGAAAGAGGCATTCTGAGGGATTGAATGAGGGCTGTCTCTTCTAATGTGGGACAGTTGAGTTTTGGATAGAGGCATTCCTGAGGGATTGAATGAGGGCTGTCTCTCCTAATGTGTGGCAGTTCTGAGAGGAATGGACAGGGGTTCTGAGGGTTAAAATGACAGACATCCCTATTAATGTAGGACAGTTGAGAGGGATGGATAGAGGGGTTCTGAGGGTTGTCCATTCTAATGTGGTACAGTTGAAAGGGATGGACAGAGAGGTAAAATTAAGGATGCCCTCCTGATGTTGGACAGTTGATAAAATGGACAGAGGTGTTCTGAGGGATAAAATTAGGGAATCTGGGACAATTTAGAGCAACTGACAGAAGAGTTCTGAGGGATAAGAGGAGAGACCTCCTTCCTTATCTGGGAGAGTAGGTAGAGGGGCAGGGGAGTAAAATGAGGGGCATCCTTCCTAATCTTGGACTTTTGAGAGATATGAACAGAGAGGTTCTGAAGAGTAAAATGAGGGACATCTCTCTTAAGGTTGTACAGTTGGGAGGACTGGCAGAAGAGTTCTGAGGGATAAAATGAGGGTCGTCCTTCTTATTGTGAAACAGTTGAGGGGGATGTATTGAGGGATAAAATGACAAACATCCCTCCTAATGTGAGACAGATGACAGGATGGATGGACAGAGGGGTTCTGAGGGTTGTCTGTTCTATTGTGGTAGAGTTAAAAGGGATGACAGAAAGGTAAAATGAAGGATACCTCTCCTAATGTTGGACAGTTGATAAAATGGACAGAGTTCTGATGGGTAAAAGGGGAGATGTCTTTCCTAATCTGGGACAATAGGTAGAGATGGACAGAGGAGTAAAATGAGGGGGTACCTCTCCTAATATTGGACAATTGGGAGGATGAGCAGAAAAGTTCTGAGGGATAAAATGAGGATTGTCCCACTTATTGTAAGACAGTTGAGGGGGATGGATTGAGGGGTAAAATGAGGGACATTCTTACTAATGTTGAGAGGTATGGACAAAGAGGTAAAATGGGGGTTGCCCCTCCTAATCAGAGACAGCTGAGAGGGATAGACAGAGTGATTCTGAGGGGTAAAATGAGTCCCATCACTCCTACTGAGGGACAGTTAACATGGACAGACAGAGAGGTTCTGAGAGGTAAAATGAGGGATATCTCTCCTGTTGTGGGGCAGTTGAGTGGTATGAACGGGGGGGGGTTTGAGGGGTAAAATGAGGGACATCCCTTCTAATGTGGGGCTGTTTGTTGAGAGGTATGGACAATGGTTTTCTGTGGGTTAAAATGAGGGACATCCCTTCTAATGTGGGACTGTTTGTTGAGAGGTATGGACAACGGTTTTCTGTGGGTTAAAATGAGGGACGTCCTTTCTACTGTATAGCAGCTGAGAGGGATGGACAGGTGTTCTAAAGGGTAAATATGAGGGATGGGGTGTTCTGAGGGATAAAATGAGTGTTATACATGCAATTGTGGGACAGTTGAGAGGGATGTACAGAAGGGTAAAATGAAGGCTGTCCCTCCTTTTTATTTCCATTTAACATTTTGTTGAAATTTTCAGTAAGATTTCACAAGATCTCACGGGGTAAATAAGGTGCAGGAGATGAGTATTTTTCAGAAGAAAAGGTGCGCAAGAACAAGGGGACATGTTATGAAGCTAGAGGAGGGTAGCTTCAGGAGAGATGTGAGGAAGTACTTCTTCACAGAAAGAGTGGTGGATTCCTGGAACAGCCTTCCAATGGAGGTGGTGGGGGCAAAACAGTGGTGGGGGTTCAAGAATGCATGGGATAAGCACAAAGGAATCATAATGGAAAGAAAGGGGAGAGAGAAAAAGCTGTAGATTGGGCATGGTCTGATGTAATAGTGTAGGTAGGGAGAAATGGGCAGAGTAGATGGGCCAAGCAGTCCTTATCTGCCATCAAATTTTGTTTCTGTGTTTGAGAGTTATGAACAGAGGGGTTCAAAAGGGCAAAAACGAGAGACTTCCTTTTTTATGTTGGCACGCTTGAGCAGCCAACATCTTGCGGTAGTGCAGATTTGGAGGCGTGGTCACTGTTGGGCGAATGCAGGGCACGCATCAGTAGATGCCTACCTCATTCCCCAATCAGCCTGCATGTTGGCGCCACACCACCCGGGCGAGCACATCTAAGGAAAGGTCTGCTGCAATGCGAGCAAAGCTCATCACACGCAGTGGACCTCCCGACATGCTTACCCGGAAACACAAACATGGCGGCACACTGCCCACCAAACTGCCAACTTCGGGGGTGCCCAATCCCCATCAGCTTACCCTGCCCCAATGTATGTATTGATGGGAGCCCTCCCGTCAGCATAAAGAACCCCCACTTGTTATATGCCAAGGGGTGCCCTATCCCCTAGCTCTTGCCCCCTCTTTCCTTGTGTGCCGATGGGGTGCCCAATCCCTGTCGGCATAAAGTAACCCTCTTTCTGTACCCCCATTGGCTATAGCTACCCCCAAAAACAAGGCTCGATGGCATGCTGAGCGCCACCCCAGCGTGCCACATACTATAAACAGAAAAACTTTCCACAATTTTTTTTTTTTTTTTATACGTATGGAAAAAGGAAAGCGGTCCCATAGCGGTCTCCTGCCCCCTCCCCATTCTGCACCTGCCTCCCACCTCCTCACCCCATACTTACCTGCGGAGTCCAGCGCGACAATCTTCGGTGGACCGGGAACACGTCTGCACTCTTCAAAGCCGACCTCGAACTGAAGAAATGCCAGTAAGCTCTACGATGGAATGAATAGGGTTTTTTCAACTTTGATGCATATCTCAGGCATTTTTTGGAATTTTGGCACCACATTTTCAACATGGGGTTTTTGGGACCCCTCCTCATGAAGTCTGGCACTGTCATGGCTTTATTCGGTCCTGAAAGATGATTTGCGGTCACTGCGTGGAATCACCTTTCGAGACTGAGTAATGAAACAACAGTGCCACTGTTCATGAGGGGAGCTCTCAAAAGCCTATGTTCAGAATTAGTGACAAAACTCAAAAATAGCTGTTTCTGGCGTGTGTTACGCTGTTTCTCGCCTGCGATGTAACGTCATAATTTGTAATGTTTTCACTCCAGATTTTCAAATTTGGCATTTCCACAACTCCTGATGAACAGTACAGCTGTCATTTACATATCCTGCCCGAAATGTGTTTTCGCACATCCGGCACAGAATAGCGCGGTCGCTATGCGAAATCACTTTTCGGGACAGTTTGAGGAAATGAAGGTGACACTGTTCATGAGCAGAGGTCCTAAAATGCCTATGTTGAAAATTTGGTGCCAAGAGTCCATAAAATGACTGTGTTGCAAGCGTGCGTTGCTCAGTTTCCACGCACCCTTGTAACTTTGCAAATTTGCAATATTTCCATGTCAGGTTTTCAACACTGGCATTTTCTCACACCTCCTTATGAACAGTACAGCTGTAATTTTTCACATCCTGCCCAAAATGTGTTTCCGCACCTGTGGCGCACAATGGCGTGGTTGCTGTGGGGAGTCAACTTGTGGGACATATTAACAAAATCGCACCACCACTGTTCATAAGGTGAGGTCCCAAAATGCCTATGTTACAAATGTGGCTGCCAAACTCCCAAAAATAATTGGGTTACGGATGTGTGTTGCACAGTTTGTATGCATGCTCATTGCTTCACCAATATTTCATATCCACCCCCAACAATTACCGGCCCGTCTCCATCCTCCCCCCACTCTCTAAAGCCCTTGAAAAAGTGGTGTTGATCCTGCTCTCTGAATACCTAACCAAATGCGGACATTATGTGCCCAGAGCAACGGTTTCCACCAGGACACAGTACACGGCTGTCCTGGAATTCTCCCAACACCTGCATGCTGCTTTCGACTCTGGCAGCCTTGCAGGAGCAGTATTCTTTGACCTGTCCAAGGCCTTTGATACTGTCTGTCATCCCCTTCTACTTGACTCTCTTCACCAACTTGGCTTCTCTGGTGGTCCCATTTCCTGGTTCTCTAGCTACTTCTCTGCTAGATCCCAGCATGTCAAGATCAGCGGCTCCCTCTCCAGCACTCTTCCCGTTCGCTCTGGGGTCCCTCAGGGCTCCATCCTGGGTCCAATACTTTTTAGTCTCTACCTCAACACCCTCCCCAGCTCATGTACCAGTAAAATGCTCCTCTACACCGACAATGCAGTGCCTCACATCCCAATCCCACCTCCCTCCAATTATCCCTCCAGCAAGCTTACAACCAAGCCGAAAGGTGATTCGGAGACCGCAGACTGGTCATTAACCTAAAGAAAACCAAATCAATGCTCTTCTCCCACCACCAAAATAAAGCTAAAAATACCCCCCTCTTGATTATCCCCAGCACTACGCACCTGCTAGAACAAGTGACCACATACAAGTACCTAGGCATCATGGTCGATACTGCCCTCTCCTTCCACACCCACATTAATGCCCTGTCATCCGCCATTAACTCTCAGATTGGCCTGCTATACCGGCACAGGGACTGCCTGCCTCAGGTTGCCCTCAGGCTGGCCATCACCTTCTCTGTCTTGTCCCTCGTGGACAATGGCTTGCCCATCTACGCTGCAGCTGACAACACTGCCCTCTCCAAAATCCAACTCTCCATCAATAAGGCCTGTAGACTCCTGAATGGTGCCCCCAGCCGAACTCAAACCTGCCTTCTCTATACTACCACCAGTCTTCTCAACTTTGAGGAGTGACTGCTCTACCAGACCTGCCTTCTCGCTAAGAAATCTCTGCTAGGACTCTCCCCAACGGGGAGTCTCCACCTCCCTACAGCAGCCATCCTCGTCCATCACCACCCATAGCTCTGTTAAGGCCCACGTTCAGTGCCCAGAACCAAGACCTCTCTTGCCCAGAGATCCTTCCTCTACCGAGCCCCCACCTGGTTCAACTCCTTCCCTAGCTGCATCTCCAACTTGCCAAAAATTGGCTCCTTCAAAACAGCCCTTCGGAACCATATCTTTAATACCCGCTGTTGTAGGTGCAACTAACCCCCTGTTGTAACCTGTGGTTCCCGCCCGCCTTGCCCCCTGGCTCGACAATGTCCACTGGACAGCCTCTCCCTCCCCCAGACCTACCCCTTCCTTACTAGGTCCAAACAGGGATGTAACTCACTATCTTCTCTGAGGACCTACTATATCCATAAGTGTAACTCACAATTTTGTAACACTATGTAACCTAAGCAACATACAAACTACTACATTATGTAACCTAAGTGTATCTATGTTAAATGTTCCTTTTACTGCACTTGTAATGTTATCCTCTGTTTTAATCTGCACTATAATAACTGTCTTGATGTCTGCCCCCCCCCACGACGAGGTGCCTTTGTAAATGAGTCTCTGACTCAAAGGTTGTAAACCCGATTTTGTAATGAATAAATAAATGAATAAATAAAAATATTGTCACTCCAGATTTTCAACGTTGCCATGTTTTTACGCCTCCTCATGAACAATAC
Source organism: Neoceratodus forsteri (assembly GCA_016271365.2). Taxonomy (NCBI): domain Eukaryota; kingdom Metazoa; phylum Chordata; order Ceratodontiformes; family Ceratodontidae; genus Neoceratodus; species Neoceratodus forsteri. Next base: position 8,337,745 of record JADMNL010000036.1, read on the forward strand.
AGTTGTCATTCTCCACGTCCTGCCCAAAAATGTGTTTTCATCCCTCTGTCGCCAAATGGCACAGCCGCTGTGCAAAACCACCTTTCAGCTAACAAAGTGATTGTGCCGCTTTTCATGAGGTGGCCTGACAAGCAGCCCATATTGAAAATGTGGAGTGAAACTACCACCACGTGCCTATGAGGTTAGAGTTTCCAGCTGTAGCACCCCACCCAGTACAGACTGACAGGGGTGTGACTTGGGATCATCGGATGTAATGCTCACGCCATTCCACCCCCAACCCCCACCCTGCAGCCACTGACAGGCATCGTGGTGTGCCTTGCACTGTTCGGCCACAAAATTCTCCCCACGCTCCTGTACTGCACCCATGTCAGCATATTTCCTCATGGAATGGGGTAAGTATAATGCCCAAAGACCCCAAAGCACACCTTGACACTTGTCAGTGTCTACAGGCAAGGGTGAGGTACAATGGCATGAGCGTTATAGCTGACGACCCAAAGGCACACCCCAATCCCAATGCCTGTCACTCTCTACAGGGTGGGGGTGGGGTTGGTGTCACTTCAATACTTCACTGCCATTCCTAGTATGTGTCTCTAGCTCCAGCACTGCCAATGCCAGCGTGACAACATTCGGCATTGACAAATTCTTGTTAATCTTGGACAGTTGGGAGCGATGGAGAGAGCGGTTCTGAGTGGTAAAGTTAGGGTCTTCCCTCCTAATGTGGGGCAGTTTAGAGATGGTCAGCAAGGTTTGTTAATTATTTGCTTTAAGATCTGTACTTCTGAAACTGATTGGTACCTGACCAGTTACTATGGTGTCCCCCCTCTCCCATCCCTATGTGCAGTCTGTACTAGTTATGATTGTGCATTTAAGTGAAGGAGAACAGCTTATCAGTCATCAAAAGGGGTATGCTATGTTATGCGTGGCTTTGGGAATAAACTGCACAAGTTCTGGTACCTAAACATTTTATTCTACTAGTCTTAATCAAATAGGATTTTGGAAGGTGTAATTCAGCAAACTGCGCTTGGATTGATATGTCTGAGCTGTTGGCTGTCGAAACAAGGCTCAAGTAAAATATTTTGCTAAAGTGGAGTAAAAAAAAGCAGTGTTTCTATTTATTTATGTATTGAAAATGTGGCACAGCAGGACAAAATCCCTAATGAGACAAACAAGTGTCTCCATATCCATAAGGGTCATAGGCGGGAGGTGGCACGAGGCAAAGCTTGGTGTTCCAACAGTTGACTGCGTGCTTATAATCATTTATACATAAACCTTCCAAGTAAACAATTACCTGTTTGTTTAGCAGCTCAAAGGGCTTCCTTTTAAACAGAGGCAGACTAGATATTATTCTCACCTCATGTATTTTTCATACAGCCTTCAGCTACCCTGTATTTGGCACAAACCAGTCCTCCGCAGAAAAATGAGAGGGAGGGAGAGAGAGAGAGAGAGAGAGAGAGAGAGAGACAGAGACAGCAAATTAGTGATGGTTAGAACCTGATCCGTTTCAGGCTGAAATCAGTCTGTTTGCTTCATAAGGAAAAGCTTTACTAAATTAGCATTCATCGAGCTGGAACCATGTGCCCTCAGGAAAGGTTTATACATCTGTACTCTGCTAGTTTCTCACAGATGAAACTGTCTACAAACAAGGTTCTATTTTGGGGGTGCTGGGATAATATGAAAACAGTTTAAAATAATTAAAACTTGAAATCTAAGTTCAGAAGTGGCTAGTACTACTAGAGTACAATGGAGCTTTTTTTTTGTAAATCAGCATTTTATTCAAGTTTCCAAGTTTACCAAACTAAGCAGCTCATGTACGACATGGGGAGGGAGGGCAGGGGCAGTTGCTCAAGCTGTGGACCCTGCAATACGAGCAGACTTGATAGACCAAATGGCCTTCTTCTGCTGACTTCTTCATATGCTCGTACGGCAACCATAAATTGTAAAGGTATTGAAGAAATACAGAGAGACAGCTAGCATCTACAGAATGTCATCGACCTGAAAACAATTTTGTTTTTAGCAGTTTGTGCTATTTATTCTGCCACAGGCTGGCCTCACCATCAGGAACTGACCCCCCCCCAAGCCCCATCAACCCAGCTCCATATGGACTTACCTTCTGACTCCTGCCTTCCCCATGGCCCCCGCCGGCCACAAAACTGATCCTCAAGTGGGAGGTGTGCCCTATTGCCTGGTGCGGAGCATGTGATGGGTCAATCTCATCATGCTGGCCAGCCCTTTTCTGGTCGCCTGGGAGGATGGATGTGCAGTGCTGCATAGACAGCCCTATGCACACTCCCACATGTAGGACATCAGTAACCACTGCTCTTCTCACCTCTAGCTTTGCTGTCCCTGGGCACCTGATCCCTAGCCACCACTGTCAGGAGTGCACCAGACACAGCATCCCTCCCTCCCTCTCCAGAGGGGGAGAGCAATCCATTGAATGCTTGATCCCCCCCAGCCGACCTTCTGATGTCCCAGATTCGCTCCTGAACTAGGGTCATCAGTGCTGCAAGTGGTAGCACTACTCTGCATTGACTGGCTAGCTCAAATGATTCTAATTTTTGAAAGTATGGCTTACCAATAAGACTTTACCTTTATCCAGTTCTCTGTGCTTCAGTTCCAGCCCTTCATTCACCTTCATACTCTTCTCCTCCTCCGTTCTGCATAATTCCAGTGAACATCACAGTTACACTGTTACATGCCAGTAAGAAGCACTGGTATGAACGGGCATGCCCCTAAATAAAAGGGGAAGGAAAAGACAAGAGTAGAATGAGGTGCACACAAGAAAGAAAATAAGCAAGTACACAAAAAGTACATAACAATGTGGAAATGAATATGGTGCATTAATAAGAAAACAAATTGTTCAACAAAGTGACGAATAATGCAGGTACTACCAGTAATAAAAGTGATGAATAATGCAGGTACTACCAGTAATAAAAGTGATGTAGAAGGGAGACGAAAAAAGGGGGGAGTCCAATTAATTAAGCAACAGACCAGGATTTATTACCTGTGCTGTGACAGGTGAAAGGAAAAGACATGGCAGAAAGAGGAGGTCACTGAGATACTGTACATGGTATTGACTCTATGTGCTCTTCGCCAACGCAGCCCCGTAGCCGAGGCCCCACCACTGTGAGGCATGATCTAGGGCTACCTTGCTGCATGAGAAAATCTCTGTCTACCATCAATGCGCAGTGGGTTTTACCTGGACGGCTTAACCTCTTCCCACCTTCAGTATCTCTGGAAGGAGCACACACCATAGCTGAGATTACTTTAGTATTGTGCTTGCCCCTTGCTCCCATACCCCCTTCTTTTCTTCATGGTGTATCTAGGCATACGGTATAAAAGACAGACCTAGCTGATGAGGGGGAAATCATAGCCATTCCATACCCTCACCGACACCAGCAAGTTAACATTTCCTAAAATCCCATTAATTAGCCAGATTTGCTGAAAGGAGTGCTCTCTTTGTTGTAGCTTACAACACAATTGTTCAAGCAAAGAATCCAAATTTTCCATCTCAGCATAGGATTGACACCCTCTAGACCACATTTCCATGGTTACTGTGTGTCAGGGCTGGAGTCTCTTGCATTCTTGTGGCAGCTTATGTTGAAGCCTCACCACACACTCGTGGACCATGGCTGCCAACTTACCAGCATGCCAGGCTCGCTTCCTAACCTGCATAGCCCGACAAGCTACGACTGGGCCATCAGGCATCCTGTCTCTGTTTTTTTCTGTCACTGTTATTTTTCTTTCTTACTTCCTTTTTTTTCTGTGTTGCTTCTTCTTTCTATCTGTCACCTCTTCTTTTATGCCTCTCTCCTTTACCAACACTGCTGCAGTTAAAAAAAAAAGTGCTACTGTTAAACCACTACATCCTGCCAGGTGTCATCAGTGTCCTGAAATTAATCAATCAGCTTCTAAATGCTGACAGCACCTGGGGCCAAGACAGCAACACAGCATGTGTGCGAGAAGGTTGGGGGCCACAGAAAAAGACCTGAGGGACAATATGTGCCCCATCTCCATTTCCTGTATTACTCCTATGTAATTCCCTCCCAGTTTCTGCCTAACATATCTACTCATCTACCACTGCACGCTGGGGTGGTGCATCCTCAGTTTATGTAATTACTTCATGTAACTTATACTGCCATGCTGCTTACATTATTTGTGTAGCGACCTGCAGCTTTATATTTGAATCTTTCACATGATAATGCCACTTGTAATTATTAATTGATTCTGTTCCTGGTCTTGCCCCCTGCGGCCTGCTTGATAACTTGGTCATGTGCCTAACTGAGGCTATCCTGGTACTGAAATATTGAATAAAAAAATAACATTTGGCCCTCGGAATACAGTGTGTTGTTGTGGCCCTAGAAGGTTCAGAGAAGAGCTGCAAAGACGATGTCAGAGATGGGTAAATTAATTAACATACAAAGAAGGTTTGAAAAAAAAATAATCATTCCCTCCCAGAATACCACCAACAGCTTCATCTAGTTCAAGTTCAGTTGGTTTCCATCTATATCTTCCCCTGTCTCTGGGATGAGACTGAAAATAGGCCGAATTGCCTAGTCCTCCTTTCCTGGTCAACAAAACAAAATAAATCTGTTTCCATTGCTGCAGTGGATGATTTAATTCAAGTGATTAGATGGAACACTTGCCAATCAGGTTAATCATAGCTCAGATTATTACAGCCTTCAAAGAGTTAGACAGTGGATGGGAAGCGATGAAAGGAAGGACCAGCATAGCTGTAACTGGGAAGTGGTACATACTAGTAAAGCAGGCGCTGGGTATGGTAGGGTAATTTTGCCCTTTCTTGCTCTAAAACCATCTTATGATGTTTCTCTTTCTTTTCTTTCAGGTCAATGGCGAAAGAAAAAGAACTGCCAATTCATGCCTGAAAATATCTTCAGGTTCCATGGATGCACTGTCCCCTTTCTTCAAGAAAAAAGCACAGATTCTTGAAGTTTTAAGAAAGCTAGAAGAGACTGATCCACTGCTAGCTTGTCCTTCGTCACTGCATCACTCTGCTTATAGAATCTCTGGCCAGGCTGCACTAGACCTGTACTCTATGCAGCCCAAACAGCTGGACAGTGAGAAATGGTCACGACATGAGCCAGACCTTCTGGAGTACATAAATGGTGAAGGGACGCCAACAGAAGGTCAGGTTCCGGAGTGTGACAGTTGGATGTCGTGCTTGCTGTTGGCCCAGAATGGTTTGGATGACCTTTTTAAGTGGAAGCAATGCAGTCATGGGACATCTTGTGTTAGCCCCCAAGAAGACGCAAGGATGGACTATGGTAGGATGAGTTGCAAGGACTTTGGTGTGACTGATGTACAGTTACTCTCACAGCAATATTGTCAAAGGAAAAATGAAACACATTCATCTTCATCTTCTTCGGATGACAATGGTGAGGTTTGTCTTCAGAGTGTAATGGAAAGCTGCCAATCTGAAGCACAGTCAAGCACAAACTCAGAGAAGAAGCTTGGTGCCAATCAACTTTTGGAGAACACTGAATCATATTTTAATTCTTTCAAAAGAAACAGTGGTGATGGTTCGTTGAATGGAGACCTGATTGCTTCCTACATATTTGAGGAACAAAAGTGCTTCAGCAAGGATAGTGGATCAGAAGAAGGTAATTGTGATGTAAGCATAACTGGTGCTCAACAGGATTCCCTTACTAAAGCTTCTGGTAGGGAAATGCACAATGACATTCCTAAAGTGGCAACCTATAAGCACAATTCAACAATTGATTGCCTAGACCAAAGTACGAGTCAGTTAACGCAGGGTAGCACTGATGAAAAACATCTTAAAGTGAAAAGTAACAATGACCATGATATTTGGAAGGTAATAGAGACAAAAGTCAATACTGATAAAAGCCTCTTCACCACTACCTCACATTTGAGTGGGTATGGGGAAACAGACAGTTCTGTTGCTTTCTCTGAATTGTGTCTTGAAAAGCAAGCTTGCCATGGCATATGTATGTCCAATGAATCTTTAATGGTACCAAAAGACTCGGGTGGAACTAGTCCATCAGGCAATATTGTAGAAAAAAGTACCCAAGGTTTTCTTCAGAGGTCTTCTCAGGTAAAAAAAATGAAACACAATCCAACCTCACCTTCAGGGGTAGCTGAAACTAAGTCTTCTCCAGTATCTTCACCATCAAAACTTCTTAAGTTTTTGAAAATTCCATCAGTGAGCGAAAAATCTCAGAATGCCAACCATCTAAGACTTAGTCCTCAGCTTACCCGAAGTTCAAAAATACCATGTAGAAATAATTATGAAGTCTACCATTCTCCTCTACTAAAAAGAAAGGCGGTCTTACCTGAACATGATGGACAACCAGAAGTCACCACAAAAAACAAATCCCATCATGTGACCCATTCAACAACATTCCCTCTCCGATCAGAGGATTCTGCTTCTCTGATGCATCACACCAACTATAGCAATAATGGGTATCCCTCCCCAAAGATCAGTAGGCACGTCACCTGTGGAACTTCCAGATTGGAATTCCACTCTTCAGAAACCTTTGGCCAGCAGGTTAAGACCTGCCATAAGACGCACAACTATGAAAATACATCTGACATTTCAACAGGTAATTTAAACAGTAAAGCCTCTAATTCACTGGGAAAGTCTAACCAGCAGAAATGTTCTTCCATTTTGAACTCCCATATGTCTCTTTGTGGAATGCCTCAAGTGGTCTGTAATCCTTCATCCCCACAGGAAAACCTGACTGTTGCAAATGCAACACTTTCCACTTCTGTTTTAGAATGCCACTCTGATTTAGTAGCCTATCAGAATGCTTCACCGAGGAACAAGTGTCAGGATACTGTGTCTGCTGACTGTCCTTTAGCAAACAATGGTTCTCAAAGTAGTTACCAGTGCTCAAGCATGAAAGAAAAACTTGCTGAGAAAAGTACATCTGAGCCTCAAGATAGGTGCTTTGAAGCTGCTCAACCTGTTAGACGAAATACTGGGAATTCTTCATCACCCAAAAAAACTACCAATGCAGCTGGGAAGAAGCAGAATGACACTGGGCATCTTCCTTTTAAAGAGCGTTTGACAGCTCTTGGCAAGATAAGAAATGCAGATGGCTCTCAGCAGGGATTAGCAGATGTAGCTCCTCAACCAATCACAAAGGAGGCCCAGTGCCATGGGAAGAATATTTCTCCAGTGAATATCAATAATGAAAAAAAACAAGGCATCAGCCAGACAGTGCGAAAAGAACACAGGATTCTTGGAAATGACTTCCTTGAAATACGTTGACACCGCTGATAGCAAAACCCATCTTAAGCTAACTCTTGGTAACAGTGGCATTAGAACACAAGGACAGTGTTCTCCTGGAGAGACTGGAGCAAAAGCTTTTCAGTCAAACTTGGTATGTTCTAAGATTGAGATGGAAAGTAATTCTTCTAGAAATTATGTGGCAAAAGTGGATATTGCCAAAACCAGAGTTCCTGGATCAATTTGCTCACCAGGTTCTCCGCAGATGTCAAGAAATACAAAGCATGCAAGTACTCATCAGAATACTGGCAAAAATATCAAAAGTCCCCATGGGAGCCCCACCAAGCTACCTTCTAAATCTCCGACAAAAATGGGAACCAGGAGTGCAGTTTCCAGGTGTGCTAATGAAGAACTAAAGTCCTTGTCCCAGACAGGTGGAGCCAAGCCTTCATCAGAGAATGAAGAAAAGGTAAAGTTGCAACAGCTGAGTGAGGACAAGAAAAATGTTGTGTATCCAGAAAATGTTTCACAGTCTTATGCCAAAACACCATCCCCCTTTGGGACTGAGGCGAAAAACGCAGAAAGCCAGTCATTAAGCTCTTTGCTTCAGTCAGCCATTGAAGAAAAGGTGATGAAAGGTATAGAGGAAAATGTACTGAGGCTGCAGGTACAAGACAAAGTTCAGGTTACGGAAGTCAAAGTGAAAGCATCCAGTGGGATCGCTAGCTGGTTTGGTCTCAAAAAAAGCAAGCTTCCAGCATTAAGCAGAAGACCAGAAACTTCAAAGATGAAAGACGACAAAAAGGAATACAACATCTGCTATTCACCATCTAGCAAAGAAGTTAAACTGGCTGCTAAAAAACTAGAGGTAGAAAGTCTGAACATTTCTAAGTTAATGGAAAAAGCAGAGGACCTTAGGAAGGCACTAGAGGAAGAGAAAGCTTATATGAATGGTATTGCGTTGGAGAAACAGAGAGGACACCGTTCTGATATAATTATGGAACAAACTCAAAACGAACTCCAAGTCACATATAATGAAGTGACCACTGAGCACTTCATGCAGCAGCTTTTGAACAGGTAAGGCATCCCAGTATGTACATTGTTTACTGTGCGGTTTTATTTTACTGTGTGTTGGTAACACTAGACTGCAGTTATTGTATGTAAATTAAGCACAAAATTAAGAAATTATCTTGCAAAAGAAGCCGCGCGTTGAATTAAAAATCCCTTTTATCGCTGATTGCTGTCATGTTATTTTTCATTAAAGTTACAGTTATTGCTAAATTAATTTACTGATACGTGACTTCCTCTGGAACAGAAGTAATAGCAGTCCAGATAACCAGCAGGAGCTGTGTACTGCAATGCAGTTGGGCTTGTTAATGTCTGCCTCGTCGAGCAATAATTTGTTTTCTGTGCTGGCCCTGTTTTTTTAATCGACCATCAGAGGACACTCAGTTACAAGCTGGCAGTTTTCTGCAAGCAAACTGCACTCCTACCAGTCTGGAATGACTGATTTGTAAGTGTTGCTCACCATCTTGTTACACTGTGTACAGATTTTAGCCCAATGCCACAGCAATGAGACTGGTTCTTATTACCATAAAAGACCGAAGCTTATGCCAGCCTTAAACCTTCATAGAAGCAATGAGCGTTCATTCTCTGAGAATTATAGCAAATTTATATGAATTTTACTTTTTTTTTCTTTTAAGAGATTTATAAGAATTACTGTGGGGCATCCTTTGATTGTACTGGGTGCTCAACACAGCTCAGTCGCTGTGATTGCAGGCCAGTCCTCAAGAGAACTGGCAATCAATCAGAGAGACTCTGTGATAGCTCTATAGCTCTGTGAGGTTGCAAGTGCTTAGACTAATAAAAAGGAGATTTATATTTTTTTACATTGCTACTTTCAGAGTTGATGAAAAAGAAGCCTCTCATGACAGCAGACTGGATCAGAGAAATGATTTTAAGGACTTCCAGAGAGTACCACTAGAGAATAAGCCATCTAGGTCCTTCAGGACCCAACGGAACACTGTCACTGGCCACCTGCAGGCCAGGGCAGACAATGTGGAGAAGGTAGTCTTTTGAATATGTGCGCTTTGGAGAGATGCACAAACAAACCAAGCAATGTAAATATCAGACAAGCTAAAAGATGAACCTCTACCTCCTATCCAAAACCAAGGCTTAGACATTTATAACTACAAACTCTGTGTTATGGGAAGTGTACATGTTTTATAAGTTAGACGTTTTATTAAACTTAACCTTAAATAAAGAGGAAATTGTAGTTGTAAGATCCCATTGCAAACCACTTTGAAGAGACAGTATGACAGGAACTGACTTACCAATTTTTTTTTATATTCTGTTTATTCCCCTTCTGTCCTGGCTGCCCCCCTTCTTTCACAACCCCCCAGCCCAAGCACCCAGCTTCTCCTGATCTACCCTTCCTAAGTCCCCTACGGCTTGTCCCCCGTGGCAGGGTGGCGGGAGTCCCTTGACCCACCTTGTCATGAATCCGCCTTCGGGAGGTGCCTAGATCACTACACTTGGCTTGCAGAGGGTCGGAGCTCATCCTGCTTTGGGGAGTGCCTAGATCACTGGCACATGGCTTGCAGAGGGTCGGAGCTCATCCTGCTTTGGGGGGTGCCTAGATCACTGGCACAGGGCTTGCAGAGGGTAGGAGCTCATCCTGAAGGCCAGGGTGTGTTTCTGATTTCTGTCCCACCCCAAGGATTGTGTGTGCAGTGACATCTAGGGTGCTGTCAGATGCACTTCTGCAGATAACGCACTCAGTGTCTGCCACTCCTCACCCACATGTTGTGCAGCTGCCAGCTTCCTGCCCCGCCAGCCACTGATAGAGGCTAGGCATGCACCATCTTTTTGCTCCACCCCTTCCCTGGAGGATGAGAGCAGTCCTCTGGACACTCGCTCCTCCTCCTGCCAGCTGACCCTCCAGTGCCTGAGTTTGTTTCCAAACTGGGGTCATCAGCATCACAAGCAGTAGTGCTACCGCTGCCCCAGTGGTCCGGCCTCTGTCTTACCAGTTTAAAGCATGGCAAATTAAAGGTGATGGACAGCTGACAGATATAACAAACTGTTTATTACTACAGCAAAGCATGTTAAATGTAAGTAACAGTTTTCGTACAGCCAGATGAAATGCACAAGCGAATGCATTACTAAATACTGAAGATCCAGAAAAAAAAGAGATGATTCAATATATTTTATTGGACCAACATAGATGTTACAAACGAAAATAGGCGCTTGAGCTTTCAGATTACATTGAATCCGTCATCCGAAAAATAACAGTCGGTATTCTTCCAAACCAACTGTTATTTTTCTGATGAAAGATTCTATGTAATCCAAAAGTTCAAGCACCTATTTTCTTTTGTAACATCTATCTTGGTCCAATAAAACATATTGAATCATCTCTTTTTTTCTGGATCTTTTGTCACAAGGACCGATATGGCAACACACCTAATTTTCTGTGTACGTACTGAAGAACAATTACTGAGTCTGTAAATGGCAATAGAACCCTTCAGGCATATGACCCTCAAATGATCCGGCCCCACGCCAGTCCGTTATTACATCAAAAGCAGAGCTAGAAAGATTGCACTCAAGCTTTGTGTCCTTAATCACTAATGAATTATTGACTTTTCGGCAGTGCACTGACGTGGTCAGTAAAGAAGACATGACGTCTGACGAAAGCCTTGCGGAATCCATAACGTCCCAACCGTTTGCAGGTATTGAATGTTAAGAATTGTTTTTTAGCAACTGTGGCACAACTGTGACACAACTGCAGGCCTGATGTTTGTGTTTTATAATTCACAGGCAGCTGTTGTCTGGTAAGTTTTGGAAAGTCTGAGCTCCAAGAGCAGTACTTATTTTTGAAATGTTCCAGCTGTCTGTGGAGTGTTTACTTCCTGGACGGTGCTGGCTCAGTTATGAAAGAACGCCAGTAACAGGGTATGAATGGGAAACTTAGATTCTTCTAACTGGAAGTTTGCATAGCATTCCCACACACTCTTGCACCCTTTGATGTGACCTGAGAACCTCTTGCCATCTCCCTTAGGGTCCCATTCCTGCTTTTGGAACCCCTTGGGGAGAATCTCCTTTCCTGCCTTCACTCACTCCTAACTCTAGCCCCCATACCAGTAACCTGAGGCTTATCGCCCACAGGTGGGACCAAGGCTCTGAGGGCATACTACATTTTTGTAATTCTTTGTTTATACTCCCTACACTCCCCTGCCTCGATCTGGGTTCCACAAGGTACCTGGCTCTGCTGGACCCTGACCTCCATCAGCTGCTTACCTTCATGCTGCCATGGTTGTAACCCTCGAGGTGGGGTAGAGGAGATGTACCCCTCACACTTCTTAGTCTTCATCAGGTGACTTCTATTAAGGAGTCCAGGACCAGCCTACTACAGTTCTCTAGGGTCCATCGGCCTTTGGGCAGTGGGGCCACTTTTCTGGTGTTTCTCCAAGCCCCATGGATGCAGACACACTAAGGAGGTGCAAGGCATGAATGCACATCAAGTGTGCTGCCGCGTTGAACCCCTGACCTGCGTCTGACCCTCCCACAGTATCCTTGACTGCACTGCTACCTGTGGTCTCCTAGGTGGTAGTATTACTGTAAGGATGGCAACTCACCCTCCCTGGAGTACAATCTATGCAGGGCAGTTAGTGTCACTTTTTTTTTTTATATTAATTTTTATTAAAGCGAATTTTATCAATACAGACAGATACAGCTGTTATACAAAATACAACCTCTGGAGCAGAGATGTAACATGCCATAATTAATACAATAGTATAAGAAGAGTTAATGGTACTATCTGGAAATAAAGTTTGAAATGCCAGTTGTTTACTCTCATCTGTCTACTTCTTCAGCTCATGTAAATAAAATACAGAAATTAACAGCAAAATGGTCAGAGTGGGTCTGGGGCGGCGATATGTTGAAAGGGGCACTGTCCATCCTTTGTGTTGGAGCTTTTGATGCCAGTCCAAGAACCTGTGAGGTGATAGTTGGAAGGCAGAGGGACAGTCTGCCAAGGTCAATACTGGATGGTTAGACTCTCACTGTTGAGTTTACTTGAGTGCCATCAGCTGTCATCTAGGGAAGTAGGTCGTGTAGAATGGAAATGAAGGGAGAGAGAGAGAACTAGAGGTAGAGGAAAGAATAGAAGAAAGAAGGGGGGTCGACCTCATGGTACAAATGTTGAGTCCGTGTCTAGTTAGTGTAGTGCCCATCTACACCACCTGATATAGAATAAACTAGTTTTATCCATGAGAGTGTAGATTAATCTTTCTAAGGGCTATTTCTCAGGCAAAATCCTTTGCCACTCTTCTAATGTAGGGATCTGTGGGGTGTGTCACAGTCTGGTAATAGATTATTTTCACCACTGGGATCATAATTAACAGAAGTTTCAAAGTCGGACCCTGAAAAGAGCTCCCAACTGGTGGAATGGCCAGTAAAATTAGGGAGGAGTTATCTCCTCAGAGCTGTTAAAGATATCTGCTAGTGCCCAAGTACCTGCCTGCCAGAAGGGGATGTAATCGGGGGTAGTCGGAGATTATGTGTTTGAGTAACAAATTCTGGCTGCAGTTTCACCAGTATACTCCCTTAAGTGGTCCCACATATTTTGCCGCTATATCAGAGGAGCAGAAGACGTGATAGCTGCACTTACAAGAGAATTCCTGCCAATATGCGACAGAAGTTAATCTATAGGGAGGTGACTGCATATTTATTATTTATTTATTTAAGTGTTTTACCAGGAAGGCATACCGAGGAGTACTGCTCGATTACAGATGCGTCCTGTATCGAGGGTATGGTCAGTCTCTAATTCTGAATTCCAGTTCTGCAAAATTGTTTCCATGGAGTTCAGTGCAGTTGTGCAGTTTTCTGCAGTTCACCATAGTAAGTATAACATAGATGATGCCCTGACACACTTCCGAAACACCTTCCTTAGCATCTGGGATAATCATGCCCCCATGCGTCGGATCAGGGTCCGCGGGTCACACCTTCCGTGGATTTCCCCTGAACTAATAGCATGCCAAAATGCTCGGGACAAAGCGTGGAAAACCTACAAGTCTACACTCCTTCCAGGTGGTAACACCACCTACGGTATGCTTTGTAACAAGTGCACTAAGGCCGCCCGGCTACCCAAAGCTGAATACTTTAACTCCACCTTCAATGCCAACCTACGTAACCCTTCTAAATTCTGGAAAGTTATCCTCTCCCTTTTTGCCCCCCATCGGCAAATCCCACTCCCCTTCTTCTCTCAAATGACACTCTTCTCTCTGACCCACTCGCAGTTGCCTCCGAGTTCAGTTCATACTTTACCACATGTGCTACTTTACTCCTTGCCTCCCTACCAGCTGCAGCTCCATCTTCCCACCATGCTGAAGCTGCTACTCCCCCTGGTTCCTACACCTTCCACTTCGGGAACATCTCCCAGTCAGAAACTCCTGATGCCCTCCTCTCCCTGAACCCTTCCAAGGGGAAGTCCCCTGATGGGTTAGACCCCAAACTACTCTATCTGCCCCTGACATTGCAGCTCCACTAGCTGCCCTGCTAAAGCTATCCTTTGCCTCTGAATCAGTACCGGCGGAGTGGAAGCATGCCATAGTCCTTCCACTTCCCAAAGGAGAAGACCCCACCTCTGCGTCCAACTACCACCCTATCTCCCTCCTCCCCACCATAGCGAAACTCCAAGAACACCTCGTGCTCTCTCAGCTCTCCAGCTTCCTCTCAGAATCCAACTTCTTCACCCCTTCCAGTCTGGGTTCAGAAAGAACCACTCCACCGCCACTTCCCTCCTACGTCTCTCCGACTCTGTCCTCTCTGGTATGGACAAAGGTCTCATTGCTGCAGCCATCTTTGTCAACCTAGCCAAAGCTTTCAACTCCATCTCCCACCCCTTGATGCTATCCTGCCTCTCTGAAGCCGGTCTATCCACGCCTGCCACAAACTGGTTCAGAGCATACCTGGAAGGACAAACTCAATCTGTGAAAATTGCTGATTCCACCTCTCCTCCACTCCCAATAGTCACTGGCATTCCCCAAGGCTCAGTACTCGGCCCTCTCCTCTTTTCCATCCTCCTAAATGACCTGCCTGAAACTTGCTCATCTACCTCAATTCACATGTATACAGATGACACCGTCCTTTTTTCCTCTGGCCGTACCCCTGATGAGGTTACTACCTCTCTTCAGGCTGATTTCAACAAAGTTCAGCGCTGGTTTAGCTCCCACCAACTTTCCCTTAATGCCAAGAAGACAGTCTCCATGACCTTCGGCACTAGGCAGAGACTATCCTGGCTTACTACTCTCCTGAACTTCTGCACCCTTGATGGGTTTGTCCTTGAAGATGTGTCTAACTTTAGGTACCTTGGTGTCTGGCTTGATCGACATCTGTCCTTCTCTGCTCATGTGGATGCAATCCTGAAAAAATGGCGTCCTAAGCTCAGAGCCCTATACAGAAACCACAGCTGCCTCCCCCTACCTGTAAGATGCGAAATTGTGCAGAAGATGATATTACTTACGTTCAACTACTGTGATGTAGTTTATAGTGCCGCTCCTAAGTCTTTCTACTCTATCCAGACTGGACCCCCTCTACAATGCCTTCTGCCACTTTGCCCTCAATGCCCCCCCTCGCACCCACCACTGTGAGCTTTATCATGCTCTGGCCTTCTCCTCACTTGTCACCCGACGTCTACTCCATTGTGCAAAATTTGCTTCCAACCTCTGGCTCGGGTCCCTTCCCCTCTACCTTACCTCCTCCTTATCTCCTATCCCCACTCCATCTCACACCGTTAGATCTACAGACTCACGGCTGATGGCGATCCCTCACCGCCGGACCACAGCAGGCCAATCGGCCTTCTCCTATCACCTTCCGAGGCTTTGGAATGACCTGCGGCACAAATCCATCACTCTTCCTCTAGACATTCCCTCTCCTCTGCTCTGACAAATTACTATGTGGTAAACTGCCAATGTTGCTGACCTCCCCCTCCCCCCTTCCTCTTATCTCCCATCTCCCTTCCCCCCCACTGTCCTATCCTAGATCCCATGTGGCCTGACCAGTGGCTTACCTACGGCTACAAATGCTGGCATATATCCACCAACCTCTGCACTTACCCCCTACTGCACTTCAAGCCTCGATTCCCAGCCTACCGTGGTACTGTAGAGTAGTTGCTGACATGCATGTAATTATACCTTTACAACCCTTGTCATTTAAATCCTTCTACAACTTTCTCTTACGCCATGTAACAATACATACAACTTCTTGTTCCAAAGTTTCCGTCGTTACCCCTGCTTCACGTTTCTGAGGTATTATACTTATGCTCTGTTGTGTCACTAATTGTGTAATTTTCGTTTCTATTGTACAACTGTATACAGTTGCTGTCCTCTGTATCCCCCAGGTCACACCTGTGAGATGAGCATCTCTTGTATGCAGTTTCTGGAGAAACATTTTAATAAATGAAAATAAATATAAGTGGCCACTACGATGGGTCCAGGACTCGGTGAACAAGATAGATCCAGGACCATCCCCCCCCCCAGATATGCAACATGAATATTTTAGGAAGCTAAGGCAACTTGTCTGGCAGAGGGTAACATGTCTCACCTCAGTCTGACAGATATCACCTGAGTTGCAGGTGTCTGAAATGGTTGGCTGCCAGGAGCTGGTAGCCAGTTTGCAGGGTGGCAAATTGTTTATTATTTATTTATTTATTTCCGTTTGGGATTAATACCTTTGAGTCAAGGACTTGCTTTCAAAGGTTCCATGTCAATTGTTAAAAACAGACATAACAGTATAAATACAGAGTTAATAGTAAAAGGAACACTGAATCATACACACAACCAGTAATAGAACAAGTCTGAGGTTTTACACATCAATGTAGTCCTTAATTACACAAGCGTGATTCAAAGAACGAGAAGGGTGGGGGAGCCAGCTGTGGTGGTATGCCGGGGAGGAGTGTTCACCCATGAGGAGACATCGTTAGTTACAAGGGGACAGGGTAAGGGCGGTCCCGGGGAAGGTGATATTCAGTGTAGTGATAATTGAGGAACGGGGTAGGTACTGGGAGACTGTCGGCTGAGTTATTTGGGAGAACTCTGTGGGAATCTGATATCTGAAATACAAAGCTAAGGCCTATCCTGCCCCAGCCATACATGGCATTATCCAGTCCATTTGGGAGGTAGCAAGAGTTGTGGGCGATAGCTCTGAGGGTAGAAGAGATAAACAGAAGACAGACAGCTCCTTCAGGTCACTTGCCACTGCCTGCGTGCTTCAGCAGTGTACTGGGTAAACTTTTTAAGGGGGAAACAGTCTATAGGATTTCCAAAAAGAGAATAGTCCAAATTGTAAATATCGTTCAATGCAAATTCTGTTTGCTTCCAATAAGGCTGTTGGAAGGGAGATGGCCATATGTACAATGTTCTAAAGTGAGATGTCAATGTGTGCCACTTGAGGTTTGGGAGGTTAAACCCCCTCACTCTCTAGGTACATGTAGGATGGAGAACTGAATCCATGGAGGGGCTTCCTGTCATATAAACCTGGAGATGACCTTATTCCAGGTTTTAAAATACATAGGGGTTGGCATGATGGTGAGAGTTTGAAGATATATAAAACCCTGGAAAGGATATTCTGGCATATTGCCTCAGTTAGTTTCCCTTCTAGTGCATTCTGTGTTGGTCAATTAGTTTTGCTTCTCATATATTCAGGGCTGGGCAGTTAGTTTCTCTATGTGGAATCGAAATTTAGAAGAGTCACACAGTCTTGTACTAGAAAATGAATCCATGCTCCTGTCAGATTCAGTACACTTCAAGCCCTGAATTGTTTTAGCAATATGAAAGGTTTGCCTGTTTCCCCCCAGTTTATTTAGCCAGGGCAGCCTAGTGCTGCTTAAACATCTGATTTCCAGTGAGGCCCAGCTTCTACGTAGTTTTCACAGCCTAGAGAGACTGAGTCACAGGGACGTGTTTAGGCATAATAGGGGGCATTCTCTCCGATGCAATGTGCTACAGGGTAGGGGGATGTTTGTACTTTCATTCAGGAAACCATAGCTGTCAAGTGACCTCTTGTTCTATGTATTTCAGCTTGTGGGTCACTGACACGCACCCTTGATAGTGGAATAGGAACCTTTCCTCTTCCAGACTATTCCAACAGCACAGCAGGAAAAAACATCCCAAAACTGAAATCCAGACTTGAGCAACCCTCCTTTGCATCCCCTGGGAAAACTTCAGTTACCACAAAGGTTCCACGCAAAGCACGAACACTGGAGAGAGAGGTACCGAGTGCGGAGGAGATGTTTGTACAGGTCAAAGACCTCAGCACGCCTTTGCTCAATGCTGCACTGCAGAGTTCAGAGCCAGTGTTTGGCCATCATGCTGGGAAATTGTGCAGAGAAGGTATTGTTCTCAAACTGAAAAATTACTACTAGGATTACTACTAGAAAGGATAGGACAAAAGGGACCAAAATGCTCATTTCTATTGTCCACCGCACCATACGGGCATCATCAAACCACAATACCATCAGTATAAAACTCTCTAAGAGATGTTTGAATCGACTAAAGCCATCTACTTCCACTACAGTTTGCGGGAGCCTATTCCAGGCCTTAGAACTCCTGATGGAAAATAAATTATCTCTTTTCGTAGTACTAGCCCTATGTATGACCAATTTACTTCCATGTGATCTAAGATTATTTCGAGTATTACTAATCCCCAGAGCACACTGATTCATTAAATCCAATGACTGTAATATTTTATATAAAAACAAGAGATCCCCTCTCTGTCTTCTTTGTTCAAGGGAACACGTCCAGTTTTTTTTAGTCTGAGATCATAGGGTAATCCTTTTAAATAAGGGATTAATTTGGTAACTGAACGTTGCACCCCTTCAATCATTTTAATGTCCTTCATATGATTTTGCATCAAGTTCTGTGTTAGTAGGTTAGGTGGTGGGGGAGCGAATTAATGCTGTTCACACAAAGTCCTGTGCACGCCACTGAACATGGGGGGAGGGTTAATGTTGATCAAACTTAGTCCTGTGCACGCCACTGAACATGGGGGGGAGGGTTAATGTTGATCAGACTTAGTCCTGTGCATGCCACTGAACATGGGGGGGTTAATGTTGATCAAACTTAGTCCTGTGCCGCCACTGAACATGGGGGAAGGGTTAATGTTGATCAGACTTAGTCCTGTGCATGCCACTGAACATGGGGGGTTAATGTTGATCAAACTTAGTCCTGTGCACGCCACTGAACATGGGGGGAGGGTTAATGTTGATCAAACTTAGTCCTGTGCACGCCACTGAACATGGGGGGGAGGGTTAATGTTGATCAAACTTAGTCCTGTGTACTCCAGTGAACATGGGGTTCTAATGCTGATCACGCTTAATTCTGTGTACTCCAGTGAACATGGGGTTCTAATGCTGATCACGCTTAATTCTGTGTACTCCCAACGAACGGGGATGGGAGCTAAAACTGATCGCCTCTTGTCCTGTGTACTTTAGTGAACACGGCAGAGGAGATAACATTAATTGCGCCTAGTCCCATGTTTTCTAATGGAAGGTCATGCCAAATAAATCTGATAGGTTTCTTTGACCAAGTAACAAAGTTGGATCAGGGAGGGGCGGTGGACGTGGCCTACCTGGATTTCAGCAAGGCTTTCAACACTGTACCACATAGGAGACTGGTAAACAAGTTGGGGAACTTGGGGTGGATATTAGGGTGGTAACCCGGGTAAGGAACTGGTTAGCAGATAGGACACGGAGGGTAGTAGTAAATGAAGTTCACTCTGAGGAAGGGAGGGTGACCAGCGGAGTACCTCAGGGATCAGTGCTGGGACTTGTCCTCTTCAATGTCTTTATAAGTGACATAGCAGAGGAACTGGAAGGGAAGGTTTGTCTTTTTGTGGATGACACCGAGATCTACAGCAGAGTGGACACTTGGGGGTGTGTGTGAAAAGGATGGGCAGTGATCTGGAAAGACTGGAAAAGTCATCAAGGGTATGGCAGCTGGGTTTTAATGCAAACAAAAAAAGGGCAAAATAATGCACTTGGGGCATAGAAACCCGGGAGTTGAGTACAAAATGTGCAGAGTGATACTGACAGAGTCCAAGCAGGAATGAGACGTAAGGGTAATAATATTGGATGATCTAAAGGTGGTCAGGCAGTGTGACGAGACAGTCGGATGCTGGAGTACATAGGAAGGGGTATTATCAGCAGGAAGAGGGAGCTGGTGCTGCCACTATATAGATCACTGGTAAGTCCCCTCCTTGAGTACCATGTCCAGTTCTGGATACCACATCTCAGGAAAGACATTGACAGAGTGGAGGTGGTCCAGAGGTGGGCTACCAAAGGGTCTGCATCAGAAGCCCTATGAGGAGAGGCTAAAGGAGCTAAATATGTACACGCTGGAGGAGAGGAGGGAGAGAGTATGATAGAGACCTTTAAATACCTCATGGGGATTAATAAGGTACATGATGGGGGGTATTTTTCAGAGAGAAAAGGTGCTGTAGAGCAAGAAGGCATGCTTTGAAGCTGGAGGGGGGTAAACTCAGGAAGGATGTGAGGAAGTACTTCTTCACAGAAAGGGTGGTGGATACCTGGAACAGCATTCCAGCAGAGGTAGTGGGGGGGTGAAACAGCAGTGGATTCAAAAATGCCTGGGAGAGCACAAGGGAATCATGGGGGTAAGGAAGTATGGGAAAAAGACTGCACCGTAAATCAAGTGCAGTCTACAGCAAACAAATGAAGATTAAAAAAAATGGGCAGAACGGGTGGCCCAGCGGCCCTTGCCTGCTGTTACATTCTATGTTTCTGTGAACATGAAGGTGAAGGGGGAGCTAACACTGATCACACCTACTCCTGTGTATTCCCAGTTAATGGGGAGGGGGCGCTAATGCTGCTCACATTTGGTCCTATGTGCTTCCAATGAGCATAGAGGAAGCCATTGCCAGTGAACGTGGGGGTGGGGGAGCTAATGCTGCTCACTCTTAGTCCTGTGTGCACCGGCATACATGGGTGGAGCTAAGGCTGATTACGCATAGTCCTGTGTGTACTGGCACACATGGGTGGAGCTAATGCTGATTACGCATAGTCCTGTGTGCACCGGCATACATGGGTGGAGCTAATGCTGATTACGCTTAGTCCTGTGTGTACCGGCATACATGGGTGGAGCTAATGCTGATTACGCATAAACCTGTGTGCACCGGCACACATGGGTGGAGCTAATGCTGATTACGCTTAGTCCTGTGTGTACCGGCATACATGGGTGGAGCTAATGCTGATTACGCTTAGTCCTGTGTGCACCGGCATACATGGGTGGAGCTAATGCTGATTACGCTTAGTCCTGTGTGTACCTGCATACATGGGTGGAGCTAATGCTGATTACGCTTAGTCCTGTGTGTACCGGCATACATGGGTGGAGCTAATGCTGATTACGCTTAGTCCTGTGTGCACCGGCATACATGGGTGGAGCTAATGCTGATTACGCTTAGTCCTGTGTGCACCGGCATACATGGGTAGAGCTAATGCTGATTACGCATAGTCCTGTGTGTACCGGCACACATGGGTGGAGCTAATGCTGATTACGCATAAACCTGTGTGCACCGGCACACATGGGTGGAGCTAATGCTGATTACGCATAGTCCTGTGTGTACCGGCACACATGGGTGGAGCTAATGCTGATTACGCATAAACCTGTGTTTTCCCAATGAACACCGGGGTCAAGGACCTAACACTGATCACACCTAGTCTTGTGTACAGCAGCGAACATGGGGGGGGGGACTAAGGCTGATCGCACCTCGTCTTGCATGCTGCAGTGAACATGGTGGTGGTTGGCAGAGCTAATGTCAGATCTTCTTTGAGGGTATCAGAGCCTAACATATTGGACTTAAGCCGGGGGGTGTGAGGACCTCGTGGGAAGCTTTTGAAAAGTGGGGCCACCCATGCTGATGCATCTACATGCATGTCGGCAGTGCGTGGCATAACTTATATATATGTGCAGACCCCCAACTGCCTCAGTTCTTTTTCTTCCACTGTCAAGAGAATGAACCTTGGAGCAGTGAAAGCTTACTGTGGCTGACAAATTATTTTTTTCTTATTTTGTAGCTGCTCCTTTTGGAACCCATCATTTGTGTATTTTGGCACAGAGTAAAGGTGGGAGTGGCCCCGGCCTTTGCCTGGCCTCTAGCAGAAGCGTATGCAGCTTGGCCTTTGACAGCACTGCATACCCACTTCTCTGCACCACGAGGAAGGGAGGAAATGGAGAAAATCACCTTGGATGGCTGGCTGATTTTCTAACCCCTTGCAGGCACAGCTCTGGCTCAGACAGGATCCTATCTGGCGGGTTGAGCCTGACTCTCTGCCACCCCTCCGTGAGGGGGGGTGCTGTGGGGGAAGCTGGAGCTGGTAAGAGTGAGATGTCACTTGATGGGATTTGGGGGAGTTGGGGAGAGAAGCAGCCAGGGAGGGAGAAAAATAAGAGCACATTTCCTATGCCATTCCTTAGGCAGCACCCACTTTGCTCCTCATGCCTCTGTTCATGACTGTTGAGGTGACCCCAGTCCTGCTGTTGGTGTATGTTAGAACTCTGTTCACTGATGGTGGGAAAAATGAGGTAGTTGGGTTCCACCCACGTTGTATAGGCTCCCCCATGTGCCACTGATGTGCATTTAGACATGTCCACGTGGGTGGCCCCACTTTCCAAAAATGTTCTGCTTGGTTATAAGGCAAACAGCTTATAGTCCAATATGCTATGGCTCTACTCTTGAAGGTCTACTGTTACTGGTAATTTCTTTTCTGCAGTCTCTTCATAATGTGCTGTATATGTGCAGATACATATGGTGACCATATCAAGCAAAGAAGATCCCAGCAGAACAAGAATTGGACCTTTCCAAACTCCAAAGCATCAAGTAGTGCCACGGACAGCTTCTTGTGCATTCCTGGAGATCTGGAAGCACTTCATGGCTCAGCAGAGGTAAGATGTGGGAGGCAGTGGTTGACGCTGGAATGATCAGGTAGTTAAGGGGCCGCCTGGGTTTTGTGCTTTAAATGAAGCAAGGCTCTTCACTGTACAGGAGCATGGGATGGCTGTATGTTGCTCTATTGCATGAACATTTGTGATATTTTTTTTCCTCTTTACGCCTCCCTGGGCCCCTCCAGTGCTCATCTCCTTCATCAGCCCCCACAGTGCCCTGGTGACTTCCTGTCTT
The DNA here is from genome assembly GCA_016271365.2 of Neoceratodus forsteri. Lineage (NCBI taxonomy): Eukaryota > Metazoa > Chordata > Ceratodontiformes > Ceratodontidae > Neoceratodus > Neoceratodus forsteri. Next base: position 8,360,144 of record JADMNL010000036.1, read on the forward strand.
CTGATCCTTAACTCTAGGCATCCCCAGTTATTCTGTGTGCCAGTATATTCCTGCTAGAAGGCCCCCCTGCTACTACCAGGGACAGTGTACAAAGGATGTTGTAGTTACGGGATTGGAGCGGGAGACAACATTCAGTGGAGTCAGATGGCATAGCAGGAGCTGGCTGTGCCAGCTCAATTCATGTGCCTGCAGAGATAGGTGGCCCCAGTGGTTCAACTGCCTCAGTTCTTTTTTCTTGCCATCAATTGCACACCTTGTTTTAAGTACAAGCTTCCAGTTTCCCCTACATAGTCCTCTGTTGTTTTCTGTGTATAGCAATAAAAAAGGTAAGAACTGCCCCTCCCCTTTAGGTTGTCTCTATTTGGGGATAACATTGTCCGCACTGACTGTCATTCTTAATGTTCAGTTGTTTGGGGTCTGACTACAATGGGAAGGCTTGTAAGCCTGAGGTTCGATTGGGTGGAGCAACTACATCACCCCTCCATCAGATTTTAAAATGTAGCTCACCCTGGGCCGTCCCAGGATTCGTTTCATTTTGCGGCCAGGGATGCCGCCCTCCCTCCCTCATTTCGATTCCAATCAGTTATTCAACGGTTGCCTCCAGCCACCTGCCTGTTTGCCCCTTCGTTAGTTTTCCATAGCTCCACTTCTGTGCTCTCGCCCGTTCCTCTCGCATTCCCTTTTGCATGCCTCTCTTGCTCTGCCTCATTGGGCGCTTGTTCCCTACGTGCTCCGCACTGTGGTTCTGTGGGCGCTTTGCTTCTCTGGGTCTCTACTCAGGACTCCCCCCCCCTTCCTGTTTGCAGCTGGACCGTCACTTTCCTTGTTGTCCAGTGCCTCTGCGCTCCCATTCTGAGCTAAGCTACATGCTGTGGGTGCTCCATTCCTCCAGCTCCATCGTGTGGCCACTCTGGTTCTCCTGCTCCTCCCACTCCTCACTTCTCTTATTCGTTCTCCGGCCATCAAGTGGGCACTCAGGTTCTGGGTCTGTAGCCTCTCTCGCAGCAGTAATTCAGCCTATCTGGCAGCTGTAGCAGAGCATCACTGGTGACAGTACTGTACTCTCTGTTCCTTTGGATTTTCAGTCTATTTGGCACCTGTGCTGGTCCTCCATTGCTCTCCTCGTGACGCTCATAGCGCCGCTGCGTACCTAGCTCATCGCTCGTGGTCCAGATCGGAGCTTCACCATTTTGTGGGAGCTGCCTGCAGCATCAGACTCATGGGTGAATTTGAAGATCCAACCCCAGGTCTTGACTGTAATTTCAGTCCTCAGGCAAGTTGTACTCGGTGCCCTGTGGTTGTCACCTGCAGTGTATTTGTGTGGCAATGGTGTGGCAGTTCCTGGTGGACAACACGCTGTCGTGATTTTGCTGATGGCTACCATAGAGGCTCTCATTGCAAGTCGGCCCTATCGTGCCCAGAGAGCCTTCTGTGGGAGAAATTTTTGTATGGGTTTGACGGTTAACTCTGTGTCATATGGCCTCCATCTGGCATGCATTTCTGATGCAGGTTTATTAGCTTGAGTGCCACTGCATAACGTTCCATGGTACGCACAGCTCTGCATCTCCTTTTTGGCATGCTGTCGGTATGAGAACTGATCTTTGACACATCATACGTGCCAATCAAGTCTGATATTACAAAAAAAAAAAAAAATTGTTCTCCGGAATCATTTGTATGGTCTGTTGCTACCCAGGCATTTGATATGCAGGCTGTCCGTGGGTTTTGATATGCAACGTGGCTGCCACTCTGCATTCCGTCACTTCATTACCAGTCTAGCATCGCTTGTAATGTGATTTAGAAATACACTGTGTCTGAAAAGCGCTATATACAGGCTGATTCTTCTTTTCAGTACGGAGCTCTTCGTGAGCCATCCACCATTTTACACACTGCATTCACTCCTATCAAGCCTTCATTCCTTCACCGCATCCTCACCTTCCAGTTCCTTCCTTCAAGGCTTACCGCCATCATCATCTTCTTAGCCTGCAATCCTCATCATACCTGTCATAAATCATCTACCACCTCATTGAACTGTGGCCCTCCTGCTGCTTTCCTCCAGTTCCTGACTTCGGTCATCATTGGGCATACCTGTCATGAATTACGTGCCACCTCATCAAACTGTGGCCCTCCTGCCACATTCATTGAGTTGTATTCAGGTTCATGACTTTGTTTAGTATTCCCTCCTCCATACCATCCCTGCTCAGCCATCAGGATTCAATCCATTCATAGCATGACTCCTCTTCGTCCATTGCTTCCCTGCTAGGATTCACTCCAATTATGGCTTCACTCCATCATCGTCTATTATCCATTTTGCTCCCATCGATCGCTCAACCCAAGCATACTCCTCTCGATCGCTCGACCTGAGCATACCCTCTGGTTCCAGGCCTGCCTTCTTGGCATTGGGGTCTACTTAATTGTAGCACGCTATTGTCCCTGCTACCTCGATTCGACTCTCTCCACTCAAGGCCATGTCTTCATGTCCGTTACCCTTTGCTAAGGGCTAGCTGGCTGCTCTAAACCATTGTCCAAGTTCACTTTCCTGTTAATTTCCTGTCTCCTCTTCCTCATACTCACATCGATCAATCAAGCATACCTCTCATGAGGTCTTATGCTACCTCATTCACCCACTGTGCTTCTACAGCGCTCATCATTGTCCTTCTTCCTCATCCTCAGTCTTCTCATGTTGGACTGCTGCCCTCCTGCGGCGATCATCACCAGTCTTCTTCATCCTCTGTCTTCTCATGAGTGCATTTGGCTACCCTTTGCTCCGCTGACTTCTGCATGGCTCTACTCCTTCCCATCAACTCCTTGGCATACCCCTCTTGGATCTCTGCTGCCTCACGTTCCTTCTTCGATCTGTGCTTTCTTTTGGAATTTTTCCCTCTCCAGTCATCATCTCTTTTGGGGTTTTCAGCCATCTTCCCTACTCATATCCTTCTCTTTATAATATACATCCTTAATCAGCGTCGTCAGCCTGGAGGGAAGGTGACCTAGGCCTGGATCCCCAGAGGTTTTCTCCTAAAGGAGGTTTTTCCTCTGCTCCATACCGATGGTCATAATATTAGTTAGAGTTAGTGCTTTCTTAGATTAATGTGCTGTCTTAGGTTAATTAGTTAGGTTCTGCTGTTGGATGGAGGCAGATGGTGGCCCTGGTTTTCCCCTCTCTCCTTAGAAAGTCCATCTTAATCATCTTCTCAGAATTCATTCATTCATCATCCTCGTCTCTTCGATGCTTGACACCCAATTGGGTATTCTTTTTGGTCTTCTTCCTAAGCTACCTTTAGCTGACAGAATCATTCCCGTGGCACCTATGGGGGGGGACCCTCCTCTAGGGTTCCTCACATCGTACCCTAATAGGGTGGTATATCCCACGGATAGAGAGGCGGAAAGCCGCAACATAAATCAAATCCAATCCACAACGTAAGTCAAGTCACACAAGCATCATCTCATCCAGTTAGGGTTCCTCACGTCGTAACCCTAATAGGGTGGTATATCCCACGGATAGAGAGGCGGAAAGCCACAACATAAATCAAATCCACAACATAAGTGAAGTCACACAAACATCATCTCATCCAGTTGCATAAGCACAATTGAACATGTAATCATGTTTACCCTGTAGTCTGCAAACAGCCCAACCAAGAAACGATCATCGTCGTCGATCAGGCCTGGAGCTCTTCCAGGAATTAGTCTTCTCCACAGAGCCCCACTCTATGGTCTTAGTACCAGAGGTGCTTGGACCACACAGGGGCTAACTTTTTTGCTAGGATGCCAACAGTGGTGCCGGCAGCAGTGCATGTGTGTCAGGACCAGGAACCATCACTGACACTCTAGCTGCCTGAGTTCTGTTTTTCCCATTTCCGAGTGCGCATGGTGTGAGCAAACAATATGGCACTTCTTATTTAGCTTCTTTCTGAAAATGTTGTGTTGTGTTCTAAGAGTCAGAGGCCTTTGAAACCTTCAGGGTCACTTTTCCAGTATTTCCAATGTGAGAAAAATATTGCTTGTGCCCACAGACCTACACTTTGTTTCATCGCCTAGGGCTCCACCATCATTTGAACAGCTGCACTGCATTTGATGTCTGGACATTGCAGCTCTGAAGATGGGCTGTTCTGTCTCAAGCTTCGAGGGCAGTCTATGACACAGGCAGTTTTAGGGTAACCCAGGAAGGGCTGTTGGTTTCATTGGAGCAGGTAGCCCAGGAAGGGCTTTTGTTTCATTGGTGCAGGTAGCCCAGAAAGGACTGTTGGCTTCACTGGTCCTGGTAGCCAAGGTAGGGCTCTTGGTTTCTTGGGTGCAGGTAGCCCAGGCAGGGCTGTTGTTTCATGGGTAGAGGTAGCCCAGAAAGAGTTGTTGGCTATGTTGGTGTAGGTAACCCAAGAACGGCTGTTGTTTCATGGGTAGAGTTAGCCCAGAAAGGGTTGTTGGCTACGTTGGTGCAGGTACCCCAGGCAGAGCTGCTGGTCTCATTGGTGCAGGTAGCCCAGGAAGGGTTGTTGGCTTCATTTGTGCAGGTACCCCAGGCAGGGCTACTGGTCTCATTGGTACAGGTAGCCCACGAAAGTCTGCTTGCTTCATTGGTGCTGGTAGTCCAGGAAGGGCTGTTGCCTTCATTGGTGCAGGTAGCCAAGGAAGCACTCTTGGTTTCATTGGTGTGGGTAGCCCAGGAAGGGCTGCTGACTTCATTGGTGCAGGCAGCCTAGGAAGGCTCTTGATTTCCTTGGGCAGGTAGCCCAGGAAAAGCTGTTAGCTTCATTGGTAGTCAAGGAAGGGCTCTTGGTTTCACTGGTGCAGGTAGCCCAGAAAGGGCTGTTGTTTCATGGGTACAGGTAGCCCAAGAAGGGTTGATGACCTTACTGGTGCAGGTAGTCCAGGAAGGGCTGTTGGCTTCATTGGTTCTGGTAACCCAGGAAGGGCTGTAGGCTTCATTGGTCCAGGTAGCCTAAGAAGGGCTGTTGGCTTCATCGGTGCTGGTAGCCCAGGAGGGGCTGTTGGTTTCACTGGTGCAGGTAGCACAGGAAGGATAGTTGGCATCATTGGTGCAGGTTGCCCAAGAATGGCTGTTATTTCATGGGTGCAAGCAGCCATGGAAGGGTTGTTGGCTTCACTGGTGCAGGTAGCCCAGGAAGGGTTGTTGGCTTCATTGGTGTGGGTAGCCCAGGAAGGGCTGTTGGCTTTACTGGTGCAGGTAGCCCAGAAGGGGTCTTTGTTTCGTTGGTGCTGGTAGCCCAGGAAGGGTTGCTGGTTTCGCTGGTGCAGGTAGCCCAGGAAGGGCTTTAGTTCATTGGTGCTGGTAGCCCAGGAAGGCCACGAGAACAGGAATGTTGAGTCATGGTTTTATGTAGCAGATCAAAATGGCTGGTCAGAGGTATACATGAACAACCTGTGTAAAAGTGGAGACCAGTGCATTAATTATGGCCCATTAGCAGTGTGGTGTCACTCACGAATCCTGTTTCACATCACATAACTTGCCAAGTACCAAAGAGAGAAAAAGTCTTCATTTTCTGAAGTCATTAGTATTGCACAGTAACTCCTCCAGTATCATCTGGCAGAAATGTCATCGGAGATTACACTTGAAGAAGTGACATTAAAGCACAGCGACAGTTCACAGTATCCCCTGATGTAATTGTCATAAAATAGAACAGGCCTGCTTTATGGAAAACTGTTACAGCGGACTGCTGGGTAATGAGATTCCTGTGGAATTAATTTTTCTGAATGTGTCAGATGAAGTTATGTGCAATTATATGAAACCGCTCCCCCGCCGGGTATAGAGAGATGGGATAAAGGGCGGATCTTGCTGCAAGTGAATAATGTAGTTTGGATCAAGATTTATTTTTCGATTTTCTTTTATTCCTTTACACTTAGCAACACTGCAGCATCACGTCTGTCGAGGGGAAGAAGTAGAGGGAAGATACATCTGAATAACTGTTGTACAGTATGTACTAAAGGAGCAAAAGCAGTATTACACACACTTACACATGCATGCTTACACACACACATACACATACACACATATACACACACACGCATACACACACACACACACACATATATACATACACACACACACACACACACGCATACACACACATATACACACATATATACACACACACACACACACACACACAATCTCTCGCTCTCTCACTCTCCCTGCCTAATCACTTGAGAAATTGAGCCAGAAGGACCAGAATAAATTTCTGTATGGTGTCAAATTGAGGAATATGATTTAACCATTAATTGCGTGGAATTTACTTGTTGCATTGTAGTAACCCTTAATTACTGGGGGAATATACTCACTATACAGTATACAAGTATATTGGTGATACATTTCAATAAATAAATAAAAAATATTTCCTAGTAATTAAGGGGTTAATTACTGGGAATATACTCACTGCACTGTATAAACCCTTAATTACTGGCAATATATTCACTGCCCTGTATAAAACCTTACTTACTGGGGAATATACTTGCTGCACTGTATGAACCCTTAATTACTGGGAATATACTCACTGCACTGTATCACCCTTTAGTACTGGAAATATACTCACTGCACTGTATAACCCCTTAATTACTAGGAAATATACTCATTGCACTGTATAACCCTGTAATTACTAGGAACATACTCACTGCACTGTATTACCCTTTAATTACTGGGAATATACTCACTGCACTGTATAAACTCTTAATTACTGGGAATATACTCACTGCACTATATAAACACTTAATTACTGGGACTATACTCACTGCACTGTATAAACCCTTAATTACTGGGAATATAATCGCTGCACTGTATAACCCCTTAATTAGTGGGAGTATACTAACTGAACTGTATAAACCCTTAATTACTAGGAATATACTCACTGCACTGTATGACCCCTTAATTACTAGAAAATATTCTCACTGCACTGTATAAACTTTTAATTACTGGGAATATACTCGCTGCACTGTATAACCCCTTAATTACTGCGGAATATACTCACTGCACTGTATAAACCCTTAATTACTGGGAATATACTCACTGCACTGTATAAACCCTTAATTACTGGGAATATACTTGCTGCACTGTGTAACCCTTTAATTACTGGGAATATACTCACTGCACTGTAGAAACCCTTAATTACTGGGAATATACTCGCTGCACTGTATAACCCCTTAATTAGTGGAAATATACTTGCTGCACTGTATAAACTCTTAATTACTGGGAATATACTCACAGCACTGCATAAACCCTTAATTGCTGGGAATATACTCGCTACACTGTATAACTCCTTAATTAGTGGGAATATACTCACTACACTGTATAAAATCTTAATTACTCGCTGCACTGTATAAACTTTTAATTACTGGGAATATACTCGTGCTGTATAACCCCTTAATTACTGGGGAATATACTCACTGCACTGTATAAACCCTTAATTACTGGGAATATACTCACTGCACTGTATAAACCCTTAATTACTGGGAATATACTCACTGCACTGTATAAACCCTTAATTACTGGGAATATACTTGCTGCACTGTATATCCCCTTAATTAGTGGGAATATACTCACTGCACTGTATAAACCCTTAATTACTGTGAATATACTCACTGCACTGTATAAACCTTTAATTACTTGGAATATACTTGTTGCACTGTGTAACCCCTTAATTAGTGGGAATATACTCACTGCACTGTATAAACCATTAATTACTGTGACTATACTCACTGCACTGTATAAACTCTTAATTACTGGGAATATACTCACTGCATCATATAACCCCTCAATTACTGGGAATATACTCACTGCGCTGTATAACCCCTTAATTACTGGGGAATATACTACCTGCACCTGCTGGCCCCCCTAGTTCCAGCCCCCCTTATCTTTTATCCTCCTACTACTTGCAGTCGTTTATTCCTACTCATCCTAACTTGTGTATATATAATTATGTCTAAATACTTATTTCATTGTATATTGTGCAAATATTCACTGTTCATTACGTCACCTGTTTGTTGTGCGCAATGTTTTATCGTTTGCTGCTCGTCATGTAAAAATCGTACTCATTTTTATCCTGTGTCGAATTATACCCCTACCCCTGGGTCACGCCTGGAAATGAGCCTCGGCTCATGGTGCCTTTCCCGGTTATCAAATTTTGTCTTTGAATACAGTTCATGAATTTGTGAAACGTGCTCTCTTTCCAGTGGATTGCAATGGGAGAGTTTCTTTGTGTTTTATGGCCCTCAGGTGTTGGTGTCATTGTTATATTTTCTGCTTTCTGCCACAAGCATTCATGTGGAAACACTACTAGTTGATGAAATATGGGTTGCAAAAAGAAGAAACGATTTCTGCTAATTGTTTATTAGGTTCTCTTCCAGAAAGATTTTTTAAGTTGAATTTTATAAAAGTACCTTTCCTGATGTTTCCAAGCACTGTACAGACAGAAAACCAGCTGAAGCCCCACAGGTCTGCCTGGGCAAAGGGAGGCCCGCACCCTCAACAGAACTGAATGTTGTTAGTAGTTGATGTTGGTCACCGGTTTGACATCATCATATGGGTCTGTGGTAACCCTCTGGTCATTTCTTGGGTCCGTGGCTACCTCCTGATTGTTTCTTGGGTCTGTGACTGCCCTCTTGTTGTTTCTTTGGTCTGTGGCTACCCTCTGGTTGTTTCCTGGGTCTGTGGCTACCCTCCTTTTGTCTCTTGGGTCTGTGGCTACACTCTGGTTGTTTCTTTGGTCTGTGGCTACTCTCCGGTTGTTTCTTTGGTCTATGGCTATCCTCTGGTTGTTTCTTGGGTCTGTGGCTACTCTCCGGTTGTTTCTTGGGTCTGTGGCTACTCTCTGGTTGTTTCTTAGGTCTGTATCTACTCTCTGGTTGTTTCTTGGATCTGTAGCTACTTTCTGGTTGTTTCTTGGGTCTGTGGCTACCCTCCTTTTGTCTCTTGGGTCTGTGGCTACACTCTGGTTGTTTCTTTGGTCTGTGGCTACTCTCCGGTTGTTTCTTTGGTCTGTGGCTATCCTCTGGTTGTTTCTTGGGTCTGTGGCTACTCTCCGGTTGTTTCTTGGATCTGTGGCTACTCTCTGGTTGTTTCTTGGGTCTGTGGCTACCTCCTGGTTATTTCTTTGGTCTGTAGCTACTCTCTGGTTGTTTCTTGGGTCTGTGGCTACCTCCTGGTTGTTTCTTTGGTCTGTGGCTACCCTCTGGTTGTTTCCTGGGTCTGTGGCTACTCTCCTTTTGTCTCTTGTGTATGTGGCTACTCTCCAGCTTTTGTTTTGAGTCTGTGGCTACCCTCTGGCTGTTTTTTGGGTCTGTGGCTACCCTTTGGCTATTTCTTGGGTCTGTGGCTACTCTCGAGCTGTTTCTTGGGTCTGTGACTACCCTGTGGCTATTTCTTAGGTCTGTGGATATTCACTGGTTGTTTCTTAGGTCTGTGGCTATCTTCTGGTTGTTCCTTTGGTCTATGGCTACCCTCTGACTGTTTCTTGGGTCTGTGACTACCCTTTGAATATTCCTTGGGTCTGTGGCTACTCTCTGGTTGTTTCTTTGGTCTGTGACTATCCTCTGGTTGTTTCTTTCGTCTGTGGCTATACTCTGGTTGTTTCTTAGGCATGTGCTACTCTCCGGTTGTTTCCTAGGTTTGTGGCTACCCTCTGGTTGTTTCTTGAGTCTGTGGCTACTCTCTGGTTGTTTCTTGGGTCTGTGGCTACCCTCTGGTTATTTCTTGGGTCTGTGGCTACTCTCTGGTTGTTTCTTGGGTCTGTGGCTACCCTACAGCTGTTTCTTGGGTCTGTGGTTACCTTCCAGCTATTTCTTGGGTCTGTAGCTACCCTTCGGTTGTTTCTTGGGTCTGTGGCAACCCTCTGGTTATTTCTTGAGACTGCTTCTTACTCAAACTTTAGGTCCCTGGTGGTTGCTTCATTAATATCATTTTACATGTGAGTCTGGTTTACCCAAGATTTTCCACAATGAGGGATGTATCTGCTGTCAGGCTTGGGACACAATGGATTGTATGTGCTCTCTTGGTAGGCAAGGATATCATCCTATCAGTCTTTGTTTTCAGTCCTGGCTTTTATTCCTGCTGGCTGCATCCGGGGGCACCTTCTCTGGCCAGGAAACCACCCAGCCCCATCTGCAACTTACCTCTCCATTGCCATCGTCCTGCAGCTTGTCCCCTGTGACAGTTCCTGATGGAGGGCTGTTTTCACCCCACACCCACAGCCCCCACTACCAAGAATCTATGTCTGGATGGAGTGCTTCAAGGTGTGGGTCTCGAGTGTGTTGGCCATCATGGAAATGTGAACCTGTCCACCTTCCCTATGGTGGCTACATTCCAGTGTTGTCACTGCACAATGTGAGACACCCCTCATGAGGGAGCAGGCTCTGCAGCCCACCATGAGGGGTTGCTGTGTTTTGGCATGGACTGCTGTCACCTTTCCTGAGCCGGCTTGCACTATGGGTGGCAGTACTCTCAAACATTGACTGCACCCGATCCTGGATCCCTGAATCTGCTCCCCAGTGTGGATTGTTGGTATGGAAGTGAAGCGCACTTACTCTAGGCCATCAGGAGCCCCGACATCATCCTTTGTAAATGAAAGGCAATGCTTTTTTTTGTTTAATATTGAGTCCTGGCAAACCCACCAGGACTCCTCCGAATTCATGAAGAAGCAACTAGGAGGTGGGGATTGAGCACTGATCCCCCACTCCACTGATTGCTGATGCCTACTGTGCTACCTGGGACTCAGCTTGTACACCAGCAAGGGCTCAGCTCGCCCCCTCAGTCAATCAGAACACTCAGTGAGCGGGGCTAATCCTCCTTTTCTTAGTGACTCTTGCTGACAAGTGGGCCTCTGTGCTATGGACTGGAGTTCTAAGAGCCGCAGGAATAAGAGCATCAAAGTAGTCTGCCTGGATTCAGCTGTGAGTCAGCCGTCAGCTGACCATGCTGCTCTTCAGGCCCCATACCTGTGCATTTAAGGCGACTTGTTTACATTTATTCCACGTATATTTACATCCTAGCGATGCCCTACCTGGGTACTATCTCGTTTACATTTGTAACTGTGATATTTGTTATCTACTGTACTCTGTCCTTTTCTATTTCAGTTAATCCTACCCATACCCTACCAGTTTTTTTTGCCACCTACTTCAACTCTGCTCATTCAAGTAAGCCCCAAGCTGAGTAAGGTCGAAGCTGCACCAGTCTGTGTGCTTTTCTGATTTCTAGGTAAACTGTGCTAGTTGATAGTACATTTCACTTGTGTTCTCAGTTATTGATGTCTCTACACCCAAGCTGGCCTGTAGCTTACTAGCTCTTCTGGCCAGCTCATGAATGTTCATGAACTTTTCGTATCTTGTATTTGGGTTTCTAGGTTTCTGTTCCCCTGCCATGCTCTGCTGTATTTGTTAATTTGCTGCATTACTCGTTATTGTAGTGTATCTTGCTTGCCATTATTGTACTGATTGTATTGTAACCTCCTGGGCTGTACCTGAAAATAGGTGCAGCTGTGCCTGGTATACTCACCTGGTCGATAAAAAGTAATAAATAAATAAAAATCTAAATAAATAGGTAAGTGTTTGCCTGAATCCTTACTTATAGACAATCCTAGCCGTACCCTATCTGGGTAGTCCCTCATTTTCAGTTTGTGACTGCATTATCTGTTCAACTCAGTCCATTCTCCACTTTTAGGTAATTCCTAGCTATACCCTCTCTGGGTATTGTTACATTGAAAGTCTGAGTGCGATTTTGCTAACAAGTTCAACTTTACTCTTTTCATACAAACATATGGCCTCCTAGCTTTTATGGGTGCACACAAACCACCCTTTCTAGGTGGGACACTACTTACAATGATGTGTGTCATTTTGCACTGGCATCCCCTAAGCTTACGCTTCACTGCCTCTGCTACACTGACCTAGGCCGGCCCTCCCCTTCTGGCCAGCGAACCCTTGGTGTTTTGTAGGCAAACTACTAAGAACATGCTCCCCAGCATGTTATCTATAGCACCCTTCCCCAGCATCCCTAGCATGTTATCTACAGCACCCCTCCCAGCATCCCTAGCATGTTATCTACAGCACCCCTCCCAGCATCCCTAGCATGTTATCTACAGCACCCCTCCCCAGCATCCCTAGCATGTTATCTACAGTACCCCTCCCCAGCATCCCTAGCATGTTATCTACAGCACCCCTCCTCAGCATGCATCCTTTCTACAGTCTGTGGTCTCCCAGCATTTCAGTGTGTGCAGACACTCCACCAATCTGGGGAATTTAGCATTTGCTGTCTATGCCCCTACCTTTTGGAACTCACTTCCCCCAAAGGTACACCTATCTCCTAGCCCCTGCAGTTTCTGCAAGACCCTGAAGGTCTCCATCTTCTTGGCCCCTGCATTTGCTCGTAGCTCAAGGACATTCTTCCCAACAGCAAGCACTGCCCCCAGCCCCTGGTTTTGTGTACTACCTGCATGATATTTGTACTTAAAGAGCAACTATCTTGGTCCCTGCCCTGAGAAGCACAACTGAAGCCTACCTGGGCAGAAGTCCTAGGATGGCCATCTTTAATTTTTTAATAGCCCCTATTTTAGAAGAGAAGGAATCATATTTTGGCTCTGTAGAGCTGATCCACGCTGATCCCTTCCACTTCCTGATAGCCCTTTAGTCCACGATCCGCCCTGTTCCGCCCCCAAGCTAACACGTTTTTTGATGTCATGGTTTGTAGAGCGTGGGGGCATGCTTCCATAGGAATGAATAGGGGCTGTTTTTAAAGTTAAATTTACGTTGTTTAGATGGCTGTTTGGAACAAATCATGGCCACCGCTTAACTAACAAGGTCCTATAGGCCTACTTACGCCTAGTGTATCATACTTGGTTACCAAAAACAAATAAATAAATAAGTATTGTTTGCCTGATATAGCTAACCTCTTATCAAGTCATACACCTCACTTCCACTAATAGGTACTCCTGGCGTTAACCTATCTGGGTACTGTCTAAATTTCAGTTTGTAACCATGTTACTTGTTATTTACTTCAACTCAGTCCACTTCCACTGTTAGGTAACTCCTAGCTATACCCCCATCTGGGTATTGCCTTATTCAAGTTTTGTAATGGATTTTTGCTACCTAGTTTCAGCTCTGCTCATTTCACATTACTGTTTGCCATTACTTGCCACTAGACCTAGTCATATAGCTAGTTACCTGGTTGGGTATTGCCTGTTGTCAGGTTCTGTAAAGGTTTTTTCTGTAAAGTTTTACAGCTTCTACCTTTCAATCATGCTTCCCTTCCCTCCTCCTCCTCCTCCTTTGCCTCTCTTCCCCCTCCCACCCATATCCCCCTTCCTCCCCCTACTGCCCCTCTACTCTCTTCTGCTCCCCTCCCTCCCTTCCCCTCCCTCTCTATCCACTCTGGTCTTCTTCCCTCCCTTTCCCTAAACCTGGAGTTCCTCTGCCGATCTATCCTGTCCCTTCCCCATCTCCCCCCTTCTCTCCACTCTGGACTAGAGTACGTAAGTTCTGCCTTATCCTACACCTCCTTACCCTGCTTCTTCTCCTTGCTGGGTATTTGAAAACCTACCCTGGAACATCTCCTGCTCTCCGCCCCTTAATTCCCAGCGGCCTTAGTGTTTTCCACCTCAATGCTAGGAGCCTCCTTCCTAAACTCGATCTCCTTACTGTAAGAGTATCTTATCACTGAATCCTGGGCCTGCTCTAGAATCCTGGCTTCTAGCCTGGCTCTCCCTGACTACCACTTTTCAGACAGGATACGGGAAGTGTGGCAATGGTGCTTCCCTCTACGTCTGTCAGAGCCTCTCTTGTTCCGTCACTCTCAGGGAGGCTATACCCTCCTCCCATGAGTATCTACTTGCCCAACTTTCCTTCCCCACCACTATACCCATCTTCATTGGGGTTTCAGTGCCTCTCCAAAAATCTCACCCTCCTCTCTGGTCAACTCAACCACAGTCATCTTCTCTCTCTCTCTCTCCTGTCCAGGTGAACTCATCCTCCTTGGGGACTTTAATGTTACTTGGCTCTTCCCAGCTTCCAGGCTGACTTCCTTTAGGACTGAGTCCCTAAATCTCACAACTCGTTACTGAACCCACATGGCTCAATCCACACTCCTCAAACCGTATCCCTTTGGACTGGGTTCTCTCTTCACATTCCCACTGCATGTGTGCATCAGGAATTTTGCCAGATGCTTTTAGTGACCACTGCATGACATTTTGTGTCAGGAAAGTCCAATGTCTTCCTTCCTCCCTCAAGTACATCTGGTCTAGGTCCCACAGGTTACCAAACGAAGAGGATGTACTAAGCTACCTGAATTCAATAGACTGGTCCCCATTCTCTATGCCCCCAACATATATGTGTGTGTGTGTATATATGTGTATATATATATATATATATATATATACACACATATGTGGCCCTCTCCCTCTTCCACTCAGTATTTACTTCTGTCTAGGAAAAGAATACCCCCATCATGAAATCCAGGGTTAAGTTAAGAGGGATCTGAAGACCTTTTATTTAATAAAGCTTTCCTTCCTTTTAACTCTTCATTTTAACTTATTTGTTTCTATATTTTATGTATATTTTGTTTTCTGTGATATCTTCAGGTATTTGTAAAGTGCCTGGAGTCGCAATGAGATAGAGTGCTCTAACAAATTAATAAACTAACCGAAGTCTTCCCACCACCCATGGATCATTCATGATCTCACTGATTTGTGCAAGACCCATGATCTAGCCTGGTCTTGTTACAAATTATCCCGCTCTCTGTCTGACTTCCAGTCATACAGGGCACTTAGAAACACTTGCACAAAGGCTGTTTGTACCTCCAAATCCCAATATTTCAAGGCCAACCTCCAGAAGAATCTTAACTCCCCTGCCAAATTCTGGAAGGTGAGTCACTCCCTTTTTGACTCCCAAGACCAGTCACCCCCCCCAAAGTCCTTATGGTAAATGGTTCACCTGTCTCCAACCCTGCCGCTGTTGTTACTCACTTCAATGGGTTTTTCACCACATGTGCTCCCCCCATCTCTACCCCCCTGGGGTATCATTTCCCTCCTGTTTCCCTGCTTGCCCTTGCCTCACTCAACCTGTCCAAATCTAGCCCTGAAGGCCTGGACCCCAAACTTCGCATATCAGCTCCGGCCATTGCCTAGCCCCTCACTCACCTCCTCATCCTCTAATTCACCCTCTGCCCTGTCCCTCAGTCCTGGAAGTTTGCCAAAATTCTCCCCCTCCACAAAGGGAGAGATCCCTCTACCCCTGACAACTTCTGTCCTACTTCTCTCCTCCCCTGTCTTGCTAAGTTGCAGGAGAAGCTGGTCCTCTGCAGGCTTACTGACATCCTCCATTCTTCCAGTTTCCTCTCCCCTTTCAAGTCTGGTTTTAGGAAGCACCTCTCTACTGTGTCCTCCCTGCTATAGGTTACTGACTTCATCCTTTCTGGGATGGATCAGGGTCACATCACTGTGGCCATTTTCATTGATCTGGCCCAAGGCTTTGTTTCAGTGTCCCATCCACACCTCCCAGCCAAGCTGAGTTCTGCTGGCCGCTCAGCTCCTGCTGTTGACTGGTTCCATTCCTACCTTTTGTGCCATCAGCATTCGGTCCAGGTAGGTGGAGTTCTGTTCCCTCTTCTCCATATCCAGGCTAAGGTCCCACAGGGCTCCATCCTGGGCTCCGTCCTCTTCTCCATTTTCTTTAACGACCTCCCCTCCACCTGTGCCAGCTTGCATATTCACATGTACACAGTTGACTCAGTTCTCTTACTCCTCAGGCCCACTAAACTGAACTGAAAAGCCTCACTCCAACAAACCTTTCACAACACCCTGTGCTGGTTCCAGTCCAGCCAACTCCAGAGCAATACTAAACACACAGCCTGCATGACCTTTGGCAGCAGCTAGATGTTGACCAGGCTCGCTCCCCCTCCTGACCTTTTCCACACTGGATACTTCCCCTTTACGTGGTCCCCTCCTTCAGGTATCTCGGTATGTGGCTAGACAGTTGGCTTGACTCCTCTGCCTATGCTGATGCCATCCACTTAAACTTCACCCCAAGCTTGGTGCCCGATACTGTAACAAAGACTACCTGTCTCAGCCAGTCCACTGACAGCTGGATGCTAAAATGGTGCCCCCAGCTTTTGACTATGCAGATGTGGTCAACTGCCCCCTCCTCTTCCTTCATCAGACTTGGTGCCCTCTATAACATCTTCTGTCACTTTGCTACCAAATTCCCACTTGCAGGCACCGTTGCTCCTTCTACTGCTCCACCCTCTCCATCCTCCCCCTTCCTTCCCATTACCAGTCCCAGTGTGCTGCCTTCATTTCCAATTACAGGTTTGGGTCGCTGCCCAGTTACTTATTTGCACTTATCGCTCCCATTCTATCTGCCTCATACTGCCTTTGCTGCCGGGATCCTCGCACTTTCTCCCTCTCCCTCCTCCTCCCCCCCCTCCCTCACTCTTCTACTGGGCAGTCAGCCTTATCATATCACCTTCCCTCCCTCTGGAGCCAGCTCTCCTCTTCCCTCCACCTCTCACCCTCCCCAGTTCCTTAAGTAACACTTTAAACTCCTGTCCTCCCCCTCCTGCTCCTGTCAGCCCCTTACATGACTTGCCCTGGTCCCCTCACCTCCCCTTTTTTGGTCCCCCTTTCAGATTCAGTTCAAGACTCCAAACATTCACTGCACTGATATGTTCAGCCTGCTGTTACCATTTTACACAGGTCTGTGGTGATGCTCATAGCTCCTACCTGTGCCACCCATTATCCCTATTTGCACTCATACCATGTTGCACTATCACTGTTTGCACACATACCATGTTGCACTATCACCGTTTGCACTCATACCATGTTGCACTATCACTGTTTGCACTCAAACCATGTTGCACTATCACCGTTTGCACTCATACCATGTTGCACTATCACTGTTTGCACTCATACCATGTCTCACTATCACCGTTTGCACTCATACCATGTTGCACTATCACTGTTTGCACTCATACCATGTCGCACTATCACTATTTGCACGCATACCATGTTGCACTATTACTGTTTGCACTCATATCATGTCGCATTATCACTATTTGCACTCATACCATGTGCACTATCACTATTTGCACTCATACCATGTCACACTATCACTGTTTGCATACATACCATGTTGCACTATCACTGTTTGCACCCATACCATGTTGCACTATCACTGTTTGTACTTTACTTTTGTGTAATGGTGCTATACTTCTGTATTTTAGCTATTGTATCTCCTCTCCCCTCCCCCAGGTTGCAGTTGGAAATGAGCCTTGGCTCAGTGCGCCTTTCCTGGATACCAGTTTTCAAACAAACAAACAAACAAATAAAAAGGGCTACAAACTAGCTGAGATGGTCACTCAGGAATGGATTCACTTCTGGGGGGGGGGCAGCACCCTGTACCTCAGCCCGACTGTCGGAGTTGCAGTGGCTGCACCATTACACTCCGCTCAGCAGAGCAAATCAGCAACTGCCTTTTCAGTCAATGGCACTGCGTGATTGGACAGCAGTGGGTGGTAAGGGGTGGGCACAAATGCGAGGCAGACTTTGCTCTCCCTTCCTGGGAGGCCACATCTAGCTTCACTTTCATTGTATACAAAGCCCCCTTACTAGTCCCAAAGTGAGTCAATGGAGTTTACACATAAACCTGGATCTCCAAGATGGCTGCCACTATGGCGCGGAACTAGTCAAGAGGAATACGTTTAGTCACCCAGAGCGGCTGCAGTCATAGAAGCTCTGGCAGCCGTTCGAAGCCCAGTGTGCATGGCAGGTTGGTTCTGTTCATGTCTTACTCATCCTGTTTCTAGTGTACTTGCATAATGTTTCTCGATACAGGCTCACAAAGCTTCTAATCTGACCTCATTTGGAGTTGTTCTACTCATAATGCAAGGTGGCATTAGCTTTATCCTTGTGTGGAATACGTTAGTTGTCCTATTTTTTTTCTTGTGTGTATAACTTGGCAAGCTGTGCTTTGGCATCTTGTGTTGTGATCATTCTGGATGTTTGTAGTGTTGAAGCTGCCTTTTCAATACCCAATAAATGATCAAAAAAGACCTTTAGCCTGCTTTCAAAATGGTCCAGTGACTCAGCAGGATGGGAAGTACGTACCTCGGATACAAGTAAAATTCTTACCCAGTCATGGCTAACCTAATGGGGGTGTCACAAAAAGATCCAACTCAGGGGAGAGCAGAGCGCCTATTCAAATGCCTGTAGACAGAAGACATGAGATCAGCTGGACCATGACTATGCAAGCTTTAGAAGTTAATCAAGGAATTTTACAATCAGTCTGCTACCTGAATATGCAGTGGATGGAGCTGTGAACTCCAGCAACAGTGCCCAAACCAGTGAACACAGGACTGGTGGTATCCAAGCAGAAGGAGTAACTGAGTACCAACTGGGGGACAGCAAATAGGGTTATCTATACAACCAGGGTTACAGATAGGGTTTGGTACACAGTATATAGCAAGGGCAACAACTGAACTTGTGGTGTACACACTTTATGTTCCTGTATACACCCCTGCATTTTACTAAAGAGCAATATGAATTTAAAATGTGGCAGCTTAAAAGATTGGGAGTTGCGCTTCCTAAATTAACATAATTAACAGCAAAGTTTATGTTCCAAACTAAGTCTCTGTGAGAAAGCCAAATATTCCTATTCATATCATGAAGGGCACATGGGTTATACTTTAAGTGTCAGTTAACTACACTGTAGTTACAGTGTAACTACTCGTAACTGCACTGCAATTGCAATATAACTGCATGCAACAAACATGTAACTACAGTGTAATTATCCCTGTTGCATGTAATTAGTGATTAGTTACATTGAAATGGACACTTAAAATGTAACCAGCAGATGTGTCCATAAGATGCAGGGTAGGAAATCAAATTAAGAGAGGCAAATTGTGCTAGGTAGGGTTGGGGGGTTAAATACTGCAAACAAATGAGAGAGGGATTGGGAAGAGAAACGAGGCGGATATGCATACTGTCTGTAGGTTAACTTTATGTGTTCTCACTGATTGTCAGCTTATTAATTTGCCACCACTGCAGTCTACTTTTAAAGATTTTCACTTTCATGATCTAAAAAGGAGAAAGAAATCATATGAGGGACGTGTAAACCGACCAAATGATATTAGCATATCATGTTTTAAACATCCCTGTAGGAACGGCAGAAAACAAACAAAACAAAAAAAAGAAACAATTTTTGAGCTAAAAGACAGAAAGAAGACGGGGCTTTAGAAATGCAAATCCCTCACAAATCAGTGAAAGAGGCACAGTAATTTCAGAGGCCAGCCTGACAAGAAACAGCTACTTAAGATTCATTATAGAATTATCTGGATATGTGATGGATCGTATAAACGTTACTTTTCATTCTAAAATTACATTGATATTCAAGGGGAGGAAAGATAAAACAAATATATATTTTATGTTCGAGCACAATACAGTACAGTGCTGAAGATGCAATAGTCTCTCTCTCTCTCTCTCTGTGGATGTGCTTAATATCCGAACATTCCGACAGTAGATTGACAAGGTGTCTGACAGCAGACTCTGGAACCTAGCAGTATCTTGATTCCACACCTGTATCTGTTAAATCGAAAGGTTGGAAGGCAGTGGGGTGCAGTGTTCAGTGCGCTTCCTGCAGACAGGAGACCCAGGTTCTTCTTTTTCCATGTTTTTTATTTCAAGGTCAAAAGGTAAAATACATACAGTCAGAAATTAAACTGGTATACATATCGTAGAACATAAGAAATCAAATGAAAAACCAAGGTAATGATATTAGAGAGTGACAAGAAAGGTCACAATTAAAAATCACAGTTTTAGTAAGGAATACGTAGAATACTGACAAGTAGTTATAAAACATATCAAGGTAAATATTTAGAACAAAAGGAGGCATATTGTCTAACAATCTGAGTTACATATCTTTAGAAAAAGTGACCAAATTCTTTCAAAGGCTTCAGTTTTGTCCGTAATTAGGTAATTGAGTCTGTTGTTGTCTGCTGCAGAACCCATGTGACTGTACCACTCTTGAATCAATGGTGGATTAGGGTTTTCTCCAGTTTCTTAAGACGACCCAGGTTCAATTTATTTATCTAAAAATGTTTTAGCAGCGTAGCCTACTGAGAAAGGTTACAGTTCATTTCAGATATGTCCTGATGTTATAGCAGAGCATCTTACACTTGAATTACCAGGCTTTGTGTGGAGTTTCGGTGGGGTAATGGGTGATACTCACTACAACCCTGAGTGCGATAAATACCGTGCATGCCCCAAGCGACCCTTAGACACTTGTTTTGTTGCTGCAGCTGTGCGGTTCCTGGCTTTTCTGCCCACCCTCCCAGATGTCTTCTTGAATTTACAACATGACTGTGGTCCCGGGGCATACCCTGCTGCTCCATTTCTGCTGGCCCTTGGGCCCCTGCCAGCCCTTCCTCTTGCGGTGTTGCCTTCTGCTGGCTGCTTCTCAGTACTTACTGTCCTGGTTTCCTCCTGTTGACTGAAAAGAACTGCTGAATAAGATCATCAGTGCGCCAGCTAGCACCTCCTTGCATGCCTTTAGTACCCTTCGGTGTATCCCATCTGGTCTCGTAGCCTTGTCCACTTACAAAGCTGCAAGTCCTTTCAGGGCTCTTTCCTATGAAAATGGACCTGTACCCGCCCTCCTTTGTTGCTGCTATTCCCTGATTGTCTGTCTCCGCTCCCTTTGCTGTGAAGACTGAGCAGAAGTGACTGTTCAGGATGTCTGCTTTGTCCTGGTCCTCTTCTGTACAGCCCCCTCCCACTGCCCTCCTTATCCTCGCTATCCCTCCCTTGCCTCCCTCTTCTCACTCATGTACCTGAAGAAAGTCTTATGCCCTGTAGTTACCCCCTTGACTGTCTTTTAGTCTGTTTGTACCTTTGCTCCTCTCACTGCCTTTCCTGCCTCCCTCTGTTTTACTTGGTATGCCTCCTTGCCTTCCTCCCTCTGCGTTTCCTTACACCTGCTGAATGCCAGCCTTTTTTCCTTCACCACCCTTGCCACTTCCTTAGAGAACCATAACAGTCTCCTTTTCCTTCTGCTTTTACTCACTTCCTTCACCCAGATTTTGGTTGCTTTAATTATGCACTCCCTTATTGTTCCCCACTGTGCCTCTATCCTTTTGCTTGCAGTCCCCCCCCCCCCTTCAATGAGGCAGATCTTTCAAGAATCAATCTTCACTATTCATGGCCACTTATGGGTCTAGGCTGGAGGTGCCAGGACCCTGTTAGTCAAGCGGTTGCTTTGATTTTTTAAAGTCACAACATTAAATAGTAATAAAATGCATAGAAAATTTGCCCCTATTAAAGTCAATGGGGTGTGCTCACGCAGCCTTCGTTTTATGACATCACAAATGGGGCTGCATGGGCCAATGTGGGGGCATGTCTGCCGATTTGGGAAGTGGGTCTGTTTTTTTGCGAGTGCTTTGGGAATAAAGTTACAAGTGAAATATCTTTTTTAAATGGAAGAATTGGGACAGAAAATTAGTATCCTGCAACTCTGCCCCAGGTAATCTACCATATATGTTTGTGGGGCTGGCTGTTAGTTTACCATGAACCTGCTCTATAAAATCCATCCTCCCAGGCCAGCCCAGTGGCACTGAGGGTTGAGGTGCTGGATGCCACACCTCACTTTATGCCGGTGACCCTCGGGAATGACCTCAGATTGCTGGGGTGCAGGCACAGGGGGGAGAGTGGGAGCAGGATCGAGTGTTGGCACCCATCCGTAGTCCCACTGCCACCAGATGGAGGTCTGATGACTGGCGCAGACAGTAACAGAGCAACTGGCAGGGTGGAGCGTCCTGCAAGATGTGACGTACATGTGCGTTGCATTAGGGATGCATGGATCAGGACCGGGACAAAATGTAAACTGAATAATGTACCTAAGGAAAAAAATCCATCCTCCTAAAGTCCAGGACCCTCATCCTCATGTGGTTTGCCATGGTTCTCATTTTAATGTTAAACCACACTGCACAACGATTACTAGTACCTAGGGGACTGCCCACACCGCACAGAGATTACTAGTACCTAGGGGACTGCCCACACTGCACAGAGATTACTAGTACCTAGGGGACTGCCCACACCGCACAGAGATTACTAGTACCTAGGGGACTGCCCACACCGCACAGAGATTACTAGTACCTGGGGGACTGCCCACACCGCTGAGATTACTAGTACCTGGGGACTTCCCACACGCACAGAGATTACTAGTACATGGGGACTTCCCACACTGCACAGCGACATTAATACCTAGGGACTGCCCACACCGCACGGAGATTACTAGTACCTAGAGGACTGCCCACACTGCACAGCGATTACTAGTACCTAGGGGATTGCCCACACTGCACAGAGATTACTAGTACCTAGGGGACTTCCCACACTGCACAGCGATTACTAATACCTAGGGGACTGCCCACACTGCACGGAGATTACTAGTACCTAGGGGACTGCCCACACCGCACAGCGATTACTAGTACCTAGGGGACTGCCCACACTGCACAGAGATTACTAGTACCTAGGGGACTTCCCACACTGCACAGAGATTACTAGTATCTAGAGGACTGCCCATACTGCACAGAGATTACTAGTACCTAGGGGACTGCCCACACTGCACAGCGATTACTAGTACCTAGGGGACTGCCCACACTGCACAGCGATTACTAGTACCTAGGAGACTGTCCACACTGCACAGCGACACAATACCTAGGGACTGCCCACACTGCACAGCGATTACTAGTAATTTAGGGACTGCCCACACTGCACAGCTGCATTACTAGTACCTAGGGACTGCCTCCACACTGTACAGCGATTACTTAGTACCTAGGGACCGGGCCCACACTGCACAGCGATTACTAGTACCTAGGGGACTGCCCACACTGCACAGAGATTACTAGTACCTAGGGGACTGCCCACACTGCACGGAGATTACTAGTACCTAGGGGACTGCCCCCACTGCACAGAGATTACTAATACCTAGGGGACTGCCCACACTGCACGGAGATGACTAGTACCTAGGGGACTGCCCCACTGCAATGGAGATTACTAGTACTTAGGGACTGCCCACACTGCACGGAGATTACTAGTACCTAGGGGACTGCCCACACTGCACGGAGATTACTAGTACCTAGGGGACTGCCCACACTGCACGGAGATTACTAGTACTTAGGGGACTGCCCACACTGCACGGAGATTACTAGTACTTAGGGGACTGCCCACACTGCACGGAGATTACTAGTACCTAGGGGACTGCCCACACTGCACGGAGATTACTAGTACCTAGGGGACTTCCCACACTGCACGGAGATTACTAGTACCTAGGAGACTGCACACTGAGATGTCTGCAGTGCTGTCCCTGTTTGTAAGCACCAGATTCAGCACTGCCCCATCCTTAGTGCGCTCACTGACTAGCTGCCTAAGAACAGCCCCTAGCAGGGAGTCGAGGATGGCCCAGTTTCTTGCTGAAGTTGTAGCTGGAAGGTTCCAGTCCAAATCTGGCAGACTGACATCACCAACTAGTAGCACTTCCCCCTTACTTCCCATGCCGATATCTGCTTCGACCAAGTGCCTTATCCAAACGACTTTTAGATTCAGTTTGTATAAAAGGCACCATATAAACCCAAATTCCCTTCTGTTCCTTAATTGAGTGAGAAAACTGTCCCAAAGATGGCACCATTGATTAAAAAACACAGAATAAAACACCTGTTCTGGAACAGACTCTTGTGTACTCCATATGAATTTTCTCTTATATGTTTAATATTTATGTTCATCACAAAGGAGATCGGGGTGGAGAGAAGGACCCTTATGATGGGGAATATTGAACAAGAGTGGATACTCCCATGGCTCTGCTAATAACTTATTACTAATTTATTATTTTAATATTTCTTATCATTTTATTATTGAACAGCACTTTGGTTTGAAGAATTGCGCTTCATAAATAAAGCTTATTATTATTATAAGAGTGAATGTTGCTGCAGGTCACACCCCTCTATGGGAGGAACTTGGGAATTACAATGTGTGGTGGGGATTAATAGTATGAAATCATGAAATCCCCCTGTTCTCTTGGGGGAGGTCTGCATACTCCTCTGTAGTTTCATGGGGGGGGGTTAAACTAGGAAATGGATTCAAAGGTAGAAGATTACAGAGGGAAGAACATGGTCCAGCAGGATAAGTGTAGCCACAGGGACTGCTTAGAAGAGAGAGATTTGGGGATGGTGTGAGGTACCAACCCCAGACTGGGGGGTTGTTGAGGTACCAACCCCAGACTGGGGGCAGGGGATGGAAGAAGGTACCAAACCTGAACTGGGGGGAACAGAGGGAAAAATTAACCCCAGCCTGGGTGGGGAAGGGGGGTTGGAAGAAGGGACCAACCCTAGATCTGGGGAGGGGGAATGGATGGCGGTACCAGCACCAGACTGGGTTATGGGATGGAAAAAGGTACCAATCCCAGACTGGGGAAGGGGAAATGGAGGGAGGTACCAAATCCACAACAGAAGGGGAAAACGAGGGAGGTATCAAATCTAGACCAGTGTGGGTGGGGGCTGAATGAAGGTATCAAACCTAGACTAGGGAGAAGATGGAAAAACCAGCCCCAAACTGGAAGAGAGGTATGGAGGATGGTACCAATTCCAGACTCGGGGGGTGGAGGAGGCTCAACCACAGACCATTAAGAACAAAAGAAAGGTTGATGTTACTGGGTTCTGACTCAGTTTTCCTACACTGCACTGGGTTTCATAAACCAGGTGCCTTTCCAGAGTCCTTTATGCAACATAACATTTATGTTCTTCTTCCATTTTGCTTTGACAGAGCCTGAGGCCAGCTTCGGGGGATGGGAAGGGAAATCCTGGTGTTCCAGATCTATCTCTGAGGCCATCTCTCAGCTTCACACGGCGAGTCAGCAGCAGGGCTCCCAGCAGCAGGGATCTGGGTCAGGAAAGCATGGCTGAAATGAATGGGAGCGAAGCGGTACAAGGGATGCTTTCTCCACAGAGACACACCCCACTGGAGACATCCGAGTCCCTGAGCGACTCTTTGTATGACAGCTTGTCATCCTGTGGGAGCCAAGGATAAAACTCTTTCTTCTTTCAAGTTCAGCAGTCTTCACCTGTTCATGCAGACCATCCTGTGCAGTGGGGAACGGGAACTGTCTCTCCAAGGTACACTCCTCTCACAGACAACAAAACATACAGCTGTTGGCTCCACAGCAGTCGACACCATTTTTGTGAGTCTGGCCTATCACTGTGACATGTAAGCAGCGGTTCAAGGACTTCAACCAGTGAGGAGTCCAGCAGCAGCTCTGTCGCCGCGGTTACATTTGCAGAACTACGGTTCCTTCTTAGCAGGACAACGCCTACTCCAACACACAATCCATTACATGTACTTCCTGATAACGTGAAAACATTTGTACAGTAACATGCTATATACTATCTGAAGGTGCTATCTTATGTGTACATAACATTTATCTTTGAAAGCCATTAAACTGTGTACCTGTACAGTAATGCTTTTGTTAACTTATCTAAGTTATTATTGAAATAACTTTTTCACTCCACAGATACCCTTTCAGTACAGTGCTGAATAAAACTGAAAAAGAAAAATTGTTATATTTCCATTTTTTCATTTTATTCAGAATCTGTTCCAAAGCCCATGGATATGTGTGTTCCTTTCCCTTGTCTCACAGTGACTCCTCCGGCTTGGACTGACGTGTCTGAACTGCACAGTTTTATAGAACTATTGAAAATCTAGTCTTTGATTGCATTTTATAAGGCAGAGAAATGTGTTTACAATTAAAAATCTGCATTTATTTCCCTGGTGGTGTTTCCCATCAGATTAAGGGCCAGATATTCAAAGCTTTGTGTGGTGTGCAAACCATTTGCACGGGATTAACGCGGAAGTAGCGCGGGTCTGCCATATTCAAAAGGCCGAATAGAGTGCGCAAACTGCACTATTGCTGGGCAAACCATAATTATATGCAAGGGGCAAAGTGAACATGAATACAGGTGCTATGAGATATTCAGTGACTAGCGCCAAGTTAAGGTGTTTAGCATGACATAGCGCGACCCTTAGCATGGTACAAATTACCACCCAGGAAAAGCTGGTCTTAACCCTGGGCAAACAACTTTGCATGACATTGGTGCTTTGCGCGGTGCTAGCTCGGGATTAGCGTGGCTTGCGTGACCCGAACATTTGGTCATGACACTTAGAAAATGCTAGACATGGAGGACACATGCTACTCACCGATGGCACCACCATGATGCCAACAGCTGCCACCAGTCCCAGCCAAGCACAGACAGTAAGGGGTGATCCGACCCACAGGGGACATCATGGTAGTGCGGCCATACAGCACACACCTGCAGACCATACGTCTGTGGTGACCAACAGATGTCAGCACACACATGCAGCACTGTGGGCATGGTGACAAATGGGAGGTTGTACGGGTGGCCAGACCTCACCACAGTCCAGGTGTGGCCACAAGGCTGGGACACATCACACAGTGCACATGGGCCAGTAGTGGGAATACCCCACCACCTGTGTGCCTGTCGGATCTTACATGCCCCCCCAGCCACCTACCGCACCACTGTACAGATGCCACAGCACACACAGCCGGCCATGTATATGTCACTGTGTTCATCCCATGCCACAGGTGCAGCATCTGTGGATCACACAACAGCATAACAGCACTGTCCACTGTCAGTAATTACCTGCAAGTTGGGCCTGTCACTGTGTACAGTGCAGTGGTCATCACTGCCCTACATAAATTAGGCATTGCTGTGTCCCTCACACTACCAGCCCCCTTGCTACTGTAGTGTCTGCTGTGCACTGTAGCATGGCCTACTGTGTGACGGTTGCATGCAGCACCACCACCATCTGTGCCAATGCTGTGTTGTCCCCTGGGGCACACAATGCTATGCTGTACTGCATACATGTAGTCTACAGCAACCATCATGCACTGCACTGAGGATGTACTCCCTGGAAGAGAGGAAAGAAAGAGGGGTGACATGATAGAGACCTTCAAATACTTGAAGGGGATTAACAGAGTGGAAAGAGAATGTCTCTTTAAAACGAGTGACAACAGAAGCACAAGGGGCCACCCATAGCTTAAAGTTGATTGGGAGGAAGGTTTAGGAGGGATGTTAGGAATTAATCTTTCACGGAGAGGGTGGTGGCTGCATGGAATGCATTGCTAGAAGAGGTGGTCTCAGTAAAGAGGATGGGGGCCTTTAAGAGGGCCTGGAACAAGCACATAGGCAGCCCATGGGACCAAGGAGGGGTAGAAAGGGAGGTGATGGGGGGAGGGCAGGGCTATTAGCATAAGCCAAGAACCCTGCATCCGTTATACTGGGCCATAGTGCCAGACGCTTAATAGCATACAGCATTATGCCGAAACCCGGACCTGTGTGCTCCTCGAGTTGGACCCCCCCGGAGTTGAGAATCTTTATTTGGGGGGTCTGGGGGACACAGCCCCTGTAACGGGGGTCTGGGGCACAGCCCCCACAGAAAAAAGCATGATACCTCGCGGCACACCGCGAGCGTGATAGTAATATGCGGCATTATGTCTTATGACATAATGATCCCGTGCCATCAGTTACCAAGCAGATGCGACAGACCAATAGACCTTCTTTTGCTGGCTTTTTTCGTATGTTCGTATGTGTTAGCTTTATATTCTAGAAAGGAGCCCCATGTAAGATGAAACTTCTCCAGCTTGTCAGATAACATATAACTTATTATTTAATTATCTACAAGGCAGCCAAGGGAATCTAACCACTCTCTTATTGTAGGGTGTCTGTTTTCCTTCCATTTTTGTAAAATTAATTTTTAAAAGCTAGAACCACCAATAATACCCAAATTGTATTATGCCTTTGCAAACCAGGTAGAAATGTACGCTTCCCTAATATATGTAATATGAGTGAAAAAGGAATCTTTACTTTAAGTACAAACTGACAAAGTGAGTGCTTTTCCACGATATCTGAACCTCATTGTAGAACCAGAACAAATTACTCAAAATCTGCCTCTGGGGTCTTCAGCAAGTCCCTTGACCTCAGTCCTATCACACAGTATTAAAAAGAACCAGGACCCCACCGAAAACAATAAGTTGCATTTCAGCTGGGTTATTATGCTGAGTAAATGAACTGTAAACTAAAATTTCTTTGTCTCCTACTTCCTGAACTGGGGAAGCACAAATAAAGTGCAGAAATTAGGACCAGCATATTCTGGCCAGATGGAGTGTTCTGCCTGAGCAACGGCTTGGTGTTTCTCCGAAATGATCGCCTGAAGGTACATGCTAGTCTTCAAAGACTAAAACCTCCAGCAATTATAAATGAGACTTTAAAAGGAGAACAACTTGGATACACATATCAGGCTAAACCAGACATAAAACTAGCATGAAAGGCATTGATTTTCTCTCTGAACCATAGTTCTTGTTAACCACTGTATTGCCCACTTTCAAAAGATATTAAAGTAGCCAGAGCCATGTGCTTCTGTTAAAGAAGCCCATTCAGTTTCTCTCAGGCGTAGTTTATATTCACTACAGAAACTTACAGGATATTGATTTTAGTGTCTTTTTGTTTTCAATTCAAGTGTGTATCCTCTTGACCAGAAGCCCCCTCTCTAATACTGGCCACTACTGAGCTCTGATGGCCTCTTACCTGAACACGAGGGCACGGCTCCATGGCTTGTTCTCTGTGGGGGTGGGGTGGGGGTCAGATAGGGATGCAACCTCCCAAACAGGATTTGGCATGAAAGCAGATCTAGGTCACGGAGCTTGACGTGCCTGTACAGTTATCAAATTTTTGCTCCTACTGTTCCCGAGCCCTCAGCCTTGCTTAACGCCAGGCACAAACCCTTATGCAGGCATCTACACACATAAATTCACCCCCCCACAAAGAAGCAAGCCCCCCAGCCCTATACAGGGGGTCTTTATGGCCAAAGAATGAGGTTCGCACCCTCCTTGAACTGGGATGCATTGACACCAGCAGCCCTCTTCCCAGCCGGCTGCCCGACTATCAGCACCCAGGGGCAACTCCTGAACCCAGAGCCACTCCTGAACTCAAATTCACCACTGAACCTGGATCCACTTCTAAACCCAGATCTACTCCTGAATCCAGATCCACTCCTGAACCCAGATCCAACCCTGAACCCAGATCAACTACTGAATCCAGATTCAGTCTTGAACCCAGATCCAGTCCTGAACTTGGATCCACTCCTAAACCCAGCTCCAATCCTGAATCTGGATCCAGTCCTGAACCAAGATCCAGTCCTGAACTCTGGTTGACTCCTGAATGCCAGTTGCTGGTGTGCCATCTGGTGCCCCAGTGAATTCCTAGTGCAATATGCTGCTGCGGGGATAGCAGGGGCCCACAGTGAATTCCTAGTGTGATACGCTGCTGTAGGGACAGCAGAGGCCCACAGAGAATTCCTAGTGCAATGTGTTGCTGTAAGGACAGTAGGGGCCCCCAGTGAATTCCTAGTGCAATATGCTGCTGCAGGGATAGCAGGGGTCCCTAGTGAATTCCTAGTGCAGTATGCTGCTGCAGGGACTGCAGGGGCCCCCAGCGAATTCCTAGTGCAATGTGCTGCTGTAAGGACAGTAGGGGCCCCCAGTGAATTCCTAGTGAAATATGCTGCTGCAGGGACAGCAGGGGCCCACAGTGAATTCCTAGTGTGATACGCTGCTGTAGGGATAGCAGGGGCCAACAGTGAATTCCTAGTGCAGTATGCTGTTATAGGGACTGCAGGAGCCCCCAGTGAATTCCTAGTGCAATGTGCTGCTGCAGGGACAGCAGGGGCCCACAGTGAATTCCTGGTGCAATATGCTGCTGCAGGGACAGCAGGGGCCCCAGTGAATTCCTAGTGCAATATGCTGCTGCAGGGACAGCAGGGGGCCCCAGTGAATTCTAGGTGCAATATGCTGCTGCAGGGACAGCAGAGGCCCCAGTGAATGCCTGGTGCAATATGCTGCTGTAGGGACAGCAGGGGCCCCAGTGAATTCCTAGTGCAATATGCTGCTGCAAGGACAGCAGGGACCCCCAGTGAATTCCTAGTGCAATGTGTTGCTGTAAGGACAGTAGGGGCCCCCAGTGAATTGCTAGTGCAATATGCTGCTGCAGGGATAGCAGGGGTCCCTAGTGAATTCCTAGTGCAGTATGCTGCTGCAGGAACAGCAGAGGCCCACAGTGAATTCCTAGTGCAATATGCTGTTATAGGGACAGCAGGGGCCCCCAGTGAATTCCTAGTGCAATGTGCTACTGCAGGGACAGCAGGAGCCCCCAGTGAATTCTAGTGCAATGCTGCTGTAGGGATAGCAGGGGCCCACAGTGAATTCCTAGTGCAATATCTGCTGTAGGGACATGCAGGCCCCAGTGAATTCCTAGTGCAATACGCTGTTATAGGGACAGCAGGGGCCCCAGTGAATTCCTAGTGCAATATGCTGCTGTAGGGATAGCAGGGGCCAACAGTGAATTCCTAGTGAAATATGCCTCTGTAGGGATAGCAAGAGCCCCCAGTGAATTTCTAGTGCAATGTGCTGCTGTAGGTACAGCAGGTGCTCCAGTGAATTACTAGTGCAATATGCTGTTATAGGGACAGCAGGGGCCCCCAGTGAATTCCTAGTGCAATGTGCTACTGCAGGGACAGCAGGAGCCCCCAGTGAATTCCTAGTGCAATGTGCTACTGCAGGGGCCCCCAGTGAATTCCTAGTGCAATGTGTTGCTGCAGGGACAGCAGGGACCCACAGTGAATTCCTATTGCAATATGCTGCCACAGGGACAGCAGGGACCCCCAGTGAATTGCTAGTGCAGTGTGCTGCTGTAAAGACAGTAGGGGCCCCCAGTGAATTCCTAGTGAAATATGCTGCTGCAGGAACAGCAGGGGCCCACAGTGAATTCCTGGTGCAATGTGCTGCTGCTGCTGCAGGGACAGCAGGGGCCCACAGTGAATTCCTAGTGCAATATGCTGCTGCAGGAACAGCAGGAGCCCACAGTGAATTCCTAGTGCAGTATTCTGCTGTAGGGACAGCAGGGGCCTCCAGTGAATTCCTAGTGCAATACGCTGTTATAGGGACAGCAGGGGCCCCGGTGAATTCCTAGTGCAATATGCTGTTATAGGGACAGCAGGGGCCCACAGTGAATTCCTAGTGCAATATTCTGCTGTTGGGATAGCTGGGGCCAACAGTGAATTCCTAGTGCAATATGCTGTTATAGGGACAGCAGGAGCCCCCAGTGAATTCCTAGTGCAGTGTGCTGCTGCAGGGACAGCAGGGGCCCACAGTGAATTCCTAGTGCAATGTGCTGCTGCAGGGACAGCAGTGGCCCACAGTGAATTCCTAGTGCAATATGCTGCTGCTGCTGCAGGGACAGCAGGAGCCCACAGTGAATTCCTAGTGCAATGTGCTGCTATAGGGACAGCAGGGGCCCACAGTGAATTCCTAGTGCAGTATGCTGCTGTAGGGACAGCAGGGGCCCCCAGTTAATTCCTAGTGCAATATGCTGCTGCATGGACAGCAGGGGCCCACAGTGAATTCCTAGTGCAAAATGCTGCTGTAGGGATAGCAGGGGTCCACAGTGAATTCCTAGTGCAATATGCTGTTGCATGGACAGCAGGGGCCCACAGTGAATTCCTAGTGCAAAATGCTGCTGCAGGGACAGAAGGGACCCCCAGTGAATTCCTATTGCAATATTCTGCTGCAGGGGCCAACAGTGAATTCCTAGTTCAATATGCTGCTGTAGGGACAGCAGGGGCCCACAGTGAATTCCTAGTGCAATATGCTACTGTAGGGATAGCAGGAGCCCCCAGTGAATTCCCATTTAAGATGTCTCTTTCTTTTTCAGAATCTTTACTTCAGTTACAAAACCAAATTATTTCATTCATGTCTGGCATTTTTTTGATAACTGTATTTATTTTATATGTTTTTGTGGAATACACACAAAACATTACAAAATTGGAACAACGTTGCTGACAGAGTGATATAATCTTAGGTAGAAAAAGGTGCATAAAGCCAAGGCCCACAATATGATAGGATCTGAGGTAAATGATATACAGGACTCTGTGTAAGCAATAAGACATGACAGGGTGTGTGTTGAACAGATATTATCGCACGCACAGGGATGTAGTAAGGCGCAAGATCCGGTCGAGTGCCTTCAGCCCCTGGAAGTGCAGTAATATCTGTTCAGCACACACCATGGAGTGTTTTATTGCGTTTATAAAATGGGCACCTTTTTTATCTTGCAAAAGTTTAGACAACAAAGTATGTTTATATGTGGAAAAAATATTTAATTATGTTAATATATGGTAAAATAGTCCTTCTGCCTATTTAAAAGTGACATCATTATGTAGTTGCAAGTGGTACTACTGATTTAATTTTGTTTCACTACCCCAGTGCTGCTGTGTAATTCTTAGAGTTTTTTTCTGGTTTTATTTTTTTTAATAGGAAGGATCTCTGACTGGGGAAATGAATCTGAGGGATGCTAAGCGGGGGAAAATCTGGCTGGTGCCGTGCCCTACTGTTTGAATCCCAGTCTGGTGATTGTTCCTGTAGGCACTTGAAACTCCCAGCCTGTACGGAGCTCAGGCTGCAGCCTGCTCTGCGCGGTGGGGAGCATTTGTGAGCAAGTTAGTCATGTGGTGTGGGAGGCACTGATTGATGTGCCCTCATCCTTTTAGACTTGCAGGTTTTGCTAAGGTCTTTTTTTTTTTTTTTTTACTGGGAAAGAAAAATGAAGAGTGAGTGGCTCCAAAGCTTCGGTTATCTGCTACGGTACTAAAACAATGGCAGCATTTAAAAAACGAATGTTCCATGCCTAGCTCTGAACATTCCAGTTAGGGGCATGGATTTCTTTGCCTGTACTTTTTTTATTCCATGTGCAATACATATATGACACCGCTTTTGTAGCCAATCACCAGCCTTATTTTGCTATGCCCATTTTATAATGAATAATAGTGTACAATTAAATGTAAGTGTTTCTTGTAAGAGTTTGGCCACCTGGTGACAGACAAGGAGGAGAGGGAGGGGGGAGAGCCAGACAACTCAGGTAGTAACGATGGAAGAGGTAGTATTACCGAATTATGGGATGGAATCTGTATGAGAAGACATAATTTTCAGTATCTATCTCCTCCACATAAGTTCACGTTTCTCTGAAGTATGATTTAGATGAGCCATCAGTTTTTCCAGCCCATCTATTTCAATCATTATATCCTGCCAGGTGAATAGGATGGACAACGGGGCTCAGCCAGTTCTTTGTGAGTGTCTTTTTAGCTGTGAGGAAGCAAATGTTCCACAGTTTGCAGGTAGGGGAGAGCACAGAGGGTGAGGGGTTGCCAAAAAGAGGAATATGTGAATTGTTAACTGTACCTGGTGGCTAAAGAGCTCAGACAATTCCTTTTTAAGGGCAAAAAAGAAAGAAACAAACAAAAAACACTGCAGTCCTGGACATCTCCATAAAATATGTCCATGAGTAGCTAAAGGTGTCCTGCAGTTTCTTGAACAACAAGCCCCCCCGAAGGTATTTACTTTGAATTGCAGGGGTTCTAAAAAATACCTACTACAGTTCTTCTAGGAAAATTCTTTCCAGACATGGAAAGCAGTAATGCAGTGCAAAGTAGAAGGACTCCTCTGCCATTCCTTGTCTGTAAAAACAGTGGATAAATCTGTCCCCACTCGACTGAGTTTACTGTGTCTGCATTTAACTGTGCCAAGGCAAGACACCACGTGGAAATCATGTGGGTAAGCTGGACCGAACCCTTTCAAAGCAGAAGGAACACCAGATTTGAAACCAGCATCCAGTCTCTTGGAGTAACGAGTAATGACATAACAAAGGTGTGAACTTGGTGGTACCTAAACTGATCTTTAAACTTTTTAAGTATTTGCTTTGTGTGTGTGTGTGTGTGTTAATTTTGCAAAACAAAAAAATTAATGCACAGTGACTGAGTAGTAAATCTTTGCTTGGAGATATATATATATATATATATATATATATATATTCATGGTAAAAACTCAGTTTATGCATCAATTAGGGTTGTTCCATCACAACAGCAAGGAAATTTGGTGTTAGGTTACACCCCTTGCCCCCATGCCCACTCCTGCCCCCACCAACAGGCATCAAGTATGCGTTGGGTGTCTGTCAACCTCACCCCATTCCATGTGTAAAGAAGCTGAGGTGGTGCAGTATAGGAGAATGGGGTGAGAGTTAGGCCTGACGACCCCAACGCACACCCTGATGCTTGTTGGTGGGGGCAGGGTGGGCAAGGGGTGGTAACCCTAACATCAAATTTCCTTGCTTTTTGTTGCTGTGGAACAACCCTAACTGATGCATTAAATGGATTTTTTTTGCCATGAATTTCTCTTCTTTTTGAGAATGTGCAATATAAATAGTGAATGAAAGGTGGTGGTGGTGGTAGCATGGGGCCCCGCGCTCCCAACATCCTGCCCATGTCTGCATTACAGCCATGACAGTAATGGTAATGCTAATAGTAACAGTAACAGTGAGTGAAATGCAAACGCTAATGGTAACTGTTACAGCAACAAAAATGTTAATGCAAATGCAAACGGTAACTGTTATGGTAACGCAAATGGAAATGCAAATACAAGTGGTAATACAACCGTTATTGCAAATGCAAACAGTAACGGTAACAGTGACACAAATGAAAATACGAAACGCAATGGTAATGGTAACGGTAATGTAACCACAAATGCTAACAGTCATAGTAACAGTGACGCAAACATAAGTAGAAACACAAATGGTAACAGAATCGCAAGTGCAAACCGTTAACACAAATGATGAGGGAAACACAAATGGAAATGCAAATGGAAACGGTAACAGCAAGCTGATGTAAGGCAACAG
Source organism: Neoceratodus forsteri (assembly GCA_016271365.2). Taxonomy (NCBI): domain Eukaryota; kingdom Metazoa; phylum Chordata; order Ceratodontiformes; family Ceratodontidae; genus Neoceratodus; species Neoceratodus forsteri. The sequence goes on from JADMNL010000036.1 coordinate 8,394,960, forward strand.
TACCAAAAAGTCTGCATCTCACATCGTTTCTGAGATAATGGCACAAAGGCGATGTAATCCAACAGCAGCAAAAACTCTGTATCTTGCTTTGTTTCCGAGATAACAGCACAAAGGCGATGTGATCCAACAGTAGTGAAAAGTCTGTATCTCAGTTCGTTTTTGAGATACCGACACAAAGGTGATCTAAGCCAACAGTAGCAAAAAGGCTGTATCTCACTTTGTTTCCAAGACAACGGCACAAAGGCGATGTGATCCAACAGTAGCAAAAAGTCTGTATCTTGCTTGGTTTTGGAGATAATGGCACAAAGGCGATGTGAGCCAACAGTAGCGAAAATTCCGTATCTTACTTCGTTTCTGAGATAACAGCACAAAAGCTGATGTGAACCAAACCACTGAAAGACACCTACGTACCACTAGGGCTACCTATGCAATAAATGGCAAGCCACTAACACCATGCATAACGCTATGCAAATGCGTTACCTGCATCACGTATCATCTGCAGACAAATTATTATCCAACAGGTAAACAGCATAATTCACATCTCCAGGACATCCACTCAACACCCTCCAAATCTCATGTTAAAAGACCAAATCGTTCAAGGGATATTCAATTTTAAAGTGTGTGCACCTTTAAGAAGTCTTCCACCACAAAATGGCAGAACTGCGGCGAAAATCTTTAACTGCGAGGGTGCCAACTCAATATGCAATAACTCTGGAACAGAACAACATTTTCACCAAACAAAAACTGGCATGTTCCTTGAACAAAGGGTTTCTATGTCAAGTATCAGCAAACCACTGAGTGGTTGCACTCTGCGTTGCACAAGCAGTGCAAAAATATAGCAAGAACTGTATTTTTGAACTTCACTGTGCAAAAACTGTATGTACCAGTGAAACAGAAAGTACTAAATAAATAGATGTACCATTCCACTCCATGTATACCAAATCTTATCCAAATGTCTTCAACGGTTGCAGAGCAGCACGAGCATAAAACTGCGTATGAGTGACGAATAATACATTTTTGGCACTTCACTGTGCAAAAAACTTATGCAGATGTCAAATGAAAATTGGTAAATGCACTGAAGTATCATAGTAGACCAAGTATTGCAAATGTCACACAAATCCGTTCAATAGTTGTAAAGTTATAATCACACAAAGAATGTGACATTTAAGTGCAAACACAAACAGTAACACCAACGGTGACGCAAACAGGAACAATAACGCAAACGTTAAGAGAAATGCAAGCAGAAATGTAAATGCAAATAGTAATGAAAAAGCAAACATTAATGATAACGGAAGAGCAAACGCAAATAGTAACGCAAGCGGAAATTCAGACACTAACAGTAATGTTGACACAAGCGTAAACAGTAAGATGAACTTTAACGGTGACGTAAATGCAAGTGCAAAAACAAATGCAAATGTTAACGGTACCGTAAATGCAAACGCTAATGGTAACACTAACAGTGATACAAACGATTTACATAAACACAAGCACAAACACAAACGTAAATGGTAACGTAACGTAAACAGAAATGCTAACAATAACAGTAACAGTGATGCAAACGTTAACACAAATGGAAACGGCAACAGAAACGCAAGTACAAATGCAAACAATAATGGTAATGCTAACGGTAATGGTGACAAAAAAAGAAATTGTAATGCAAACGGAAACAAAAGCGCAAATACAAACGTTAACAGTAACAGTGATGGAAACGCAAACGCAAATGGTGCAGTTAACGTAAACGCAAATGCTAATGGTAACACTAACAATGATGAAAACGGAAACGCAAACACAAACGGTTATGTAAAAGCAAGTGCAAACAGAAACGATAATGGTAACATGAACAAAAACACTAACGATAACGGTAACGGTGACGTAAACGTAAACACAAACAGCAATGGAAACGCAAGTACAAACGCAAACGGTAATGCTAACAGTGACGCAAAAGGAAACGGTAATGCAAACGGTAACATAAATGCAAGTGCAAATGCTAACGGTAACGGAAACACAAACGGAAATGGTAACGCAAACAAACAGTTACAATTATGCAAATGCAAGCGCAAATGCAAATGGTAACGAACAGGGTAACGAAAAGGAAACAGTAATGAAGACCTTAACGAAGAGCAAACGCGAAACGGGAAACAGACATATGTTGAAAACATTACAGTTAACGCAAATGGCAATGGAAGCTTAAGCGAAACGTAGGCGCAAACACTAACAGTAATGCAAACGCACATGCTTTTTGTCCCAAAAAGGTGCATTCAGAAGCACAGTGAATAGAAAATGATCAGTTGGAATACTAAATTGCTTATATCTCAGGAACCGTACGACATAGAAAAAAAATGAAAATCTCATATTATTTATGACTTTCCAGACTAGTTTTGTACTTAGCCCCCTAGTGACTAAGGGACTAAGCATTTTTTGATGAAAAGTCCGTATCTCGAACCATTTTCGAGATACGGGCCCCGAAAGGCGCAGCGGATGCCGTAATGTTATCCTATGGGAAAATCATCAAATTCAGAGTGCCATAAATTTGCAGCCCAGTAATATTTTGTCACCAAACCACAAAAAAAGCACATCTGTGGGATCTTGGCTTTCTTCCCACCAAATTTCAGCCCAAAAGACCAAACCATTCTTTTGCAGCAGGGTGGCTAAGATTCCCTATTGTTTGGGGTATAGTGTTGCAAAGTACTTTCGCAAATCATGACACTTTCACAAATAAAATCACTAAAGTGTCGCATATTCGAAAGTACTTTGCAACACCACTTTTTACAAAAATTTAAAAATCATATTTCTGGGGTGTTTTACCCCCAAAAAAGACATGGCTAGCATCCTCAGGGCTCAACTAGGTGAACACAACAAGAACTGTGTCCCTAGAGGGTCCCAAATTTAAACGCCAAGCATTTATGTGACCACCAAATGAAAACAAGATGGCCAATTTGTCAAAGTAAAAGGGTAATTTGGGACAGTAAAAACTGCATTTGTGACACTTTTGAATATTTTGTTAACTTTTCCCATAGACTATGATGGGGAACAGTATTTTTTGAATAACTTTTGAACCGTTTAATATTTTTTCATGAAATCTTTGAAAGCCACTTCGGGGACCCTGGCTACATGTTCCCTGAAGGTTTCGGACCGATCGCGCAAACTGTGCGACCTGTAGGTGCGAGCAAAGAAACGCACAAAACCCCGTAATCTATGAGTTTTGTGGCGCTCTGTAGCTCTGTAACTGTGCATCCAGCCATAACAAAACTTGGCAGGTCCAGAGATCTATGGTACCAGACTGTGCATTCCAAATTTCAAGTAAATCCATTATATGGTTGCAAAGTTATTAAGCTGCCAAATTTCAGATTTAACCTTAAATGGGGTACTCAACCCTAACTATAATGGCACTGCTGTGCCACTATAATATATATATTTTTTTTTGTAAAGCCACATAACCATTAGAAACTTTGTGTTAGTTTTATATTATTTCAGTCAGAGTCATCTACAAACAGCAGTTCAAACGTTTTTTCATGCTGATCGTTAGTTGCTCCGTTCAGATTATTCTGCTGACTCAATTACAGGGGGGTCACAAGGTCATAGGACAAGGTGTGGGCAGCAACAACTAATTCTTTGACCCAACACAAATGCGGCACTGGTTGTTACTTAAAATCTGCATTTAATAACCTACAGAGATGTAACATCCTGCCATGCTGTAAGATGCTAACCCTGTGCAAATGAAAGGTATTTGAATACAATTCTAAGGAGCAGCAAAGCAACTTAAAAGCGCCCCTATCAGCAGGGACATATAACAGAAAGGAATTTGCAAGGATGCATCATGAAAGAAAGAAAAGGTAAAATATAGTGGAGGTGGAAGTCTGAATGTGACGTTTTTGAAAGGGTTGTGAATTTGCAACAGAAGCTGATAATTCAACTGGTGCTTCTGGGGCAGTTAGTGAACAGTAAAGGGCTGTTGTTCAGCAGTGAGTCCCAGTTCTAAAGTGCTGGGTTTTAAACCTGAGCCTTAGCAATTGAACTGCTCAAATGGCAATGATGGCTGGAGGTGGGGGGGGGGTTTGTAGGAGGATATTAAGTGGGTTACACAAGGACTCCGACACAGTCTGTATTCTTCAGGATGAAGTTCAGATAGTTTTATTCATCTGGATCCAAACATAATGATTCCAGCAAAGCAAAATAAATACAAGCGGACTTAACTCGACAATAAAATAAAATAAATTGAGTTAAAGGAACATCCGAGCAAAGACACACAACTTGGCGGTAGTATCCACATTAAACTAGAGCACTAGTTCTGGATGCTCACACGTCGCCATCCCACCCACTACTGACTACTTGCTTGCCATTCATCCCTTTATATACTTGGAACTGAATTCTGATTGGGTGAACTACCCATCAATCATATATCTTTACAGATTTATCTTATAAACAGCTTATTTATGAATTTCAGACCTCAAGATATTCATTTTGATGCTTCTTAAACTTATAAAATGACTGTGAGCACAATAATACTTGATTTACTGGTCATTTTAATGTGTTTCCAAAACAAGTCCCACCCCTTCTCTATAAAGTTAACCACACAGAGGCCGGCTGGCTCCTATAGGGAAGGTTTACACAGGGATACATCCATACTGAAAACCAGATAATATACTTTTGCCCTCTTTTATTCTTTTGTCAGGCTAATTCTGTTACTGTTCTGGTTGTACACTTCTTAATATATTAAATATGGGCACAGAAATAAAATAAATGTGCTGGTTAGCACAGGACACTAGCGTTTTGGGCAACAGGAAGTAGAACAAAGAAAAGCTGGCTTATACAGAACACACAGCCACAATATAACAGTGGCTTTCTGAAGTAGCAGTCCTTTTAGCGCTTTAGCGCTTAAAGAAATACATTTACTCCTTTTCTTGGGCAGAAAATACAGAGGATGGCTTTTCTCGGTAGTCGCGGTGTTTTGCAAGCTAGCGCGACAGTGCGCGCACGCTGTATTGTTAAAATCGCCATGGCGAAATACACTTAAAGGTACTTCTTGCTGTACCTAAACTCCTGAAAAGACCTGTTCTGTGAATAAAAAGTGTTTCTATTGCTGGAAAGAGCAGTTTTAGTACGGTTTTTAACTTGGCATTCACATAATGAATATTTAAAGGGCCAGGCGCCTCTAACTTTCAGTGCTTTCAATACAGAACAGTAATGCAGCACTGTAATGTCCTTATAGTAGCCAGAATAAGAGGAGGGGGAACACAAAAGACAATAAACAATTAAAACAGCATAGGTGGCCAGTCTATGCAGACAAAACAACATATAAAGACAAAGACAACACACAATAGGGGTTTTTTTTTTCTGGCTGCCACGACAACATTACAACTGTATCAGAGACCCTTTGACAGGGCTACAGCTAGGGCCACCAAAGCAAGTGCTGTTTGAACATCCCTTATCGACTGATGACTGCACTCTGGCACTTGGCTTGCTTGCTGAGTAGACAGCTAGCAGCTTATCCATGGGGTAGGGGAGGAGTGAGTCATAGGCACAGCACGCACCCAGGGGACGGGGCTGGGCAACGTTACACTGGCTCTCTTATTCTGTACTCAGAGCAGCTGTGAGTCATAGGTGCAGTATGCACCCAAGGGACGGGGCTGGGCAGTTACACTGGCTCTCTTATTCTGTGCTCAGAGCAGCTGTGAGCCATAGGCACAGCACGCACCCAGGGGACGGGGCTGGGCAACGTTACACTGGTTCTCTTATTCTGTGCTCAGAGCAGCTGTGAGTCATAGGTGCAGTATGCACCCAAGGGACGGGGCTGGGCAACGCTACACTGGCTCTCTTATTCTGTACTCAGAGCAGCTGTGAGTCATAGGTGCAGTATGCACCCAAGGGACGGGGCTGGGCAACGCTACACTGCCTCTCTTATTCTGTACTCAGAGCAGCTGTGAGTCATAGGCGCAGTATGCACCCAAGGGACGGGGCTGGGCAACGTTAGACTGGCTCTCTTATTCTGTACTCAGAGCAGATGTACAAATGTGCACTCTACACATTTAAGAATGGTAACCCTAATGTCAGAGCATGTCTTTGACATATCAAGTGCGGGACATTGCTGTGAGTGCAGATTTCATATTGGTAACTCCTGATGCAGAGAAGCAGTTCCATATTATATAAGGAGTGGGCAATGTGCTGAGTGCAGATTTCAGACTGGCAACTCCCAGCGTCAGAGTGGGCAATGCGCCGAGTCCAGATTTCAGACTGGCAACTCTCAACGTCACAGTGGGCAATGCGCCGAGGGCAGATTTCAGACTGGCAACTCCCAGCGTCAGAGTGGGCAATGCGCCGAGTGCAGATTTCAGACTGGCAACTCCCTGCGTCAGAGTGGGCAATGCGCCGAGTACAGATTTCAGACTGGCAACTCCCTGCATCAGAGTGGGCAATGCGCCGAGTGCAGATTTCAGACTGGCAACTCCCAGCGTCAGAGTGGGCAATGCGCCGAGTGCAGATTTCAGACTGGCAACTCCCAGCGTCAGAGTGGGCAATGCGCCGAGTGCAGATTTCAGACTGGCAACTCCCAGCGTCAGAGTGGGCAATGCGCCGGCGCAGATTTCCGGACTGGCAACTCCCCAGCGTCAGAGTGGGCAATGCGCCGAGTGCAGATTTCAGACTGGCAACTCCCAGCGTCAGAGTGGGCAATGCGCCGAGTGCAGATTTCAGACTGGCAACTCCCAGCGTCAGAGTGGGCAATGCGCCGAGTGCAGATTTCAGACTGGCAACTCCCAGCGTCAGAGTGGGCAATGCGCCGAGTGCAGATTTCAGACTGGCAACCCCAGCCGCCAGAGGGCAATGCGCCGAGTGCAGATTTCAGACTGGCAACTCCCAGCGTCAGAGTGGGCAATGCGCCGAGTGCAGATTTCAGACTGGCAACTCCCAGCGTCAGAGTGGGCAATGCGCCGAGTGCAGATTTCAGACTGGCAACTCCCAGCGTCAGAGTGGGCAATGCGCCGAGGGTAGATTTCAGACTGGCAACCCCAGCGCCAGAGGGCAATGCGCCGAGGGCAGATTTCAGACTGGCAACCCCAGCATCAGAGTGGGCAATGCGCCGAGTCCAGATTTCAGACTGGCAACCCCAGCGCCAGAGTGTCAGAGTGGGCAATGCGCCGAGTCCAGATTTCAGACTGGCAACTCCCAGCGTCAGAGTGGGCAATGCGCCGAGGGCAGATTTCAGACTGGCAACTCCCAGCGTCAGAGTGGGCAATGCGCCGAGGGCAGATTTCAGACTGGCAACTCCCAGCATCAGAGTGGGCAATGCGCCGAGTCCAGATTTCAGACTGGCAACTCCCAGCGTCAGAGTGTCAGAGTGGGCAATGCGCCGAGTCCAGATTTCAGACTGGCAACTCCCAGCGTCAGAGTGGGCAATGCGCCGAGGGCAGATTTCAGACTGGCAACCCCAGCGCCAGAGGGGCAACGCCGAGGGCAGATTTCAGGACTGGCAACTCCCAGCGCCAGAGTGGGCAATGCGCCGAGTCCAGATTTCAGACTGGCAACTCCCAGCGTCAGAGTGGGCAATGCGCCGAGTCCAGATTTCAGACTGGCAACTCCCAGTGTCAGAGTGGGCAATGCGCCGAGGGCAGATTTCAGACTGGCAACTCCCAGCGTCAGAGTGGGCAATGCGCCGAGGGCAGATTTCAGACTGGCAACTCCCAATGTCGGAGCAGTTCCCTATTAAAAAGGAGGGGACAATGTTCTGAGTTAATATAAATAATTATACAACAGGAGTGGGGTAAAAATAACAAGACAAAAATGATATCTTGGGGGAGACTGTGGAGCACGCCTACTGAAAAGACATGCCTGCTACAGTTCAGCAATGTGTCAGAACTTAAAGGGAATGTGTACCATTCCTCATATGATTATTGTAAAAGTGACTATGGAGATCCAGTATGTATACTGCTGCAGTACATTCAGTAAATGTCTTCAGTAAAATGAAAAAAAATATTTTTGCAACTGTGATGTAGTGGTATCCATTTTGTGGACAAAAAGATAATGTAATTGCCTCACCAGCTCCAACAGTGAGCAATGAATTGCTCCTACAGATAGAGACTGTGTCAAATCATGAAGAAGCGCATGGCATTCTCTTGTTAAACTGTACCAAACATAAAATCCAGGGTTTTCTTGACAATGTAATAGGATCCCTGTCAGCACAGCTCAATTGTTCTCACCTGCTGCAATGAATGCTGTTAGAGCTCGTGAGGCAATGACATCTGCACAGCACCCTTCCTGTCCACAAAATGGAAACTGCCATATCCTTATTTCAAATGTATTTATTTAGTTTTTGTTGACCGGGTAAGTGCACTAGACAAATCCTGCCTATTTTCAGGCACGACCCAGGGAAGGGGGATACAGATGAATGCCAACTGACCTTGAACCAGATTAAGCTGTTGGTGGTATTTTTAGTGAATGAGGGAAATTTGGCCAGGATACCGGGCAAATTCCCCTACTCTTTTCAATAAGTGCCATGGGATCTTTAACATCCACCTGAACTACCACCAATCCAGGCAGATGGGACCTCAGTTTAACGTCACATCCGAAAGACGGCACCTTAGAAGTGCAGCACCACTCTTATGCTGCACTACAGTGTCAGTACTGGGATATTAACCCAAGTGCCAGATGTGGGAACTGAACCCACAGCCCTCTGATCTCCCAGCCTCAGAGGCGAGTATGCTACCTGCTGAGCCACTGACACTGACAATGTATATTTCATTGTTAATACTAAAGCCAAAATGTATCCTTTCCAATTAATTTCTACTCAGCTATGGTAACTGTTGAAATAATCATATAGGGAATCGTTACACATTCCCTTTAAACACCTAAAACTGCTGATCCACCATATTTTATACATTTTTTCCTTGACAGCAATCGATTATGGAGAGTATTCTGCACAGATTAATATAAAATTTCAACAATTGCGCATCCGAACAAAGGAAGAGCAGAAGGTTCAAAATCTCAGCCACCAGTGGAGATCCCGACTTCTGCATCAACCCCCACGCCCCGGAGCATAAGGTGCAACTGTAACAATGTGCATCAGGATAATTAAACAAATTCGGCAAACACTTAGTTAGCATGAGTAACATTTATTGTCATACATATAATGCTCAGGGTTGCAAGAAGTCAAAATAAGAGTCACAAACCATTAAATGGCAGTAGAGCTCCCTTTTGAAACAGGCATGGGAGGGGGAGTGCCAAAGGGAAACCGGGAGAGAGTTCCAGTAACTGGGGGCAAAGTGGGAGAAGGCCTGAAAGCTCATGTTGGTAGCGTCTCGGAGCAGTTAGAAGGGAGAGGTCACCTGACCTAAAGGAGTAAGTCAGGTCAGGGGTTTCAGTGGAGCAGCTGGGGGGAGCACCCCAGTCCTAAGAATGTTGTCCATAAAGGCACTCAGCACAAGAGAACTATATGCCTCAGGAGATAACCAGTTTAACGCAGCGTATAGCTGGCAATGGTGGGTAAGCTGGTTTGAGTCAAAGGGCAAAGTAACATATGGTATTGTAGGTAATGTCCCATTTATGGAGGCTTGCTTTGGAGGTTTGGGAGTCAGTAACAGAGCTATAGGTAAGGCTGGGAAAGAGAATACCCTGAGCAGGTATTTGCCCTTCAGACAGAGGGTGTGACAGCAGGTTTGGTTCTATAAACCAAACTAAGCCAAGCTTGATATTCACTGATTTACTGGTATTTGAGACGTGCGGTGTGAACTCTAGAGAAGGGTCAAGAGTTAGACGAAGGTGCTTGGAAGAGTTACCATTCTCAAGCAGGGTACCATCTGTACTGGAGATTGTCAGGGAGCCAGAGCACTTTCTTATCTGAGGGGTGGAGCCAGATAGCGTGGAATGAGATTTATTGGCACTGAGTAGCAGCGTGTTTTTGGGAGACCCAGGAGTGGAACTTACAGAAATTAGAATTAAGAGGCTCAATTTTAAAAGGTTGATGCATGGCTTGCATTAAGCCCTGTGTCAAGCTTTTGGGTATAGCTGTGCCAAGCTTTGCCAAAGAATTGCACCTTGATTTCATTTTGTCGGGTGCAGTACAACAGTTTCTTACTTTATGGCAGCTTGTGCCAAATCTTTGGTGCAAGCTGTATGAGGTTCCTAGATGCACCAAGTTAGACCAGGAAAGTTAAGCTAACTGCGGTATTTGGCGCAGGATATGAAAATCCCGATCGCTGGCCAGGAGAATGCTGCAGCTCCGTGCGCCACGCAATCTGCACACAGGGCGCTTGCGCCATCCTCTGGACACTGAAAATTGAACCCAAGGTTGGAATTGATGTCAGACAGATTTTGTGAGCCTGAATAGAGCACCAGGTCATCTCATCTCCAAAATGCAGAGAGGAGTGGGATACAGGACTAAGAGAGCAGTCATTTGCAAAGATGGTGAAGAGAAAAGGATCAAAGACTGATCCTTGAGGAACACCAGTGTTTACTGAAGTGAGGTCAGAAACATCCGTATTGAATTTGACAAACTGACCTCAGGTCTTGAGGTAGCTATCAAACCAGGAAACCATCTCTGAGGAGGTGCCCAGAGATTGCAGTTTTGTCTTAAGTAAATGAAGCCCAACTAAACTAAATGCTTTAGCAAGGTCAATAAACACTGCCCCTATAAACATGCCTTGTTCGTAGCCACCTTGGTATTATTTGTGAATGGAAGCAGAGCCGTAATAGTGCTATGGCCTTTTCTGAAGCTCTGCTGGGCATCAGAGATTAGATTATGTTCATGGAGATAATTAATTGTCTAGACCACGACAGAGAGGATGGCAATTGGGTGATAATGTGTAAAACCTTTCTTGAAAACAGGGACAATTTTGGGAACTTTCCAGATCTCCGGTACAATCCCAGAGCACAGGGATAGATGGCAGATTCTGGCCAGTGGGCGAGCCAGGTAAGAGGAGGCAATCTTGAGCAACTTCGGCTCAAAGCCATCAGAACCAGCATTAATGCAGACAGAGATGGAGTCAATGCACCTGCAGATTTGTGACAGCAAGTAGTTGGAACCGTGGGGTGGGGAATGGGCAGGAGGGATGAGGGCAGACGCCACGTGGCAGACGATGGGGAGGAAAGTTCTGAGACAGTAAGAAGGGAAGTCTTTCAGTCCTCGTGCTGTATAGTTTTAAATTTTTTCTTCAGTGCTGGAGTGAAAAACTGTATATAAATAAATTCGAACTTAGCAAATGAATATCTTCTCCTGGACTGCCAACAAATGACATTTTTTTTGAGTAAAGTCCTCTATTACAGTATTGTGGTGGTCCCTTGTAAGGGGCTGCCAATGTTATGATTGTTACAGCAGATTAATAGTTTTGTAGTTTATAGTGCTAACCTCCTACTAGTGTTTTTCTACATTGTTGGGGTACTCTCAGAGTGCTACTGATCTTGTACATCCTTTCAAGTTCAGAATGGGGTCATCGTAATCTTTCAGGGTTAAAAATGTATAAAATGTTTGGCATGCCTTTTTCAAAATGACTGCCTCAGCCTTGCAGGGTGCAGTTAGACTGGACTCACATGGACTTATATATATATATATATATATATATATATATATAGAATGCCCTCTCATCCTTAATTCTGATTGCGTAGGCTGCTGTTATTCTAATCCATTTGATGGCTCCTTGTAACATTCTATTGCCTGGCATGAGTGCGCTGTATTGCATTGTTTTTATTATGAACGCAATAAGTTTTAAAAAAGTGATACTTTGGCTAACGACAGCAATAAGAGCAAGAGCTAAAAAAAAAGTTGTTACTGTTGTCACAATGGCTAGCTTAAAGCTTTGTATTATTGCAATAGAATACTAAACCAATCAGAAAGCAACTTTCACAATGCTCATGACATCATAATTGTCTAGTACAGCACTGAGGCCAGCAGTTACAATCAAAGTGCAACAGTTAAATCTTAAAACAGCAGATTTAAAAGTTAAATTAGTAAACCGTTGTTGCATAAATCAAATATGCAATGGCCTGACTCACAATACACAGTTTATTGTGACTTGTGAAGGGGCTGAATGGTTGTAACTCACTAGTGGCTCTGCCAGTTGGGGTTTACAGTCCTGTACCCTCACACTTATTTATTTTATTTATTTATTTCAAAAGTTTCACCAGGAAAGACATACTGAACTACTAACAGCTCATTTCCAGATGCATCCTGGGCGTGGGGGATGTGAAAAAATCATATACAGCAAATACAACAGATCGAGGAGCATAAACAAAAATTGAAGTCAAATCAGAATATCATAAGTACAGGTACAGATACATCTGAAGATAAGTTGCATATCTTGGTTCAGGTTATTATAACTTCTCTAAATATGTATTATATATAGTTAAATCCCCTATATAAGTAGCTAGCCCGGTGGCGCTGAGGGTTGAGGCACTGGACGCCACACCTCATGCCACGCCGGCATCCTGGGTTTGGGAGCAGACTCGGGCCATCGGTGATCAGCAGGGGAGAAGGAGGATCGAGTGTCCCATGACTGCTTTTCTTCCTTCCTCTGGGGTGGACGGGGGGATTGCATCGCTTTGCAGCGGCAACTGACGGAGGCCAGGAGCACTGCAAATAATGTGCACAGTCGAGGGCAGAGAATTGTGGGGCGATCGTGGTGGCTGATGGCCATGCCCTGCGCCCCCCAGGCATGGGAGGTGCGCCCCCCCAGGTATCAGGATCCAGGTCCCCCAAGGGGGGGGACTCTGTGTGCTAGCCTGCAAGGAGGAGAGCATGTCGCTGGCCAGATCAGGTCCAGGGGTGTGGGTGCCGGCGGCCAGACAACTTGCCACCCGTTCTGAAGTAGGATGAAAAAAGAAAGTTGTGATAAAAAAAAAAAAATTACCTATATTTTTTTTTTGTTTAACCAGGAGTAGCACACTAAGCTGAAAGCTTTTTTACAGGTGCGACCTGGGAGCACAGAGAAGTTAAGTGACTTGCTCAGGGTCACACAGTATGTAAGTAGAAGCTGTGGGATTCAAACCCCAGGTCTGGTCTGCTGGATGTCACCAGATTTGCAGCTCAGAGCTTTAAACCACTGCACTATATTGCCTCCCTAAATTATATATTTATATTCGCTATACAGAATTATATTTAAAGGGAAATGTCCAGTTGTAATCGGGCCATGCCTGGGTGTAAGGTGTGGCCTAATTAGCTTTTTTGCAAAGTGTATGGATTTTTGTCACTTAGGTTGCTGAAATATTTTACTTGTATCTGGTTGATCCTGCCTCCCTCCCGCCGGCGTGCTGAAGCTCAGGGCGCACCCATAAGTACCTGTGGCTGTCCCAGTATGACGTCTGACACAGGGAGCAGCCACGGACATGTCCACAGACACCCTGTGTAACTGGAGCTATTAACAGCTCTGGTTTCTAAAGTACATGCCCCCATGCTATACTGGGACCAGGTATAGACTTTTCCCAATATTGAATCAAAGTTTTTATTGAAGTATTTCTTCAAATAGTCAATAGTCAGACAGTTTCACTGTTGACTATGTGAAGAAATGCTTTCAAGAAACACTGATTCACTACTGGGAGTCTGCTGCCATTTTTGTGAGTATTGGAGTGCTTTTGAACCTTTTGCCTGTATCACTGTTTGGAGGGAGAACTCCCTCCGTAGTCTGGTACTCATGTAAGTTACCTGTGTTGTACCACCAAACCCCTCTATTTTCCATGCACTACTGAGCCTCACACATGTCCCTACACCACTAAGCCTCACACAGACACATTGCCTCTGCTCCACTGAGCCTGAAACACTGTCCATGCACTATTGAGCCTGACACACTGTCCCTGCACAACTGAGCCTGACACACTGTCCCTGCACCACTGAGCCTGACACACTGTCCCTGTACTACTGAGCCTGACACACTGTCCGTGCAGTACTGAGCCTGAGGCACTGTCTGTGCACTATTGAGCCTGACATGCTGTCCCTGCAGCACTGAGCCTGACACACTGTTCATGCACTATTGAGCCTGACACACTGTCCGTGCACCACTGAACCTGACACTCTGTCCATGCACTGCTGAGCCTAAAAGGCTGTCTGTGCACTATTGAGCCTGACACACTGTCTGTGCACTATTGAGCCTGACATGCTGTCCCTGCAGCACTGAGCCTGACACACTGTTCATGCACTATTGAGCCTGACACACTGTCCGTGCACCACTGAACCTGACACTCTGTCCATGCACTGCTGAGCCTAAAAGGCTGTCTGTGCACTATTGAGCCTGACACACTGTCTGTGCACTATTGAGCCTGACATGCTGTCCCTGCAGCACTGAGCCTGACACGCTGTTCATGCACTATTGAGCCTGACACACTGTCCGTGCACCACTGAACCTGACACTTGTCCATGCACCGCTGAGCCTAAAAGGCTGTCTGTGCACCATTGAGCCTGGACACTGTCTGTGCACTATTGAGCCTGACATGCTGTCCCTGCAGCACTGAGCCTGACACACTGTTCATGCACTATTGAGCCTGACACACTGTCCGTGCACCACTGAACCTGACACTCTGTCCATGCACTGCTGAGCCTAAAAGGCTGTCTGTGCACTATTGAGCCTGACACACTGTCCGTACACTATTGACCTGACACACTGTCCCTGCACCACTGAGCCTGACACACTGTCCCTGCACCACTGAGCCTGACACACTGTCCATGCAGTACTGAACCTGAGACACTGTCCATGCACTATTAAGCCTGACACTCTGGCCCTGAAACAATGAGCCTGACTGCCAGTTACATCTTTTCACATACCAATATGTATTTTTATTAAGGAATAAGTTTATTGATTTTTAAACAGAAGGAAAAATAGAGGATAATGCCTGAGGTTCGGTTGATAGCCAAGGTGTAATCACCTCAAGTGGTTGCCATATCGACCCTTGTAAACCTCGAGAGTGCAGCCCAAGAGGTTTACAGTCATCTTGGTGACCATGAGAGGTGCTTGCACCTTGGTTATGAACACAGATCTCAGGCATTGGGCCAGATATTCAAAACCTTGCACTGGGAGCAAACCATTTGTGCAGGGTTAGTACGGGTCCGCTATATTCAAGAGGTCAATAGCATGTGCAAACTGCATTATCACTGGGCAAAATTATAATGTATGCAAGGGGCAAACTGAGGGGGCGTGTACATGAATACAGGCACAATGCTATATTCGGCGAATAGCGCCACGCAAAGTGTGTTTGCGCGACTTAGCGCAACTCTTTGCACAGTGCAAATTACTGCCCAGGAAAAGGTAGTCATAACCCTGGGCAAACCAGCTTTGCATGACTTTGTGGCTTTGCGTGGCTTTGTTTGACTTTTGTGCAGCTTTGCGCAGCCCTAACCAGTGAGTATGACACATAGAAATAAGCCAGACAGAGAGGAGACATGCTGCTCACAGATGGCATCCCTATGATGCCATCATCTGCCACCAGTCCCAGCCATGCCAGGCAGTAGGTGGCGACCCGGCTCCCAGTGGACACCATGGCAGTGTGGCCATACAGCACACACCTGCAGACCACCCTTTAGTGGACACCAACAGATGCCAGCACACACATGCAGCACTGTGTGCATGGAGGGTGCTGAGGGAAGGGTGTACCAAGTGGCCAGGCTATGCTACAGACTGGGTGCAGCCACAAGGCTGGGACAAGTCACACAGTGCAAATGGGCCAGTGCTGGGAATACCCCAACACCAGTGTGCCTGTCTGATGGTATGTGCCCACCCCAGTCACATACCGCACATCTGTACAGACACCACAGCACACACAGCCAGCCATGTATATGTCACTGTGAGCATCCCATGCCAGTGGTGCAGCATCTGTGGGTCGCACAACAGCATAACAGTAATGTCCACTGTCAGTAAACACCTGCAAGTTGGGCCTGTCACTGTGTACAGTGCAGGGGTCATCACTGCCCTACACACCATATGCATTGCTGTGTCCCTCACACTACTGGCCCCCTTGCTACTGTAGTGTCTGCTGTGCACTGTAGCATGAACTAGTTTGACAACTGCATGCAGCACCACCACCTGTGCCTGTGCTGTGTAGTCCCCTGGGGTACAATATTCTATGCGGTTCTGTACAAACGTAGCCTGCAGCTACCACCATGCACTGACAGACTGACTTACAGGTGGAGCTGTGGGCAGACCCAGTCAGCCCCTGTACTTCCAGACTGACCTACAGGTGGAGCTGTGGGACCCTGCAATAGTGCTGGGCAAACTCCATAGCATGCTATATTCAGCAGGTTTAGCACTGGGGCTATCCCTTTTGAATATAGTGGGCTACTGGTTCCGGGCTAATTTAGCATGCCAGACAGTGCTAATTTAGCCCTGGGGCAAAGTTCTGAATATCAGGCCCATTGTCTTTTATAGTGTTTTAGCTTACCATGCAACCTGAACAAATGCATGCTAGTCCCTTGCTTACAGCATTTGAAAAAAAATTTGTACCCCTTTACCTTGTGTCAGAAATGCAGCCTCATGAATGATGATAAAAAAACTGTTTATTTTTCACAATAAACACTGCCACAACAAGAAAATACGTTAAGCTCATAACTATAAATAACTTTTTTCCTACTTATTTCTATCAACAGACAAATTCTAGTGAATAAAGTTCATAGGTAAATATCGTGGTTGGCCAACCGTGATCATGTGATCTGTGACTATAGGAAAGCATCTTCGACGTGCTCTGAGGCCTTGTGGGAATCAATGTTGGGGATCACAGGAGCTCTGTTTCAGCTGCAAGTAAGGAACCTACAGAATGGGGAAAAAATCAGAATCTGGGAGACACAGGTTCACTACTAAAATATGCCGCAATGGAATGCAGTTTGAAAGCGGGAGCATGATGATGTGAGCTCCGTTCTGAAAAAAGAATGCTCTCGGTGACTTCTGTTCTATCTTGTAATCTCACTGGTCTGACATGGACAAGAAAGGTTTACAGCTTTAACATCAGACCGATGAGATTACAAGATCCCCACACATTATATGGTGGGTTACCCATTATCCTCATGAACGGACAAGCACATAGCTTGTCATACAACCTGGGTATCACTGCACGGCACATGCCAGTTACTGACCTGTCCACGCTTTCTACTTCATCAGTGGATGGGGCAGACTTTGCAGCAAAACAAACCGGATACTATTAGTCCATTAAAATGGAGAGTAACTACTTTAGCTGTTCCCTGTAGGTTTCTCCTAGGTTCCGAAATTCGCTAGCAGTTTTTTTAATTATGCAAAAGGTGATGAGAGAAGGAAATGTGTGCATTAAGGCCTGCTGTTACAATACTGATGCAATGCTTTTTAGTTAAAATTACTTTTTTTCAGAAGAGAAGTCTGTATCTATAATTAAGTTTAAAAAACCTAAAATGTAGTATTAAAAAAGGTAGTAGACTGCCTGAAATTTATATTATCTTTTAAAAGTAGTCAGCTATTTCTGGTTATATCTGAAGAACTTTTTTGTCACATTTGCTAATTAGAAGATTTTGTACCTGCCAGCGTGAGGTGTGACGTATGGAAAACTGCTCTGCCTGGAGGCTCACATCTCTAGTTCTATTCCTCTTTACACCTCACTCAGCACTGAGACCTCACTGACTGTGACATCACCGCTGTTCAGGAAGGGCCAGTCACCTGTTGACAGATCAGTCACTTGTGATGTCACAGTGAGTGAGACCAAAATGCAAATGAGATATGAAGAGAAGTAGAGCAAGATATGTCAGCTGCCAGGGGATGCAATGCTCTTTACTTCACACCTAATACTGTCAGACAGAAAGCTTTCTAGTGAACTAAAAAGGAAAAATATGTTAGGAATACGAAGGAGTAACTGACTACTTTTAAACGTTAATAACATTTTCTATCTGCTATTTTTGGTGCTGCTGTCTCTTTAACATGGTTTAATTAGCCACGTAGTAAAACCATGTAATACTGGATGTCAAGGACTAAATGACAGAGTGTTCATGAGACTAAAAGAGAGAGAGAGAGAGAGAGAGAGACTTTATATCAATATTGAATCACTTGGTAATGAGATAAAACACACTGCCTTGCTGGAAACAGAAACTAAGCGATTTGCCATGTTTTTTGTGAAATGTTTTCTGTGCCATTTACTCTGAATTCAATACTTTCTCATTTAACCATTCTACAAAGATGTGATTGCTTGACTAATCTAGCCAGTCTTAATTTCCTGGGCAACTACAGAAATCAAAGCAGACTGATTCCTCCGCTTTGGGAAATTCTAGTATCCATCAGATTACAGTCTTATAAAAACATAGTTAGGGTTTTAGAAAAACAAGTTTATTGCATTTTATGTAAAACCAGTGCTGAGCTGAAGAAACCAATTACAGGAAACCATTAAAAAGGAAACTAGCCGGGGCCTAATCCCTACAATTTGCTACTTAAGGTGCAGAGCAGAAGTCAAGTCATGGATTCAATCATGTAATAATGCAACATAGTAGGAGAGGTCCGTCAATATGCCCATTGCAAAACCCTTAGTGTATATTTTTATTTGTGTGGTTGTTCTAAAGTGTAAGGAATTGTGTTGACTTTATCCACACTACTGTGTGTGGATGTTGCTACTAGTTCTATTGGCAATGTCGGGTGCCACAGGCTTTAAACCCGCACTAAGGGATAAAGCACAGTCTTCGTTAAGAAATGCACAAAGCTTTTTGTTCAGTTTTGTATCATATTTTTCATACTGTGTCTCACAAACACTTTACAAAAGGCAGTTACAAGGGAAAAGAGCACATCTTCAAATCAAACTACAGAGATTCTTTTTTTGACTGGGTGAGCAACAAACTGGATCAGCCTGGAGTGGTGGATATAACCTACCTGGATTTCAGTATATTGTTCCACACCATTCCACATAGGATAGGTGACAGAGGGGGGTGGTAAATGGGAGTTCACTCCAAGGAAGGGAGGGTGACCAGCATGGTACCTCAGGGATAACTACTGGGTCTGGTCCTCTTTAATGTCTTTATAAGTGACACTGCAAAGGAGCTGGAAGGGAAGGGGTGCCTCTTTGCACATGACACCAAGATGTGCAATAGGGTGGACACTCGGGGGGGGGTAGAAAGGATAAGCAGAGACCCCAGAAAAACTAGAGGAGTGGTCAAGGGTATGGCAGCTGGGTTCCAGTGGGAAAAAGTACAAAATAATGCACCTAGGGCACAGAAACCCAGGGGCAGAGTACAGCATGGGTGGAGTGGTATTGATGACCACCAAGCAAAAAAGAGGCTAGGGATAATCATATTGGATGACCTAAAGGTGGCCAGGCAGTGCGACAAGGCAGTAGAGAAGGCTAGTGGGATGCTGGGGTGCACATGGAGGCAAGGCAAGGCAATATTTATTTATAAAGCACCCAATCCTTCAGGCTCTGAGCCACGTACATGGTTTTCATATAAAATTCTATACAAAAGTGAAATCAAAACAGCCCTTTTAAAATATAGTTAAATAAAACTTACTAATGCAAGGGACAGATTGTTAACTAGGAAATGTCTGTTCAAACTAATAGGTTTTGAGAAAGGCATTGAAGACCTACCATTGCAGGATGTAAAATTCTCCACAGGTCACATACTCCCAGGGAGTCCATCATATCTTGAAAGGGACACTGTACTATGATGAGCCCAGCTCTAGTTTTCCCCATTCTGCCTAGATATGGAGAAATTATTAGGTTCCAGTCTCCACCTATTATGATGGGAAGATTTAAGAAGGGAGACAGAATGTTAGCTATTGACATAAAGAATTGTGGACTATCAGTGTTTGGCTCATAAATACTACCTACAATAATTTCTGTGTCATCCAGAGTAACTTTAGAAACAAATAAGTATCATCCTTCTGGGTCTGGAATAGTTTGTGACATTTGGATTCTGATATTTCTCTCTCTTAAAATTGCTACCCCTCTCTGCCCTGTGGAGTCTCCTGACCCAAAAACCTGGCCAATCCACTCTCTCCAGAACAGGTAACATTCTGCGACTAGTATACATGTCACTTGTAGAAAAATGACACGGGCTTCAAGGTGCTTTGCACGGTTAGGGATCTAATATCTTTTGCTTTCGGAACATGCCCCTGTTACATTCCATGAGATATACCTGATGCTGTTACTCATAATACTTTTGAATAAATGATAAGCTATGTAGCTTATCTGTAATGCCTGTAGTCCCCATTTGTTTCACTGGTGAGTTTGGCACTCTTCAGTTTGATGCATGGATTTTGTATGCCTGGGATTCTTGTGTTTGCTCATTTTGAGGTCTGTATTGATTTACATTTCTCATAAATCCATAATAGTTTATACAATGTGATGGAGCACTGAGTGGTTACATTATGACATGTGTTTGTCTGTCCTAAAACTTTCAATTATCAGGGTGAACCAGTGAATGTATTTCCAGGGGCAGTACATTTTCCATATGCTGGGCTGGGACTAGTTATCACTTATTGAATATGAGCTACATCTCGATCAAGGACATCTCCTCAAAGCTGGCCCAGTGGTGCAGAGGGCTGAAGCACTGGATGCCTTACCTCTCTCCATGCCAGTGACCCATGTTCAGGAATGAGCACAGGATGCCGGGGGTCAGCTGGGCAAGGATTTAGCAGCCACTGGCATCTCTCCTCTACCAGACAGGGGCGGTTGTCTCTCCCACCCTTTGACCACCGCCACCACCACGTGGCGGTTGTCTCTCCCACCCTTTGACCACCGCCACCACCACATGGCGGTTGTCTCTCCCACCCTTTGACCACTGCCACCACCACATGGAGGCATGTCAGTGGTACTGCAGGGCTCAGGGACAGGTACTAGGCTGGGGTGGGTAGAATAGAGTCAGTCCGGGCCAAGGCATGTGTGTGCACCTCCATGCTCATGCTGACCTTGACTGGGGGCTCCGGGGAACAGGGAGAAAAAGTGGATAATTGGGGGCCACAGCTGGATGAAGCTCTCTGCAATGGCTCCGGTGGTTCTGAAGGGCAGTGGAGGAGGTGCCTGAATGATTGTGGAAGTCTGCTTTCGGATGGCCAACACAAGCTGCCGCCTGCCACGGAGGATAAATACCTGACGGAAAAAAAAGGATATCTCCTCAATAGTGCTACCCTGATTGGACCGCAAGTTGCTGTCATCAGGACCTCACCAGAAACATTTGGTTCCATCTGTCTCATCAGCACTTACTTCTGCCATTTTTCTGCAACAGAAGTTGCCACTATGGCTGCACAACACAGAACTAGCAATTCACCGGCCAAACCTAGGAAGGCAGACTACCAATACCTTCCCACGGGAACAGGCAGTATTACTTTACATAGCCTGAGATGAACTCGCTAGTAATTATGGCTGCCCATGGCAGGTCTGAGATACCTTAGCACATGAGCACTGGACCCCTGGATAAGAAGTCCAGAAAAACAGATATGATGTAAAAATGGAGTTTTGCTTCATCCACATTTGGTTTCTGAACTGAAAATTACCAGGCTGACCTAGTGAAATAACAGACCTGCCAGTGGAAATCCATTTCCAGTATCACGGATTATCTGCCTGAGGGTTCAGCCAAAACCAAGACTAAATAGTGTGTAGCCTAGGGCCTAGAAGCTGACAAGCATTTATAGTGTTTGGCCTATGCTTCTGCCAGGGTTGCTGCCTCTGGGATCTGCATGCATAAACATTCCTAACTCAGAGCTGCTTGCTTTGCCCCGATGTTCAACAGTCTGTGCTAAACTCCTCTTTCAGGAGGGTGGGGGTTACAAACTGTTTGGTCCGACAGTGGAGGCCACTTTGAATGAATTGAAGGCATCAGACCCTACTGTCAACCAAGGCACAAGGATCCCAACAGCCTCAGGGTATGGGGGGGCTCCTTTTGTAAGCATTCCTGTCCTTTCCACTCTTCTTGTATTGGTGGCTGGGGCTACCAGCAGCAGAAACAGAAATACATGGGTGCTCCTTATAAGACCCCAACATACGCAATACATGTATGTGAGGCCCTTTATAAGGCCCCGACATACACTGAACATATCCACGGGGGCATATGGCGACATAGGTGGCACCAGCTTTGAAAAGTCTCCAGCAACATCCTGATGCTGCAGGCTTGTAGTCCACTGAGTGCGGCTGTATGGCGGAGACTCTGTTGATCTGCTGTTACTGGCACACAACGAACCCCTTCCGCGCCCGTTGTACTGCAGACTAATGGTTTAATATCTTACAGCTCTGTTTACTTCATTGTACATTATTCAGTTTCTTTCCTTCTTCTCTTTCGAGTTCTTTGATGACTTGCATTTCCAGGACTCAGTATATGGCCATCACTTCACTTGTAATAAGAATACATTTCGTTTTCATTTCTGTATCTTACTCATGTGCTGCCAAATTACATTCACTGTGTTGCTCCTCTTTTCCCGGTGATACTGTGCTATCATAATCTTCCCACAAATGAAGAGGGGGGTCATGAGTGAATTGTGAAAGCAGTTCGTAAGTCTGTTGGCACTCCTGTTACCAAGGGAACACAACCACATAGTGACATATAATTTAGCTAACCAGATTTGCAGAACTAAGTCTTAAAATTATTTTTCTCTTTCAGCTACATCTGCTATATTTTCCACAGTCTCCTTGATCCTATTTATTCATTTCCTATTCATCATTTAAGTAGCTGCTGTGACCTGACCTTGCCAGTGCATAGCTGAGATGTCTGCCGGAGTAATTAGCATACTGTATCCCAATATGGCAGGCTTTTAGTTACAATTATAGGGATGATATCCACCCCACCCCACTGTAGCACATCCAATGTAGTTGGCTCCACCGAGGGTTGCCCTCACTCAACAGTGAGACTACCTATCATTGGTCTTCACAGTCTTTACCAGTTTCAAACAAGCATCTATATTTGTTTTCATAAACTGTTTCTGCCCCCACCTCTGGTCTGTGCCTCCATCCACTGGTGTTCCCAGCCCTATCAACCACCATCCTCAGGTGGGGCTACAGGGATGGGACCAGGTTCCAGGAGTGACCAAATCCACGTTGGAGCAGAGCCTGATCAACAGATGTGAGGCCTGTGAAATGCCAGAATCATCCTGGGCAAAATCTTTCAACAGTTGTCTCTGTCCCTCCTATGAAGTCAATGGCATTACGGCACATGTGTATGCATGCAATGTATGTTTGTATGTCTATGCATGCAATTCATGTATATGCGTATGCATGCAAAGTATGTGTGAGCATGTGCATGCAATTAATGTGCATGTGTATGCATGCAAAGTACGTGCGTGTGAATGTGCATGCAATTAATGTGCATGTGTATGCATGCAAAGTACGTGTGTGTGAATGCGCATGCAATTAATATGCATGTGCATGCATGCAAAGTACATGCGTGCATGTGCATGCACATGTGTATGTTTGCATGTGCATGAAATCAATGCACGTGTCTGCATGCAATGTGCATGTCCATGTGAATGCAATTAATGTGCATGCATATGCATGCAATTAATGTGCATGTGCATGCATGCAATGTGCTTGTGTGTATGCATGCAATTAATGTGAACATGTATGCATAATCTGCATGTGCATGTGCGTGCAAGAAAATATTGTGCACATGTATGTATGTGCGTGTGTGCATGTGTCTCCAAGTAAAGTGCATATGTATGCATACAGTGCAAATGTGAATGTGTATGCATGCAATCGGCATGCATGTGCATGCATGCAATGCATGTGTGCATGTGCATGCAATTATTGCACATGTGTATGCATGCAGTGTGTGTATGTATACAATGTGTGTGTGACTGCAATTAATATGCATATGTATGCATGCAATGTGTGTGGGTGTATATGAGTGCGCATGCAGTTAATGTGCAGAGGCATGCATACAATGTGCGTGTGCATGCAATCAGTTCACAGATGTATGCATGTAGTGCGCATATGTATGCATGCTATGTGTTTGTGAATGCAATTAATACGTACGTGTATGCATGCAATGTGCGTGTGCATGTGCAAGCCAACAAATTCCCCAACTCTCCTGCTGACAATGAGAACTGTGCCTCCCATGCTTCCACAGAAGGAGCTTGTGCAGTGGGACGGGCAGCCCCCCCCAAAGAGAGAGTGAGCATCCACTGGGATGCTCAAGCCCTTTCCTCCTGGCCAACCCTTCAGCAACCCAGACTCTTACCAAAGTTGGGTCACCAGCATCATGAGCTGCATTGCTGCACCGACGGGCCAGCTATACAACCCTCCACACTCCATTCTGAGCCAATGGGCCAGCTATACAACCCTCCACACTCCATTCTGAGCCGACGGACCAGCTATACAACCCTCCACACTCCATTCTGAGCCAATGGGCCAGCTATACAACCCTCCACACTCCATTCTGAGCCGACGGGCCAGCTATACAACCCTCCACACTCCATTCTGAGCCGACGGGCCAGCTATACAACCCTCCACACTCCATTCTGAGCCAACAGGCCAGCTATACAACCCTCCACACTCCATTCTGAGCCGACGGGCCAGCTATACAACCCTCCACACTCCATTCTGAACCGCACTACTTCTGTCACTTGCCTTCTGCGCTGACGGGCCATCTATACAACCCTCCACACTCCATTCTGAGCCGACGGGCCAGCTATACAACCCTCCACACTCCATTCTGAGCTGCACTACTTCTGTCACTTGCCTTCTGCGCCGACGGGCCAGCTATACAACCCTCCACACTCCATTCTGAACCGCACTACTTCTGTCACTTGCCTTCTGCACTGACGGGCCAGCTATACAACCCTCCACACTCCATTCTGAGCCGACGGGCCAGCTATACAAGCCTCCACACTCCATTCTGAGCAGCACTACTTCTGTCACTTGCCTTCTGCGCTGACGGGCCAGCTATACAACCCTGCACACTCCATTCTGAGATGACGGGCCAGCTATACAACCCTCCACACTCCATTCTGAGCTGCACTACTTCTGTCACTTGCCTTCTGCGCCGATGGGCCAGCTATACAACCCTGCACACTCCATTCTGAGCCGACGGGCCAGCTATACAACCCTCCACACTCCATTCTGAGCTGACAGGCCAGCTATACAACCCTCCACACTCCATTCTGAGCCGACGGGCCAGCTATACAACCCTCCACACTCCATTCTGAGCCGACGGGCCAGCTATACAACCCTCCACACTCCATTCTGAGCCGCACTACTTCTGTCACTTGCCTTCTGCGCCGACGGGCCAGCTATACAACCCTCCACACTCCATTCTGAATGGCACTACTTCTGTCACTTGTCTTCTATGCCGATGGGCCAGCTATACAACCCTCCACACTCCATTCTGAGCTGACGGGCCAGCTATACAACCCTCCACACTCCATTCTGAGTCGCACTACTTCTGCCACTTGCTTTAAGCCACTCTGAATCATTCAGAGCCACTCTGAATCTGGTTGTCAGACTATTGTAGGGGGTCCAGCGGTGGGCTACGAAGATGATCCAAGGTATGGGGGACAAAACATATGAGGAGAGGCTGAGGGAACTCAACATGTACTTCCTGGAGGACAGAAGAGAGGGGGGGACATGATAGAAACCTTCAAGTACCTCAAAGGCATAAACAGGGTTCAAACAGAGGGCATATACAACCCGAGAAAGGAGGGTACTACAAGAGGGCACAGCCTGAAGTTGTTGTTGTTGTTGTTGGTGGGGTAGATTTAAAAGGGAAATAAGGAGATACACTTTCATGGAACGGGTGGTTAATGGGTGGAACGAGCTGCTGGAGGAGGTGGTGGTGGTGAATACAGTAGACAACTTCAAAGGGGGTAGGACAGGGTGAGGAAGAAAATCAGAATGGGAGGAATCTGCTCTGGGAAGGGAAGGGGAGAGTGTAGGGGGGAGGTGGGCGGCAGCTCCAGAGATTTAAGCTGAGCTGTACACTCAAGCAGACTAGATGGTCCATTATGGCCTGACTCTGCTGGCAATTTTAGATGTTCGTATTCACAAGGACAGAGAAGGAAAAAAATCAGTAATGAAAATCCGAGGACAATGCTGGGAAAAACAGTTCCATACCCTTTGGTACTGCTTATTTCCCCAAGCAAAATATGTGTGTGCATGTGTGTGTGTGTGTATGCACGTGTGTATGTGTACCTTATTAATCCCCAGGCAGTGTGTGTGTGTGGGGGGGGTATCTTATTACTCCCCAGGCACTGTGTATGTGTGTGTGTGGGGGTATTTATTAGCCCCAGGCAGTGTGTGGGTGTGGGGGGTATCTTATTACTCCCCACACAGTGTGTGTGTGTGTGTGTGTGTGTGTGTGTGTGGTATCTTATTGCTCCCCAGGCAGTGTGTGTGTGTGTGTGTGTGTGTGTTTTGGGGGGTATCTTATTGCTCCCCAGGCAGTGTGTGTGTATGTGTGTGTGTGTGTGTGTGTGTGTGGTATCTTATTGCTTCCCAGGCAGTGTGTGTGTGTGTGTGGGGGGGGTATCTTATTACTCCCCAGGCACTGTGTGTGTGTGTGTGTGTGGGGGGATTATCTTATTACTCCCCAGGCAGTGTGTGTGTGTGTGTGTGTGTGTGTGGTATTTTATTACTCCCAGGCAGTGTGTGTGTGTGTTTGGGGGGATATCTTATTACTCTCCAGGCAATGTGTGTGTGTGTGTGTGTGTGTGTGTGTATGTGGGGAGGGTATCTTATTACTCCCAAGGGAGTGTGTGTATGTGTGTGTATATGTGTGGGAGTATCTTATTAATTCACAGGCAGTGTTTTTGAATGTGGAGGGTATCTGTTACTCCCCAGGAGTGTGTGTGTATGTGTAGGGGTATCTATATCACTCCCCAGGGTGTGTGTGTGTATGGGGGCATCTTATTGCTCTCAGGCACTGTGTGTGTGTGTGTGTGTGTATGGGGGTTACATTCATTACTCCCAGGCAGTGTGTGTGTGTGTGGGGGTATTTTATTAATCCCCAGGCAGTGTGTGTGTGTGTGTGTGTGTGTGTGTTTGTATGTGGGGGGTATCTTATTACTCCCTAGGGAGCGTGTGTGTGTGTGTGTGTGTGTGTGTGTGTGTGTGTGTAGGGGGGTATCTTATTTCTCCCTAGGCAGTGTGTGTATGTGTATGGGGAGGGGTATTATATTACTCCCCAGGTGTGTATCTGTATGGGGGGTATCTTATTACTCCCCAGGCACTGTGTGTGTGTGTGTGTGTGAGAGGGGTATCTTATTACTCCCCAGGATGTGTGTGTGTGTGCATGTGTGTGTGTGTAGGGAGTATCTAATTACTCCCCAGGCAGAGTGTGCTGTGTGTGTGTGGGGGGTATCCTAGTACTCCCTTGGTGGCAGTATGTGCGTGTGGGGGGTGGAGCATCTTATTACTCTGCAGCAGTATTTGTTTGTGAGGCAGTATATTAGTACTCTACAGGCACAGTGTGTGTGTGTGTGTGTGTGTGTGTGTGTGTGTGTGTGGGTGTGTTGTACTCCCAAGGCAGTGTGATTGTGTGTGTGCGTGTGTGGTGGGTATCTTATTACTCCACAGGCAGGCTCTGTGTGTGTGTGTGTGTATCTTATTACTCCACAGGTAGTGTGTGTGTGTGTGTGTGTGTGTGTGTCGGGGAGTATTCGTTGATCCCCAGGGAGTGTGTGTGGGGGGGTATCTTATTTCTCCCTAGGCTGTGTGTATGTGTATGGGGAGGGGTATCTTATTACTTCCCAGGCTGTGTGTGTGTGTGGGGGGGGTGTATCTTATTACCCCACGCTGTGTGTGTGTAGTATATTATTACCCCAGGCAGTGTGCGGTGTGTGGGGGCATCTTATTACCCCCAGGCAGTGTTTGTTTGTGGGGACATTATCTTAGTACTCCAGAAGCAGTGTGTGTGTGTGGGGATAATTTATTACCCCAAGCAGTGTGTGTGTGTGTGTGTGTGTGTGTGTGTATGTATGTGTGGTGTGTGTGTGGGGGGTTACCTTATTACCCCAGGCAGTGTGTGTGTGTGGGGATATCTTATTACCCCCAGTCAGAGAGTGTGTGTGTGTGTGGGCCAATTACTCGACAGGCAGCGTGGTGTGTGTGTGTGTGGGGGTTATCTTATTACTCCCCAGGGAGTGTTATATGTGTATATGTGTGGGGTATCATTAATTCACAGGCAGTGTTTTTGTATGTGGGAGGAATTATATTACTCCCAGGAGTGTATGTGTTGGGGTATCTTATCACTCCAGGGTGTGTATGTGATGGGGTATCTTATTGCTTCCAGGCACTGTGTGTGTGTGTGTGTGTGTGTGTGTGTGTGTATGGGGTAAGCATTTATTACTCCCAGGCAGTGTGTGTGTGTGTGTGTGGGGTATTTATTTATCTCAGGCAGTGTGTGTGTGTGTGTGTTTGTATGGGTGTATCTTATTACCCTAGGAGCGTGTGTGTGTGTGTGTGTGTGTGTGTGTGTGTAGGGGTGTTATCTTATTTCTCCCTAGGCAGTGTGTGTATGTGTATGGGGAGGGGTATTGTATTACTCCCCAGGTGTGTGTCTGTATGGGGGGGTATCTTATTACTCCTCAGGCACTGTGTGTGTGTGTGTGTGTGTGAGAGGGGTATCTTATTAGTCCCCAGGATGTGTGTGTGCGCATGTGTGTGTGTGTGTAGGGAGTATCTAATTACTCCCCAGGCAGAGTGTGCATGTGTGTGTGTGTGTGGGGGTATCCTAGTACTCCTCAGGCAGTATGTGCGGTGTGTGGGGGTGGAGCATCTTATTACTCCGCAGGCAGTATTTGTTTGTGAGGGGCAGTATATTAGTACTCTACAGGCAGGTGTGTGTGTGTGTGTGTGTGTGTGTGTGTGTGTGCGGGGGTATGTTATTACTCCCCAGGCAGTGTGATTGTGTGTGTGGTGGGTATCTTATTATTCCACAGGCAGGCTCTGTGTGTGTGTGTGTGTGTGTTTTGGGGGAGGAGTATTCGTTAATCCCCACGGAGTGTGTGTGGGGGGTATCTTATTTCTCCCTAGGCAGTGTGTGTATGTGTATGGGGAGGGGTATCTTATTACTTCCCAGGCTGTGTGTGTGTGTGGGGGGGTGTATCTTATTACTCCCCACGCTGTGTGTGTGTAGTATATTATTACTCCCCAGGCAGTGTCCGTGTGTGTGGGGGGGCATCTTATTACTCCCCAGGCAGTGTTTGTTTGTGGGGGACATTATCTTAGTACTCCAGAAGCAGTGTGTGTGTGTGTGTGTGTGTGTGTGTGTATATGTGGGGTGTGTGTGTGGGGTTACCTTATTACTCCCCAGGCAGTGTGTGTGTGGGGGGATATCTTATTATTCCCCAGTCAGAATGTGTGTGTGTGTGTGTGTGTGGGGGCTATCTAATTACTCGACAGGTAGTGTGTGTGGGGAGGTATCTTATTACTCCCAGGCAGTGTGTGTGTGTGTGTGGTATCTTATTGCTCCCAGGCAGTGTATGTGTGTGTGGGGGGTATCTTATGCTCCCCAGGCGGTGTGTGTTGTGTGTGGGTATCTTAGCCCTCCCAGGCAGTGTGTATGTGTGTGGGGCATCTTATTACCCCAGGCAGTGTGTGTGTGTGGGGGGTATCTTATTACTCCCCAGGCAGTGTGTGTGTGTGTGTGTGGTATCTATTACTCCCCAGGCAGTGTGTGTGTGTGTGTGTGTGTGTGTGTGTGTGTGTGTGTGGTATCTTATTGCTCCCAGGCAGTGTGTATGTGTGTGGGGGGTATCTTATTGCTCCCAGGCAGTGTGTGTGTGTGTGTGTGTGGGGTATCTTATTACCTCCCAGGCAGTGTGTATGTGTGTGGGGTAAATTACTCCCCAGGCAGTGTGTGTGTGTGTGTGTGTGTATGGGAGGTGTCAACTCCCGGGCAGTGTGTGTGTGTGTGTGTGTGTGTGGTATCTTATTGCCCCAGGCAGTGTGTGTGTGTGTGTGTGTGTGTGTGTGTTGGGGGTATCTTATTGCTCCCAGGCAGTGTGTGTGTGTGTGTGTGTGTGTGTGTGTGTGTTATCTTATTACTCCCCAGGCAGTGTGTGTGTGTGTGTGTGTGTGTGTGTTGGGGGGGTTGTATCTTATTACTCCGCAGGCTGATTGTCCTATCCAAATCTTAGGGCACTAACCCTCCCACCAACTCACACTGCTGTCCCAGGCTCAGTGCGTTCTCTCACTAATCCACAGTGCTATCGCAGGCTCAGGGCACTAACCTCCTGCCAACCCTTCAGTGCTATTGCAGGTACAGGCTGCTAACCCTCTCACTAATCTGACAGTGCCATCCCAGGCTCAGGGCACCAACACATAGTGCTGTCAAAGGCTCAGGGTACCAACCCTCCCACCAATCCACAACGGTATCACACGCTCAGGGCACCAACCCTCACACTAACCCCACAGTGCTACTGCAGACTCAGGGTGCTAACCTTCACACTAAACCCACAGTGCTATCACACGTTCAGGGCACTAACCCTCCCATCCATCCACAGTGCTATCACACACGCAGGACACCAACCCTCATATTAACCCCACAGTGCTATCGCAGGCTCAGGGCAATGACTCTCCAATTGACTCCACGGTGCTATTGCAGGCTCAGGGTGCTAACCCTCCCATAAACCCCACAGTACTATCGCAGGCTCAGGGCGCTAACCATCCCACCATATCACAGTGCTATCCCAGGCTCAGGTGCCAACCCTTCCACCAACCCAACAGTGCTATTGCAGGTTGTGGGTGCTAACTCTACCACAAACCCCACAGTGCTATTCCAGGCTCAGGGCGCTAACCTTCCCACCAACCCTGCAGTGCTAGCCCAGGCTCAGGGTACCAACCCTGCAGTGCTAGCCCAGGCTTAGGGTACCAACCCACAGTGCTATAGCAGGCTCAGGGTGCTAACCCCACCACACACCCCACAGTGCTATCCCAGGCTCAGGGTACCAACTCTGCAGTGCTAGCCCAGGCTCAGGGTACCAACCCATAGTGCTATCGCAGGCTCAGGGTACCAACCCTGCAGTGCTAGCCCAGGCTCAGGGTACCAACCCATAGTGCTATCCTGGTGTAAAGGTGTAAACCGGGATTATTGGTTTGGCAAGTAATTGCCCAGGCTCTATCTGTTTTACATTTTACTCTCAAAGTGCTGAGAAAGTTTTGTTTGACTTGTCGTTTGTGAATATAGATTTTTATTGACTTTTTACATGTACAGATTACAGGAAGATTAACACATAAAAAAACACAGGGAGAGTGGAGTAACACGTTAGAGATACTGGTACAGCAGCAAGTATTATAACAGTATAGTCTGCTGTGGTGGGTAGCTTCAGATCCCTACACGAGTTAATCAGTACAGTACAGTGCTTCTCCTTTCCTGTGTTGTGTACAGGATAATGATATATTAATGGTATGCAAGGCAGCCCATTTGGTCCCTATTATTGCAGAGTAGTTACAATTCCATGAATGACATGTGCACTTGTAAAGGGCATTTAATTCACACAGATAGAGGGCTTCTGTACTGCAATAGGAACAGGCTAATCCGTTGAATATACTGCTGTGAAGGCTGTCTTCCTTCATTCTGTATGTATATATACAGCATGCTATAATAAAGGAAAAGGGCATTACCTGAGGGCACCTGAATGTATTAAAGATTCTGTGTGATCTGAATTTTTAATGGGCACCAGATACTGAGGCAGCTCCAGAACTGGTTGCGTGGGGTAGTCCCCACTGTTGTCCAAGGAGTGAAGGGTTTCTCCAGTTGGCTAACAGTGAGCGTAATAAGGAGGGCAGATATGCCAAACAAGCTGGTTACTTGTGAGACTGCAAAGTGCTGCATAAACTGGAGGACAACAATGAGAATATGTTTCAGAAAATAAACCTGTTATCTCACACTGCAGTCTTATCTTAACTATTCCTGCTGTAATTAGAATTTCAGTGGCCAGAAACATTCTGTAATTATTTTTATATTTTATCTTTCCAAACCTTGCCTCTTTATCTCATCTTACAATTAGCAGCTATTTAAACTGGCTTTTCATTACAGATTTCATTCAATTATCATAAATTAGTGTGATATTTTCAATTTGGGAAAACATGGCATGTTTCATTTCAGTTTAATTTGCAGTTATACTTCCATTCATTTTATATCAAGTCTGAATTTGAGAGATGATGTCACCTTTTTAAAATGCATGCCTATTTAGAATCGGTTTCTTATCGCTGTCCTGTCTTTGTTTAATTGATTCTTCTCTCCTTTCTGTATGTTTATGAACAGAATGTTGCAGGAACAGTGACTGAACTCTGATCTTGTCCCTATCCTCAAAACATTTGCTCAAGTTCTCTGGTTGTTCATCAAAATTTTAAAACACAATTTCGGACAGAGAAATGGCAGCCCAGAATTTCTAGGGCTATAGCCAGCATTTTAATAAACGTCTAGTGGTGTTCCCAGAGATTCTGGACAGTCATTATTGTGCACAAAAGTTTTTTTTAAATGTGCCAGTACAACAACCAAATTGCATAGGGGCTCCTTAATGAAATAATGCATACAGATGCTGTCTCAGATGATACAGTTTCCAGTTTGGGGGACTTCAACTAACGAGTACATTCAGAGTCTGGCTCAGATGATGCAGTTTCCAGTTTGGGGGTCCTCGATGAATGAATACACTTAGAGTTTGTCTAGGATGATGCAATTTCCAGTTGGGGGGGGAGTCCTCAATGAATGAGTACATTCAGTCTGTCTCAGATGATGCAGTTTCCAATTTGGAGGGCATTAATTACTGCATATATTGAGAATATGTCTTAGATACTGTAGTTTAAATGGTGGGGGGGTCTGCTATGAATGACGGCATTTAGAGCCTGTCTCAGATGATGCAGTTTCCAGTTTGGGGGCCATTAATTACCACATATATTGAGAATCTGTCTTAGATACTGTAGTTTACATGGGGGAGGGGCCTGCTATGAATTACGGCATACAGAGCCTGTCTCAAATGATGCAGTTTCCAGTTTGGGGGGTCTGCTATGAATGACTACATATACAGTCTGTCTCAGATGATGTACTTTTCAGTTTTCGTTGCTCAGTAACGATCACATTTCCTGAAAAATACATGGAAATGAACTTGGAGTGTATGAGCTACCTTTGAAGTCTTGACTGGAGTTGTGCTGTTCGTGGTTCTATTTCTATACTGAGTTGAACCGTTATTGGTTCTATTTCTATACCAAGCTGAGCCATTTGTGGTTCTGCATCTATACTGCGCAAAGAAGAAGAAGCAGCAGAAGCAAATGTAGTCCCTCTAAACAAAAGTGGTAGTAGGGAGGAGGTAGGGAACTACAGGCCAGTCAACCTCACCTCAGTAGTGGGTAAGATCATGGAGGCACTGCTTAAAGAAAGAATAGTGGCACACCTAGAATCCAGTGGTGCCCAGGATCCGAGGCAGCATGGCTTCACAGCAGGAAGGTCGTGTCAGACGAATCTGATAGATTTGTTTGACTGGGTGACCAAGGAGGTAAATCCGGGGCAGGGCATGGGCATTGATTTCAGCAAGGCCGTCGACACCGCCTCACATAGGAGGCTGGTTAACAAAATGGGCAGTCTGGGCCTGGGCACAAGGTGGTGAACTGGGTTAGGAACTGGCTAACAGACAGGAGGCAGAGGGTGGTGCTAAATGGGATCCAATTCGGGGAGAAGGAGGCATGACCAGCGGGGTGCCTCAGGGATCAGTTCTTAGGCCAGTCCTGTTTAATGTCTTCATTAGTGACATTGCAGAAGGGCTGGAGGCAAAGGTCTGCCTGTTTGCAGATGACATTAAGATCTGCAACAGGGTGTATACTCCGGATGGGGTGGAGAGAATGAGGAGGGACCTGGGGAAGCTTGAAAAATGGTCTGAGCTGTGCCATCTGAGGTTCAGTTCAAAGAAGTGCAAAATAATGCACCTGGAATGAGGGAACCCTGGGGAGAGCTACAGGATTGGGGGGGGCAGTTGCTGATGGTCACCAAGGAAGAAAGAGACCTGAGGGTTGTCATTTCAGATAACCTAAAGGTGTCTAAGCAGAGCACAAAGGCTGCAAGGAGGGCCAGTGGCATGCTGGGGTGCATAGGCAGATGTATCACTAGCAGAAGGCGAGCAGTAGTGATGCCATTGTACAAAACACTAGTGAGGCCTCACCTAGAGTACTGGGTGCAGTTCTGGAAGCTACATCTTCGTAAGTACATTGACAGAGTGGAGGCGGTCCAGAGAAGGGCGACTAAGATGGTACAGGGCTTGCACCAGGAAACATATGAGGAGAGATTTGAAAGATCTCAATATGTACTTGATGGAGGGGAGGAGGGGAGGAGGGATCAGAGGGACATGATAGAAACATTCAAGTACCTTAAGGGCATAAACAAGGTATAGGAGAGAGAGACATCTTCCAAGATAGAAGGAGTATAGGCATGAGGGGGCATGATATGAAACTGGAAGGTGGCAGGTTAAGGGGAAATGTGAGGAAGTTTTTCTTCATGGAGAGGGTGGTGGACACATGGAATAGTCTGCCACAGGAGGTGGTGGGGGTGAGCACAGTGGAGGGATTTAAACATGCCTGGGACAGGCATAGGAGAACCTTAGAGGTAGGAAGGAGGGGTGAAAAGCCATTGACCAGGTAGGGTCAGTGACCACAAACTTGTGTAGGCTTATGGGCAGACAGGGTGTGCCTAGCGGTCCTTATCTGCTGACAGTTTCTACGTCACTGTGTTTCAGAATTAGCCTTTATATAGTATTTTTATATACATTGTATCTCAAAGCACTTTACTAACAAATAAAATAAATGGGTAGTAAAGCGACTGTAAACGTGTAGTGCAGCCATTTCCCACATCAACAACCACACACAGCCTTGGACACCTGCATAACCTGGTTTTATGGGAAGGGGAATGTTGGCCAGAACACCAGGGAAACACCCTACTCTTGCGAAAAGTGCCTTGGGTTCTTTTACTTCCACCTGGACACCCTTCAGGACAGCAATATATGCACAGCCAGAAACAAGGAAAGCGGATCCTGCAGAAAAAGAAGTTATGCCATCAGCTTCAAAAGACACTTTAACTTCCAACCAGTTGTCTAATAATTTCTGAGACTCAATTAGTCTGTCACATCATCTCATCCAGGGGTTCAATCAAGAAGGAAAAGAGTAATGGAGAGAGGGCAGACATGTCTCGTTCCCCCCCTTTCAGTTCGGAAATTAGAAAGGGACACACTGACACATATCTCCAATGTTAGGGTACAGAATCTGTCACCAAAACTGAACTTCGGTAGAGGTAGCAGTAAGGACCAAATGAGCAGTCAAACACCTTTTCAGCATCAGTTGAAATGGCTACGGATTGTGTGAGGTCTATTATTGCTGGTTCCAGAAGTGAATGTTTTATTGTTTGTATTAGGAGTAACTGTATTGTTGTTTTTTGTTTTCTAGAAGTGGCAGTATTATTGCTAAATCTGTAAGTGACTGTATTATTGCTGGTTCTGGCAGTGACTGTATTATTGCTGGTTCCACAAGTGACTGTATTATTGCTGGTTCTGGAAGTGACTGTATTATTGCTGGTTCTGGCAGTGACTGTATTATTGCTGGTTCCAGAAGTGACTGTATTACTGTAGATTCTAGGAGTGACTGAATTATTGGTTATGAAAGTGACAGTATTATTACTTTTTCTGGAAGTTATTGTTACCGGTTCCAGAAGTGACTGTATTATTGTTTATTCTAGAAATTATTGTATTGTTGATGGCTCCTGAAGTGACTTTATTATTGACTCTGGACTAGAAGGTATTATTCCTGATTCTGGAAGTAACTATATTATTGGTTATTTCAAAAATGACTTTAATGTTGTTTTTCCTTGCTTGACTGAATAACTGCTCATTCTGCAAGTGATTGTCATTGCTGGTTACAGAAGTGACTGTATTACTGTTTGTATTGGAAGTGACTATTGTGTTAAACTCTTTTTGTAGAAGTGATAGTATTATTGTTGTTTCTGGACGTGACTGTATTAACTGTTTGTTTCTGAAGAAACTGTTTTATAATAACTGGCTCTCATTTTTTCCCCTAAGAAAAACCCGTGGTGTCATTTGCCGTTGTAAGGAAGTGTTTTTAATGACAAACACACACCGGGCTTCCCCTCCTCTGTGCACGGACCAGCCACTGCTGTTTCCTCTCTCATCACCAATACCTGGGCATACCGTCGGATACTTCACCACCACTCCGACTCACCAGTAAGTCACTTTAAAACAACTGAAAGCATCTCCTGCATAAAAATCCTTAAACTGGGCTAATTTAAACAAAAAAAAAAAAGGGGGGGCAAAAAAGGGAAACTTTGTTTCCGGCATGTCCCACCGTGGACAACAAGAACACTCAATTGAACCGCAGCTAAACTGAGATGCCTTAATATTTTATGTAATTATTGAAGTGAAAAAATGAGAGGCAGCAATTATATAAAATAAAAAATGGGGTTGTGTGTAAACTCGAATTTTACACATACTCTTGGTGTTGGATGAGGAAACACTACTTCGCCTTGAGGGTGGTGAAAGTATGGAACAGCCTGCCTCAGGGGTGGTGGAGACAGAAAATGTAGAGTCATTCAAAGGCAAACTGGACAGGCAGCTGGAGAAAAAAGGCACTGGGGCATGAGATTTTCTTTCACTCCTGCTTCCAATGAACATCAATTGTTTTAAAAGAATATGAAGTACAAAAATACAATCTGATATTAAGCCCCTTTTTCTCCACGGATTTAAAAGAAAGCCACATCTGTCTTTGTTTTGTTGTTCCTTGCAGGTTCATATAATTGTAAACAAAAAGCATCAGTTTACAATCCCCTGCAAGCAGCTCTGCAGTCAAACACGTCAGCATTCTTTTTATTTTCCGAAAAGGGAGCTGACAGAAGATGAAGAGTTAACCTTACTGCTCTGCCGCTGCCTGTCAGCTTACATCCCCTCCTCTTCTCTCCAAGTCTAAGTGCAAGGAGCTGTCTCTTATCATTTCTTCTCACTCTCTGCCTGGAGACGTACAAATCTAACTCTACAATGGCACTTCCAGCAGGAAGCATGGAGTGACCTCTCTAGTGAGGCACCTCCAGTCTGAGGACCACCGGACAGCTACTGATGGATGCTGGAAACAATGAACATTCTACTCTGGGTCACTTTCTATGGATACTTGATCACTCCAGGTAACTCCTCTTCTTTGTTAGTTGAATTTCTGGAGGAGGGTTGATTCAGGGGCTGTTTCTAGCTGAACCGCCACCGGGAAATGCAGCACGTAGGTTGGTTTGGGGGTAAGAGCTCCTGGGGCACATGCTGAGAATTCCCAGGATTTTTGATTAAGATGGGAAGTTTGTGCCCCATATGAGAAAGTAACAGAACATAATTTTTTTATGTATTAGAAATCTTAATGTTTTACAGTGAACTCAGATTCATGACATTGAAAGGTAAGGAAAACTGTGTGGAGTATTTTCCCAACTTATTCTAGTTCCTGCAGTACTTCTTTAAAAATGTTTGCCTGTAACCCTAAGCAGAGGATGGTTTCCATGTGGCACTTATGCTGATTGCAGGAACTAATACATGTTTCTAACAGAATCCAACTCAGAAATAATTTCCTTTCTTCAACTGTTTATGCATTTTACATTAATTAAAATGTTCAAAATCTCCAACACTGCCACTTCATTACATAAGGCGCTGGAGAGTGGGACACCATTCCTGGAAACCTTTGGATCTCTAGCCCTGATTTTCTCTGTAAAAATATATATATTGGGGACATGCAAGAGGCCAGCTCAAAATACGCAATTTATCTTCACTTGTGACGGGGCAGAACCATGATTTCTGAGAGGTAGAACCACAAGTGAGTTGTCAAAGTCCTGCTCCCTCACAAGTGATGAGGAAAAACTGCATTTTATTTGATATTTTGGATAAACCTTTGAGCTACAAGCTCTTTAAATAGATTCCATGTCAGTGGCAGAACAAACAACATTGTAATATCAGGCAGCTAAACAAGAACATTGAATAAACAGGCTAATACAGGAGTCGCAACTACGCAAAAGGAATTAAATTAATTCCAACACCAAGAATGTGGTACGGTACACAGGACACCATGTTGTATTGTGCCAATCACGGAAATCTGGATACTGACAGGGAGCAAAGGTGAGAGAAAGGAGGAGAGACAGCCGCCATGAAGCCACTGTCAAAGGGTGGACGGGAGAAAGGTCTAAAGCAGTGACAAGACAGATCAGCCCAGGGGGCTTAGTAGGAGTAAGGGGAGAGAGGGTGAAGGAGGGAGGGGCAGGGATGGTGGGCTAGGATTGGGGAAGGAGTGAGGAAGTTGTGATAGGGAGGGGAAAGTGGTGCGGTACATATTTTGAGTCAGATCACTGTGTATTCAATTTACATAACATTGCTTTATGAACTGCAGCTTTTAAATCAGCTGTTTGTACAAATACTTTTTTAAACTTTGTTTTATTCAGTTTGCAATACTGCAGTACAAATAAATCAAACTTACAGAACTGAAAGACATAGGATTGTAAAACACAGCATTACTATGTTAGGAGACCAGGGCAAACAGCTGAATATTACATTATTACAGTATTTATTTTAGTGTCTTTTTTTTTAACTAGGAAAGGCACCCTAAGCTGTGACAGCTTGTTACCAGGTGCATCGGGAAGGGGGGCATGGACCGAGTTTTATTGAAGGGGGGATACTGGCCATAACCCTGGGAAACTCCCCTGCTCTTCTTTGGTAAGTGCCACGAGATCTTTTACTTCCACCTGGACAGTGACCACAGATGGGTAGAAGGGACCTTGGTTTAACATCTCAGCCAGAGGATGGCATAGCAGCACCCCCCCCCCGTACTGCATTAAAGTGTCAGTCATGGGTATTATTTTAAGTGCCTGGTGTAGGGCTAGAACCCATGACCTTCTGGCATCAGAGACAAGTGTACTACCTACTGAGCCACTGACACTGATAATCATAGGAGGGCTATGTCACTGTTTAAACTGCTGGAGCAGTATTTTTCATAAAAAAAGTTCCAAATATGAGCCTTTGTGACAAAACACTGAATATCGGTGAAGGTCAGTCAGATAGAATGGCCCTTTCATTAAGCTTACTCTCAAGCTACTGAGGTTATGCTGCTCTATCATACCTCTTTTTTAACCAAAATACCACATCAGAAATATTAACCCCCTTCTTTTTCAATGGAACTGTGGCCACTTTTATGGCTGGTGTCATTAGGGGTATGGATATAAATGGAAGCCAGAGAGGAGTATTTTTTAAGGACTGTTACTTCATCCAGAATCTGTCTAATAATGCTGGAGTTTTAAATTAATCATTATAGAGTTGTGTCCCCGTGGAATGTGTAAGTACACAGAGATTTGGTCTCCAATTCATAGAGTGAGATGGAGTCTTTTAGAAAATTGCTTGTAGCTGTATTAGTCATTGTACAATAAGATGAACAAAGTGGGTGATTCGATACCTTATTTTGGGCCAACAAGAGATTTACAAAACACAGTCTTTCAGGCTACACAGAGCCCTTCATCAGCATAGCAGCCAGGTCCTGTGGAAAACAAGCTTCTTAAAATAAAAAGAAAGAGGAAATTGTTTAACCAGGAAAGGCACAGCAAGCCGGAGCTTGTTTACAGGTGTGACCTGGGAGCACAAGGAAGTTAGGTGACTTGCTCAGGGTCACACAGTAAGCATGTGGAGGCTGATGGGATTCAAAATTAAGTCTCCAGGTTTGCAGCTCAATGCTCTTAACCACTACACTATACAGCTTCCTAACTCTTTATTAGGAATTTATTAGAATAATGAAATTTACTGGTAAGTAAAGATTTACATATGAGTATAATGGTTCTTTTAATAAGGGAGTACAGAGACAAAAAACAGTAGAAAATACTATGTGGGGAGTTATACATGTGGATCCCAGAATGCTGTTTATAACATTCAGTACAAGAAGTGCCCACATGCAGGCTATGTGGGGGACACCAGACAACCCCTCTGAACCTCAATGAACTCACACAGGTACAACATAGAGGAGAAAAAGACTGAAAAACTAATGGGACAACATTTCTGTCAGTCAGATCACACCATCTCTGACCTCGCTGTCCTGGTTCTCAAAAGACACTTCAAAAATATACAAGTGTAACCCCCCTGCAAATGGGGGTTCCCAAAAGACTTCCAGGAGCTTGCTTGAATGCTCCAAGCCTGAATGGTGTTTGGCATTTAAGCCATTTATCAGTGAGTGTTTTTAGAGCCTCTGGTACTGTCTCTTTAAGAGCTGTCTGCTTGCAGACATAATTAGTTTGTATGGGGGGGACTGTGTGCTTCTCTGAGTACCACTCGAGCTGCTGCCAATTCACTTCATTTTGCAGTCACTAGGAGTGCAAAGGGAACCTATCTGAAAGATGTAACTGTTTGCCAGAAATTATTTAGAGTAATAATGAAATTACAGTTTGTCTAACCTGCTCTTTGCAGTCAGAACTGTGTCTGCTAGTTCCCATTCTAGTTTTGAACTGCTGAACTGGACCAATCAGTGTGGGGTAAGCTAGCTCTAAAATGGTGCCTTGGACGAATCAGAACTTGGACTCATAATCTGAGCCAGCCACAAGAGGATTGTATGGGCAGTGACTCTGGGAGATGTAGTTTAGACTTCAGTGCCTTTTGGACCAACAGCAGCAGTCTATTGTGAGTGACAGCCAATCCAGTCAAGAACTGGGAGGAACTCAAAGGAAGTGCCGGTTTTGTCGGTTGGAGTTTCAGTTGAGCTTTGGCAGTGAAGAAGGAAGGAGCCCTGTGCTTTTCAGTGTGCAGTTTTAGTCAAAAAACGTGTGTAAGGCCCAGAGTTCTGGTCTGCAGCTTGTGTAACAGCTTGTTAGGACTGAATCCGTCCTGTGAAAAGAATCAAAGGATCTCTGAAGAGTAGAAACCAGGCTCACCCTGTAGAAGACTGGAGAAATTGCTGAAAATTGCACTCGGTCTGTCAGGAACTGAATCTGCTGTGTGTTCTCCCGGGTATTGTGCAGTAATTGCGATCGGGATACAGATGCAGCCTGCCTGGTATAGTGCTTTCTTTTATATGGATGTGTGAAGAGGTTTGTGTACCTCAAGTGAGCCCTGCTGACATTGAAGGACCCTATCTTATTTGGAGGTCGTGAGTACTAATTCGTGGCTCTGTGGAATTGCCACATTAAATCCAAATGGAATTACTGTACTGCTGACTGTTTAATTCTCCTTTCTCTGTGTGAAAGGGCCCTACCAGCTGCCACGGTTTGACTAGCCACTAGGGCTTGGGTACCCAGGGACAGTAACTGATAGGGATAGGCCTGTGCACAGAGCCATAGGTAGATTATTAGAGTGATAAGGTAATTAACCTGATTTCCCCTGTCCTTGTTATATCCCCTAAATAAATCAGAGCTGCTTGTTTCAGCAAGTTATACTGCCTGAGGTATTTGTCTATGTGAAAGTACTGTACTGTGATTGTTGCACTGTATCTCATTTCACAGGAGGTCCCAGTGCCGAACCAGTCCTGGGGGTAAGTGTATACTGTGAAGGTAATTCTGATATATTTGTGGGCCACTAGTGGGAAGAAAGGGGTTGCAGTGTCCCAGAGGGCTGTGACCAAGTTAGTTTAACTATTGCAAACCCTGACCTCTGGGTGGAGGCACCCGCCATTGGATCCAGGCCCCTCAACCTGTTAGTGGCAAATCAGGCAGGGTAGTAGCCCCTGGGATAGCGCCATCTAGGGGTTACATCTTGAGGCTCACCGCTGGGATTGTGTGTCCTCTAGTGGCCATATTCTGAACCACTGTTAAGAAAAAAATGGGTACCCGACAGAAGTGGCTGTGCACCGGCTGGTGGAGTGGTGTACTGGGGAGGATCGACCCCAAAATGCTATGTATCCTGGACATCCTCCTTGGTATCAATACGGACACTGTGCAGGAGTACTTTCCAAAGGTGGAAGGTTTACAAAACCCTG
This sequence comes from Neoceratodus forsteri, assembly GCA_016271365.2. Taxonomy (NCBI): domain Eukaryota; kingdom Metazoa; phylum Chordata; order Ceratodontiformes; family Ceratodontidae; genus Neoceratodus; species Neoceratodus forsteri. The sequence continues at coordinate 8,436,744 of JADMNL010000036.1, forward strand.
TGGTGGTGGGTCGCATGCTAGTCTGCTCACCACACTTTCCTGGCCCTAGTAGAGTTTAAGGATCCCATAGATAGCTCCAAAGTGCCACAGACCATTACCCCAGAGGGAGCCCTCACTGCTTTGACAGTGATAACTAGGACAGTAAAGACCGGGGAATCAGCCCCACCACTATCTGAAACTTTTGAGGAGAAATTTGCTGAATGGTTGCTGGAGAGGGAAAACTGTGGAGGACTTGAAGAAACTATTCTTGCCACCTGGGGTGTTCCTCCCCAACACCCTCTCCTGCTCCAGTGCCGTAATGGTGGCTGAACCAATGCAGACTCCTATTTCTGCACCTGCCATTAGTCACGACTCTTACCAAGGTTGAGGATCTTCTCTGGCACCCTCCCCACCCCCAAGGGAGGATGACTGGGAGACCTGGATAGACTATGTTGCCCCCAAGTGCTAGAATGGCAATGCTCGGAAGGCAAGCGAAAGAGGGTTAGTGAGGCCTCCGAGGTCCTGTCCTGGCTACCATCCGTGCTAACGGGCCAGTAACCCTGAGCGACTGCACAGGCCTATCTTGAGGCCTTGGAGAATGTGTATGGGAGCCCAGATTCTGATGAGGACCTATGGTGGAGAGTAAGAGATGCACAACAGTACCAAGGGAGTTGTTGTCTGTGTATGTATCTCGCTGGAAAAATTGTTGCAAGAATGCCTCAGGAAAGGGTAGTTTGCCAGCGATTGAACTGGACCGAACCAGGCTGGACAGGATCCTTAAGTCTGCCCCTTCTCAGAACTGCTGTTTGCTTCAGTTACGCCTGGCAGATCGACTGGAATCCCCACCCTCCTATGATGAGTTAATGAGAGAAATTTGAGGAGTTGAGAAAAGACGACTCGGGAGGACCTGCACCAATAGCTGCGGCTACGACCAGAGACTGAGGGTGACCCATCAAGTGAAGTTCAGGGCAGAGGTTGGCAGTCAATGAGTGCTCTGACAAGGAAAAAGATATGTCACAATGGGGCGTAACTGTTGAGAGAGATCCGGGAATTCAAAAACAGTCCCTTTATGAAGGCCACGCCTGCAAGTCACGGACCCTGACCTATATCCAACTGCATCTGCTATGGGGGTGGGGGTACCCACCATGTATCTCCTGCTGATAACAGCTCCAACCCGATTCCTTGACCATGGAAGTGGAGAAACTGACGAGATGTCTCCAAATGCTTATCACGCCGCAGACAGAGATGGCACCAAGGTTTCCAGTTAGTAATACCCCGCCCTGGCTCCCAGTGTGCGCTCGCCAGCTCAAACTCCAGAAAGTATGTTTTGCTATAATTGTGGGAAAGATGGGCACATGAAAAGGAATGCCAGTCCCCAAAAGACACTGACAAAGTTGCATATAGGCTACAAGGAGAGCTTCGGAGAAGAAATCAGTGGTTAAGAGGTGCGACATGATCCCAGTGAGGGCACCAAAATGCTAATTCCGTCCTTTTGTGGCAAGGTCAGTTGCCAGGCCCCCACTACCGCCTCCAGACTGGTCCAGAATAGTGGGTCCCTCCATGGAGACCACTGTAAGGTGAATGGAGTGTCTACAAGAGCTGTATTAGACAGTGGCTCCCAAGTGACAATTATGTTCCAGGATTGGTATCAGAAGCATTTGTCAGATGTACCCTACAACCATTAGAAGGACTGCATGTATGGGGGTTAAGTGAGAAGGCCTACCCTATTCCGGTATATCCGAATTTGGCTGTTCTTCCCACCTCGTGGCTGGAGTGGCCGAACAAGTAGAGACCCTAGCCTTAGTGTGTCCCCACTGGACTGTATGATGGTGTCCCTTTGTTGATTGGAACAAATGCTCATATGTTCGGAAGGCTGGCACAGTTGTGTTATGAAAACAGGGTCAAAGACTAGTAGAGCTTTAAGAGTTCCGCTTTAATTAAGAAGGCCTATGAGGCAGAGAGATGCTGAAAAACAGAACCAGAGGAACCGTCGAATTGTATGGAAGAAGGATCCTGAGTCTCTGATCCTGGCGCCAAATGCCCAGTGTACCTTACAGGAGAGGTCCGTATCAGAAAGGATGTTAAGAATAAAATATTAATGTTGATGCACCAGGCGATGGAAAATTGCGAGGGACTGCTGGTCAAGCTTAGTATTTTGCCCTAGAGCCCATGCTTATGCCAGAAGGGTAATGGTCCAAGTTCATAATGTGTCTGAAAGAGACATTCGAGTAAACAGAGGTTGCATCCTGGCTAATGTGCATTGTGCAGACACTGCGTGCTACCCAGCAGCAAGAGTTCAAGGAAGAATGACAGAGTAACGCCTGACTTGTTTGATTTCGCGACTCCCGCTGCCAGCTGAATGGAAAGTGAGGATCAGTGAGAAGCTTGCCCAGAGAGACCAGGTGTTTTCTTTAAAGGAATGGGATGTAGGATGCGTGCAGGAGCTGAGCACAATATCCGGCTGCATGACGAAAAGACCATTTCGTGAGAGGTCTCGACGCCTGGCACCTGCTGACATAGATGATGTGAGATGGCATCTGCAAGAGATGTTAGCTGCTGGTGTAATACAAGAATCCAGAAGCCCTTATGCTTCCCCATTGTGGTAGTGAGGAAAAAGAATGGAACAGTAAGTATGTGTGTGGATTATCGCACCTTAAACCGGCGGACTATCCCTGATCAGTACACAATGCCCCGCATTCAGGATGCTTTGGACTGCCTAAACGGGAGCAAGTGGTTCTCTATGCTGGATCTCCGCAGTGGGTACTACCAGATCCCGATGGCCCCAGAGGACCGTGAGAAGACGGCCTTTATCTGTCCGCTTGGCTTCTATGAATTCATGAGGATGCCTCAAGGGATTTCAGGTGCCCCAGCCACTTTTCAATGATTGATGGAGCGTGCAGTGGGGGACATGAACTTACTAGAGTGCCTGGTATACCTAGATGATGTTATTGTGTTTGGCAGCTCACTGGAGGAACATGAGAGCAGATTATTTAAGGTATTGGACCGACTGGAGGACTTTGGCCTTAAACTGTCCATTGATAAGTGTCAATTTTTCAAACATCAGTAAAGTATGTGGGACACATAGTATCCACCGAGGGAATAGAGACCGACCCAAGTAAAGTTGAGGCCTTGACCACCTGGCCACAGCCCAAAAATCTAAAAGAACTGCAAAGATTCCTGGGATTCTGTGGTTATTATCGGCGCTTCATCAAGGACTATTCAAGAGTGATCCGCCCTTTACTTAACCTTACTCAAGGGTATCCCCAACCCACAAAAATACCAAAAGTCAGCGTCCTCAAGACTGAAAGAGTGTATTTTCATCCGAGTGAAGTATTTGGGGCCGCTGGACTCCTGATTGTGAGACTGCTTTTCATGAGATCATATATCAACTTACCCATGCTCCAGTGCTGGCCTATGCCGATCCAAGAAAACCTTACGTCCTGCACACTGATGCTAGCTTGCAAGGGTTGGGGCTGTGTTGTACCAAGAGCATGAGAATGGCCTGAGACCAGTGGCCTTTGCCAGCAGAAGCCTGACCCCATCCGAAAAGAACTATCCTGTACATAAGTTAGAGTTCCTAGCTTTGAAGTGGGCTATTGTTGACCAATTCCATGAGTACTTGTATGGGGCTAAAATACTAGTAAAAACTGACAATAATCCTTGACCTATGTGCAGACCTCAGCTAGTTGGATGCCACTGGCCATAGGTGGCTTTCTGCATTATCTACATATGACTATGCTCTCGAATCGAGCAGGTCTGAACCACATAGATGCTGATGCTCTCTCCCGGAGGCCTGTTCCCAGAATGATTGGGTCCGATTGGCAGAACCTGACATTCGGGCACTCTGCCGAAGTTTGACAGGAGGAACAAATGTCCACGGACGCGTGGACTGCATGGTGGATTGCTTGGGACCCTCTGAGAATTGCATACCCCTGCTTATTGCCACTTTTCTGCAATAGACATTGGTGCACTGCCTCAGCTGGACAATGACAGTATTCGGCGGGCTCAATCCCGCGATCCCATGATCAAAGCAGCTTTAGAAGCCCTCTATGCAGGAAAAGATGTGTCCAAATTACGCCCACTGATTTGAGAACTGCACTGTTATACAAAGAAGGTCCTAAGTTGAAACTGATCAATAAACTGTTATACAGAGAAACAGTAGACAGTGGGGACAAGTAGACAAACAACAACTAGTGCTGCCCACTGCCTTCGAGACTCAGTACTGAGGTCCTTGCACAACCACATGGGCACCTTGGTATAGACAGAACACTTGACTTGGTGAGATCCAGATTCTATTGGCCTAAGATGGGGGCTGATGTGGAGCAACACATTCGAACTTTGAGTCGCTGCTTACAGAGGAAGCTTTGCTCAGAGGGCTGCCCCTTGTTAACATCACCACCAGTGCACCCATGGAGCTGGTCTGTATTGATTTTCTAAGTTTGGAGTCAGATCAAAGATATCAGTAATGTGCTGGTGGTCACTGACCATTTCACGAGATATGCCCAAGCTTTCCCCACCAAAGACCAGAAAGCATCCACTGTAGCCAAAGTACTTGTAGAAAACTTTTGTTCACTATGGGCTCCACAAAGAATCCATTCTGATCAAGGGAGAGACTTTGAGAGTCGTCTGATCAAGAGATGCTTTCTTGGGGAGTGCGAAAGTCCAGAACCATCCTTACCACCCCAGGGGACCCACAGCCTGAACGTTTCAACCGCACTTTCGCTAGATATGCTAGGCACCTGCACCCAAAGGACAAGCCTAGATGGAGCAACAAATTAGCACCCTGTGGTAGATGCTTATAACTGCACCAAAAGTGATGCCACTGGATTCTCCCCTCACCGCCTGATGTTTGGAAGAGAAGCTCGACTACCAGTAGATGTGTGTGTTTGGGGTCTCTCCTGATGGGGTTCAAGCTGACAACTATTTACAGTATGTGCAAAAGTTAAAGGCCCAGCTAACTCATGCGTACTCAACTGGCTCAAACCATGGCTGCCAAAAGAAATCTGGCCAACAAAGAAAGGTATGATAAAAGATGAAAGCATAGGAACTCCAGGAGGGAGATCGGGTATTGCTAAGAAATCTGGGACTGCATGGCAAGCACAAGATTGCTGACAGATGGCACCATCTCCTCACATTGTAGTGGGCAAACTAGATGATCTGCCAGTGTACAAAGTAAGGCCTGAGAATAATTCAAAAGATAAAACAATGCATAGAAATCATTTACTGCCCATTGGACAAATCTTAATTGAGTCTGAGCCCCAGAAGATGCCCTCTGACCAGTGACTAGAGCTGCTGCTAAGAAAAGATCAAGAAAGTCTGCACCTACAGAAGCAAAGTTAAAGTGTTCTCCACAAGTCCCAGTTGAGCATGACTGTCAGTCCATATCGGAAGAAAGTGAGAGTGACTTTGAATACTATCCTTCTTACGAACTGAGTCAATTGTTTCGGGCAATCCCTAGTCAATACTGGAGACAAAGCTGGGCCTTCTGGACTGTCTAAGCCCCCAGCTTCATCCCTGGAGCCAATGCTCCCAGAAAGTGAAGTGCAAAGCATCAGATCAGATGAAATGGAATCATTGTGCATGGTTGAACTGTTTGAGCTTCAGGGAGGAAATGATAGATTGGGGCAGACTGGTGATACAATCTGAACAAGAAGAGTATTTTGAGTGCCCTGACAGTCCACTGCCAGTGTCCAAAAGCTCTCCATGAGCTAAATGTTGTGGACTCAGAAACTGTAACTCCTGGAGCTGAAAGTGCCCCAAGTTCTAGCCCTCTACCCCATGGAGACTCCTGACAAGTGAGGACAATGCTGAAAATGAGGCTCAGAGTGCAGAGACTATAACAGTTCCCCTAGAAAGACTGGTCAGAGCTGTAAAGCCTGTGGTGACCTCAGTTATGATTCACTTGGGAGGCCTGTGGACTTGCCTCTCAATGTTGTCCATAAAGGAGTGTATGTGCCCCGAGCTCATTGCCCAAACTGAGCATCAGTGTTAACTCCAAGTTACTTGTGTTGCGTCTTGCATGGTGCCTTGCCCCATCCAGCCCCAAGGTAACTGATAGGAAGGGCCTCTCTCTTCAGGTTTCATGTACAAGAGGTAATAACTTGAGTTATGGTACAATGTTATGTAATACTGTGTAAAGAGTGACGACTGCAATGTTTCAGAAATGTGTTCTTGGTAAAATGATATATTGACTGATGATTACATGTGCGAGCCTAATGCAAATGTATATGGTTGCAGTTGAAACTTATGGTACTTGCTTGACGCGACGCTAAGCTTTCCCAGGCCAGGAAGGTGTAACCCCTGCAAATGGGGTTCCCAAAGACTTCCAGGAGCTTGCTTGAATGCTCCAAGCCTGAATGGTGTTTGGCATTTAAGCCATTTATCAGTGAGTGTTTTAGAGCCTCTGGTACTGTCTCTTTAAGAGCTGTCTGCTTGCAGACATAATTAGTTTGTATGGGGGGACTGTGTGCTTCTCTGAGTACCACTGAGCTGCTGCCAATTCACTTCATTTTGCAGTCACTAGGAGTGCAAAGGGAACCTATCTGAAAGATGTAACTGTTTGCCAGAAATTATTTAGAGTAATAATGAAATTACAGTTTGTCTAACCTGCTTTCTTTGCAGTCAGAACTGTGTCTGCTAGTTCCCATTCTAGTTTTGAACTGCTGAACTGGACCAATCAGTGTGGGTAAGCTAGCTCTAAAATGGTGCCTTGACGAATCAGAACTTGACTCATAATCTGAGCCAGCCACAAGAGGATTGTATGGGCAGTGACTCTGGGAGATGTAGTTTAGACTTCAGTGCCTTTTGGACCAACAGCAGCAGTCTATTGTGAGTGACAGCCAATCCAGTCAAGAACTGGGAGGAACTCAAAGGAAGTGCCCGGTTTTGTCGGTTGGAGTTTCAGTTGAGCTTTGGCAGTGAAGAAGGAAGGAGCCCTGTGCTTTTTCAGTGTGCAGTTTTAGTCAAAAACGTGTGTAAGGCCCAGAGTTCCGTCTGCAGCTTGTGTAACAGCTTGTTAGGACTGAATCCTGCCCTGTGAAAAGAATCAAAGGATCTCTGAAGAGTAGAAACCAGGCTCACCCTGTAGAAGACTGGAGGAATTGCTGAAAATTGCACTCGGTCTGTCAGGAACTGAATCTGCTGTGTGTTCTCCGGTATTGTGCAGTAATTGCGATCGGGATACAGATGCAGCCTGCCTGGTATAGTGCTTTCTTTTATATGGATGTGTGAAGAGGTTTGTGTACCTCAAGTGAGCCCTGCTGACATTGAAGGACCCTATCTTATTTGGAGGTCGTGAGTACTAATTCGGGGTCGCTCCCTGTGGAATTGCCACATTAAATCCAAATGGAATTACTGTACTGCTGACTGTTTAATTCTCCTTTTCTCTGTGTGAAAGGGCCCCTACCAGCTGCCACGGTTTGGACTAGCCACTAGGGCTTGGGTACCCAGGGACAGTAACTGATAGGGATAGGCCTGTACAGAGCCATAGGTAGATTATTAGAGTGATAAGCTAATTAACCTGATTTCCCTTGTCCTTGTTATATCCCCTAAATAAATCAGAGCTGCTTGTTTCAGCAAAGTTATACTGCCTGAGGTATTTGTCTATGTTAAAGTACTGTACTGTGATTGTTGCACTGTATCTCATTTCACAGGAGGTCCCAGTGCGGAACCAGTCCTGGGGTAAGTGTATACTGTGAAGGTAATTCTGATATATTGTGGGCCACTAGTGGGAAGAAAGGGGTTGCAGTGTCCCAGAGGGCTGTGACCAAGTTAGTTTAACTATTGCAAACCCTGACCTCTGGGTGGAGGCACCCGCCATTGGATCCAGGCCCCTCAACCTGTTAGTGGCAAATCAGGCAGGGGTAGTAGCCCCTGGGATAGCGCCATCTAGGGGTTACACAAGAAAGGTGAGCTTATGAGCTCAAACTTATTCATTGTTTTGATACTAAAAATAACGTACTGAATACGGACCTTGGGTTTCATGACCCATTACAAATTTTAACTGTCTTCCAGGTTCAGGTGCATATACATTTCCTGTGCATATGTTGTGTGTGTGTGTGTGTGTGTGTGTGTGTCTCTCTCTCTCCACACACACGAGCGCGCACACACACACACACACACACACACAGTACACACTGCATTTAGTGATTTTGGGGTGAATATGAAAAAATTACTCACCACAGTAATCTTTCTTCCAAGGGGCCCTTTAGCATCAATAACATTAGCAATTAGCTGGCTAGGGTCAACTGTCCTGGAGGTGTGCCTTTAAAAGAAATTTAAATGAGATTAGGGACATAGCCAATTAGAAAACAGGAAGGGTAGTGAGCCGAGTGAGAGTTGCTGAAGGCACATGCCCTGAAAAGAATTGACAGGATTCAAAAAACATACAAATGTCCACTAAAGTGGAAACAGAAACAACGAGTTAAAAACTCATCCATAAGAAACCTCAAATTTGGTAAGAGATCTGATAAAGAGCCCTTCTCTGACAGGTGAACTGGGGAGGAAGGGTGGGAGCTTACTGATGCTAAAGGAACCCTTGGAAGAAAAAAGATTACTCTCGTAATTTTTTCTTCTTACCCCAGGAGTCCTTTAGTATCACTAACTTTAGCAGATTACCGAGCAGTACCAAGTGGGAGCTGGGCAGAGAACCTACTAGGAAAGAGGTTCTGCAGAACAGCTTTGCCAAATTTGGCATCAGATCTGGTCTGCACATTTAAACTGTAATGAATAACAAAGGTGTGTACAGATTTCCGGGTAGCTGCTTTTCAGACATCCAGCAGAGGAATGTCCACTGCTGCTGCAAGCGAGGCTGCCGCGCCCCTGGTATAGTGGGCCCTGAGCCCCACTGGACATTTGTGACCAGCTTTTTCGTAGCAGAATCTAATACAAGAGACCTACCACAGGACAAATTCTCTTGGTAGCTGGTCTTCCTCTGCCTACATAGCCGCAGGTGGGGAACAACTGAGAGGAAGAGCCTCTGGACTGTCTAGTATGCTCTAGGCAGTAGAAGATGGCTCTTGACATCCAAGCTGTGGCGCTTTTGCTCACCAGGAGTGGATTTCTCAGTAAAGAACACAGGCAGAGTAATGGACTGGTCCAAGGGAACTCTGAAACCACCTTTGCAGAAATTCCTATTTGTCCTGGGTCCAACTTTATCGTTGTGAGGGAAGATGTAAAGTGGCTCAGTGCACTGGACCTGTAGCTCTGAAACCTCAAGGCAAAGAAAATGGTTACCAAGAAACCTGTCTTCCAAGTTACAAACTTGATGTGGGTCATGGACATAGGTCGAAGGGTGGTCTCATGAGCCTGTCTGTGCAAAGGTTAGGGCTCCCAGAAGCACAGACTCCTGGATTGGAGGGTGAGGGCACAAGAAGCCTTTGAAAAACTGTTTAAATGTGACATGGCGGGGGGTGAGATTTTTTCTTTCCCACCAAAAGATAGGCCAAAATTGCTGCCACTTGATGGAAGATGGTTTCAAGCTTGACACCTGTAAGAGTACCGGGCAATCTAGCAGCTGAGGGTCTGAAACTGAATGGGATTTGACCTTTTTGCTCTTGCACCAGACGGGAAACCTTTACATTTGGCTACATAAGTCTTCTTAGTGTTTGGCTTTTTAACGCTCCTCGGTATCCTAAGGACCTGTTAGAGTACTGTGAGGATGTAGTCTCTAACTGTTCCAGAACCAGGCCTTGAGGTGGAAGGAGTGTATACCTAGATACTGCACTTCTGTCTGAGAAGGGGTCAGCAGGGAGTGAGTTGGAGGCAGGCGAATGGACTGCCGCATGGCACTGAGAGAAGGAGAGGGTACCGGGCTTGCTTGGGCCAATCTGGAGCCACCAGAATCCTAGATGCAGGCTGTTGTAAGAGTTTCAGACATACCTTGAGAATCAGGGGAAAAGAAGGGAATGCATATAAGAACCTCCCTGACCAGACCAGGATCAAGGCGTCCAGAGGAGGTGATCCCGGGACTGGAGCCTGTAACAGAACTGAGGAAACTGGAAGCTGAGGGAAGAGGCAAACAGATTTACTTCTGGGTGCCAAACCACCTGAATACCGTGGCTAGTACTTGTTTGTTCAGAGTCCATTAACTCTGGCCCTGACTGATGCGACTAGAGCCTCTGCCAGAGTATTGTGTTTGCCTGGGAGGTGAATCACTGAAAGGTTGACTCTCAGGTAGAAGGCGAGAGACCAATTTTTATAGCACCTAGGAACAGAGTACTCCTGATCTGGCCATTGCAGTAGTGTCTGTTCGACTCTGTAGGTATGTCCTTTCGTGACAGGAGCAAATGCTTTGAGCTAGAAAGATTTCTCTGAGTTCCAAAAACAAATATGGTTAACTGTGACTCTAGAAGAGTCTAGGTGCCACTTACTGAGGCACTGTCCAGATGCGCCTCCCACCACAGAGGGGGAGGGCGCCCATGGAACTTCTCCGTCTGAGTTTTCAGCTTTGAAAATTGTTGATTTTTGAGACCAGCAAGCTACAAGGAGATTTGCGGGTGACGCATCCTGTATCTGAACCTTGGGACCACTGCAGGCACTGAAGCCATGCATCACAATTACCTGAGGAAATGTCAAAGTTACGTGATTTGCTCAGGACCGCATCATATACTGAACCAGTGAAGGTTAAAGATTCAAACCCAGTCAAGCACTTGCTGGCTGGTCTTGCTGTCCCTGGATGAAGAAAACTGCCAATGAGGGACATCTTGAATTCTTGCCTGCAGAAGGAAGGCATATCCTTCCTGGATGCTGGGAGGATTCCAGGTGAGATTTTGTTTAGATTTACCTGGGAACCCCCAGACTACAGCTAGAGCCCTGTAAGGGGAAGAAAGGGACTCCTTGACCCGACAAGGAGACTTAGGCAGGCTAAACGGCAACTTGGGTGCAGCTAGAGACACCCAGATTCCTGAGGCATGCTACTCCCACTGCCCAGCACTTTGTCCAACTCTTGGGGCTGAGGAAGGCCGAAGGCCACAGTGAGACCATCCTTGTGTGTGACCTCATTAAAGGTATGTGGAAAAAAGGGGTCTCTTTTTGGCCAGGGTAGCTAGCCTGTCTCCCTACTGTAAGGGTTGCATGAATAGTAACAGAGTGACCACCCTGAATTTGGATTTTAACAGCAAGATGGGAGCCACTCCCCAGTTGTCTTTTATGTCAGGAATTATGTGGAGCAGAGGCCCTTGGTTCTTTTCATGGCCAGGGACCCTCTCCACCATTTGCAAGCTAGAATGTTTTTTCCTCCCACCCCAACAGAAACGTCTGTGTTGGGGATAGAGGCTTAGACACCTGGGTACACATGAGGTCTGCCCACACTAATGTCAGGGTTTAGACTGCAAAAACACCCTGTACTGAGAGAAGGCTGGGAAAAAACTTCTGCCCCTAATGCCCTCAGGAGGAAGTTCCGTGGTGCTGGGGGCCTTGTCTGAGATTTTCTGGAAGCGAACAGCATGTTTTGATCACCAGGAAAGTTCATGGCTTTAAACTTGGAGTCTGAGGGTAGATCAATAGTTCTAGGCCAGACAAAGCACCTCAGAGAGATGACAAAGGCTGTGACTCTGGAGGCAGCATCCTTGTTGTCGTCCTGTGGAAATGGTATTACACAGCTTCCGGAGCAGGTTAGCCGTATCCACTGGCTCCTGCACCAAAAACCAGGACAGAGTTCCACAGTGCTTTTTTTTTATATTTGCCGAAAAACCAAGGAGGCAAAAATTTTTACAAGCATCCACAGGTAACTAAGAAATGTATTTTCTGGAGTCCTTATCCGGGGGGGGTAAGGAAGACAAAGAGACGCCAGCTTCCTTGCAAGTTGCCTGATGCACTATACTCACATGGCTGGGATGTACAGACAGGCATTTAGGATTGTTAAACAATTGATACATTATGCATTTAGATATTCACACTTCCCGACCTCTTGTAAAGCTCTGCCATAGAAATGGGGTTTAAAGTGATTTTATTATTATTTATATTTTTTATTAGACAGCTTCTAGGAGATGGAACCTTTTATCTCCCTATAATCTTTTCTTTTCTTATTCCTATCTTCTCCTTGGAAGGACTCCAGAGAAGGGAGGTCCAGGGTGTCCAATATGTTTTGGATAAATGAAGGCATCGAGGGAGAACCTTGGATACGTAGGGCCCACCTCATAAAAGTTCTCATATAATCTGTATCACCCTCACAGTCTCTGGGGCAAGAACTGTGAAGAGTGTTAGCAGCCTCTGTAGGCAGGGCATCATAAAATTATTTATCAACTGAATCACCCTCACAGTCTATGGGAGAGAGAACTGTGGAAGAGTGTTTCCAGCCCCAGTAAAGAAAGGATCCATCTTTTATAGGGTCTGAAACAGTTGCCATGCTTTTTCCATATTTTGCATGGATGGAGTACTGCAGTGTTTCTGTATGCTTTAAGCTGCCTGTTGTCTCACTATTGGATTTCCCAGGAGCAACGGGAGCATCTATATCTGGACAGAGTTTCTTTTAGGCCACTTCATCAGTGGCTTGATCAAGCTTCCTTCCTTCATCACTTCTATTATTTTTCAGTTGTGAGGAACTTTGTAAATTGGAAGCCAAAATTTCTGGCTGGGATCTGGAGGGTTACTCAGCACCTCCTTACATTTTAGCACTTTTAATGGCCCCTCGTCGGAAGCCTTTGATATTTCCTCAGCCTAATAATGAAAGGTTTGTCTGCCAAGTTTGCCAGTTCAAGCAAAGCAAACCAGTCCTGGACCTTACAAACTGAGTGCAGGTTTCTGTGAAAATGCCACCAGCCAGTCCTGCTGCAGTTAATTAGCCATCTGTTGCCAGTGCCTTTTTTTTTTTTTTGTGTGGTTGTATTACTGGGATCTACACCAGTGCCAATCGTAATAGAAAACCCAACAATACTTGTCAACCGCCACAGGTGGCTGCTGGACCCTTACAGAGAGTCCTGCAACAGATGATACCTAGGTCCAGTTCCTTCATGTATAAGCATATATACAGAAGGGTATCTTTTAAAATGCCAGTCCTGAGAGAAACCAGCAGGCACTAAGATTTGAATTCCAGCTGAGTGCCTCACGATAAAACCCGTGAGGTCTGAGGTAAAAAAACAAGGCAACTATCCCCAAGTCGACGGTTCCCAAAATAATTTGTTTAGAAAAGAGAGGAACCATCAAAATGAAGCCCCTGGGATAAATTTAACCTTTAAAATACACAGTTACAGTAAAAGTCAAAATAGCGTGATTGCGCTAAAAATAAAAAATTAGTGTGGCGCTAACAAATTTGGAAAAACTTTCACTCAGCACACTACTACAACAGAAATATGAGGAAAACTTTACGCAGATAAGCACTAGGAGGCTGTCAACAAGGAAAGTCGAGAGACACCTCAGGGGCAATGTTGCTCAGTCCAGTGGAGAAAAAATTCTGACGTCTTCAGCAGCTCTCACTCAGCTCACTACCCTTCCTGTTTTCTGATTGGCTATTGCCTAAGCTCATTTAAATTTCTCTTAAAGGCACAACTCCAGGCAGTTTGTTTATTTATTTAAATTTGATGACCAGGAAAGGCACACTGAGCCGAGGCTCGTTTCCAGGTGCGACCCAGGTACAGTTTGTACAGTAGATTTGAGGACTACAGACAGCTGCACAGCATTTTTACACATAATTAAAAAAAAGATATACACTGAATCGGTGGTTAAACAGCTAGTAATTGCATGTGGAGAGGAAGGAGGGAGATGAGGTTAGCTAGGACTAGTGGGCTGGGGAAGGTGGGTGGGGACAGGGTGGTGCATCGGCTGTTTGCTGGGACCATTTGAGTATTTAGGGCATGGCGGGGCGGGTTGGAGACTGATAAAGCAGTTGCACCTAGCCAGCTAACTGCTAATGTTACTGATGCTAAAGGACTCCTGCAGTAAGAAAAACAACTTATAATTCATCGGCCTCCTGCTGTGGCATTCAATTGCGGGAGAGGAGTCTATCACTAATCTGATTTAAAACCACCCAGTATTTCAAAGATTATTTTTCTTGTCTCTGTATACTCCCTTAACATAAGAACTGCTATGCCCATGTGTAAAAGTTTATTTACCAGTAGATTTCTCAACCCTAAGAAGCTTGTTTTCTGTAGAACCTGGCTACTACACCTGATGAAGGGCTCTGTGTAGCCTGAAAGCTCATGTTTTGTAACTCCCGTGTTTATCCAATAAAAGGTATCAAATCACCCATTTTGTTTATCACTGAGTCTTTTAGTATGACATGAGCAACATACAGTTATCAGGGGCATCTTTTAGGCTGCCTCTGTACTTTAGCCAAACCACATTCCTTTACTGAGCTGGTTCACCTTTCGAGCCATAGAGATCTGCCATTCTTGGTGGGGGGGGGAGACTCTGGGCCTAAGTCCCTCTATACTCTGCAGTGGAGTTGATCACTCCTGAGTTCTGGTGGGAGGGCATCCAACCCAAAGTTCCCAGCATCTCCTCCCAAGCCCCAGGGACCATGTCCAACACCCCCTCTCCTGCCTGTTCCTGAGGGAGACCAATACAACTGGATGCAACCCCAAGTTGGGGCTTGCTACCCAATCTAGCTGCCCCTAAACTCCACCCCCCATATTCCCCTGAAATACCTGGTTGATTTGGGCACTCTGTTCCTGAGGTTTGAGGGAAAACTGCCTCCTTGGGAGCTGTAGTCTAATCTGCAGCAGAGTCCAGGCATGTTTCAGGTGTAGTGCCTTGATTCTGTACTGCCTACATTCCTGGTTCAGATTCACTTGCTGCCACACTCTCGTCATCAGATCAACCTGTACCCTCAGCTGGCACACTGGGATAAGTACTATCAGGGCCGTTTGCAGGTAATTAATTATTGTTATTTAGACTCTGGGTCTCCTCCATCTGTAGTTCCCAAGGCTGTACCACTGGTGTGCCTCATTATCATAGTGAAATCCTGTAGAAGGGGACTGTTCCCTTGGGCTGTCTACCTTTGACAAAGACCCAGTGTCCACAGTACTTTTTTCACCTCCACCCTTTGATTTTAAGACAGACTGTATTTTGTACCGGTAACTGCAAGTCTTGCAACCCCACTGACATTACAATTGTTGGAGCCTGTTACAATGTAGAGAAGCACAGCCATTGAATTGTTTTGACAACTAGTAAAATATCAGCAGCTGAAGGTGTGGTGCCAGCCTGCCACTCCATCTCATCCACTGACCTTTTCCTCCCAGCCACCTCCAGGGCCACATCCATGGACAAGGTTTGCAAGGTTTTGGTGGGTGAGGCTTGCTTCTTCTCAAACTGCAGACGGTTCCTGACAGCCGATGTGGAGTTGGCTCAATTACTGAGCTTACAGTATCTTTCCTTTCTTCCAACCACCTGTTCAGCTCCAAGGGGGGTTGTTTTTTCTTACATTTGAAAGGCTTTCGATGCCTGTGACCTGGGTTCAGGAACGAGTCTAGATCGTTGGGGGGAGGGGCTGGCTGAGGAGGTTTGAGCATCGCAGCAGATGCTTTCCTCCTGTAGGGAGAGTGGGTTGCCATCCTTGCTGCAATACTGCCACCTGGGTGGCCACAGGTGGCAGTGCAATTGAGGGAGCCGTGGGAAGAACAAACACAGACTGGAGACCAGTGCAGCAGCACGCTTTGGCACCCCCAGCGTGCTTGCATCTGTGGGGAGTGTGAGAACATGGAAAAAGACAGCCCTGTTGCCTGAGGATGAAGGAGCCCTGGTGCACCATTCCAAGACCTGCCTAGCTCCATTCATCTCCTGTTGAAAGCAATGCATTTTGGGGGTTTATCCCTTCCATCCCATCCCCTCCTGGGAGGCAAGCTAAGGCATGGCGGAGATGGTTATTGGAACAGGTAGGTCTGATGGGGCCTGCACCATGGGATCCCCAGAGGGGGTTCAGGCTGCAGAGTAAGGGGGGGCATAAAGACAGAATAAAAAAAAATGAAAAGCATTGTCTCATCCTATCTCAGGCCAGTCTTTACTCCTCCTTTGTCAAAAGTTGGATGAGGCGTATTCTGGTCACTCATAGCAGCTTCCAGCTGCTGTTCTGCATCTGTGGTTTCCGTTTCAGTTTACTCTCCACTGGCTCTCCCTCAGTGAGCTCAACAACAACAGTCTCAGGTGCTGCCTTACTGCCATCATCCCTGACCTCCATCTCTGACACTGCAGTAGATACATTCTCAAAACCACTTGGTTCTACTTCAGTAGTAGCAGGATTAAGGTGGTGAATAGAATGCTCTCCACCTTCGCCATTGTGGTTTGGTGGACAAGGTTTCCCCTTACTGACAAGGACAGAGAATTTCCCAGTGTCCTGACCAACATTTCCCTTCTCATAAAATCAGTCATACAGACTGCCAATAATAGGTTAACGCCAACACTGATATAATACTATGCCCCTATAATACACACACACATATATATATATATATATATATATATATATATATATATATATATATATATAGCTAGATAAGCGTGGAGCTCCTGAATCCCCGAGATGGTAGATTTTCCCATACACCACACACCTATCGTATTCATTTTTAGTCCTTGTGCTTTTCCAAAGTAAAGTGATGTTTTGTGTCCTGGACAGTGTTTTTTCCCTGTGCGTTTGCCGTAGTATAGGGTCCCCCTATATAAGGAGGCATGTCTGGGATGCTCCATCCTTTACTTTGTGTGGCATCTGCAGTCACAGGCACGTTTCTATGGTTGAGAGCAATGTACAGTATGACGGCATTCTGCAGAAGCAGCCAAAGGAGCTCAGTGTTGGCGGCTGCAGCAGGAAGGACGCGGCAGCAGCTGGAGGTCAGAGTCCACAGCAGCAGCAGGGAGGGAGGGTAACGAGTCTGAGGAGAGAGCTACAGCATCAAGGGACATGGCTGTTTGGAGACAAACGGGCAACTTTAGGTTACTGTTAGGCAGCATTTAGTGTTAGTTTTTTCATCTGGCTAGGGTTTTAGTGGGTATGGGAGTCTTTAGTGTGTGGTGCTGTGGTTAAGGATGTAATTGGTATGGGAATTTTTATAATGACTTTGATAGGTACATTAACTGATGAGTTAATTGGTAAATTGATTTGGTAATCAGCTGTAATTAGTGTGGCAGCATACAATTTTATATATTTATTTATTAGCTTTTGTTTGTAGGTAGATACTATTAATCAGGGTAGGTATATCCTTTTAATTAGTCTAAGTGTATACTTTTTTTTTTTAATTTTATCTCTACCGGCCACCCCCTTCAGCTCACCTGCCCCCCCCAGCCCTGACATTCTGGAATTACCGGGGCTTACCTTATACCCGGCATGGGACTGGAGCATGCAGAAGGTCAGGTATCATCCTGCAGCCGAGTCCCTTTTCCTCCATTTTCTTTTTTTGTTGCCTCCCAATTACCCCAAGGCCCCAGTAGCAGAGCCACATGCGCGTGGAGGCAAGCATGCGTACTACAGCCCGGGTGACAGCCCCTTCCTCCCACCCACTGGCCTAGTGCCTGGCGATCCCACTGACCTGAGCTGCCCCTGAGCTACCCCTGGCCTCCACCACGAGGCAGTCAAGAGCCGAGGGATACCACCTTCCCTCCCCAAAGAGGAGTGCTGCCTCTTGGGACTCCATCCAACTCCACCCCCTACCACCCCCCTGCTGACTTCCGATGGCCCGTTCTCATTCCTGAACATGAGTCATTGGCATGGTGCGAGGTAAGGCATCCAGCGCCTTAGCCCTTGGTGCCACCAGGCCAGCCTCTAAGTGTATGCTGTTAATTATTTTATTAGTGGTAGGTATACAGGGACATAAATGATGGTGTTTTCTATGGGAAAATGTCCCTTCCATGCATTACACATAGAATAAATGCTACAAAAGCGTGGTGTACAAGGAAATAATGTCATCAACAGGGGGACAATGAGGTCACTGAGTGGCATTATGATCTCATTACCCCCCCACCAAGATGAAAAAATTACTCACCTTAGTAATGTTGTTTCTTCTAATGGAGTCTTGCTATATTATGACAATTGCAGTATGACCGCAGGTTAGAACTGCTCCGGAGGTGAAATAGTTAACTTCCATGCAAGGCATGGAATCCTGAGCTCGAGCTCGGTTAAGGAAGCTCTGTCTGCTTGCTTTCAAACCCAAACCGTCAGATCTTTATGAGCTAAAACTCACTAATGTTCTGTGGGGAAGCTGTAAACCTACACTAGCCAACTGAGTAGTACCCTAACAAACACACTTGTTGGTCTCGAAAAAAGACTCAAGTCAAAAGACCCAATAATGAATTAAAAACACACTCACCCTAGGGAGGGTGAAACAAAACAACAAAGTGGCAAGAAAAACAGAGTGCCAACACTGTGATGCCCACCCACAGCGCAAAAACGAGGTTCTGAGAGGGGAAGGCAGGGAGGGAGGTCATAATATAGCAAGACTCCATTAGAAGAAACAACATTACTAAGGTGAGTAATTTTTTCTTCAAACAGCATGAAGTCTTGCTATATTATGACAATTGCAGACTACACAGCAGTACCCCCATGGAGGAGGGACAGGACCTACTTAGGGAATAGGCTCTGAAGGACAGCTGTGCCAAACCGAGCATCACTCCTAGCTTGAATGTCCAAGGAATAATGCTTGGTAAAAGTGTGAACCGTTTTCCAGGTAGCTGCTTGACATATCTCTAGAATGGGGATGTCTCTGGCAGCAGCCAGAGAAGCAGCTGTACCTCTGGTAGAATGAGCCCTCAGGCCTGAGGGGGGAGTCTTACCCAAATTTTCATAACAGAATTGGATACAAGAGACAATCCACCTGGCAATGGATCTTTTAGTGGCAGGTTTCCCCTTCCCAAGCTCACCATAAGTGAGGAACAGTTGGAGGGAGTCAAACCTGTGACCCTTGGTACGCTCTATGTAGTAGCTAAGGACCCTCTTTACATCTAAGCTGTGCAGCCTTCTCTCACCAGAGGAAGAATGATCAGTGAAGTAAACGGGGAGAGAAATAGATTGATTAAGGTGGAAATCCGAAACCACCTTAGGCAGGAACTTTCTATTAGTGCGAAGGACTACCTTATCTCTGTGAAAGAAGATAAAAAGTCTGGCTTCACTGACAATGCTTGTAATTCACTTATGCTTTGGGCAGAGGTGATAGCCACCAAAAACACAGTTTTCCAAGTCAGGAGCTTAAGCTCAGCTGAAGACAAGGGCTCGAAAGGAGGTTGCATGAGCTGAGCAATGCAAACATTGAGGTCCCAGGCAGGGGCAGGGTCCCTGAATGGAGGATTAGTGTGAAGCAAACCCTTAAAAAACCTGGTAAATACAGGGTGAGATGAAAGAGGAGAGGGTTTACCTGCTGAAAGAAAAGCAGAGACAGCTGCCAAATGTACCTTAAGGGTAGCTGGTCTCAACCCTAAAGTGTTTAGATGGACCATATAATCTAGGACTGTGGGTAAATCAGCAGTGTCTGGAGGAATATTCTTTTCCGAGCACCATATGGAAAATCTTTTCCATTTGGAGTTATAAGTAGCCCTGGTGGAAGGCTTCCTAGAAGCCCTGAGTATATCCATTACACCTTGAGAGAGGTGTAGGCCAGCAAACTCTAGCTCTTCAAGAACCAGGCCTTGAGATTGAGAGACTTGAGATTCGGGTACCAAACCCTTCCCTGGGCACATGTTAACAGATTGTGATTCTTGAGAAGTCACAGGGAAGGATGGACTGCTAAGGACAGGAGGAGAGGATACCAGGGTTGCCTGGCCCAATCCGGGGCAACCAGAATGACCCTGCAGGATTGGGCTCTGATTTTGACTAGCACTTTGAACAGGAGAGGGAAAGGAGGGAAGGCATAGAGGAACTTCCCTTCCCAGCTGAGGGCTAAGGCGTCCAGAGGAACTGAGCCCAAGACTGGAGGCCTGCAGCAAAAGAGAGGAAGTTGATGATTGTCTGGGGCTGCAAAGAGATCTATTTGCGGGGTGCCCCATTTGGCAAATATCACTCCCAGAACTAGGGGATCCAGGGACCATTCGTGATGGCCCTGAGAGATCCTGCTGAGAGCATCTGCCAGGACATTGTCTTTGCCTGGGAGGTGAACTGCCGAAAGGAGGTGTTCAGGGAGTACGCCAGAGACCACAACTTCATGGCTTCGGTGCACAAGGCCGGAGACCGAGTGCCCCCGTGCTTGTTGATGTACCACATTGTAGTGGTGTTGTCTGTTCTGACCTGCACAGTCTTGTTCTGAACAGATTCTGAGAAAGCTTGAAGTGCTAGAAAAACTGCTCTGAGCTCCAACAGGTTGATGTGGAGCAGAGATTCCTGTGGGGACCACAGTCCCTGGGTAGTGAGGTCGCCCATGTGGGCCCCCCACCCCAAGAGGGATGCATCTGTAGTAAGGATTAATGAGTGAGGCTGAGTGACAAAGGGAACTCCTTGTCTCAGATTGCTCTGATCCTGCCACCACTGAAGGGCTTGGATCAGGGTTTGAGTAACTGGGATCAGTTTGGTGAGAGGATCCTTTCTTTGAGACCAAAAGGCCCTCAGATGGAACTGAATGTCTGTCATTTGAAACCTTGCTCCTTGCACTACTGCTGTGGAAGCAGCCATGTGCCCTAGGAGCTGCAGAAAATGCCTTGCTGGTCTCGAGACCTGCAGGGTGAATGAAGAGGCCAGGGAGACAAGGGCATTTGCCCTGTCTAGAGGGAGGAAGGCCCTGGCTTCCTGGGTATTCATCTCTGCGCCTATGAAAGTGAGGAGCTGGACAAGCTCCAGGACTGACTTTGAGAGATTCAGAAGGAAACCTAGTGACGTAAGCAGTTGCTGGGTTATCTGAAGATGTAGGTTGACCTGATCTGGGGATTGTCCTACAATGAGCCAATCGTCCAAATAAGGAAAGATGGAAATCTTTTGCCTTCTTAAGCAAGCTACTGCTACTGCCAGGCACTTGGTAAATACCCTTGGAGCCGAAGTGAGTCTGAAGGGCATTGCCCTGAACTGGTAATGGCCTGAGGGCAGCTGGAACCTGAGGTACTTTCGGTGGGAGCTTCTCAAACAAAGAATTGCCAATCACAGGAAAATCAATGGCTTTCGACTGGGTATCCTGTGACAATGTGGAGCATCTGAGCCAGGCCATTCTGCGAAGAGCCACAGAAGTAGCCATAACTCTAGAAGATACATCATTAGAGTCCACCGCAGCATGAAATTGCATTTTTGATGCCTCGATACCATCTAAAGCTACCTGTTCCAGATCCCTGGCAAACTTGTCAGGGAGTTGTTTGACTAGAGCCAGCACAGTATCCCTTCTGGATTTCTGGTATCATAAGCCATGTAATTTGCTTGTCTGAGCCCCAAGGATGCTGCCATGTACTGTTTCTTTGCCATAGCATCAATCTTCCTGGAGTCCTTTTCAGGAGGATGTGAAGCTAGGGGGATATTTGCCTTGTCACAGGCTGCAGCCTGCACCACACCCACATGGCTGCATTGCTGTGTGAGAAATTCTATGTCAGGACCTGATAAAGTATACCTTCTGTCCATCCTTTTATCCACAGGAGTATAGAATGAGAGATTTTAAAACTTTCACTGTCTGTTTCCTGAAAGATTTATGAAGGGGAATAGACAGTCTCTTAGATTCTGGAATATCCATAATTTCCACATAATCAGGCTCTTCCTGATCATCCACAGCTTCCTCAACAGGAAGCTGAAGAGTTTCAGCAACCTTCTTGTAAAAAGTGAAATGAGCAGGGGACTCAGAAAGCCTAGGGGGGAACCCTAAAGGTCTGTCTGGAGAGGTATCTGGCTTAATAGGAGCGTCCAGATCTTCCAGACCATAATTACTCTCTTCATAGTCTCCTTCCCCACCCCATGGTTCATAAAATTCCTCAAAATCATAATCCTGAACCGAGGGGACTTGGTGAACCGAATGTCTCCCAGATGGGGACGGTTCAGGAACCGGGGAAAGAGACTGGACAATTTGTATTGCTTTGGCTATCTCTTCAGCTGTTGGGGAAAGGACTTTTTCCACAGCAGCAGTCTTTCTAGTCCTTTTTTCAGGAACTGGCTCTTCGTAGCCGCTCTTCGTTTGCCCGAGGAAGTATGGCCCTGGTCAGAGGGCACTCCCTCAGGTTCGGTTGGCACCGAACCGGGCTGGCCATCTGGGTCAGCGGACTTTTTGGCCTCTCTTTCCCTGAGCCTACCAACTCTCTTTTCAACGGTGGCAGCAGGGAAATTCTTGCAAATCTGGCAGTCTGAATCGAGGTGGTCAAACTCCAGGCAATAAACACAGGTGGTGTGAGGGTCAGCCTTGACAAAGGCTTCCCCATAGACAATGCAGTGCTGAAACCCAGTGGGCCCAGTTTTTCTTTTGGGTTTCTCAGACATTATGCCAGCCTAACCAAAAACTTGCCCGTTTATGGCAATCCGCCAAGCAAGACTCTCTTATCGGTTCCCAACCGTGTCACGGGTCGTGGAAAAAAACATAATTAAATCCGTTTTTTTTAGAACCGATAGGAACCGGGAACCGCACTCTAAAAAAGGACTAGCAACAGAAATGCAAATGAAAATGCAACCTAATCGGTTCAAACCGAACTGATAAACATTTTACAAGTTCCACACAGAATTCGTAAGAAAAACCTATCTATTACTTATGTTACCACAGACAGAGCTTGAACTGAATGGTTGTGTTAAATTTAATACTTTTAAACTGTTTTAAACCACGAAAATGAACCGAGCTAAAGGAGAAATCTCCGGAGCGACTGTTCAGTGAGGCGGAGTAAAGAATCTGACGGTTTGGGTTTGAAAGCAAGCAGAGCTTCCTTAACCGAGCTCACGCTCAGGATTCCATGCCTTGCATGGAAGTTAACTATTTCACCTCCAGAGCAGTTCTAACCTGCGGTCATACTGCAATTGTCATAATATAGCAAGACTTCATGTTGTTTGAAGGCATTATTTCAGAAGAACACAGCACTGTCCTAGTGTTTGTTTTCTGTAATAGACAAGGATGTAATACTTTTGAAGGTATTATTAAGGATTCAACAGTCTTAGAAGCAGGCAACAGTTGTACCAATCTATAAATCTGGAGATCGCACTTTGTCAAAGAACTATCG
The DNA here is from genome assembly GCA_016271365.2 of Neoceratodus forsteri. Classification (NCBI taxonomy): domain Eukaryota; kingdom Metazoa; phylum Chordata; order Ceratodontiformes; family Ceratodontidae; genus Neoceratodus; species Neoceratodus forsteri. The sequence goes on from JADMNL010000036.1 coordinate 8,459,736, forward strand.
CCTTATCGCTTCTCCTCACTCCAAGGTCCCTGAAAGGATTGGTACTACCAAGTAAAGGATTATCTGGTTACTAGAGTGCTGTTGGTTCCTTTCCAGCACAGTTTTAGGGACAATTACAGTATGCTTACTGCTGTGCTGGAGGTCACCAATGTTCTCCATCGGACCTTGAATAGCGGTAGCTTGGCGGCAGTTTTATTTCTTGATTTGTCAAAGGCAACTGGTCTTGTAAATCATGATCGCCTGTTCACAAGGCTCTCGAAACCTTGCTTTTCACCTGCAACTGTTAATTGGTTTCAACATTACTTAAGTAACAGGAGACACTTAGTCTTAGTACTGTAATGTCCCCAGTGACTGACATTAAAAGCTGGGTGTTCCTCATGGTTCTATCCTGGGCCCCATACCTTTTAGCATTTGCTTGAACATGTTACCTTTTGTCATTCAGGGATTGGATCTCACATTACTATGTATGCTGATGATATTGGTTTGTACAGATCAGGTAAAGAGCCCACTAAAATTACGACTAATCTTCAAAGGGACTTCAGTGAGGTACAAAATTGGCTCTTAAATAATGAAATGTTGCTACTAAAACAAAATTCCTACTTTTTGGGTCTCAACAAAAGTTTAAAAAATGTGATTCTGTGCTACCAATTTGAGACCTGGAAACATAGACTTTGACGGCAGATAAGGACCGCTTGGCCCATCTAGTCTGCCCATTTCCCTACCTACAGGATAGGCCGCAGATTCTAGTTAACCAACAGCCTATTTCTTCCTACCCCCCACAAGAATTGCCTTATGTCTGTCCCATGCATTCTTGAATTCTCCCACAGTTTTAGACCCCACAACCTCCTCAGGAAGGCTGTTCCATGCATCCACTACCCTCTCTGTGAAATAATACTTCCTCACATTGCCCCTAAGCCACCCATCTTTAAATTATGCCCCCTTGTTCTTGCATGTCTCTTTTTCTGAAAGATGCTACCCTCTTGGACTTTGTTGATTCCACTGAGGTACTTAAAAGTTTCTATCATGTCCCCCCTCTCCCTTCTTTCCTCAAGGGTATACATATTAAGCTCCTTTAGTCTCTCCTCATATGGCTTCTCTTGCAGACCCTGCACCATTTTAGTTGCCCTCCTCTGGACTGCCTCTATCCTGTCTATGTCCTTGCGGAGATGGGGTCTCCAGAACTGGACACAGTAGTCCAGATGAGGTCTCACCAACTGTCTGCACAGAGGGATAACAACTTCCTGTTTTCTGCTGCTGATGCTTGTCCCTATGCATCCCAGTATACCCCCAGCCCTCCCTACTGCCTTCTCACATTGCTTGCTAACCTTAAGGTAATCTGATATGATTACCCCCAGGTCCCTTTCCTTTTTTGTTGTTGTGACTACCTCCCCCCTACTGAACATACTGAACAAAACGTTCGTTATCTAGGGTTTAATTCAGGACCAGTTTTTGACATCAGAATCATGCAGTTTGTCTAGTTCAGTTAGTACACACTTGTCTGGATAACTGTATTGATTAAACAATATTCTGTCCCTTCAATCCAGGAAAGTTTTGGCCCAGTCATTACTTCTATCCATAACTGACTGTAGTGCTCCATTATATTCCTCAGCCACCTCGCTGGGGATTCACACAGTCAACGTTTTATACAACTCGGTTGTCATTTTGCTGCTTCCGCTCAACATTTAGCTCATCATTGTGTCTTGTATAGTAACTTGGAACGGTTATCTTTTGAACAAAGAATCAGTTATTACTGTCTAATACATTTTTTTTTTTTTATTAATCTTTTTATCACCCCTACATGCACCCGAGCTGCCTCTCCTTCAGGCTGCCAAGGACCACAGGCATTCTCCCTACTATCCCCTCCAATCACCTTACCTCATATTTACAGCCATCCATGGAGTAGCCCCAATGTAACTCTTCACCAGGTGGGTCCCTGCTTCTCCGAGGGGAAGGCACTGGCGGGGAGGAGGCACCAGCACACTGTTTCTTTTTTGTGGTCCTGGGAGCTGCTGAGGCAATCTGTGGCTTCTTGGGGTGTCTTCAGGGATGCCTGGGTCCGGCAGCCATCATCCGGCTAGACTTCCAGCATGGATTTTCCGATTTTCTAGTTCCTCCTAGTGCACTGCTTCCTGTAGTACCTGCAGTCTCCACTGGGGGCCGCTACGTGAGCGAGGCAACCTCTAATCCTCCCCAGGATAGGAGAGCAGTCCGTTGGATGCTCAGTCCTATCGTCCCCCTGCTGATCCCCGACGATCCAAGTCTGTTCCCAAACCCAGGTCGCCGGTGTGGGAAGAGGTAAGGCGCCAGCGCTTCAACCCTCTACGCCACCGGGCTCTAATAACATTTAAAAGGTTTTATAATTCCGCAGTACAATATTCTTTGTCTGATTTTCTTTTTTTTTAATTTTACATTTTGGTTTTTTTTTGTCTCCGTTTATGCCCCTGTCCCCATTCTCAGGCAAGAGCGTGTGGAGGCATGCACACATCACGTCCCAAGACCTCCCAACTTGCCACCCCCTCCCACCTATGCAGCCACTGGACCTCCACCCCGTGGCAGCAGAACTACAGGGGGATGATGACCTCCTGAGGAGAGCTGCCATTGGCTGCTCAATCCTGCTCCTCGCTCCTCCCTCCTCCTCCACCCCGTGCCGACACCTCAACAACCCGAAGTCACTCCCAAACCTGGGTCGCCAGTGCTGCATAAGGTAAGGCATAGTGCCTCAATCCTCTGTGCCACTGGGCTGGCTCAATGTCTGATTTTTGTGAAAACTCTAATCAACATCTTACTAGATCTGTTCAAACAAACCTTTTTACACTCTCCTTTTCACAAAACATCCTTAACTTATTACTTCCAATATGAAGTCCAAACTATCTACTGTTTACCTGACACAAAATGGCTGCCCTCAGGTAATAATGAGTTAATATAGATTTTTTTCTTGTTTCATGTTATCAAGCTATGGAATGTTTTGCCTGACTCCTTGTTATTTGTTAGTTCCATGCTTGTATTTAAGAAACACCTAAAACAATACTGTATGAATCTCTCACGATGTCTGTGTAATGATACTGATACTTTGTGAAATTTATGCACTGTTTTACTGTTTTCACTCAGGTCTTCCTTGCAAATGGGCATCTGATGCTCTTAGGGCTACCTGATCAACAAATTTTAAATAAAATAACATTCAAGACAAAGTTTACAGGGCAATACTATCTGTAGTTCATGTATAATTAGCCTTTATTAGTGGAATGGTAATTTGCTGTTAATTAAGTACTAATCGGTTTTATAAGTACATTTAAATAAATTGTTTGATTGTTGTGCTACAGTATATAGATTTGGGTGGTATATGGTAACTTATCAATGAGGAAAATGGACCATCCATGTACTGTGTGTGGGTGGGGTGGTTATAAACAGAGGGAAATAAATTCTATTCTCTAGACCTACAGCTAGGCATACGTAAAAACAAGCATTTATATTCTAGTTTTCATGTCCATAAAACTAGCTGTTTATTTCCATGTATGTAATCAAGCACGTAGCCAACCAAGAGTAACTATTTATACTGGCAACAAGTCTTTGTGTTGTATAAATCATTTAGTACATGTTCCCAGATTGTATAATCAGAATACTTTACAAGCGTACCTCCAAGCCTAAGTATGTAAATCTGATTATACAATCAGGACAAGTGTTATATATAAAACCGTGTGTGTCTGTATTCATGCAGGCGAGAGACAGAGGACACGATGGTCCTGAAGCTTATTCTCTGTACTGTTTCAGTTGAGATTATTTCAACCCTCTACTAGGCCAGTTGATCCTGTATATTCTGCTTTATAAATTTTAGTGCAGGACTATGATGGTGAGGATTAAGCGATAGATCAGAGGGTTCATTCAGCCTTCTCTTTGCTATGACAAGTAGTTACTTGATAGGCAGAGTGCTCATTTCCTTGCCTGTTTTGACAAACTAAAAGATCAGAGAATGCTCTCTTTATATGGTCTACATTGTCCATTACAGAGCCATGGAGAATGCAGTACTGTAATCATTGGGAAGATTAAATACGAAAAAGCCACTGCATTGCTGATCAGAGATAGTTCCCCAGGACAAGACCCTCCACAACTACTGGAAACATCCTACGAGCTGGAAGTGGATTCCTAGGCATCTTGCTGTGTAGTGGCCCTAAGTCAGCATGCCACTGAAACTCTGGCCTCTCCAGTCTGGCAGCATTAAGGTTTAGAATAAGTTGGGTACCCTCTTGTGGCCAAAGTCTACTACTGTAACCTAGGCAGCTCAGTGAAATAAAAGTGCAGACTCACATTCCATGGGTTTAAAACCCTCCTTTGCAAGAAGGTACTAACAATGGTTTCTGAAGAAGGGACACAAACCCAGTAAAGTTACCCCCTACTCTTGTTTTTTTCTCTTCTTTTCTTCTTCCATATTACTTTTTACCTTTGGTTTTTCCATTTTCTCCTCGTACACCCCCCTCTCCCTCGCGACGTTAACGTGTGTGGAGGCACGTGCACATCGCGTCTCCGTGCTTCTGTGTCTCCCGACCTCCAGTACTGACCTCTGACCTCTGCTAGGGGACAGTCAAGGAGCGGGATGACAGCCCCCTTCCCCAGGAGAGGAGAGCAGTCCATCGGATGCTCGATCCTCTTCCTCCCCTGCTGACCCTGGGTCGCCAGCATGGCAGAGGTGTGGCATCCAGTGCCGCAACCCTCAGCGCCACCCGGGCCAGCTCCGCTACTCTATTTTAAACAAAATAAATGTTTTCTCTAGGTTCAGATTCAGTCCTCCAGTTTCAGCATGACATGCTATGTTTTGTAGTGGGACAGTAGTAATTCTGAGCTACACTGTTTCAGTTGCTTCCCTTCTAGTGTGTGTGTTCATTCCCAAAGTCTGCAGTAATACAGCAGCATGGAAAATTGTTGCTTACTATTAGGCCATTGTGTGTATGGTAACTCATTGACTTGTCTGTAACATACAGGCCTGCTGCTGCAGATCCAGTGCTATCACTGCGAAGAGTTCCTGCTCAATGACGACTGCTCCTTACCGCAGTTCATCGTTAACTGTACCGCCAACATCCAGAACGGCTGTCAGAAGGAGACAGTGGTCCGACGAGATGGTAAGGAGCAAAACACAAAGTTTTGCAGAATCAGGAGTGAGCCCTTGAAACTGGGTTCTCTTTGTGTGATGCTGTGTCTCCAGTAAAAAAAAAAGGGGGCACGACGCCAATGGGGTAGGGGTGTCAGTTTTGTTTGAAGGCAACATATGTAGTTTTATTTGTGAAAGTGGTAGGTAGGTAATATTATTCATAAAACAATTTTGTAAACTGTGTATATTACAACTTTGTAAATGTTTTTTTGTTTTGTTTATTAAACTCTAGGATTACAAATACCTTTGAGCAGGAACTGCTCATTTATAAAGGTTTCACATCAGAAGATGGAGGGTAAACTTACATACAAAGGTTGACAAGGATTGACAGACTTTAAGCACTGTGAAGGCTAGGCTAAGGATACTTTCCTACTTGGAGAGAGACATTAACATCAAGAAAAATGCCTGTTAACAGGTGACAGTAACACATGAGCAATGGAGTTAGGGAGGATAGTGTAAGTGGGGTACAGAAAATAGTAGGCTGGCTGAGGAGCAGTTGTCTAAGGGGAAGGGGTAGAAGGGATGCGTGCCTGATAGTGGGAGGGGACCCACATCCAGTAAGTACCAAAGGAAGAGGGGGGTGGACATGGACAGGAGGCACAGGGAGGAAGCAGGAGCCAAAGTATTGCAGCCCTAGGGAGGATACGGGACAGCATGGGCCAGCAAGGGAGGAGAGGTGATCCTCTTAGTGGAAACAATCACACTGACTGGTTGAAGTGAGGTGTTGTCAGAGTTGCCTCTTGAAGGTGCCAAGCGTAGCAGCAGTAAGTGTTTGTTTGTTGAGCAAGTTATACCATAGAGGGGCTCTGTAGGAGAAAGACCTCTGACCCATAGTGGTCCAGCATCTGGGGACCTGGTAGATTTGGTGTTGTGCATTTCTGGTAAGCTGGGTGCTGTTGCATACAGTAAGAAGCTTAACAACACCTGGCAGCAGAAGCCCAAGGAGAACCTTGTTGGGTACCAGGCAGGTCTGGTATTGGATCCTGCTGAGGAGTGGTAGCCACCCAGCCTGGGCGTACAGATTGCAGGTGTGTGTTAGACGGGCAGCGCCCATTAGGAGTCAGCAAGATTTGTTAAGCGCCATTGATATCCTGCGAAGGGCAGTGGGGGTAGCTGAGTCGTAGATAGCTAGGCCATAGTCAATGACAGAAGTGACAGAGCTGTTAATCACCAGTCTAAGGGCATCAGCTGTCATGTAATGTTTGTGCCTGTGGAGAAGGCCTATCCATATATTCATAGCCTTTGTGACTTTGTCGATGTGCCGTGCAAAGGAGAGGGATCTGTCCAGGGTGATGCCGAGGTACCTAAACTCTGGAACTGGTTCAAGTGTAGTCCCTGCTCGGTTCCTGATAGTGAGGGGTCGAGAGTTGTGCTTGCTGCGTGTATTGCAGAAAAACATTACTTTTGTCTTGCTATAGTTCAGGACAAGTTTGTGTGAGCTGAACCAGTCCTCAACATGCTCGAAATCACGCTGTAGCTACCCCTCCAGTAGATTAGTGTCATGGTGATTTGTGTATATGACAGCGTCATCCACATGGAGCAGTATGTTCTGGTGGCAGATGCGAGGGAGGCTGTTCAGGAAGAGACTGAAGAGCAGTGGTCCCAGAATGGACCCTGTGGGACTCCTGAGAGGACTGGGCATTCATTGGAGATGACACCGACGATTGTAACACGTTGGACCCTACCTCCGAGGTAACTGCAAACCAGGGCAATGCATCTTTGGAGGGACATTTGAGAGTTGCCTGAGTAGGAGTGAGTGATTTACGGTGTCAAAGGCTTTAGTTGGATCAATGAACACAGCACCCATGCAGTTTTCTTGGTCCAGAGTGGTGTGGATGAATCCCATAAATTCCAGCAGTGCAGTGGTGGTGCTGTGCCCTTTTCTAAAGCCATGTTGTTCAGGGGATTGGATTTCATATTTATCAAGGTACTTGACTAGCTGGTCCGAGACTATTCACTCAAGAGCTTTAGATAAGGGAGGGAGGATGGAGATAGGCCTGTAGTTAGTGTGCAGTGCCCTATCTCCGCTTTTGTGAACCGGTGTAATAGTTGCCTGCTTCCATATGGCTGGGAATTGGGCAGTCCTGAGTGATATGTTGAATATCTTTGTCAAGGGTTCTAGGATTTCTTCTGAGACCAATGCAATCTGCTTCATATCGAGGGAGTCGCCACTGTAACCAGTACTGCTGATAGCTTTCAGAATGTATTTTCTGGCTAGGTGCACTGGGATCTCCTTGAAATAGAATTGCGGTTCTGTGTGAAGATGGGGGTGCCTTGTCAGAGTGGTCACTTGTGGTAGGGGCGTCGAAGGAGTCTGGTGGGAGGACATTGCCCAGATTAGAGAACGCACTGTTAAAGGTGTTGGAAATTGTAATGAGGTCGGTTGTAGGTGTACCGTTGATATTAAGCATTGTGGGCGGATTCTTGGGGTCCTTTCCAGTGATGTTTTTCATGTTATTCCAAAATTTTTTCCCATCTCCCCAGGTATTGGTGAATGCTTTCCTGAAGTATTTGCTTTTGGCATTCCGTATTGCACGAGTGCAGTCATTCCTAGCTGCTTTTAATTTTTGAATGTCTCATAGCTTAGCAGTGGCTCGAGCACAGTGCCAGAGATGATCCCTTTGTTTAAGATGAGTAGTTAGCTCAGCAGTTATCCATGGGTTGGTCTTTCCTTTTACCATCATCTTTTTCACTGGTGCATAGATATCACAGGCTACAGAAAAGTGGCTGATGAATAAGTCCAGAGCTTGGTCTGTGTCATTAGCTGAGTCAAGTGTAGACCAGTCTAGACTGTGCAGATGTGCTTTGAACATTTCAAGTTGCCCCTGCTTTAACACCCTGGAGTAGATTATTTTAGGAGGGGGCTTGATGAATTTGTTATTCCAGGTACTGATTACGAGAGAGTGGTCCTTATGGTGTCAGGGAGAACTGAAACCTTAGAGATTCGCTTGGGGCGATTTGTTAGTATCCAGTCAAGTAGTGTCTGGGACCCAGTTCTATAGTTGCACCTGGTAGGGGTGGGTACCATTTGTGAGAGGTGTTGTGCCATGACAGTGTTCTTGTAGGAGCTGGCCTCAGGCAAAAGCCAATTTATGTTGAAGTCACCCAGTATTATAGTTTATGAGTTATGGCGGAGTCCCCTAAGGTAATCCATGACGCTGGTGAGGCCAGTAGTCTGGTCCTTTGGGAGTAAGTAAACCGAAGCTATGGTAAGCTCTCTATTATGTGCCCCAAGGAGGACTTTTATGGTGAGGATCTGTGACGAGGTGCCATGGTCGGAGGGTCCAAGGGCATGGGTCCTAATGCTATCCCTCGGGTAGACAGCACAGCCCCCTCCTCGCTTTGAGATTCTGTCCTGCCTGAAGATAAGAGTATCCAGGGATAGCGTCTGTGGTGTCAGGTATTTTTGGGTTTAACCATGTTTCAACAACAGAGAGGATGTCCAGATTGTGTTGCTGAACCCAGATTTGAAGGTTATCAAGTTTACTGAGGAGGCTACAGACATTGATAGATGCCAGCGTAAGTGACCCCTCCTTCCTGTTTAGATAGTGGGGGGACACCCCAGGTGGTCCTGGGTTTGGGTGGACATTGCCAGAGATCAGAAGCAGCATTAGGTTATGAGCTTTTTGCAGGCTAGCTTAACTGTTAGGCATTTGCTTTTCACAGCACTATGAGTCCGGGGCCGTCCAGTAGTGATGTGGAATGTTATCAGTATAGGAAGGTACTCAGGCATGTTATGCGCTTGAAACATCAGGAGGTAGCCAAGGTGCCAGATTGGTGTGCAGCGGGCCAGGACACTGAGAGTGCAGCTTCCTGTGGGCATGCCTTGTGTATAGTGTATGGTGCTAGGTGGCCCAGTCTGGTGAGGAGTTTATTTAGTTGTCCCCACAGGGGTAACAAGGCAGAGTGGCGATAATGTCAGAACTACTAATACCAAGGGTCCCAAGGCTGCAGATGTCATGTTTCTATGTCCGGCAGGGATCACAGTAAGGCCAGAGTTTGTCCCTTAAGTTGGCTTCCATGCTGTAGTCTGCAAGGTCTGCACAGACTAGAGAGTGTGGTTTCTGCTGGAGACGTTAGCCAATAATGTGACACAGCCCCAGGTGGGAGGGGTGAGTGTGTATTTAATGGTGGCCAGGCATGTTAGCTCATGTTCTGTTTCTGTACATGAATCTCACTTCTGACACCTAACTGTTTGCTGTATTCTTATAGTGTAACCCCTCCATGGCTCATGCCCGGAAAGAAGTTGTGACTCAGTGCACCTCTCACAGTAAATCAACGTAAACAAACTTAGCATCAGGAGCGTTCCACAAATACAGCACAAGATCAAAACCAGAATACAAAAATATAACATTACAAAACAATCAAATAAGAAATTAGGAAGTGGAAGAAATAAAATAGGAACAAAATGCTAAGCTTTTTACCTCTCTTTGACTTTCTCCACTTCTACAAGTTGAATACAGTAGTTTTGCCATTAAAATGTTGCAGTTCCTTTGTCAGCCTCTAGGAAGTAACAGTTTCCTTTAACAGTGTATCACCAAAGATGTTCACATAGGGACCCAGTCCTCTGAGTCCTGCAAGAGCTACAGTTGTTAAAAAAAAGAGGCTGTTGGCTTCAAACAAGGGCCAGCAACACACTCGAACCATTTTTGTGTTGAAATTACACTTGCTTGTTTATTTTTGATAACCAGGTAGGTCCGCTGAGCACATGTGCGTATTTTCAGAGACAACCCATGTGCACAGCCCAAAGTACACTATCAGTATAGATGCTTAATGAGATCACAGTAAAGTTAGTTACAGTGTGTACATTTACATGCATTCATCACCTACATCATTTATTCATTTTTGAAGCACATATTTTATTAGCTATGGGGGCCCATGGGGTCTTTGTCTGTAAAAAGAGGGGAGGGTTGCGTTGGTAGAAGGGCTGACATCTGAGAGTAACGGGCGGGGAGGGAGGCATCACAGAGAAGGAACAGTGGGTCAAAGGGAGGGGCCAAACTAGACAGGAAGCCAGCTGATGAAGGGTGGACTCTAGTAGGGGCCTAGCAAAAGAGGAGCAGCAGTAAATAGAAGGGAGGAGAAAACACACAGTAATGCAAAGAGGGTAGGGAACATGTTTGCTGTACTAGCGACAGATGGGGAAGAGGACACAGGAGGAGACTGCATAAGGGATAGAACTCATGAAGAGCAGGGAGTGAGGGGCATTACTAGTGGAAAGATTGAGCACCGCGTGGCAAGGGGAGGGATAATACTCGGAGAGGTGAGGAGGGAGAGGGAGGTTGGCAGTCAAACAGGAGGAGGGGGAGGGGTCTCAATTGAGAAGGGCGGGGGGAAGACACTGGGGCAAATGGTAAAAGCACCACCTTGAGTGGCCCCAGGAATGAGAACCTGCGTGGGGGAGGTGGCGATGGGCACAAGGAGAGGACAGTTGTGTACTCAAGGGGATCAGATGGGGCAGCAAGGGGGAGAGGCACTGTCGGATTTGGGTGGAGTCCATACCGGGATTAAAGGCAGACAAGGCAGGACAGGCAATCCTATGGTGCGCAAGGAGGGGTAGGAGGAAACCACACATTGTGGTACATGTGGGGACAAATGACCTAGCGGGGAAAACAGTGGAGATAACAAGGGAGAGGTTTGAGGAAGTGGGAAGGTCATGCGAGGAGACTGGGGAGTCTGTGGCCTTCTCGGAGGTGCTCCCAGTACCCTGTGCAAGCACAGTGAGAAAGGAGAGGATTGGGGAGTTGAATGCATGGTTTGTAGAATGGTGCTGAACTAAGGGATATGGGGTTGTGGGCAGCTGGGGCAGTACCTGGGATAATAACAATCTGTTTGCAAGGGATAGGCTGCACCTGAGTGGGGAGGGGAAGGAGGTATTAAAGCAAAGACTGGGGAGGTATATTGCGACAAAGGTGGATTTAAAGTAGATTGGGGGGGTGGCAAGTGGACAGCAGATAGGCAGAGATCCGATAGAGTGGAGTCACAGCCTACCCTCCAGGCTAGCAGGGAAGGATTCGGGGCAGCTGAAAAGGGAGGTAGGAGATGGAGGGTGATGACGGGAAGGGGTCAGGAAGGAAGGTGGTCTTGCTGAATGCGAGAAGCTTAGGCAATAAATCAGCTGAGCTACAGGCACTCTTGGCAGTGTGGAGGGTGGATATTGCAGCTGTCATGGAAACATGGGCAACTGAGCACCGGGACTGGGATCTGTCAATCCCAGGGTACAAATTATACAGGAAGGACCGTAAGGAGGGGTGGGGTGGGGTGGTAGTCTATGTGAGGGACAGGATCAAATGCCCAAGCGACGAGGGGGAGGAAAGGAGAACAAAGGCAATCTGGCTGCAGCTCCTAGACTCAAGGGGTAGGAACTGAGGTTTGGGGTGATATAGAGGCTGCCATCCCAGTCTGAGAAGCCTGACAGAGAATTAGTGGGACAAATCAGAAAGGTATGTAGAAAAGGGACGGTGGTGATTATGGGGGATTTCAACTTGCCGGGGGTTGACTGGAGCATTCTGGTCACCTCCAGTGCTAGGGAGCAAGTACTCCTGGACGCGATTCAGGAAGGTCTCTTGATGCAGTTGGTCAGTGTACCTACTAGGCTAAAGAACACTTTAGATCTGGTATTGCCGAATGGGGAAGCAGTAAGGGAAATAAGGGTGGAGGACCCACTAGCCGACAGTGATCACCAAATGGTATGGTTTAATATCATGATGTGCGGGGAGCCAGAGAACTCAGTAACCCAGGTGGCAAACTTCAGGGGGGACTTTGGGAGGATGCGGGAAGTACTGAAAGGGAAACTGGAGGGCATAAGGCAGGAGATGGACGCAGAGCAGAAATGGGATATTATTAAACGGCGGATTACCGAGGCAATGGAAGCCTGCACCAAGACACAGAGTAAGAGAAGCAGAGCAAGGAAACCATGATGATTGAACAGCGAGGTGGTGGGGGCAAAACGAGAGGTGCGCCAGAGGTACAGGAGGATGGAGAGGAAGGGGACAGGGAGGAGTACGCAAGATGGTCCAGGGAGGTGACCAGAAGAGTGAGAGAAGCCAAGGCTCAGAGGGAGCCGAGATTAGCACAGGAATTAAGGGGGACTTTTCAGATACATCATGGAGAAAAGGAAGTGCAAGGAGACAATAGTGAGGATAAAAAGGGTGGGGAGAGGATAGAAAAGGGGGAGGAACAGGTGGAAGCACTGAATGAATACTTTGCTTAGTGTTCATGGAAGAAAAGGGGGGACCGCTACCACCATGGGCTGGGAGGATGGGGACAGGGGGAGAGGAGGTGACAGATGGAAGAATTGAGGGAGGTAGAGTCCTACAGCGACTGAGGGTAGACAAGGCACCAGGGCTGGATGGTATCCACACCCCAGGGTGCTGAGAGAGATTGTGGAGGTGTTGGTGGGCCTGCTGGAGGATCTGTACAGCACCTCACTGGAGTCAGGATGTGTGCCACTGGACTGGTGGATGGCACATGCAGTGCCGTTACACAAGAGTGGACCAAGGAATGAAACGGGTAATTTTCATCCGGTAAGTCTCACCTCCATAGTGTGTAAACTCATGGAAACGATACTAAAGGAAGGACTGGTGTCGTACCTGGAGGACAGCGGCCTTCAGTATGTGAGGCAGCATGGGTTCATTTTGGGGAAGACCTGTCAAACCTACCTGATACAATATTATGACAGTGTGACAGGTGAACTGGATAAGGGTCATGTGGTGGATGTTCTTTACTTGGACTTCAGCAAGGCCTTCGGTACCTCATGGGCGGCTTGGGGGGAAGCTAACTGGTGTAGGGGTAGGGGCAAAAATGACAAACTGGATTACAAACTGGCTGAGTGGGAGGCTGCAACGGGTGGTGGTGGGAGGGGAGCTGTCACCTCCAAAGCTGGTGACGAGCAGGGTGTCACTGGGCTCTGTGCTGGGACCAGTATTATTTGGGCTCTTTATATCAGACATTGCATGTGATGTGGTGAGCAAGGTAAGTCTGTTCGCAGATGACACCAAAATGGGAGCAGTGGTGGATGGAGAGGAGGGATGGAAGCAGCTGCAGGGGGACCTAAGCAAGCTAGAGGAGTGGTCAGAGAGGTGGCAGCTGGGGTTTAATACAAAGAAGTGTAAGGTTATGCACTTTGGGGTGAAGAACCCAAGGACAGAATACTAGCTGGGGGAAGGGGGTTAAGCTGCAGATCACTGAGGAGGAGAAGGACCTAGGGGTAATGGTAACAGGGACCATGAACAACACTGCCCAGTGCAGGAGAGCGGTAACAAAAGCGAACAAAATGCTGGGGTGCATAGCGAGGGGGTTTTTCATCCAGGCGAAGAGAGGTGATCTTGCCCCTCTACAGATCACTGGTAAGGCCGCACTTGGAATATTGTGTGCAGTTTTGTAAGCCATACCTAAAGCGTGACATCAGGCTACTGGAGGGGGTGCAGAGGAGGGCAACAAAGATGAAATGTGGAATGGAGGGGAGAGACCATGGCAGCAGGCTGGGAGACCTGAATATGTACACCCTGGAGGATAGAAGGGACAGGGGGGACATGATAGAGACATTCCAGTATCTGAGGGGAATCAATAAGGATGGGGCAGATGGGGTCTTTAAGTTAAGGAGGGGGAGGGACACCAGGGAGCACAGGCTAAGAACAGAGGGGGGAAGATTTAGGAGGGAAATTAGATACTTATTTCATGGAGAAAGTGGTAGCAAAATGGAACGCACTACCAGAATGGGTGGGATCATGTAAATGTGAATAGCTTTAAAAGGGCATGGGACAAGGAACAGGGAGAGTGGGGGGTGGCAGTGGGAAGAAAAGGGAGGGGTGGCTGCAAACTAGGGGTGCTAGCTGCATACTCAGAGCAGACTAAGATAGACCGGTGGTCTGTTTCTACGCACATTCCTGTATCCGTAGAGCTCCCTGCCCCATATATGTCAATGGCAGTGATGTGTTAGCTGTGAAGAGCCTAGCAGCCATGAAGGCCAAGATCTGTCAGCCTCCCCACCCAATAATTTCAACATTGGTTTAAATGTAGAAATGAAGATGATTGTTACCTCTGTCCTAATACTGTATCCAACAACACTCGTGTAACAGAAAGGATTTTCAACCAGGACTAAAAATAGCACAGGGGAAAACAAACAGAAGTTTAGCCAAATGAAACATCTACACTACTCCAGCTGTGAAGGGTGCTCCAGCTGCGACATATGACGGGCAGCCCTCATGGAAGCAATGAGACAGCCCCCAAACTCCAGACTTTATTGATGGCCACAGATGGCCCATGCAGTTCATATTGTGACTACTTCAAAGTTTTTGAAATGACAGCAGTCACTGCACCCCAATACATACATGTTTGGAGCACCACAGTAAGATTGCCTGGGGGTGAGGGACGCTTTGCCAGGCCCCACATTTGTAGGCGGTCACAGACTACAGCTGTCTGGCAACAGGGCTGCCATATCCCCTATGTAGTGGGTGGATTTTTCCCCATATGGCTGTTTGTCATCCATGGTCATCCACCCAATCCTTGTGTCAGGCTGTCCCTTGCAACTGCACAGCTGCTACCCCCATTGTTCCTCAGGCCACCAAGGAGACAGGCTTGTTAACCCCACTGTTCTTCCCTACACTTCACTACAGAGCAGAGCCTATTACCCTCAGCATCCCTCCCAGTGCAGCAGGGCCTGCTTCCTTCCATGTTTCACTCTTTGACCCTCTCAGCTCCATGTGTGGCACCATTCCATGCAGAGAGACAAGCTCCCTGGCCCATGACAAGTGTTGCAGTGGTGATAAGACATGGCACCATTCCATGCAGAGACACAAGCTGCCTGGCCCACGACAAGGGTTGCAATGGTGATAAGACATGGCACCATTCCATGCAGAGAGACAAGCTGCCTGGCCCACGACAAGGGTTGCAATGGTGATAAGACATGGCACCATTCCATGCAGAGACACAAGCTCCCTGGCCCACGACAAGGGTTGCAGTGGTGATAAGACATGGCACCATTCCATGCAGGGGTCTTTCCCCTAAAAACAGAAGTTCAGCAATGTCTGCCCTTCACATAGTGTAAGAAATGCAAACCAATGGTTACATACTGGTGTACCATTATACAGACTGGTAGATCCCTTTGCCCCCAAACACATACCCTTTGAAAAGCAGGATTACTGCCAATGTTTGGGTGTAAGTTGGCAGCTCCTAGTGCTGTCAAAGTAGGCAGTGCTCTTGCAGATGCACACACCACCACCTGAAAACGTGTTACAGAAGTATGAAAGAAATGGCATCCAGGGTGGGAGTGACCAGGGATAATGGCATCAGAGTATGCGTGTGTGTGTGTGTGTGTATCTATATATATCTATTTTAAATAAAATTGCAGGGGTTGGGGACACTTTCACCTACTCTTCAGCTGGCATGAAGGTACACAACTCTGAATGTTCTCTGCAGCCCTTGACCCCTCTGTGAGTTGGTGCATTGGCCACTTTGGGCTGGCACAGACGGCCCTTTCCAAAACACTCAGACAACTTCCAGTGTACACTTGGGAGGCCTTTCAAGGGTGCCGCACAGCACCCACATGAAGAAAAGTTTCTTACATATCTGTGCAGCACCATGGAGTAAGCAGTGACTGAGGATATTCCATTGTGCAATACTGTAATATAAGCGGCGACTGAGGACGCTCCCTTGTGCAATGCATTAATATAAGCGGCGACTGAGGACGTTCCCTTGTGCAATGCATTAATATAAGCGGCGACTGAGGACGCTCCCTTGTGCAGTACATTAATATAAGCGGTGACTGAGGATGCTCCCTTGTGCAATACATTAATATAAGCGGCGACTGAGGACGCTCCCTTGTGCAATACTGTAATATAAGCGGCGACTGAGGACGCTCCCTTGTGCAATGCATTAATATAAGCGGCGACTGAGGACGCTCCCTTGTGCAATGCATTAATATAAGCGTGACTGAGGACGCTCCCTTGTGCAGTACATTAATATAAGCGACTGAGGATGCTCCTCAGCAATACTGTACATAAGCGGCCATCAGAGGACGCCCTTGTGCAAATACTGCAATATAAGCGCGCATCGAGGACACCCTTGTGCAGTACATTAATATAAGCGTGACTGAGGACGCCCCTTATGCAATACTGTAATATAAGCGCGATCAGGGCGCTCCCTTGTAATACTGTAATATAAGCGGCGACTGAGGACGCTCCCTTGTGCAATACATTAATATAAGCGGCGACTGAGGACGCTCCCTTGTGCAATACTGTAATATAAGCGGCGACTGAGGACGCTCCCTTGTGCAATGCATTAATATAAGCGGCGACTGAGGACGCTCCCTTGTGCAATACTGTAATATAAGCAGTGACTGAGGTGCTCCCATGTCCAATACTGTAATATAAGTGGCGACTGAGGACGCTCCCTTGTGCAATACTGTAATATAAGCGGTGACTGAGGACGCTCCCTTGTGCAATGCATTAATATAAGCGGCGACTGAGGACGCTCCCTTGTGCAATGCATTAGTATAAGCGGTGACTGAGGACGCTCCCTTGTGCAATGCATTAATATAAGCGGCGACTGAGGACGCTCCCTTGTGCAATGCATTAATATAGCGCGACTGAGAGGACTCCCTTGTGCAATGCATTAATATAAGCGTGACTGAGGACGCTCTCTTGTGCAATGCATTAATATAAGCGCCGACTGAGGACGCTCCCTTGTGCAATGCATTAATATAAGCGGCGACTGAGGACGCTCCCTTGTGCAGTGCATTAATATAAGCGGCAACTGAGGACGCTCCCTTGTGCAGTGCATTAATATAGCGGCGACTGAGGACGCTCCCTTGTGCAGTGCATTAATATAAGCGGCGACTGAGGATGCTCCGTTGTGCAATGCATTAATATAAGCGGCGACTGAGGACGCTCCCTTGTGCAGTGCATTAATATAAGCGGCGACTGAGGACATTCCCATGTGCAGTACATTAATATAAGTGGTGACTGAGGACGCTCCCTTGTGCAATACTGTAATATAAGCGGCGACTGAGGACACTCCCTTGTGCAATACTGTAATATAAGCGGCGACTGAGGATGCTCCTTGTGCAATGCATTAATATAATGACTGAGGCCTCACCAATATAAGCAACTGAGGGCGTTCACACTGATACATTAATATAGTGGCGACTAAGGGCGCTCCTTGTGCAATATAATGACAGGGGCTCTTCTTAATACATTAAACTAGCGACTGAGGGGCCATACCTGTCTGATATATAAGCTGAGGGCGTTCCATGTACAACACTGTAATATAAGTGGCGACTGAGGACTCACCCGACAGCAATGCATACATGGCGACTGAGGCATCCTGTAATGCATTAATATAGCAGCGGTGAAACGCTCCCCTGTACATAAATTAATATAGCGGCGACTGAGGCGCTCCCTTGTGCAATGCATTAATATAAGCGACGACTGAGGGCGCTCCTTATGCAATGCATTAACATAGCGGCGACTGAGGGCGCTCCTTGTGCAATGCATTAACATAGCGGCGACTGAGGACGCTCCCTTGTGCAATGCATTAATATAGCGGCGACTAGGGCGCTCCCATATGCAATACATTAATAGCGGCGACTGAGGGGCGCTCCCTTGTACAATACATGTAATATAAGCGGCGACTGAGGGCGCTCCCTTGAGCAATACATTAACATAAGCAGTGACTGAGGGCGGCTCCACGTGCAATACTTTAATATAGCGGCGACTGAGGGCGCTCCCTTGTGCAATACTGTAATATAAGCGGCGACTGAGGACGCTCCCTTGTGCAATACATTAATATAAGCGGTGACTGAGGACGCTCCCTTGTGCAGTACTTTAATATAAGCGGCGACTGAGGACGCTCCCTTGTGCAATACTGTAATATAAGCGGCGACTGAGGACACTCCCTTGTGCAATGCATTAGTATAAGCGGTGACTGAGGACACTCACTTGTGCAATGCATTAACATAAGCGGCGACTGAGGACGCTCCCTTGTGCAATACACTAACATAAGCGGCGACTGAGGACGCTCCCTTGTGCAATGCATTAACATAAGCGGCGACTGAGGACGCTCCCTTGAGCAATGCATTAACATAAGCGGCGACTGAGGACACTCACTTGTGCAATACTGTAATATAAGCGGCGACTGAGGACGCTCCCTTGTGCAATGCATTAGTATAAGCGGCGACTGAGGACACTCACTTGTGCAATACACTAATATAAGCGGCAACTGAGGACGCTCCCTTGTGTAATGCATTAGTATAAGCGGCGACTGAGGACACTCACTTGTGCAATACACTAATATAAGCGGCGACTGAGGATGCTCCCTTGTGCAATACTGTAATATAAGCAGCGACTGAGGACGCTCCCTTGTGCAATGCATTAGTATAAGCGGCGACTGAGGACACTCACTTGTGCAATACTCTAACATAAGTGGCGACTGAGGCCACTCCCTTGTGCAATACACTAATATAAGCAGCGACTGAGGACACTCACTTGTTTAAGCAGTGACTGAGGACACTCACTTGTGCAATACACTAATATAAGCAGCGACTGAGGACACTCACTTGTTTAAGCAGTGACTGAGGACACTCACTTGTGCAATACACTAATATAAGCAGCGACTGAGGACACTCACTTGTTTAAGCAGCGACTGAGGACACTCACTTGTTTAAGCAGTGACTGAGGACACTCACTTATGCAATACACTAATATAAGCAGCGACTGAGGACACTCACTTGTTTAAGCAGTGACTGAGGACACTCACTTGTGCAATACACTAATATAAGCAGCGACTGAGGACACTCACTTGTTTAAGCAGTGACTGAGGACACTCACTTGTGCAATACACTAATATAAGCAGCGACTGAGGACACTCACTTGTTTAAGCAGTG
The DNA here is from genome assembly GCA_016271365.2 of Neoceratodus forsteri. Classification (NCBI taxonomy): domain Eukaryota; kingdom Metazoa; phylum Chordata; order Ceratodontiformes; family Ceratodontidae; genus Neoceratodus; species Neoceratodus forsteri. The sequence goes on from JADMNL010000036.1 coordinate 8,478,758, forward strand.
ACTGAGGACACTCACTTGTTTAAGCAGTGACTGAGGACACTCACTTATGCAATACACTAATATAAGCAGCGACTGAGGACACTCACTTGTTTAAGCAGTGACTGAGGACACTCACTTGTGCAATACACTAATATAAGCAGCGACTGAGGACACTCACTTGTTTAAGCAGTGACTGAGGACACTCACTTGTGCAATACACTAATATAAGCAGCGACTGAGGACACTCACTTGTTTAAGCAGCGACTGAGGACACTCACTTGTTTAAGCAGTGACTGAGGACACTCACTTATGCAATACACTAATATAAGCAGCGACTGAGGACACTCACTTGTTTAAGCAGTGACTGAGGACACTCACTTGTGCAATACACTAATATAAGCAGCGACTGAGGACACTCACTTGTTTAAGCAGTGACTGAGGACACTCACTTGTGCAATACACTAATATAGCAGCGACTGAGGACACTCACTTGTTTAAGCAGTGACTGAGGACACTCACTTGTTTAAGCAGTGACTGAGGACACTCACTTGTGCAATACACTAATATAAGCAGCGACTGAGGACACTCACTTGTTTAAGCAGTGACTGAGGACACTCACTTGTGCAATACACTAATATAAGCAGTGACTCAGATGAGCCACATGTGGAGCAGAGCAGTGTAAGCAGAAACTGAGGATATCCACACCTGTAGCTCAGCAGTGTAAGCAGTGACCGAGGATATCCATACCTGCAGCTCAGTAGTGTAAGCAGTGACCGAGGCTATCCACACCTGCAGCTCAGTAGTGTAAGCAGTGACCGAGGCTATCCACACCTGCAGCTCAGTAGTGTAAGCAGTGACCAAGGCTATCCACACCTGCAGCTCAGTAGTGTAAGCAGTGACCGAGGATATCCACACCTGCAGCTCAGTAGTGTAAGCAGTGACCGAGGCTATCCACACCTGCAGCTCAGTAGTGTAAGCAGTGACCGAGGCTATCCACACCTGCAGCTCAGTAGTGTAAGCAGTGACCGAGGCTATCCACACCTGCAGCTCAGTAGTGTAAGCAGTGACCGAGGCTATCCACACCTGCAGCTCAGTAGTGTAAGCAGTGACCAAGGATATCCACACCTGCAGCTCAGTAGTGTAAGCAGTGACCAAGGATATCCACACCTGCAGCTCAGTAGTGTAAGCAGTGACCAAGGATATCCACACCTGCAGCTCAGTAGTGTAAGCAGTGACCAAGGATATCCACACCTGCAGCTCAGTAGTTTAAGCAGTGATCGAGGCTATCCACACGTGGAACATAGTAGTGTAAGCAGTGCCCAAGAATATTCACACCTACAGTACAGTAAACAGTGACTGAGGATATCCACGCGTGCAGCACACAAGAAATCAAACTGCCACTAAAGAAAAGGCCTCACGAATGAAGAAATCCCAGAGTTCTTTAAATATCGCTAAATATAAAATCGAATTAAAAAACCCCAAAACAAATAATTAAAAGGGAAAGGAGTAAGGTCGATTATAAATTAGCATAAGGTCGATTATAAATTAGCATTAACCGAAAACCCTAAAGCTTTTTTTTTTACATATATTAATAAAAATAGACAAAAATGCCCAATTTCATGTACAGTAAATGATAATGGGAAAGAATTATCAGATTCTTTTGATACATGTAATAAATTTAGTTTATTTTTGGGGTCAGTATTTACTGCTGATCATAAAGTGCTGCAAAAATCTACACTTGATCAGCCAGTAGCATTTAATATTACAGCTGAGGAAGTTGAATCTGCAATTAATGTCTTATGAGTAGATTCAGCACCAGGACCTGATGGTATTACTCCTAGGTTAATTGAGAACTTAAGCCAATCAATTTCACTTCCACTAAGAATATTGTTTAATAGTTCTCTGCAGCAAGGTAACATACCTAATGAATGGAAACAAGCTGTGGTTACCCCAATTTACAAAACTAAAGGAAATAAAAAGGAAGTTGCAAACTATCATCCAATTAGCCTTACATCCGTGATCTGTAAGACCATGGAAAGAATACTTAAGAACAGACTTGAACTAGAGTTGAAAAGTAAGGAAATTAAGGATCTAAAACAACGTGGATTCAGTAAAGGAAGATCATGTACCACAAATTTTATTTTTTTATTTTATTGAAATGTTGGATTATAAATACCTTTGAGCAGGAATTGCTCGTTTACAAAGGTTCCACGTCAAAGGAATGGGGGGTATACATGCATACAAAGGTCAACATAATAATACATAGTTACACAATAAAAAGAAGTAAGAGACTGAGGCTTAGGAAATTCCAGTAATTCAAAATGAGCCAAATGTTAGGTAGCATGACATACCAGCCAAGGGCAATCTTAGAAATAAGCACTGCAGGTGAGAGGGAAGGGGGTATGCAGGCAGGAAGGCCATTGTCGGAGGGTAGAGGGTGAGGGTAAGAGCTCTAAAGGGAGGGGAGGGATAAAAGTCAGGAAATACTCAGGGGGGAGGAACGAGAGGGGCAAGGGGGTAGGCAGGTAGAAGGGGGCAAAGCGGGGAGCGGTAGCTGTCAAGACTGAAGTGGAGGGCAGTAATCGGTGGGCCCCCGATTAGGCGAGGCAGTCACAACGACTAGTTGAAATTAGATGAAGTCGGAGTTGTCTCTTAAAAGGGCCAAGAGCAGCAGCAGTAAGAGTTTCTTTGTTGAGAGTATTGTACCACTGTGGTGCTCTGTGGTGCTTTGTTGAGAGTATTGTACCACTGTGGTGCTCTGTGGTGCTTTGTTGAGAGTATTGTACCACTGTTGTGCTCTGTGGGCAAAGGCCCTCGGCCCATGGTAGTCCGGCATCTGGGGACAAGGAAGGTTAGTTGTTGTGAACTTCTAGTTCGCTGGGTGCTGTGGTGGTCAATGAGGAGCTTTTCAATGCCTGGGGGCATGACCCCGAGGAGGACCTTTTGGGCTAAGAGGCAGGTTTGATACTGTATCCGGCTGATGAGAGGAAGCCATCCTGCCCAAGTGTACAGGTCACAAGTGTGTGTAAGTCGATCAGCCCCAGTTAGCAGCCTGCATGCTTTGTTGAGTGCAACTGTAATTCTGCAGAGGGCAGAGGCGGAGGCAGAGCCATAAATTGCTATCCTGTAATCGATGATGGAGGTGACAGAGCTGTTGATAGCCAACCGGAGAGTGTCAAGAGTTAGGCAGTGTTTGTGCCTGTAGAGCAGGCCTATACGGATGTTGGTGGCTTTGGCGACAGAATCTATGTGCCGATGGTAGGAGAGTGAGCTGTCCATGTGACACCTAGGTATTTAAAATCAGGAACATGTTCAAGTAAGGTCCCTGTTTGGTTTAGGATGGTGAGGTCACGGGATTTGTACTTGCTCCTGGCATTGTAGAAGGTCATAACCTTTGTTTTGCTGTAGTTCATGACCAGTTTGTGTGACTTGAACCATTCTTCGATGCGCATGAATTCAAGCTGTAATTGTTTCTCAAGGAGCTCTTTGTTTTGGTGGTTGGTGAACATTTTATTTATTTATTTATCAAGTCTAGGATTACAAATACATTTGAGCCTTGGCTCTTTTACAAAGGTTCCACGTCAGAGAAATACAAATTATGGGGAACATCAAGACAGACATTACAACAATGTGGACATTGCAGTGTACAGATTAATACAATTCAAGGGTAGCATTGTAACAAGGCAGCCAGCGGCATTTGTCAGAGAAAACAGACAACAGATAAGAAGTGCCAGAGTCATAGGGAGAGGGAAGAGGGAAGGGGGGGAGAAGGAATGTAGGAAGGGTGGGGAGAGGGTGAAAAGTGCAGCATTGGGTATACCAAGATGTGAGGGTATAATCCAGTGAGGAGGGGAGGGGGACCACTAGAGCAGGAAGGAAAGTGGAGAAACATGGTTAAGTTGGGCAGTCACAGGAGCTGTTGGTAGTGAGATAGTCCCGGAGCCTAGTTTTAAACATACCAATTGTTGGGGCAGAGGAGATGGTTGGGCTGAGGCCATTGAACCAGAGTGGCGCTCGATAAGCAAAAGAGCGTTGTCCCTGTGAAGTGTGACAGTGGGGGACTTTCAGTAGCTGTAGCGTGGATCTCCTAGGGCACCATTGTTAATTCGGTGTTGTAACAGAGTTGAGACCCCAGAAGGTGCAAGGCCAAGGTAGATTTTTTTCACCATGGAGCAGGTAAGAAACTTTATGCGGTTTGATAGTTGGAGCCAGCCAGTCTGAGTGTATAGGTCACATGTGTGGGTGAGACGGTAAGCACCAGTGATGAGCCGACATGCCTTATTTAAGGCAGCTGAGAGGCGTCTAAGGGTTGTGGTTGTGGCCGAGCCATAAATGATGAGACCATAGTCTATTACAGAGATCACAGAGCTCAGGACTGCAACCTTCAAAACTTCTGGCATGAGGTGTGGTCTGTGTTTGTAGAGGAGACCAAGCCGTGTATTAGCAGCTCTAGCTACTTTATCTACATGAAGTCCATAGGAGAGATTAGGGTCAAGCTGTATCCGTAAGTATTTGAAGGACCCCACCTGATCTAGAGTGTTCCCCTGGGTGGTGGAGATAGCCAAGTGGTGTAGCTTGTGTGGGTTATGAAAGCTGCAGAGAGCATAGATTTGGTTTTCTTGTCATTGAAGACCAGTTTATGATTAAGAAACCATGTCTGTACAGAATTGAAACAAGTTGAAGGTTATGTTGAAGAGTTGCAGGACCTTTGTGAGTGGAGAATACAACAGCATCATCAGCATATAGTATGATCTGCTCAGAGCAGTGGTAAGGGAGGGAGTTTAAGAAAAGGCTAAAAAGGAGGGGGTCCAATATGGATCCCTTTGGGACACCCGAGCGAACAGGCAGGGTGTCAGAAAGAACATCCTCAATTTTTACTCTCTGTGACCGGTTTTCTAAGTAGTTTTTAAACCAGAGAGAAGAGTCAGGTGATAGCCCGGCATTCAGTAGTTGGTGAATTAGTAGTCCATGGTGTGCTGTATTGAAGGCCTTGGAGAGGTGGACAAAAACGGCCCCTGTGAGAAGACCATTGTCAAGGGATTTGTGCAAAGCTCCAGTGAACTCAAGAAGGGCTGTGGTGGTGCTGTGACCTTTCCGGAAGCCGTGTTGTTGTGGACAAGGTATATTGTATTTATCCAAGTGGTCGGTAAGTTGATCAGCCACGATGCGTTCAAGTGCCTTAGAGAGTGGGGGCAGTATGGAGATAGGGTGATAATTTGAGTGATTCGTCTTATCCCCACTTTTATGGACGGGTGTCACGGTGGCTGTTTTCCATAGGTCCGGGAATTTTCCACAGCTGAGAGAGAGGTTTAGGATTTTTGTTAATGGATGAATTACCTCATCGAGGGTGAGCAACAGAAGCTTAAGATCCAGGGTGTGTCTCTACTAGATCTAGATTTAGAGATAGCTGCAGTAATATAATGGCGTGCTTCATTCAGCCTTACCTTCCTGAAGTAGAAGAGGGGATGGTTAGACTGAGGGGCTGAGGTAGTTGGGGATAGGCCCTGTTTTCGAAAAAGTCATGGGGTAGAACAACACTAAGGTCTGAAAAAGCCGTGTTAAAGATGTTTGCGGTCACTTTGGGGTTGAGGGTCCATCAACCATTAACATGGCCAGAGAGGTTTTTGGCTGCTTCCCTGTGACATCCTTGATATTGTCCCAGAAAGCACAACCATTTCCCCATGTATTGGTGAGAGCGCCTTTGTAATAGGTGGATTTCATTAGCCGTATGGCTTTTGTGCAGGCATTTTGTGCTTGTTTGTAATTTTGGATGTCCAGTTGTTTGCCAGTGGCCCTGGCAACTGCCCAGAGGTGATCCCTTAGTTTCAGCTGTGAGAGAAGAGCCATGGTGACCCATGGGTTAGAGAGAGATTTTGTTTTGCGCCTTTTAGCAGGGGCAAAGAGGTTGCAGGTTTTGTTGAAAATTGAGATGAAGTGATCAAGAGCCAAGTTAACATCTGTTGCTTCATAGATGGGTAGCCAATCTTGTAGAAGCAGGTATTGTTTGAGATGTGGAAGGTTTCCACAAGGAAGGACTCTACTAGTGATAATTTTGGGAGGGGCTTAAGGAATTTGTTAAACCATGCACACATGACTGGGAAGTGGTCACTGAGTGGTGAGGACCCAATCCAAGAGGGTACTGGTGCCAGTCTTGTAGTTAATCCTAATAGGGGAGTTTACCATTTGCGTGAGGTTAGCAGCTGAGATGGAGTCTTTATAGGCACTGGCGCTCGATGCTAACCAGTTTATGTTGAAATCCCCTAGTAGAATAAGTTCAGCTTCAGGAAGATGAGAGTTGATAAAGTTTAGGACGTCGTTGAATCCAAGTTTAGGGTCCCTGGGTGGTATGTATAAGGAGACAATAGTCAGGGCTTTATGGTTGGGACCTAGGATGATTTTTGTTGGCAGAATCTTGGCCGAGGCAGAAAGTGATGGAGTTGCTACAGGGTGCCAAGACAGGGAGTCTTCAATATAGATTGCACAACCACCCCCTTTTTTGGATATCTGGTCCAGCCTGTGGACATTGTAGCCCTGTATTGTTACTGCTGAGTCAGGAACTTTAGGTGTCAGCCAAGTTTCCACCACTGCAAAGATGTTAGGGTTGTGTTGGCATATGAAGACTTGGAGTGCATCCAGCTTTGGTAGTAGGGCTGCAGATATTAATGGTTGCAAGGATAAGGGCACCTGGAGTTTGTGTGTGGCCTGAGCTTCTAGGGCCAGGATTGGGATGGACACTGCCCAAGATGAGAAGGAGGAGGAGGAGTAGGAGTTTTAAGGAGCAGAGTCGCAGCTCTTTGAGAGATAGTTTTGATCGTTGTTTCCGGGAGTAGAGGTTGCAAGGTTCCAGGCGGTATCCCATATGGACTGCAAGGTGGTACAGTGTAGAGAGGTGGCCACACTTGTTGAGAGTAGTGGTCGGGTTAAGTAACCAGGAATATCCAAACAGTGCACCAAGCACAAGTCTCGAGTGGAAGTGGAGAGTTCCCTTGGAGTAGCAGTGGAAACCAGAATAGAGGGTGGCGGGGTGGGGATGGACGTGGCTAGGACCAGGGAGAGAGAGAAGAGGGGGGGCAGGGCAAGGAGGAGGAGGAGAGGCGAGAGAAAGGCAGAGAGAACCCACATGGCTTACGTACTAGATAGAGATAGAGATATAGTCCTCTAGTGGTGAGAGGATATAATCTGCTAATGGAAAAGTCAACAGTTAAAAAAAAAAAAAGCTTAAAATTCACTTCTAATATCAACTCAGAACTTAAAATGACTGTAAGGATTAAACAAATTATTAAACCCTGGCACATAAATTCAACTAGAGACACAGCAGAGACGAAATGACTGCGTCATTGGCGTAGAGTAGTAATTTCTGGTGGCAGACACTGGGAAGGTCGTTGAGGAAGAGGCTGAAGAGTAGTGGCCCCAGGATGGACCACTGTGGGACCCCTAAAAGGACTGGCTTTTCTTCCGAGGTGACACCGGCAATCCTAACTCTGCTGGACCTCTCCCAAGGTAGCTTGAAAACCAGAGCAGCGCTTCATTGGAGAGCCTAATTTTGATAATTGCTTGAGTAGGAGTGGGTGGTTCACAGTATCAAAGGCTTTTGTAAGGTCGATGAATACTGCCCCTACACAGTTTCCTTGATCAAGCGTGGTATGGATGAAGCCTGTGAATTCTAATAGTGCAGTGGTGGTACTGTGCCCTTTCCGGAAACCATGTTGCTCAGGACACTGGATGTCATATTTTTCCAGGTACTTGACTAGTTGGTCTGAGGCGATGCGCTCCAGAGCTTTAGACAATGGAGGGAGGATGGAGATAGGTCTGTAGTTGGAGTGCTGTGATTTGTCTCCACTTTTGTGTACCGGTGTGATGGTTGCCTGTTTCCAGTGAGATGGGAACTGGGACATCCTTAGTGATAGATTGATGACCTTTGTCAGGGGTTCAAGGACTTCTTCAAGGACAAGTGCTAACAACTTCAGGTCAAGGGAGTCACCGCTGTAGCCTGCGTTGTGAATGGCCTTCCGAATATAGGTTCTGGCTTCATGCACTGGGATCTCCTTGAAGTAGAATTGTGGGGCAGGGTGTAGGAGAGTAGTAGTTGCAGGAGGGTTACTACCAGAGGGGGCATCAAAGAAATTAGAAGGAAGGACACTATCCAAGTTGGAGAACGCATTGTTAAAGGTGTTGGTGATTGTGTACAGGTCAGATGTTGGTGTTCCATTTATGTTGAGCATGGTGGGTGGTGACTTAGGGTTCTTGCCTGTAAGGTCTTTCAAGTTACTCCAAAATTTTTTTCCATCACCCCAGGAGTTGGAGAGAGCGTCCTTGAAGTATTTGCTTTTGGCGCTCCTAACTGCCCACGTGCACTCATTTCTGGCAGCTTTATGCTTATGAATATCCCCAGGTTTGGATGTTGCATGGGCACAGTGCCAGAGATGATCCCTATGTTTGAGTAAAGTGATTAGATCGGGGGTTATCCAAGGGTTAGCTCTGCCCCTGACCTTCAGCTTTTGAGAGGTGCAAAGATATTGCAGGCCAGTAGTGAAGGCTGATGAAAAGGTCTAAGGCTTGGTTTACATCAATGGCAGAGTTGATTGGTGTCCAGTCCAGGTGGCTTAGGTGTGTCTTTAGTAGCTCAAGGTACCCCTGCTTTAACACTCTGGTGTGGATTATTTTAGGAGGGCTTAATGAATTTGTTTGTCCAGGTACATGTGACCGTGAGTGGTCACTGATCCCATCAGGGAGCACTGAGACTTTTGAGATTTGTTCAGGGTGATTAGTAAGGATCCAGTCCAGAAGTGTGTGCAACCCTGTCCTATAGTATCATCTGGGGGGGGGGTGGTAACAAGCTGGGTGAGGTTCTGTGATGTGACAGCATTCTTGTAGTTTCTGGCCTCCAGCGATAGCCAATTTATGTTGAAGTCGCCTAGTACTATGAGTTCAGAGTTATGGTGTAATCCCTGTAGGCTTTCCAATATGCTCATAAATCCATTGGGCTGATCTTTAGGGGTAGGTACACAGAGGCAATGGTGAGCTCCTTGTTGTGCGCGCCTGAGTAGAACTTCTTATTAGCGAGAACCTGCAAGGGTGGTTTAGGGTTTGAGAACAGGAAGACTTGACCCAGATAGGAATTCCTCAGGTAGATGGCATAGCCTCCCCCTCATTTGGAAACCCTGTCCTGCCTGAATATAGAGTATCCAGGGATGGTGACTGCAGCGTCTGGTATCTTGGGGTTAAGCCATCTTATCAGTTTCTATGAAACAATTAGTAATTCTATTGATAGCGGCCTACCAATTTATGTTATATACTTGGATTTTAAAAAGGCTTTTGACAAAGTCTCACATTACATTCTGGTACCATAGATTGGGTTTCTGAGTGGTTGACTAACAGATCCCAAGTAATTGGACTTCAAGGTGTTTATTCAAATCAGATTTCTGTGACAAGTGAGGTGCCCCAGGGCTCGGTCTTGGGCCCTGTTCTGTTTGGAATATATATTTTAGACCTCCATGAGGGTATTGATGGCCACATCAGCAAATTTGCTGATGACACTAAATTAAATGGAGTAGTAAATACTAATGAAAATATACAGGTGCTACAAAAAGACCTTGTAAAACTGGCAGAATGGGCAATAGATAGCAACATGATGTTTAATGAGGACAAATGTACGGTAATGCACCTGGAACCCAGAAATCCAAATGTAAAATATTTTCTAAATAATAAACAAATAAAGTCAGTTGACTCTGAAAAAGATCTAGGCATACTGACTAATGATCAATTATCACCTAGTGACCATTGTAGACAAAATTGCTGTAAGGTCTCAAAATATATTGAATTACATCAAAAGAGCATTTATTAGTCGACATGAAACCTGTATTTCGCCTCTCTGTAATTCGTACATTAGACCACACCTGGACTGTGGAGCAGCCTTCTGGCCACCCTATTTGTCAAAGGACCAGGGGCTCCTCGAGGGTGTCCAGAGGAGGACTACAAAGCTGATACCTAGATTAAACAATTGTTCATATTCAGAAAGGTGCAAGGAACTGAGGTTATATGATTTAGAAACAAGATGACAGAGAGGTGATTTACTGATGTTGTATAAAATACTTCAAGATAAACAACTGATGATAGAATGTGGGATGGGATACGCTAACAAACCAAATAAACTTAGATGTAATAATCATCAATTATTTGTGCATAGGGCAAATAGGAATAAAAGGAAATATTTTTTTACAATTGGGGTATTGAAATTATGGAACAAACTTCCCCAGAAAATAGACATCTCAAAAAACATAGAATTTAAAAACGAATTAGATAAATATATCCAGGGTGTTTGATTAAATAACCCACAAGGAGTGGGGCGGTAAACTCAATGGGTCATATAGCCTTCTTTTACCTTAAAAAAAAAACGCGTAAGTGTAAGTAGTGACTGAGGATATCACATGCAGCACAGTAGTATAAGCAGTGCCTGAAGATATACACATGAAGAACAGTAGTGTAAGCAGTGACTCAGGCTATTCACATGTGCAGCACAGCAGTGTAAGCAGTGATCGAGGCTATCCACACGTGGAACACAGTAGTGTAAGCAGTGCCCAAGAACATTCACACCTACAGTACAGTAAGCAGTGACTGAGGATATCCACGCATGCAGCACACGAGTGTAAGCAGTGACTGAGGATATCCACGCATGCAGCACACGAGTGGAAGCAGTGACTGAGGATATCCACACGTGCAGCACACAAGTGTAAGTAGTGACTGAGGATATCCACGCATGCAGCACACGAGTGTAAGTAGTGACTGAGACTATCCACATGTGGAACACAGTAGTGTAAGCAGTGCCCAAGAACATTCACACCTACAGTACAGTAAGCAGTGACTGAGGATATCCACGCATGCAGCACACGAGTGTAAGCAGTGACTGAGGATATCCACGCATGCAGCACATGAGTGTAAGCAGTGACTGAGGATATCCACACGTGCAGCACACGGGTGTAAGCAGTGACTGAGGCTATCCACACGTGGAACACAGTAGTGTAAGCAGTGCCTACTAACATTCACACCTACAGTACAGTAAGCAGTGACTGAGGATATCCACGCATGCAGCACACGAGTGTAAGCAGTGACTTAAGATATCCATGCATGCAGCACACGAGTGTAAGCAGTGACTGAGGATATCCACACGTGCAGCACATGAGTGTAAGCAGTGACTGAGGCTATCGCATGCAGCACACGAGTGTAAGCAGTGACTGAGGATATCTATGCATGCAGCACACGAGTGTGAGCAGTGACTGAGGATATCCACATCGCAGCACACGAAAGTGTAAGCAGTGACTGAGGATGTCCATGCATGCAGCACACGAGTGTAAGCAGTGACTGAGGATATCCACGATGCAGCACACGAGTGTAAGCAGTGACTGAGGCTATCGCATGCAGCATACAAGTGTAAGTAGTGACTGAGGCTATCGCATGCAGCACAGTAGTGTAAGCAGTGACTGAGGATATCCACACATGCAGCACACGAGTGTAAGCAGTAACTGAGGCTATCGCATGCAGCACAGTAGTGTAAGCAGTGACTGAGGATATCCACACGTGCAGCACACGAGTGTAAGCAGTGACTGAGGCTATCGCATGCAGCACACGAGTGTAAGCAGTGACTGAGGCTATCGCATGCAGCACAGTAGTGTAAGCAGTGACTGAGGATATCCACGCATGCAGCACATGAGTGTAAGCAGTGACTGAGGCTATCGCATGCAGCACACGAGTGTAAGCAGTGACTGAGGATATCTACGCATGCAGCACACGAGTGTAGGCAGTGACTGAGGATATCCACATGTGCAGCACACGAGTGTAAGCAGTGACTGAGGATATCCATGCATGCAGCACACGAGTGTAAGCAGTGACTGAGGATATCCATGCATGCAGCACACGAGTATAAGCAGTGACTGAGGCTATCGCATGCAGCACACAAGTGTAAGTAGTGACTGAGGCTATCGCATGCAGCACAGTAGTGTAAGCAGTGACTGAGGATATCCACATGTGCAGCACACGAGTGTAAGCAGTAACTGAGGCTATCGCATGCAGCACAGTAGTGTAAGCAGTGACTGAGGATATCCACACGTGCAGCACACGAGTGTAAGCAGTGACTGAGGCTATCGCATGCAGCACACGAGTGTAAGCAGTGACTGAGGCTATCGCATGCAGCACAGTAGTGTAAGCAGTGACTGAGGCTATCGCATGCAGCACAGTAGTGTAAGCAGTGACTGAGGATATCCACACATGCAGCACACGAGTGTAAGCAGTGACTGAGGATATCCACGCATGCAGCACACGAGTGTAAGCAGTGACTGAGGATATCTACGCATGCAGCACACGAGTGTAAGCAGTGACTGAGGATATCCACACGTGCAGCACACGAGTGTAAGCAGTGACTGAGGATATCCATGCATGCAGCACACGAGTGTAAGCAGTGACTGAGGATATCCACGCATGCAGCACACGAGTGTAAGCAGTGACTGAGGCTATCGCATGCAGCACACAAGTGTAAGTAGTGACTGAGGCTATCGCATGCAGCACAGTAGTGTAAGCAGTGACTGAGGATATCCACATGTGCAGCACATGAGTGGGCAGTAACTGAGGCTATCGATGCAGCACAGTAGTGTAAGCAGTGACTGAGGATATCCACACGCAGCAATACCTAGTGTAAGCAGTGACTGAGGCTATCGCATGCAGCACACGAGTGTAAGCAGTGACTGAGGCTATCGCATGCAGCACAGTAGTGTAAGCAGTGACTGAGGATATCCACACATGCAGCACACGAGCGTAAGCAGTGACTGAGGATATCCACGCATGCAGCACACGAGTGTAAGCAGTGACTGAGGATATCCACATGTGCAGCACACAAGTGTAAGCAGTGACTGAGGATATCCATGCATGCAGCACACGAGTGTAAGCAGTGACTGAGGATATCCACGCATGCAGCACACGAGTGTAAGCAGTGACTGAGGATATCCACACGTGTAGCACACGAGTGTAAGCAGTGACTGAGGATATCCACACGTGTAGCACACGAGTGTGCAGAGACTGAGGATATCCACATGCAGCACACGAAGTGTAAGCAGTGACTGAGGATATCCACGGCAGCACACGCAGTGTAAGCAGTGACTGAGGATATCCACGCCTGCAGCACACGAGTGTAAGCAGTGACTGAGGATATCCACGCGTGCAGCACACGAGTGTAAGCAGTGACTGAGGATATCCACGCATGCAGCACATGAGTGTAAGTAGTGACTGAGGATATCCACACGTGCAGCACACGAGTGTAAGCAGTGACTGAGGATATCCACTTGTGCATCACGGTAGTACAAGCAGTGACTGAGGATATCCATATGTGCAGAATAGCAGTGAAAGCAGTGAGTGAGGATGTCCACATGTGCAGAACAGTAGTGTGAGCAGTGAGTGAGAATATCAACAGTTATAGCACAGTAGCATAAGCAGTGACAGGCTACCCACACTTACAGCACAGTGGTGTAAGCAGTGACTGAGGATATCCACATGTGCAACACAGCAGTATAAGTAATGACTGAAGATATCCACGTGTGCGGCACAGTAGTGTAAACAGTGATCAAGGATATCCACACGCAGCACAGTAGTGTAAGTTCTGAGGATATCCATATGTGCAGAACATGTAAGCAGTGACCAAGGACATCCACACACGCAGCACAGTAGTGTAAGCAGTGACTGAAGATATCCAAGTGTGCAGCACAAGAGTGTAAGCAGTGACTAAGGATATTCACACATGCAGTACGAGTGTAAGCAGTGACTGAGGATACTCACACATGCAGCACAGTAGTATAAGCAGTGATTGGGGATATTCACATGTGCAGCACAGTAGTGTAAGCAGTCACCGAGGATATCCATACCAATAGATAGATATTTTTATTTATAAGCTGCCCAAGTCTTGGGACTCGGAGTGCCAAACAACAAAACAATGCAATGATAACTACACCCTATGTGGTGCAGAAATTAGAGACACTTGGGCCAACAGTACCAATATTTCTCTCTAGCTCTCAGCAAGAACTGTCAGAGGTGTGTGTTATACAGACTTTGTTTCAACCACCCCCCTCTCGTTTCCCCACTTAGGTATTCTGTACAGGAAAGCGTGTGCCTCCTTGTCTTCCTGTCTGATTACATCTGCTGGGTACCAGCCCTTCTGTTCTCCAGGAAAGGTGGGCTCTGTCTGCATCACTTGCTGTGACAAGCCTCTCTGCAATGGACCAAGGCCTCCCAGAAGTTCTTCCTCCTCCTCTTGTTTGGGACTGCTAGCCACCTGCACCACATTTATTCAGGCTGTTCTGCTTCTATTGTAGACCAAGGAACTGCCTTTTCTTTCCTCATAATTTCATTCCTCTGCTATGTGGAATCATATGCACTTACGCTGCTGGTCTCAGACTCTGTGCTTCATCAGCAGACAGGGCTTCAACTCTCTGTTTCCTTCTCTGTGCATTACTAAGTTCAAAGTTTCTAAACAAAAACCTCATGAAATAAAATCTGCCTCAGCTATTCTTTCCTATTTCTTGACACTATTACGTTTTCAGCAACACATCTATCTGATCACACCTGTCCTAAGGCCACAACATCCTGTACTGTGGGGTTGCTGTTACTGTGACATCTGAAGTGGTTTCTAGCTATGTGCTGTGTAAAAGTGCAGCTACCAGCAGCTAAAGAAAAAACAGTTTAAAAGAAAAAGTTACCAGAGACTGGGACATTATATTAGTTTTGTGTACATGCAACAACCAAAAGATTTCACATGTTCAATGAGGTCAACACAGGGAGACAGTGCTACTTCCAAGGTGCCATGGTTAATTTGTGCTTTTTCCTTTTAGATTTTTATTTCTGTGTGTGAATAAAGTGCTTGTGAAAGGTGCTGGATTGACAGCACTGAAACTGAAGTCCTCAGCTCATTCACATGACGGGAGGAGCACAGAGAATCACAATTTGTGCTTTGTAAATGAACTCTCATCTCTTATGGAAAGTACAGCGCAGTAGTCACCGATACCGAATTCTCTGTGAAGACTACTTCATCCATGACTTACTGTATTCTGTGTCTGACTTTGACAGTGCAATAAGATATTCCCAAAAAGGTACCTGTCGTAACTAGAGTTCTAATCAAGGTTTTTATCTGGCTACTTTAGCAGATACCTGACCCAGAACACTGAGTTAGGATTAAACCTAAAACATGCAGCTAGCCCACTGGCGCAGTGGTAGCATTACTGTTCACGACGCCGGTGACCCAAGTTCGAGAACGAGCCCAGGGAGTTGGAGGGCCGGGCAGGGGAAGGAGGCTTGAGCGTCCAGGGGACTGCTCGTTTTCTCCGGGGGGGGGATGGCTCGGTGCTTGGCTGACCTCAGGTAGAGGCCTGGGGTACAGCAAGCATCCAGCTATATAGAGAGGGGAGGTGTGACATATGTCGGTGGTCGCACCACGACATCAGGGTGCCCGTCACGCCTAGAAAACCAGAAAATCAGCTCCCTGCACTCTGATGAGAAGGAGTGCCTGGCACAGATCTCCAGCTCCCTGGCCTGTCCCAGTCTAATGCCCTGATGAAACTCAGGAACTCGGGGTGTACGGGCCCCATCTCATCCCTGCCTGGGGGGCAAACCACAGCTACATGGAGGGACTACCCCAGGCTCGAGGGAAGCAAGGGGGCAGATGCCATTGGCAACTCCTAATGATGCTGAGTGCAGAAGGGAGCATGAAGTGTAAAAAAAACAAAAAAACTGAATCATGCACCATGCTCTGACCTTATCACCCACAAGCTCTAGCTGCTGGGTGTTTTAGCAGAAAAGTTCTGCAGTTGTCAAAAAATGTATTAAGTACTAGAACAACTATATTGTTTTAGAACAATTAGAAGTGAAGGAAAAAAATTGTTAAAATATTTATAAATCTCACATGAGGTACAACACGAGTCAGCATGTCAACTGTTAAAAACAGGACCTTTGCAGAACTGGCAGGGGTTATAAACGTCTGCTAAGAGTGACAACAGGTCCAGTTTTAGGGGTATGCCAGCTTAGTCCGACTCAAAACAGCACAAGTGTTGGTGCTTTCATCAAGCTCTCCACCAGTGCCTTTGTGCTCAAAGCTGGCATGGCTTTGTAACAGAGCACAGCTCATTACAGAGGCTGTGCAGAGAAATAATACACATTCTAGAACATTAATTCATGGTAGAATTACTTTTTTTTGTAATGAGCCACCACTGAAATAGGTTCATCATATATTATACTGTTATAATAACTGGGTTAGGCTTTTTCCCATAGGGAAACCGTGACGTAATTTGCTGTTATAAAGGAGCATTTATAATGGCAAACATGCGCACGGTTTCCCTTGCTATGCGCATGCCCAACCTACAGCTCTTCCGGGTTTTCACTGCTCGCCACCAGATTTCTTCGTCGGTCAAAACCGCACCGCTGCCACTATCTCTAGGCGGTAAGTAACTATTTAAAAAAAAACTTCCTAGCAAAAATCACACCATAAAGGGGACAACAAAACAAGAAAAAGTAAATTGCTGCTAAGCGACTGAGGACTCGGCTAAACATCATCCAGATCACAGCTGCACCAGACCATTTATTTTATATAATTGGCTGTGGCTAAAAAGCCTAACCGAAAGTATTATATAAAATAGGGTGTGGTGTGTGTAAACCGACTTTATACATATACCGGGTTGATGCTGGATAAACCCCTCGAGCTTCGCTCTCTGGGTTTATATGCCATCCAACCCCTTGGGCGTGTATAAAATCTCGTTACACACACCACCTCATATTTTATTCTCTATATAATAAACTGGTGACCTCTTATAATGACTGGTTATGCATTCCTGATAAGATGTCATAATAACCTGCTTAATTCTGTAATAACTTGATAGTGGGTTATTATGGCATTTTCCACCTGGCGCTCTTACTTCACTGAAGTGCAAAAGAAAGCGCACTGTATTTGTGAGAGTATGGCAACTGGTCAGGGACCCACCTGCACAAATACAGCTTAGTTTTTTCTCTCTTTTGAAACCTTGCATCGGTTATTATAAAAAAAATGTTTGTGCAAAGTTTGTTTTATGAGGATTTTTCACATACCATTGGTGTACGATAATCTCACAAACCGTTCGAGCAGATTATCACGCACCTCAGGTGTGTGAAAAATCTTCCAAAAATCAAGCAACAGCACCACACAAGGTAAAGCGTGCAAAAAATAGCTTTACTAAAGTGCAAAGCCACCACAGCTCGGGTTTCACAACCTCTACAGTTTCCACCTGACTACTTTGTCATCAGGAGCATCCAACTGATGGCGAACTAGTCAGTTCAAAACCGGTAGAGGTTGTGGAGCCCGAGTTGTGGCGGTTTTGCACCTTAATGAAGCTATTTTTTGCATGCTTTACCTTGTGTGGTGCTGCTGCTTGCTTTTTGGAACTGTGTCGTTTTGCGACAAGCATGCCAGAGCAACTATTGAGCTGAAATTGCTTTTTTCTGTGTGAAAAATCTTCATAACAAAAACCTGCACAGGCATTATTCCCTATATAATAACGGATCATCAATTTTTTCAGTGTTGACTAGTTGTGTGCCGCCGTAAAAAACAGCTGGTTATTATGGCAAACACTCACCTTTCAACACAGGAGCTGCACTCGAGATTTGCTGTTTCACTCAATCTCAGGCATTGCAGTCCATTCCGCAGCCCCAACAGTTTCACTTTTAAAAGTACATCGTAAAAAGACTCATTCACCCAGCCCCCTCATAAATTAAAATCAATGACCCGGCTAAAATAAAACAAATAGTGCCTTAAACACAGCTGTGCTCAGGACTGCCTGGCGGTGTCTTGAGCACAGTACTTCCTGAATCGCAGTGTTTCAGAGTGAGGCCGTGACGGTGCAATTCTCTGTCAGCATGGTTTCTATCACTAATTTTCTATATTCATTTGTAAGGAGAACTTTCTTTTCTGGAACTAAGAACATGGAGGTGTGGCTACGTCATTGCATGTACTCAGAATTCTGACCATGAGCGGTTAGCCTATAAGAGCAGTGTTTAGTTCTGACTCCATGCAGTGACACTGTCAAAACTCCAAATTTCTGCTACCGTGAGAGAGATGTACAGAATGTTGTCCATACAAAGAAAACCATGCAACACACCGTTTCCGGCTACAGCTTTTATTAAGGGATGGTTAAAGAGCTGCTGATGCCTCTGGGAAAACTTTGATTTAAGCAATAAGACACGATGGGCCATGGGCTGTGCTGGGTTTACCACACACCCACGGTGGCCGAGGCACAATGCCCCAGGCGGAGTGCCTTCAACACCTTGCACGTGCAGTAAACCCAGCACAACCCATGTCCCATCATGTCTTACTGCTTATATAAAATGGTCTATTTACAAAATCAATACAGTAAGATTAACAGGCAGTTTAATAAATAGCTAAAACTGCCTTAGTTGCGGGCAGTTCATGTAAAATAGTCCCTATGCCTATTGGTTTCTGTAACGTCCAAGTCCCAGCTATACAACTGCTGATATACACATACATCTGCTGAGTCATTTCAACATAATTGGGTGTTAAAAATACATGTCTGTCCAGATGCAAATGTGTTTTACACAGTATGACAGCTCCCCATTACCTGCAACAATCGAGTGGCTTAACTGGCTTCAGTTATGGGTAAAGCATGAGAATGCCAGCATTTTCTCCAATTCATCCCTGACAGAGATGCGCTGCTGAGACAAGTGTGGAGTCTTTCCAGTTGGGAGTGTACTCAACGGTAATGCCAGTACCCAAACAATTCACATTAGACATTTAAACCTTGTTTGAGGTGTGACTGGTATCTCTTACCTAAGGTAGTACATTACAGGCATCTGTTTTTTCCTTTTTGGCATTTTTAGTGAAAAAAAAAAAAGGGGGGGACAATAAGAGCAATACAGGAACCGCTGGACCGGACTCTGCATCTCATAGTGCAATACTGTCACATTATTGTATCGTCTGTCTTATTGCATCTTAGTTTTGTTAATGCCTATTGGTTGTATTAGTTTTTTAAGCAGTAATGTCCGTACTGTGCACTAATTGTTGAATTACATCGTATACATGCTTCCTATTTAATTTGTAACTGTTTTTACCATCTATTTTCTGTATAATCTCTGTTCTCTCATCCTCATTGTACCCCCCCCCCAGGTTGTACCGTGAGACGAGAAACTTGTTGTTCAGTGTGCCTTCCTGGTGAAATATTTCAATAAATAAAAATAAAATAAATATACACTTCATATCTGGTACAGTGGCAGCAAGTAATACGCCACAAGGGACCTATAAAAATGGTCAGCAATGCAATCGAAACAGATTCAGAGTCTGTTTACAATGTGAAACTGTCAGCAGGAGAAGTGATGGTGTACGAGCGGACAGAGAAGGCAGTCAGGGCAGCGAGTCACTGGGACTGTTGATGTGCCAATATGTATAATAAAATAAAAAAAAAGTTTGATTAAAAATGAAAAGTTTTGAGTACTGGGGGGGGCTGGTTCATGCAAGTTTATTAAATAACATTTTAACTATGAAGTAGCTTGGGGGGAGGGGGATGACTGGCATTTAAAAGTTTAAAATTCCATGCCGGCATGATATGGTATGCCCTACATTCATCCAGATTGGCAGGGACTGGTTTTTTAGTCATGATTTGTGCCATGGCTAGAAACAACTCTCAGCCAACCAGGACACAGGGATTTCTCTGCCCATTTTATATAAACATAATAATTAAACACAATTCAGCTTGCATTTCACATATTTTCTACAGAATTCCCATTACGATTATTACTGAGGAACTCTGCATGGAAACAGGATCTTTATCCTTTTGAGTTCATCTGCATACACATTAATCAGCTTATTCCTCATCTGAACCCATAATCCTCTGCTGTGCCGCCCCAGACTGTCGTCATGGCAATAAATGATGTAACAAGCAGAACGTTAGGACATCAAGTCAGGATTCAGCAATATGAGCCAAAGAACTCCCAAGGAACAAAAATACAGGCTACTCACCAATAACCATAGATCTTCCACGGAATGGTCTCTTGCAGTAAGTCATTACTTCTGGGTGGTTCCAGCAGAGGGCGCTGTCACACAACAGCTTCTTCAGCAGTCTTTTACCAGGAACCGCCCACCCATTACATCATCTCCTTGTTTCCTATAGAAGTGTGGGCGGTCCCTGGTATCTCTGTTCATTTTCCTGCCGTCATCAGCTTGCACAGCAGCTAGCTCTATCTTCTCTGTAGCAGTATTGTGTAGTGTATTGACGAGAACGGAATCAAACGAATGTCTAAGAAAGCATCTTCAAGCAAAGAAGCTTTATTCCGTTCCTGCACTTGCAGCAAGAAGATTTTCAGATTTGATAGCCATTTATATTGTGTTAGGTGTCTGGGACACACACATACGATGCCATCTCTTGTGCTTTTTGCAAAGAATTTAACCAAGCAACTCGTTGACGACGGTTGCTGGAGATCAAAAACTTACTCACGGAGCAACAGGTTTCCCTGTTGGACAAGACCCCGGGGGCTCGTTCCAAGGGCTCCCCAGCTTCAGGGTCTCAATCCTGGCATACTAGGGAGAAGGAGAAACCCTCCTCTCACGCCCTGCTGCGCATCGACAGTGACTTCTGCTACATGCCCACTGTCGACAGAAGCACTTCTCCCATCAACGGAGCTTACACAGGCACTTAGAACAGTGCATTCCACTGTTCCACTATGACAAAGGCTTCATTTTCTTCAACGACCACTGTAGGTCATGCAGCCAAGCAAACTGCTGGTCTGTCAACAGAAGCCCCTTTCCTGTCATCTTTTCTCCCATACAGTGCTCATTCTTCTCCTGCTTCGTCGATGACAGGAGTTCCTAAGGGCAAACCACTGTTTTTTGCTATGCTTAATAACCCCCCCACCTTCACAGGTGCCTTCCTATTGGGGTGCGACTGACCTACAGAGAGACCCAGGGCTGTATTTTTCTGGTGCTCGTCCTGATGCCCCCTACTGCCCTATACCCCCTCTGACACCTATTATTATGAATACACAGCCTCGGACTGTGGATTTCCCACCTTCGCCATGTGCCCAATATTGAACGCATTATACATACAGATTTACAATCCATGGGATATAACCAGTCTCCTGCCCAGACACTGGCTCATTTTTCCCAGCATTCTGCCTCTCCTCTGCCCAAGCAGCTCCATACCGACCAGGATGTTCCCCCTTGGTCTCCCCCACCACCTCTTTTCGAGGATTACCTGTCAGATGAACCCGACTGGGTGAGGGATCTTCCAGAAGATATTTATGAAGAGGAATTTCCGAATATAGATTTTCCGGATCCTCCATACTCCATGGTCTCCTCCTTTGATGAGGATTGGCCTGCAACTTGGGCTGCTTCCCCTCTGGAGGACCTCTCTTTTTTTTTTTACTTTTGTGTTTTTTCCCTCCTCTCTGCTCTTGGTGCCCACTCCTTCTGTCAGCTCATTTCCACCTCCCCACCTTCTTGGGATCTGCCCCTAGAGTGCCTCCTTCTCTTACCTCCTGCACAGTGGGGTCTGTCCCTTCTCGGTGGTCTTTGATGGAACCGGAGCGGCTTTCATCTATGGCTGTCAAGGGGTGTTTTCAATTTTTTCTCCCCCTGTAGTCCCTTACCCTCAGAGACATCCGATGCTTAGGACATACGTCCTGAGGGGTGGTGTGCTGATGCACGCCTTACCTCTCATGTGCCTGTCGATGTCTCCCCTCCCCAACTCTGTGGAACGGAGCCGCCTCCATCCCTTACTGCTGTCAGTGCTTCCACTGACTTGAAGGGATGTAGAACACTAGCGCGTTCTTGGTCTCCCACCCCCAAGGGAGGACAGCATCCGCTGGGAAGCTCAATCCTCCCTCTCCCCTGCCGACCCCCAGCCACCCGAGTCCATTCCCAAACCCGGGTCGCCGGCGTGGAGCAAAGTGTGGTGTCCAGCACCTCACCCCTCAGCACCACCGGGCTGGTGACGACCTCTCTTTCGATGATTTGATGATATAGATACAGAAAGTCATGGGGTTCTCCACCACTGAGCAGGATAAACAGCCATGGGACATGGCTGACTACCGCGAGCTACTCGAGGAACCTGTACTGGTCACTCTGCCATTAATACAGACTTATCAAAATGCCATTTCTGATGCATGGCATCAGCCTTCAGCCAGAACAGCCACTCCTCGAAAAGGCTGACCGGCTATAGCAAGCCCCCCCTTGGACCAGCCATATCTGTCCACAAATCCTACGGCTGACTCAGTAGTCATTGCGGCTGCTCATAACCACACTAAAAAGCCTAAACATACGAGTCCTTTGCCCCCAGATAAAGAATCCAGAAGGCTTGATTTCCTGGGCAAGAAGGTCTTCGCCTCTGGTACAGGGTTCGACAAATCCAATAGCCCAATGTCCCGGGCTATCACTTCGTAGTCAGGGACAAGCATTTTTGCCAGAGCTAGTTGTCCGCGGGCAAGTAGTGCTTAAAAAAGAAAACTGAGCCTTTTTTACGCATTTCTTGGATCCTCCACTAGGGTGCTCACTTCTGACATCCCAGTCTGACTGTCCTGGTGGCTCTGTGAGGGACTGGTGTGCCAGGCAGCTGAGTCAAATGAGGAGCCCAGGAATGAGGCAGGTGCGTCACCGAGTGTGGAGAGCGAGTGTGGAATAGAGAGAGAGAGAGAGAGAGAGCAGCCTTCGGGAACTGAGGAGGAGCCAGAGAGTCATCGGAGTGGCAGGAAGCTGCAGAACAGTCAGAAGCTATGGTAAGAAAACTTAGTGGCTGTGGCGGTGACTTGGGGGGTTAAAGGTTAGAACAAAGGCCCACTCGCGTCTTACACACTGACCTAAGAGGGAAAATGAAGTAGCTGTATGAGTCTAGTAGACCTTGGGGAACAGCGCAACACTGTTGTGGCTGATGGTTGTTTGTGGGTAGATTTCTGCATCTAAATGTCACTGACAAAACATTGAAAATGTATTTAAATAAAAAAAAAAACAAAGATAACTGAAAGGGAGTGTGACGGTGGTGAGCTTGGGTAGGGATGCACTCATCAGCGAGATCAGATCTGCATGCTGAGGGCCGCAGTAATGGGGGAACAAGTGGGGATTTGTCCTGGGCCCCAAGCTCAAGGGGTGCCCACCTGAGGAGCTGACATTACCTCTGGCATCAGCTGGAATGGGAGACAGGGGCCCATTTCAAGTGACTTGTCCTGGGCCCCAAAATTCTTAGCTGCATCCCTGTGCATGCCTGCCAGCTTCCAGCGTGATCAAAATTTAAGCCCCCAACCCCAAAAAAAGGAACAAAAACAGACGCAGTTGAGGGCCCTGATGCCTAGGGTCGAAGATGCACAGATCTTTTTCCTGTACTGGTCCAGAAGTCGGGATTCTTTTTCAGGTGGGAACGAGCTCAGGTGTTTGGGACTGGCGGAGTGGCCGTGGGTGGCGCTGATCACAACCGAGTCCACCTTGGGGTGAAGACTGAAAAAGTATTTACCCTCTGAAGCTTAATACAACCTATCCACCTTCCTCGGGAGGGGGGCTAGCATGGATGGTCATTTCCAAATGGTGGAAACAAGCTCCACATCAGGTTCTATCCACGGTGGAATCAGCGTGGGAGTGGTCTCTGGCAGATCCAAGTGAGCAGCGAGCTTCTTACGCTGTGGATCTGGCTCCACTGACTGCCACTGGCGTGTCTCCTGGATCTTTCTCAACAGCTCCAGAAAGGAAGGATCCTCCAGAGGGGACTTTGGAGGGTCCCTCGGCCCTGTGTTTTCTGGAGTATGGGGCTCATCTCCAGGTTCAGAGTGATCCGAATCGGTATCCAAATCTGGTGGCTCCGAATCAGAAGACAACTCCTCCTCCCTACGTGGGGGAGGAACCCCTCTGGGGACCACCCGGGGGTGCATATCCTCTCTGATCCGGGAGACAGATGGGTCTCCTCTGGTGTCAGGTAAGGGGGGAGGGGTCTCTGACGTAGGGGACAGTGTCATAAGACAACTCTCGACCTCCCTGGCGAGCTAAGCCTTGGCTTCAGCCCACTAGGAGGCCAAGACCTCCTTCAGGTCCACTGGCAACTGCGAAGGTGAAGGAGGAGGTGGTGGGGGGCTTGGATACGGGTAGTTGGGGTACCCGTAATAGAAGTATCCATAATTCGATGGCGGGAAACCCGGCGTTGGGCAATGAGGCGTCAGGTGCTACAGTGCTGGATATTGCAGCATCGGATACTGCGGAGCCGAGTACTGCAGCGCTGGGTACCCTGGCACCAGGGGCTCTGACGGAGCAGAATGCCCTAGCATGGGCCCTGCTGGCAGACTGGATGTGGGAATCGTTGGTCTGGAGGGAGTCTGGCCTGGCGTGGGGAGACTCCTGGAAGGGTCCGATGGGCCTGGCAGAAACACAGGTCCTCAGTCAGGCAAAGGTATGCCGGAGGGCAACGTCGGGTCAGCCGGTGTCCGGTCCGGCGACTGAGGGTCTGGCATCAGGGGGGCACCTCTGATGGTAGCGTCCCTGGGTCCTTGACCCCAGCCGGGGAAAAAGGGTTCAGAATCCCCGGGGGGCCCCCCGAGGGGACCTCAGAGGGCAATGTGTCCATCTGTTGCAGGGAACCTGTTATGTCAGGTGTAACGATCAGGTCTGACACAGGCAAATCCACTGGGCGGTCATCGGAGGGATCAACTTATCAGCAGTGTCCCGGCAGACGTCGGGTAAACTGGCGTCCGACTTATCGGACTCCTTATCCATGGAAGGCCGTGAAGGAGGGGCGGCCTTGACGGAAGGGTGGTGGACTGGGCATTCATCAGAGGTGGTGAGCAGCTCATCAGCCCTGTCCATGCACATGTCGATGGAACCTGCGTCTGACCTACCAGAGCCACTCAGACCAGAAGGTTGCGATGCAGGAGCGGCCTTAGCGGGAGCGGAAGCCTAAATTTACCCAGGAGGTTCCCGAGGGGCCAGGGCGAGAGCCCGCTAGTAGGGGATACACTTTCTTGGTAGCCACCAAGATGACAGTCGAAGAACGATTCCCCAGAGAAGCAGATACCTGGAGGGAGTTGCGGCTGCTGTGGATGAAAAATCCCGATCCCGGTGCTTCTCCTTCTCATGCTTCTTTTTATGGCTTTCTTCTTTTTTGTCAATATAATTTTTATTGCTTTCTTTTTGAAACTTAAAATACAATTAATGTGAATATTTCCACATAGTATGCATTTCTTAAATATAATTACATAACAGATCTGCCACAATGATTCTCATCACTCCTATGTGGCCTCAACAGGTATGGTTCCCACTTCTGCAACAAATATCGATTGCAGAACCCGTTCCGTCGCAGTTCAGGCCGGACCTCTTGACGCAGTGCCAAGGCTCACTCCTGAATCCCAATTTGAAGACCCTCCGCCTTCATGCTTGGCTCCTGAAAATGTCTTTATAAACAGACTACAAGTCTCTTCTCAGGTGGCAGATGATCTGCTAGCCACCCAGAAGTAAACTACCCGAATTGCTTACAATTCTAAGTGAAAACTTTTCTCCATTTGGTCCGCTTCTCAATTGCTGGACCCTAATTCTTGCCCTCTTACAAAGGTATTGGACTACTTGGCCACCTTATATTTGGAGGGCCTTAGCTAGTCTTCCATAAAAGCCCACTTGGCCACCATCTCTGCCTTCCATGAACCACTGGATAGCCTGCTTTTATTGCAACACCATTTAGCCAAGATTTTTATTTTATTTTTTTTTAAATCACAATGCATCTCTCTCCCTTACACTGGAGCCCCGTTCAGTCAGGAGTTGCTATGGGTATCACCCCACTGCTGCCTTACCTGGATCCCCAGTAGACCCCCATGGAGCCGTGGCTATACCCCCCAGGCTGGTATGAGGTGGGGCCCGTACAATCAGCGTCATCTGGGTCCATACCCAGTGCTCCTTCCCCTCGGGGCTCCGGTGTCTTTTCCCCTTGTTCTAGGGGAGTGGCTATGCCCAGATGTCAAGGCATCCCTGCCGACGTCCTCACTCCCAACCCTCTTTGTGTGCTTGTGCTTTGCCTCTGGCTTTTGCCAGAGGCCAGATAAGTGCAGAGTCGGAGCCCCCCTCCCTCCCAGGAGAGGAGTGCTCCGGACACTCAATCCTCTCCTTCCCTGCCGACCCCCGACGGCCCAGGCTCGTTCCCGAACCTGGGTCGCTGGCGTGGCATGAGGTGTGGCGTCCAGCACCTCAACCCTCAGCACCACCGGGCCATAGTCAATACGTTTTTGAATGGCATATTTCATCTGAAGCCTCCTATTTGGTGTTCTATTCCGTAATGGGATTTGAATTTCATGACTGAAAAATTAATGGTGGACCCCTTTGAACCGGCTGCCACTTGTAACCTGCATTTCCTCTCCTGGAAAACACTATTCCTGGTGGGCATCACTTCTGCTCGGCGAATTTCCGAGCTTCATGCCCTTATGTGCAGAGAACCTTATCTTATCTTTCATAGGGATTGAGTTGTGCTTCGCACTAACCCTTCCTTTCTGCCTAAGGTGGTTTCTGACCAAACGTTAAACCAGTCCTTGGAGTTCCCAGTCTTTTACCCTGGAGTACTCCAATCTGGGTGAACATCTTTTCCATATGATGGATGTCCATCGCATCCTGCATTACTGTATTAATCGGACAAAATCCCTTCGCAAAACCTCACAACTGTTTGTCACCTTTGCCCCAGGTCCAGAGGGCCTTCCAGTTGAAGAAAAAAAAAAAACACACCCTCTCTTGCTGGCTAGCACACTGCATTACATTTTGTTACAAAAAATACAACAAACCCTTCCAAGGCCATTCCACTAGGGCCGTAGCGGCCACAGCGACTTGTTTCAAGGGTGCCTCCATTAGTGACATTTGCAATGCGGCCACCTGGTCTACCATCCGTACCTTTACCAGGCATTACAATCTGGACATTGCCTCGTGATGCAGAACAGTCTTCGGCCGAGCCGTCCTACAGGGCATCCTGTCATAACTGTCCTCCTTCAGGGACATAACTGCTGGGAACTCTCCCAGAAGTAATGACCTACTGCAAAAGACCATTCCATGGAAGATAATGTGGTTATGTAAGAACTTACCATAACAGTAAATCTTCTAGGAATGTCTCTTGCAGTAGGTCCGATCCAGCGCTCTGTCCCCCTACCTTCTCTAACAGGGAAATTCTGATCTAAGGACTAAGGGTTGGGACTCACTGGTACCTCGGTTTCCCTCGGTCCTCGCCTTTGCGAACTGACTCTGGGGGGGAACAGAGGATATCAGGGACCGCCCACACATACAGGAAGCAAGGAGATGATGTCATGGGTGGGTGGTCCCTGGTAAAAGACTGCTGAAGAAGCTGCTGTGTGACAGCATCCTCTGCTAGAACCTCCCAGAAGTAATGACCTACTGCAAGAGACATTCCTAGATCTACTTTTACGGTAAGTTCTTACGTAACCACCCTTTCTAGAAGTGGTATACAGTTCACATACACACTTTACTCAGGCAGTTCCACTGGAAATGCTGATTCGTTGGATGTCTAAGTTAAGTTCCTCTCACCACCCAGGCAGCATATCCTCTGACTCTGCCCAATTACATCAGATCTATGCACACTGGAAGCAGGGATCCAGGTGAGGCTAGATGGGTTGCGTGGATGTGAACTGTATACCACTCCTAGAACTACAATTACAGGTAAGTAAAAGTAGGTTATTCACCTGTAACAGTAGTTCTGGGAGAGGTAAGTGGTTCACATCCACATTCTGGCAGTTCCAATGAAAGTCTGGTCTGTCAGACATTTTTAAGCTAAGCTCCTCGCACCAATCAGGCGGTATATCCCCCAACTCCACCTTGTGATGTCGGATCTTGCATGTTGGAAGCAGGGATCGGTGTGCCACTTGCCAAGGGAAGATCAGGTGGGTTGTGTGGCTATGAACCACGTACCACTCCCAGAAAGTATAGTTATGTAAAAACTTACCGTAACAGTAGATCTTTGAGGGGTATCTCTTGCAGCAGGTAATACACTTGGGTTGTCACCAGAGGTTGCTTTGGTGCACGGCAGCTCTTCTAGCAGTCTTTTCCAGGGGCCACCCACACATGACATCACCTTCCTGTTTCCTATATGTGTGGGCGGTCCCTTGTATCCTCAGTTTCCCCTGCCAGATTCAACTCACTAAGCAAGGACAGAGGGGAAGCCGAGGTACCATAGGTATCCTAAACCCATAAGTCACTGGACCAGAATTTGTTCTCCTACAGAAGGTGGATGATGGAGGGCGGGATCGTACCTGCTGCAAGAGATACTCCTGAAAGATCTACTGTTATAGTAAGTTTTTACATAACTGTACTATCTTCCACGGGGTGATCTCTTACAGCAGGTAATACACTTGGGATGAATCCCAAGCAGTAAACCCAAGAAGGGTGGCATTATGACAGGAGGCCTTGTAGGACAGCTTGTCCAAAGGCCGTCTTACGGCATGAAGCAACTTCTAAGTTGTAATGCTTCGTGCTCTAGTATAATGGGCTTGGACAGGCCCTGGTAATGGCTTGTTGTATTTTTGTGTAACAAAATGTGATACAGTGTGCTAGACACTTGGAAAGGGCCCATTTAGAGACCAGGAAACCTTCCCTGCTTTAGGCGTAGGTAATAGAAAGTTGAGAGGTCTTCCTAATCTATTTAGTTTGATTAGTATGGTATCATAATATACAATGGACATCTAAGGTATGTTGGAGATATTCTCCTTGACTGGTGTGTTCAGGGTAATAGACTGGTAACTCCAAGGACTGGTTTAAGGTGTGTTCTGACACTATCTTAGGTAGAAAGGAAGGATTGGTGCGAAGTGCCACTCTGTCGTTGTGAAAAATTAAATAAGGTTCTTTACACGAGGGCAAGAAGCTCAGAAATACACCAAACTGAAGTGACAGCCACTAAGAATAGTGTTTTCCAGGAAAGAAAACGGAGGTCACAAGTGGCCGCTGATTCAAAGGGTTCAAGAGTTAATTTCTATATCAGAAAATTGAGATGAGTGGGTCGATTGATAGGTGGCTTAATATGTAACATTTCTCTTAAAAACATTTTGGTTAGATGATGTTGATACAGTAATCGTCCATCAAGGGGTTCATGGAAGACTGAAATGGACTGTGATAGAGGAATAGCTCAATCCTGTCTCGCTAATCGTGGCCAGGTAATCCAATACTTTCGCCAGTGGACAGGAATAAGGATCCAATGACCGGGAAGCAGCCCAAATGGAAAAGCACTTCCATTTGGCATTATAAGTTTCCCTAGTCACTGGTTTACGTGAGGCCAGTAGAATATTAGCCACCAGAGAGGACACTTGGAGAACTGCTATGAAAGCGCCCTCAGGAGCCAAAGGTGTAATGACTTCAGGTTGGGATGTAGAAGGGTCCCTTGATTCTGAATCAACAGATCTGGTCTTGTTGGTAACAGGATGGGTTCCTCCACTGAGAACTGCTGAAGCAGGGGCAACCACACCTGCCAAGGCCACAGAGGGGCTGTGAGAATCATGGTGGCCGGTTCGAGCTGTAATTTCAGTAGAGTCCGTTGCAGAACAGGGATGGGAGGAAGCATATAGAGTCCTGTCCATGATTGGGCAGCGCATCTATAGACCATCCTTTTTGCTTGGGATAATGGAATAGTATCTGGGGAGATGGTGATCGACTGGAAAGACAGATCCAGTTGCGGGTTCCCCCACAAATGAAAGTTTTCTAAAGAACTTTGTGATGAAGTGTCCATTTGTGTGCGGACTGGCGACTGAGAAGGTCGGCCAGGAGATTGTGGCGTCCTGGTAGACGGACAGCTGCCAGTATAAGGAATTGCCGTATGGCTTCTTGCCAGACCACAATTGTCTCTCTGCATAGAGAACAGGACTTTGTACCTCGTTTGTTGAGGTAGAACACTACTGACGTGTTGTCTGATTGAATCGGCAATGGTCCCGGGGACAAGCGAGGTCAAAAAGCCTGGAGGGTTAAGCGGTCTGCCCTCATCTCCAGAAGATGTATGTGTCCTGTGAGGACCCAGGTGCGCGCCCCACCCCTCTAGGGATGCATCTGTGGTCAAAGACTGCTGGGGTGGGGTCGGAGGAGTGGAAGGGCATGCTTTGACATAGATTGGCTTGGAGGGTCCACCATAATAGGGCGGACTGCGACTTGGGAGTGACGGATTTTGTCTTCGAAATTTCCTGTTCTTTGAGACCATTGGTTCTGGAGAATACACTGGACTGGTCTCATGTGAAGATGGGCAAATGCTACTGTAGGGATAGAAGCAGCCATGTACCCTAGGAGGCATAACATATGCCTGACTGTGAGACTACTTTTTGGGCTTGTATCTGAGAAGCCAGAGATAGTAGTTTGTTTTGTTTGTTGGCCGGGAGGTAAGCCCTGACAGTGTGTGTCTAGGACCACTCCTATATAGTGGAGCGACTGTGTAGGGGCCAGATTGGACTTCGGCCAATTGACTGTAATCCCTAGGGAGTGGAACAGAGTTAGGGTTGCTTGTAGGGAGGAAAGCAGAGAGGTTTTGGACTCTGCCTTGATGAGCCAGTCATTCAGATATGGGAAGACAAAGTGCCTGTCCCGTCGTAGGGCTGCTGATACTACTGCTAGGCACTTGGTAAACACCCTCAGGGCTGATGAGAGGCCGAATGGAAGTGCCCGAAATTGGTAGTGTTGTCCCAAAAGGTGAAAAACTAAGAAACCTGTGGTGGGCAGGATGGATAGGCATAAGTAGGTAGGCATCCTTCATATCTAGGGCACATAGCCAGTCCCCTTGTTTCAACAGTGGCAGGATGGAATTTAGGGTGACCATATGGAACCTTTTGTACTGGATGTGTAGGTTCAATTGTCTGAGGTATAGTATCGGTCTGAGATCTCCAGTTCGTTTGGGCACCAAGAAGAAATGGGAATAAAACCCCTTCTGATGCTCTGCCGAGGGTACCAGATAAATGGCCTTCTTGGTCAGAAGAGCCTGGAGTTCTTCCTGGAGAATGGGAATGTGGTCGGTGCGTACTGGACAAAGCGGGGAGATGAGGGGGAGGTATGGAAAGAAGTTCCAGAGTGTGACCCGCCTGAATGATCTGAAGTACCCACCTGTTCGATGTGATAGTTTGCCAGGCCACTAAATGGAGGCCAAAATGACTGCCCACGGTTTCCGAGGCCTGATTGAGGAAGCATGGACAAAGTTCCAATTGGCCACTGGGAGGCGGGCTGAACAGCTCCACCAGAAGGGTGGGAACGGGAGTCCTTGGCAGCAGAGGTGTTGGTTCTGGAAGGCTGGGAACGACTTCAGGATTCACCTCTAGATGAGCCTCTGTATTTTCCACCTCTTTTAGAATAAAAGGAGGATTGAGGATGATGCGATGGCTGGGATATATGGTACATGCCATGTACAGTACACAGTGTCTGTCCTGAAGACTGGAAATCAGTGTTTGGGTACCCAGGCCCAAATGTTTAGACCCATTAAAGGGGGCATTGACCACTCTATGCTGTATCTCTGGTGTAAAGCTGGAGATGCGAAGCCAAGCATGACGATGCAAGGTAGTCGGTTGCTGACATATCGCCCATATCAGGCAATATAGCGCAGTGGTCTAAGGCTCTGAGCTGCAAATCTGGTGACATCCAGCAGACCAGACCTGGGTTTGAATCCCACAGCTTCCACTTGCATACTGTGTGACCCTGAGCAAGTCACTTAACCTCCTTGTGCTCCCAGGTCGCTCCTGTAAAAAAGCTTTCAGCTTAGTGTGCTATACCTGGTTAAACAACTAAATAAAAAAAAAAAAATACATCATATCCCGAGCAAAGTTAGGTGTCAGGAGACAGAATTGCCAGTAGATATTGTAGGCAGCAATTGTTCCCTTTCCTGTGAAGGAGGGAGTTTATTGACTAATTCTATAGCAGATGACCAGAGTGTAAGCCGGTATCTGACCATATGTCCTATATAATTTAGGATTCTGAGATTCATGGTACCTGCTTGGAATACCCCCCCAACCCCGATAATCTATCCTACAGGAATCTTTATCAGGAAGTAAGGAGCTCGTGTTTCGGTCATCTAGTACGATCATGAGCGGCAGTAATCACTACTGAATCCGCTTCAGAAGTAGTGGATAGAAAAGGGTGATCCAGAGGAGCCTGGTAGAGGCGATCCGCCTTGCAGGGAATAGCCGTAACAGTGGAAGGCTGATTCCAGGCTGCAAGCATAGCATTTTGGTAGGTTTGTATAAGTTGGGGTACCACTAGGAGTGGCTCCTCTGGTAGTTCTAGATAGTCTGCCATATCCTTTCATTGTTTGTCATGTTCGGTAGTGGAGAATCCCAGGACTTTTTGAATTTGGACCATCATCTCATGGAAGGATGGGTCATCGGGAGGAGAAGCCGCCTGACGGGATAAGTTCTCATTTAAGGAAGAAATATCCGAAAGAGGGGACTGAGGTTTGAAATCCAGGGCCTGAAGTTCCTCATCCTCCAAATCTCTGAGGAAATCTGCTGGAAATTCAGCCTCATCTGATAGGTAATCATCCACGTACGAGAGTGATGACCAGGGTGGTGAAAGGTCTATCACCCTAGAAATGTTTAGGCAGAGGAGTAGCGGAACAGGACGGGTAACTTGACTCCCCAGGATTGGAGGGCAGAGTATGCCGAATCATAGAAACATAGACTTTGATGGCAGATAAGGACCACTTGGCCCACCTAGTCTGCCCATTTCCCTTCCTATTGGATAAGCTGCAGATTCTAGTTAACCAACAGCCTACTTCCTGCAACCCCCCACTACAACTGCCTTATGTCTGTCCCATGCATGTTTGAATTCTCCCACTGTTTTAGACCCAACAACCTCCCCAGGAAGGCGGTTCCATGCATCCACCACTCTCTCCGTGAAAAAACACTTCCTCGCATTACCACTGAGCCGCCCCCATCTTTAAATTGTGCCCCCTTGTTCTTACACATCTTTTTCTGAAAGATGCTACCCTACTGGACTTTGTTGATTCCCTTGAGGTACTTGAAAGTTTCTATCATGTCCCTCCTTTCATCAAGGGTATACATATTAAGCTCTCTCAGTCTCTCTTCATGTGGTCTGTGATGCAGACCCTGCACCATTTTAGTTGATCTCCTCTGGACTGCTTCCATCCTATGTCCTTGCGTAGATAGGGTCTCCAAAACTGCACACAATATTCCAGATGGGGTCTCACCAACTGTCTGTACAGAGGGATAACCACTTCCCTTTTTCTACTTGTGATGCCCCTTCCTATACATCCCAGTATCCCCCTGGACCTCCTTACTGACTTCTCACATTGCTTACCCACCTTAAGGTAATCTGATATGACTACCCCCAAGTCCCTTTCCATTTTTGTTGTTGATAGTACCTCCCCTGCTACTGTGTACTCTTCTCCTGGGTTTTCGTTTCCCAGGTGCATTACTTCGCACTTCTTTGCATTGAATCTAAGTTGCCATATGTCTGACCATTCCTCTAACCTTGCCAAGTCCCTTCTCATCCTTTCTATCCCCCGTTGTGTATGAACTCTGTTACAGATCTTTGTGTTATCTGCAAAGAGGCATACCTTTCCCTCCAGACCCTCTGCAATGTCACCTATAAAGATGTTAAAGAGGACTGGACCCAGTACTGAGCCCTGAGGTACTCCACTAGTAACCCCCCTTTCTTCGGAATGCGTTCCATTCACTATTACCTTCTGTGTCCTGTTGTGCAGCCAGTTTGCTATCCAGGCTACCTAACTTGATTATTAGTCTTTTGTGCGGGACTGTGTCAAATGCCTTGCTAAAGTCTAGGTAGGCCATATCCACAGCCCCTCCCTGGTCTATTACTTTAGTCACCCAAAGAAATCAATTATATTCATCTGACAAGACCTTCCTGCTGTAAATCCATGCTGCTTTGGGCCCTGTGCCCTGCTGGCCTCTAGGTACTCAACAATTCTTTCTTTCAGAAGTGATTCCATCATTTTCCCTACCACTGAGGTCAAACTTACAGGTCTGTAGTTTCCTGCTTCTGCCTTGCTCCCACTTTTGTGAAGGGGAATCACATCTGCCCTCCTCCAGTCCTCAGGTACCACCCCATCCTCCCATGATTTGTTAAAAAGTGCAGTCACTGGTGTCACTGGGTCCTCCCTTAGTTCTTTTAAGATTCTGGGGTGAATCCTGTCAGGCCCCACTGCTTTGTCCACCTTGAGTTTTAGGAGTTCTTTCAGGACTCTTTCTCCTGTAAATGGACTGGTGTCAACCCCCTACCCAGAGTGCTTCTATTGTCTGGTTTAGGTAAAATCTTCCTTTTGTGAATATTGAGCAAAAGTATTCATTCAGTATCTCTGCCTTTTCACTGTCTCCCTCTGCCCATCTCCTCTCTCCTTTATTAATCTTCGCTATTCCTCCCTTAACATTTCTATGCTCCCTAATGTACCAATAAAAGGTTTTATCCCCCTTCTTAACTGAGTTGGCTTTTTTCCTCGGTTTGGGCCTTTGCTATTCTGACTGCCTTCCCCACTTCTTTCTGCTTTAATTGATACAGTGCACTGTCGTGCTCCTTCTGTGATTCCTTATACTTTTTGAATGCAGCCTTTTTCTCCTTAACCTTCCTTGCCACCTCTTTTGAGAACCAAAGTGTTTTTTTACTCCGCTTTTTCTTTGTTGCCTCTATGATAGCAGTTTTGATTTTTCTCCATTGTTCTTCCACCCCTCCTTTTTGGCCATTTGCTAGTGCATTCCTCAGGTATTCACCCATTTTGCCAAAGTCAGCACTTCTAAAGTCCAGTTTCCTTGTTTTTGTATGGCTTGTCTCCATGGTTGTGCTTATTGTGAAGCATACTGTGCAGTGGTCACTTGTTCCCAGATGTCTACTGACTTCTAAATTTGTGATCCTCTCTCCATTTGAGAGTACCAGGTCTAGTATTGCTCCCTCCCGAGTGGGTTCCAACACTAGCTGTCTAAGGCCTGCCCCCTGCAGGACATCGATAATGACCCTGCTCTTAGATGTGGCTGCAGTACATGTCATCCAGTTAACATCTGGCATATTCGGGTCCCCCATCAACAGTATCTCCCCTTTTTCAGCCATTTTGAGAATATCTTCTATCATTTTCTTGTCCATTTCCTCCCCTTGAGATGGGGGTCTGTATACACCCCTGTGCGGATTATGATGCCATTCCCTGTCTCCAAGGTGACCCCGAATGCCTCTTGTTCTCCCCCTTTACTTTTTAATTCTGTAGCTTTGATCCCTTCCCTTATGTATAGAGCTACTCCACCTCCTCCTTTACCCTCCCTTTCCCTTCTGTAGACTGTGTACCCCGGTATGTTAACATCCCAGTCATGGTTCTCCGTGTACCATGTTTCCGTGACTGCCACAATATCCAATTCTGCATCTTCCATTAGGGCTACTAGCTCAGGAAGCTTGTTTCCCAAACTACAGGCACTGGTACTCACTGCACTCCATTTAATGTTGGCTTTATCCTTTTTTTACCCATCCCTGCTCTTATTGCCCTTGTCTATTTTTCCATTTACCCATCCTGCCCTCGGTTGAGCTCTATACCTCAGCGTTTACCTTACTACCTGCCATGTTTTGGGGGGGGAGGCTTGAAATTTCCTGCCTGTTATCAGCACCTCCCCCTTGGCTAGTTTAAAAGCTTGCCAAGGAAGCATTTAAATCTGTCACTTAGGAGCTTGGTTCCCTTCGTGGACAGATGCAGACCATCATGCCAGTATAGACCATCTCTCCAGGCGTACCCCCAGCCCCAATGAAGCCAAAGCCCTGAGCTTTGCAACCATTCTTTAAACTGCATGGTGTGCAGTACCCTAGCCTCACCCTGCCATGGACTGGCAGCACCTCTGAGAAGGTAACCGTGCTTGCTACCTGTCTGAGGCCCCTCCCCAACTCCACAAATTCATCCTGCACTGCACTGATTCCATGCCTAGCTAGGTCATTTGGCCCAAGGTGGACAATGATATCTAGTTCCCTCTCCTGTGATGCTGCTTCTGCAATCCTGATGATTCGCTTCTTGTCCCTCCAAGCCATGGCACCAAGCAGGCACCTTACTTCCCTCTCCTCTCCCCTCCCCAGTTCTACCACCTAACAATTGAGTCCCCTATCAGAAGCTATTTCCTTCCCCTGTGGTGTCCCTTGCCACCCTTTTGTGGGTGTCCTCAGCATTCTTCTTGGTCTCCACTGAGGGTGCTATCATAGAGGAACCTTGCTCTGCCAGACTGGCGCATGATTGGTGTAGAGGTACAACTAGGGGGCTGTGACTCTGTTCCACCACCCACACCCTCCCAGAACCCACTGTAGTCCAACTGCTCTTCATACTTGGCAACCTCTGAGGCAGTGGTGCTCTTTGGGTGGGGGAGGCCTCCTTAGTCCTTGTCAGTTCAGCCTGGAGATGGGCAGAATGGCTTGCAAAACCTGCTGAATTACTGAGGCAATGTCCGGGGGGGGGGGGCTTCTGGGAAACCAAGGGGACTTTGAAGGGGATTGGACGTGCAGTATTAGCAGGTCTGGCACCTGGGTGGTAGAGCCCAGGGTCCTGATCCCTGTCTGCCTGGCCTCTATGAGAATACACTTGTGAGGGATGAGGGGTGGAATGCACGGCAAATGCAGTATGTTTCCCCATTGGAACATGACCCCTTCTGAACAGGGCCGCTGGGAAAGTAGCAGTAAAATGTTGAAATGAAGTCCCCGACAGGACGTCGCTAGAACCCACAAAGGGTTCATCACAGACTGCCGTGAGGGTGCTATAAAGCACAGTCAACGAGAGGGTGAAAACCCCTGTTGACAAGGAGGCATTGTGTGAACGCACCATCACTGATGGGGCACCTGCAACGGTGGCAGTCGACAAGCATTTAAGCACAGAGGTTGAGGAGGGCTTCTCTTTTTTTTGTGCCATTTGTGAGAATCAGTGGATGGGGAGCTCTTGGGACGAGCCCCCTAATTCTCCAGTAGACACAATTTCTGCTCCATTGAATAGTTTTTGATTTCCTGCAGCCGTTGAAAGGTTGCCTGGTTAAAATCTTGGCTATGTATGCAGGAGGTGGTGTCATGTGTGGGTCCTAGACACCTTACTCAAGTGGTGTGGTTGTCGAAATGGCAGATTTTTCTCCAACAGGAACGAAATTGCACCGTCTTGCATGTAGATCTTTTGACATTAGTCGATGTAGAAAGTGAAATGGAATAACTCTGCTTCTAAGCTCAAATTCTCGTCAATGACTGCTATGGAGTTGCACTGGCTGCTGCGTGTGAGCTGAAGACAGCGGGAGAAAAAGAACTGAAGATACCAGGGACTGCCCACACTTATACAGGAAACAGGAAGGTGATGTCATGTGTGGGCAGCCCCTGGAAAAGATTGCTGGAAGAGCTGCCGTGCACCACCGAGACCTCTGGCAATGACCCACGTGCATTATCTGCTGCAAGATATCACCCCGTGGAAAATAGTATAGTTATGTAAGAACTTACGTAACAGCAGATCTTCGAGAGAGGCTCTCACAGTAGGTATTCACATATAGGACTGACCTGCCAGGTGTCAGGACCCCATGGAAGAATTTCTAGCTAGCAGTCTCTGGCGGGGGACCACCCCACATCTGATGACTGGCATCATACAACATCAGTATAAAGGGTCAAAAGAGGCAAGACGAGAGAGAGAGAAGAGGATATTTTCCCCCCATGCAAATGGAGCCAAAAAAAGCTTAAGGGGACGGAGAACGGGAAGGCAATACCTACTGCAAGACCCTCTTTCAAAGACCTACTGTTACCATAAGTTCTTGTGTAACTGTACTATCTTACTTCGATAGGGCTCTTGCAGTAGGTATTCGGATATAGGACTGAGTCCCAAGCAGCCTGGAATAAGGAAAAGCACTTGGGAGGAGGATAATGATCCATAGCATGGAACCGGAAGCTGAACAGGGCTCATGAAAGGAGACCTTGAAGTACAGCCAACCCAAAGTCTGCTCTACGATGAGATTCAATGTCCAAACTGTAGTGTTTTGTAAAGGTATGGACAGAAGTCCAAGTGGTGGCTGCATAGATGTCTGCCGCTGACACATTCTTGAAACAAACCGCAGAGGCAGCTACTCCTCTGGTGGACTGACCTCTGACTTGCCCTGGCAGGGTCTTGTACTTGTAACAAAAAGTGATACAATGAGCCAACCACTTTGATAGGCATTGCTTAGGAACAGCATTGCCTTCTCTTTTATGAGCTAAAGAGACAAAAGGCTGATCAGTTTTCCTGAGATCCTTAGTCTGAGTGGTATAGTATCTCAGTATTCTGTGAACATCCAAAGTATGCCAGAGGTACTCCCCTTGACTGGAGTGCTGCATAAAGAAAGCAGGTAGCTCGATGGATTGATTCAACATGGATTCAGCCACCACCTTAGAGAGAAACTTAGGGTTGGTGCTTAAAGCCACATGTTCCTTGTGAAAAATCAAGTACGGGATTTTACACATCAAGTCCTGAAGCTCAGAAATGCGCCGAGCCGCAGTAATGGCCACTAGGAAGTGTGTCTTCCAAGAAAGGAACTTTAAATCGACTGTAGCTGCCGTCTCGAATGGAGGCTGGGTAAGCGTCTCCAAAATGAAATTCAAATCCCAAGATGGGAAGGAATGTGGATGGGGGTCTCAAATGGAGAACCCTCTGAGGAAGGTCTTGAACACTTCCAACTGAGCAACAGTCCTGTCTGCGAAGGGAATATGGTAGGCTGAAATAGCGGCCATGTGGACTTTTAATGAGGAATGGCCGAGACCCAGATCGAAGAGGTGACGCATATAGTCCAGGACTTTATTGGCTGGGCATGAGAAAGGTTCGAGGTCTTTTGAGCTAGCTCAAATAGAAAATAGTTTCCACTTCATGGTGTAGGTGGACCTGGTGGAAGACTTTCTGGCCTCTACCAAGATGTCCGCTACGAGCGGAGCAACTCCGAAGCCTGCTTTTGCTATGTCTGCTGGAGTCGTGCATGTAAATGAAGGGATTTGAGACCTGGATGAACAAGGGTCCCCTGATCCTGGGTCAACTATTGTTGCAACAGAGGAAGTGGAGGTTCCTCTGAAAACTGTTGCAGAAGAGAACCAAACTTGCCTGGGCCAGAAGGGAGCGATGAGAATCATTCGAGTTCCCGCAGATGCGAGTTTGTTCAGGACCCTCAGAATTAAGGGAATACATAAACGAATCTGTCCCTCCAAGCGAGAGACAGGGTATCCCACCAAAAAATGTCTCGCCCTGGAGCGAGCGAGCAGGAGATGGTAAGTTTTGCATTTTGAGGAAAAGCGAACAGGTCTGAGATATTCGTCACTGAAAGATGTCGTTTACAACTTCTTGATCCAATTCCCATTCATGGGACCTGGCTGAGGACCGACTGAGTTGGTCCGCCAGCGTGTTTTCCACTCCCGGAACGTGAACCGCAGTCAAGTGAAGGTGGTGCTGGGTTGCCCAAAGCCAGACTCTCATCGCTTCCTGGCAGAGGGTAGGAATGTGTTCCTCCCTGCTTGTTGAGATACCAGACTACGCACGTTGTCTGATCATATGAGATGACTGGGAAGGATAAGGGAGTGTACAGCCTGAAGGGCATAAAGGACTGCTCTCAGTTCAAGCACATTTATTTGCAGGCTTTGCTCCCCAGCCTTCTCCTGACACATCTGTCGTCAGCGTCTGAGAGAGGAGTTCGATACTGAAGTGAACGCCCAGGCATAGGTTCTCCTGCACCATCCGCCATTTTAAGTCCCTGATCATGGGATCAGAATACAGTACCTCTTGGTCTAGACTGTCCAGGGTCTGGTCCCATTGTGACCAAAGCGTCCACTGAGGAATCCTCATATGGAGCAGAGTGAGTGGGACTGTCGGAATGGCAGCCACCATTAGCCCAAGGAGGCGAAGGACTGACCTGGCTCCGACCCTCCTGTGACTGGACAGAAGACGGGCCCAAAGTCCGAAGGGTGTCTACCCTGTCCGGAGGCAAAAAGGCTTTGCCGATGGTCATGTCCAGAATTGCCCCAATAAATTGGAGGTGTTGGCAAGGGACCAAATGGGACTTTGTCCAGTTGACAGTGATACCCAGGCTGGTGAAAACCTGCAGGGTAAGGGAAAGGGAGTGGAGTTCCTCCCTGGATGGGGCCGCCAGGAGCCAATCATCCAGGTGTGGGAATACCTGAACTCCCTAGGTACACAGATGGGCCGCTACCACAGACAGGCACTTGGTAAATACTCGGGGGAGGGGGGCAAGACCAAATGGGAGGGCCTTGAATTGGTAGTGGTCCCCCTGAAAGCAAAAAACTAAGGAATTTGCAGTGCAATGGGCATATGCAGGTAGGCATCCTGCACAGCCACTGTCCCTGCCGAAGCAGTGGTAGAAGGCTCTGCAAAGAGAGCATTCTGAAGCATTTGTACTCCACGAACAAGTTCAGGGAGCTGAGGTCTAGGATAGGCCTCACATCTCCCATCTTCTTTGGAACTAGGAAGGCATGGGAATAGTAACCTGTCCCCCAAAGATGGTTGGGGACTGGTTCTATCGCCGCCTTCGAGAGAAGGGAGATGATTTCCTCTAGGACCAGAGGAAGATGTTGCGGGGACCTGGGGGGTGGTCTTCAGGGTGGTTTCTGTAGAAACTCTATTGAGTGTCCTGCTGATATCAACGGGAGCACCCAACCATCTGATGTTATACCCTCCCAACCAGGCAGATGGAAGGGGAATCTCCCCCTTACTGGTTCCTCTGGATCCTCCAGAGGTAATGGGAGAGGTAGGGAATCAGGAGGTGTGGGGCAGCGCAGCAGCCAAGGCTCCCATGGCTTTTTTGCTGGGGGAAACTTGGTTGCTGGAGGGGCCACACGTTTGTTGACCAGTCTGCCCTGTGGTTTTTGTCTGTCAGTTTTGCCTATGAAAAGGACGCTGCTGCCCTTGAGGGGGCCTGTACATAGAGTTGACAGACTTGAATGCAGTGCCCTTCTCTTGCAGTTCGGTAATGATGTCCTTGACATCAGCACCGAACCCCTGAAGGGAGCATCCTGGATAGTGGATTGCACTTCAGGGACCAAACCTGACATGCGGAGCCAGGCATGATGCCATAGATCTATGGCAAAAGCCGAGCTCCTTCCAGCTGTGTCCACTGTGTCGTAAGTAGCATGAAGCATGTGCCAACTGGCCAGACAAGATCCGCCACTTACTGTTTCGTCCAAGACTCAGGAAGAGAGTCTAATTTGGATTCCACCTGACTAAGGATGGTCTTCTGGAAATCCCCCATATGTGCCACATAATTCAGGGCCTCAATACCCAGGGTAGAAGAGGAACAGATGTTCCCGTATTGGTCCAGAAGCCGGGATTCCTTATCAGATGGAGATGAGCTGAGGTGTTTGGGATTTATGAAGCGGTTGCGAGTGGCGCTGATGACGACAGAGTCCGTCTTGGGGTGTAGGTTAAGGAAATCTACACCCTCAGAAGCCTGCTATAGCCTGTCCACCTTCCTCGGAAGTGGGGGCCAACGCAGAGGGTTGCTGCCAAATGGTGTAAACAAGATCCGCGTGAGGCTCTATCCAGGGTGGAATCAGCGTAGGAGCAGTCTTGGGCAGATCCAGATGAGCAGTGAGTTTCTTATGCTGCGGGTCTGGCTCCAGTGATTGCCACCAATGGACTTCCTGGATTTTCCTCAATAGCTCCAGAAAGGAGGGATCCTCCGGAAGAGACTTCGGAGGGGTCCTTGGCCTGGGGCGATCTGGAGTACGATGCTCGTCTTCGGGATCAGAGCGTCCGATCTCTGAGTCAGACATATCCGATGATGAGAAGACTCCTCCCTTTAAGGGGAGAGGGACGGCCCCTTTGGGGAGTTCCCTGGGGCGCATATCCTCCCCTCCTTGGGTGCCAGAGGGCTCTCCTCTGGTTTCGGGAAGGGGTGGGAGTCTCCAGTCTCCAACACAGGGGATCCCGTAGAGGGTCCAGTGTCGGCAGACTACTCTCGAGCTCCCTAGTGAGCTGAGGCCTTGGCTTTTGCCCACCAGGAGGCCAGTGTCTCCTTCAGATCCGCCGGCGGCTGTGGAGTGGGCAGCGGAGGTGGAGGAGGAGGAGGGGGAAGGGGGATACAGATATTGACGATATCCGTAGGAGGAGAATCCATAACCTGACGGTGGGTAGCCCAGCATTAGGGCATCGGGTACTGTGGCACTGGATATTGTGGTGTTGGATACCCGGGTGCCAGGGGCTCTGATGGAGTAGAGGGGCCTGGCAAAAACCCAGTGGCGGTAATGCTGACCCTGCGGGCGTCAGGCCCGGCGTGGGTACATCTTCAACAAGGTCCGAAGGACCTGATGGTAAGGGGATGCCAGATGGCGTCGGGTATGCTGGTATTGGGACCGGTGTCAGGGTATTAGGCCCTGAAGGAAGGTTCCCTGATGGCAGCGTCTCAGTATCCCCCATGACGACCGGGGAAGGAGGATTATAAACCCGGGGGTCAGCTGAGGAGATGTGGGGACCTCAGAAGGCAACTTAGCACGTTGCTGAAAGCCTGGGGTGTCAGACTCTTCCGTAGGGTCCAGCGCAGACTTCTTGGTCGGGTGGGCGTCGGTGGAACTGGCGTCTGAGGAGCCGATGTCAGACTTATCGGACTCCCTGTCTGAGAAAGTCCATGCTGGAGATGCGGCCTTGTGAGGCGGAGGTTTGGCTGGGTGCTCCCCAAAGGGGTATGCAGCTTAGCAGCCTTGTCCGGGCGGGCATCTGTGATACTGATGTCACACTTATTGGACCCACTCTGACCCGAAGACTGCGTGGCAGAAGCGGCCTTCACGGAAACAGAGGCCTCCTTTGCCCCAGAGGCTCCCGAAGGGCCCGAGCCAGATGGGAGGGGCGACGCCTTTTTTGGTCACCACCAAGACGGCCGTCGTGGGGCGATCCCCCGGAAGGGATGTTACATTAATTGCCACAATTCCAGCTGGAGTCGCAGCTGCCGTGGAAGCAGTTTCCCGCTCCCGGTGCTTCTCATTGCGCTTTTTCTTGTGACCTTCAGGGGAAGTGGATGCCTGCCTGAGTGTCTTTAGCTCTTTTTCCATGGAGGCCATTTTCTTTAGGGTATGGGCTTCTAGGGACTGCTGCCTCCTTTTGCAGTCAGTGGAGTTAAATTTCTACCAGTGCTGGCACTTCTCCACGGGGTGGTCTGGGCCCAGACAGAAGAGGCACAAGGAGTGTCCATCCTTGAGTGGAAGTTGGGAACCACACGAGTCGCACATATTTTAATGCAATACGGAGGGTGTCGGGGAAGACATACACAGTGAATCAGGAGATGGACTCGAAAAAACAAGAGAAAATAGGCTGAAAAGTTTGAAAACTAATGGACTGATGAAAGACTGACAAGCGTTGAATCTACTACAAGGAACTTTTACAAGCCAACGGTGGGAAAAGAACTGGAAGGAGAGCGTGGGGGACCGCCCCTTTATACTGATGTCGTATGACGCCGGTCACCTGATGTGGGGGCGGTCCCCCACCAGAGACTGCTAGTTAGAAATTTTTTTGTGGCGTCCTGACTCCTTGCAGGCCAGTCCTATATGTGAATATCTACTGCAAGAGCCCCCTCGAAGTAAGATCTATAGTTACAGGTGATTATACAATGGCAAGAAATAATCCTGACTTCTGATTGGTCAGTTGGCCATCACAGCAGGGATGTTATCCTAGCACAACATCCCTGCTGTTCACAGCTCTACTGTCATCTACGGCAGATCTCTTTTTTTGCATCTCCTCTTAAGAAACAAAAATATTTTTCCACACTAACAAAAACATTCTTTAAAATTATGTTTTTTTGTTACAAAACAACAAGCCATTGTATAATAGAAATAATGCCCTCCAGGGTGGATGTTATGCTGGGATAACATCCCTTCTCGGGTGTTGGACGCCCTCGGCTGGTGGCCTCGGGCCCAACCACCCA
The DNA here is from genome assembly GCA_016271365.2 of Neoceratodus forsteri. NCBI lineage: Eukaryota > Metazoa > Chordata > Ceratodontiformes > Ceratodontidae > Neoceratodus > Neoceratodus forsteri. The sequence goes on from JADMNL010000036.1 coordinate 8,522,603, forward strand.
AGGTGAGATGCTATCCCAGCATAACACCCACCCTGTCAGGCATTATTTCTTTAGTAAAGTACAGTTACGTAACTTACCGTAACAGCAGATCTTCGAGAGAGGCTCTTGCAGTAGATAATTACATATAGGACTGACATCGGCAGGACTCCACGGAAAAATTTCTAGCTAGCAGTCCCTGGTGAGGGACCGCCCCCACGCCAGGTGACCGGCATCAGGAGACGCCGGTATAAAGGGGCGTCCTCACTCACTTTCCTGCTCTTCTGCTCACTGTTAGTTGCAGCCCGCGAAAAGTTCTTCGCTTCACAGACTCCCTTCATCAGTTTTTACCGAATATATGGTTCACTATTCACACTCTGGTAGACTCCTAAAGTTCATCAGGAGGAGAGGGCAAGGCGCACAACCCCTGCTTGGTGAATACAGATGGGAGAACCAAAGTCCCAAAATTAGCTTCCCGGCATGACTCACGGCAGATGCTATAATGGCAAATGAATGTGTGTAGCGACTTCTAGACAGTAGCCATGCACATCTCCTGGACAGAGACGTCCCTGGAAGCAGTCACTAAGACGGGTATGTCTGGCGGAATGAGCTCAGAGTCCTACAGGAGGCACCCTACCAACCTATAGCAGTGGTCTTTGCAGAATGTGATCCATCTGCCAACTGTCTGCTTTGCTGCCAGCCTACCAGGCACAGTTTCTGCACAAGTTACACACAGCTGGCAAGCCCCTCCCTGAACTCCAGCCATGCATGCTACATAGCTAAGACAGTACCCTCCACAGGTCCAGTGTATACAGCCTGTTTGGCCTCCAAAGATGGGTCTGTAAAGCATAAAGTTGAAACTCTGATACAACCTTTGGGAGGTGCTGTGGGTTGGGGCGAAGGATGACTGTCCCTGTGGAAGACCAGGAAGGGAGACTTCAAGAGTGCCTTCAGCCCTTGATCCTTCTGGCTGATGTGATGGCCACCAGGAAAGCCATCCTCCACAACAGGTGACATCTCGCATCTGTTTATTGGCTCAAAAGGCTTGCCCATGAGCACAGCCAACACAAGCAGTAGGTCCCATGGCAAACGTGGTACATGCACCGGAGGGGACAGGAGGTTCAGGCACCTGAACAAGCGCTTGACCACCTTCTCCTCAGCCACTGTCAGCTTTCCAGCCCTCTACCCATAAGCAGAGATGGCTACCAAGTGCACTTTAAGGGTTGTGGCCCACAATAACAGAGGAGCACCAGAGGTAGCCCTGGATGCTAGCCACAGGGCAGGAAAGGGGAACAAGCTACTTGGTCTGACATCAAATGGAAAATCTTCCATTAAAGGCACAGTATCTGTGAGTAGACTTTTCAGGAGGCCTCTATAATGTGGAGCACATCACCGGAGAGACCCAAGGCCTGGTACTCTAGCCATTCAGGAACCAGGGTGTGAGGTGCAAGGACTGCAGGCCTGGGTGCAGGACTGTCCCGTGAAGTCTGGTAAGCAAATCTGGGTGAAGAGGCTACCACCACAGAGGTCTGCTGCTGAGGCTGAGGAGATCCAGGTAGCAGGACTGGCTGAGCTATAAGGATCATCCTTTGGGCCCTTGACAACTACCTTGTGAGTCAAGGGAGGGAAAGGCTACACAAGACCTGGGGTACACAAGACCTGGGCTCCACGGCCTTGAGTTCTGGACTGTGGGGTTAGCACAAAACAGCCTCAGTCTGGCGTCCTCCCAGGAAGCAAACAGGTCCACCAGAGCCCCACTGGGAGAATAGGTGGTTCACCACCTCCTGATTCAGGGACCACTCGTGTGAAGTCTCTCCTACCCTGATAAGAATTTACTAGCTGACTGTTCTCTGCTGCAACATGAATTGCCAAGAGATATGCACCGAGGCGGTGAATGAGGGTCTAGGTGCAGAGGGCCTCCCGACACAAGGGAAGGAACTGAGTTCCCCCTGCCTGTTCAGGTAGAACATGGCCGTGGTGGTGTCTGTCGGGCCCTCCATGACCTGACCACAGGAGCGAAGTCAGTCAGCATCAGACACACTGAATGGAGCTCTAGCAGGTTTATGTGGTTACGCACCTCCCGGAGTGATTAGAAACCCTGGGCTCTGTGGTCTTCCAGGTGCACTCCCCACCACACCAGAGACACATCCATCATGAGCAAGATGGTCAGTTCTGGGTGGACAAATGGGATTCTTTCTTCCAGGTGTTCTGGAATCCACCACCACTAGATGGCACCCCACATCTGCTGGGTCACTGTGACCAACTGGTCCAAGTGGTGTAGGTGCTGGGACCACTGACTGCCAACTCCCACTGGAGGTGGAACATCCACCAGTGGGCCCAACAGACCACGCAGGTGCAGGATGCCATGTATCCTCAGCAGCCTCAGGAAACCCAGGAAGGGTGCAAGAGCCCAACCTGAAATGATCAGGCAAAGAAGGTAAGATCAAGTGTCCAGTCTGCAGGGAGACGTGCCTTGGCCCGCAGGGAGTCTAGCAATGCCCTGATGAACTTGGATCACCTGCCTGGGTACCAGTTTGGACTAGTCCGCATTGACCAACAGGCCCAAGTCTTTGCAGCTCGAGAGCCAGATCTCTGGACCTCTCCACAGCCTCTCTGGACAGACCAGTTAACTGTCAGTCACCCAGGCAGGGGTACACCCTTACCCCAAGGCATCGCAGGTATGCTACCACCACTGCCATTGACCTAAAGACCCCGGGTGCTGAGAGGAGGCCGAAGGACATGACCTAGAACTGGTACAGGACCCCTTCAGCTCAGAACTGGAGGTATCGGCAGGGGGACTGATGGACTGGGATGTGGAAAAACACATTCTGGCAGTCTAGGAAGCAGAACCACCATATCTGCTTCAGCATCAGAATGTGCAGATCCAAAATGCAGCCCTAGCACCCTTATCTGTTTCGGGATCAGTACCTGGACACAACTCTGACTGGCCACGGCGTCAAGGAATCGAGCTACTGTCCTTTTTACAAGGGGATGAGTAATGTACACCTTGGAGGAAAAGAGGGAAGAGGGGGGACAGGATAGAAACATTCAAATAGCTCACAGGTATAAAGTTCAAGAGGGAAGCATTAAAAAAAAAAGCCCAAGAACAAGAAGAGCACTATGAAGCCTCCGGAGACGGGAGGGAAGTAATTTTCACAGAAAGAGTGGTGGAAGCAGAGGTGGTGGGGCCAAAAACAGTAATGGGATTCAAGAATGCATGGGATAGGCATAAGGGAACCTCAGAGGAAGGGAAAGGAGGAGGTAAAGCCAGAGATCAAGTAGGGTCTGTGGTGTTATAGTAGGTAGGGGAAACTGGGCAGACTAGGTGGGCCATGCGGTCCTTATCTGCTGTCATCATCTATTTTTCTAATGCCCTCTCGAAGGGCAGACAGCATGTCCTGTGACACCCTGAACTACTTAAGTATGTGGAGGCTGTAAGGCAGACAAGCCTCAAAGTCCAGAGGCAACCCTCTGTCCACTACGTACAACACCCACTTGCCTGTTGTGATAGCGGACCAACGTGGCAAGAAGTGACACAGCCAACCTTCGATAAGAAGCGCAGACAGGGATTAGATGGGTAGGGGGTACAAAACTCAGGGAAAATACCAAACGCACAAAATTCTACAATACCAAGTTAGAATTTATTTCATCAAATCAAAGTTTTGTTGTACAAATTAAGACTTTCTTATGCAGAATTTATATACCAAATCAAAACTCTTAGTCTTTGAGGTATAAGACATCATATAATCTGAATAATAAAAATGTTTAACCATAAAATAACATAGCAGTTACTCTTGTTATTTCAGGCTGGATTTGCCTTTAGCAGGTCTGCAGCACTTACTGTTATTGGCACTCTAAAGGAATTAACTCATCAAAGCAGAGCTGCGGACGTTTGGCTTCCTTGTATTACGCGCTTCATAACTGAGCTCCACTGTTCCTATAGGAGGAGGTAAAGACTGGAAATGTGACCTGGATCACTTCACTGATAACCTGTACTTGTATATGTATTTACTGCATGGCATTCCCGAGAGGGGGATGTGAAGTCAATGTTGATCTCTCCATCAGGGCCATCTGCAGTTCAAAGAGCGGCAGCTCCTCGGGCCAATCAGTCTTAAAATCTACCTCCACAGTTATTTCATGTCAGACATTACCAATGAGAAAACCTCTGGGTTGGTGGTACAACAGAGCATCAAAAGCCTTCAATCTACTGTACTGACTGCCCCAATACCACTAAAATGAACCTCAGAACATGCAAATGCTGGTCGAAAGGCAATACTGCCTTGCAGCAGTATCCAAATAGTATTACCAACAGTCAATCACATACAAAGAATCCATATCACATCATTTATGAACCGGGGCCCTAGCTGCAAACACTCCCCTACACCCACAAGCACAGAATGGAAAAAAAAAAAAAAAATTTAGGAAATATAACCATGCAGTTTTCCCACCAAATTCCAAAGTGCAATCTATTCCCAAGAAAACCAGACCAGTATTTGTAAGTACCTTCTGACTAGCCATCTGTCACAGCTTTAAAATCGTATTCCCCTGAGCTTTTAGTGTTAAAGGAAAGACCCATGGAATTCTGCTGCTGCCAAACAAACACATGGTAGCAGAATTCAGTACGTTTGGTCCTTTTTCTTTAAAATGTTTTTCAAATTGACCAGCTCCTTTCCACATTCTGCTGATCCTGAAGCCCCTACTCCATGTTCAGCATCTGATGCCACTGATGAGATCACATGATTGCTTAGCCAATAACTGGACTGCATTCTGCCACAGAAGCAAATCACTGAAACATAGAACAACACAGCAGTTACTCTGGATCCGCAGGCATGCACTAACTGCTAACCATTAGGGGCCTTGGTTATGGGTCTCCTCCAATAAGCCAATCAGAGCTGAGAATTCAAAGAATAAACATCGGTATTCCATGTTTCTCACTCACAGCAAGCTATGGTATTCAAGTCATCTGAAACAAAGCAGTGCCTTTATTTTCAAATTGAACAGATGCAGCAGAAGCAGGTTTACTTAGCATTATGATGATTTCTGACCCACAATGTGCTGTATTAAAAACATTTACAGTGATGTTTTCCATACTATCACTGTTCCCAAACAGCACATTAAACCTGTGAGCACAGGGCAACACGGTTAAATGTGGCAGCAGACACTTCAAACTCATATAGGCCCCAATTTGGTGAAGTCTTTAAGGACAAGTAAACAGCCTTTTTTTTTTTTGCTAATGCACAATTCCAAAACCAGGCTTCACCGGTGACGAGATGTAATGACACAGGAGCCAAGTGTAGAGCTACACATAACTCTATACAGTGCTAACTGTTCCCTTCATCCAGGATGATTTATAATTCAACAAAATCAAAATCATAAACTAACCAAGTGCATTACTTTTAGCACTACACATGTAAGGCCATGATTTTGTCTATTTTTTCATAATCAGCTGAAATATGTCTGTCAGCTGAAACACACAGCACAAGTCAGCAAATACCTGGTGATCTGGTGGTTAATTTTAATTTTTTTTAATTAATTTATTTAGTAGTTTAACCAGATATAGCACACTAAGCTGAAAGCTTTTTTACAGGAGCGACCTGGGAGCACAAGGAGGTTAAGTGACTTGCTCAGGGTCACACAGTATGCAAGTGGAAGCTGTGGGATTCAAACCCAGGTCTGGTCTGCTGGATGTCACCAGATTTGCAGCTCAGAGCCTTAGACCACTGCGCTATACTGCCTCCAGTTAAAACCACCTGAAGTGCAGCGTTATCAGTCCAGACAGTCCAAATGAAGAGGCTTACCAGCTGAAGTTGAAATACTAAATGACCGACCCCCCCACCCCCACCCCACGCAGTCAGGCACCACTCTCCGAGTCCTGGTCCTTCACATAAATGTCAGTTGTTGGCCCCCAGTCCCACCACAAAGCACACCTGCTTGTCTAAGTCTGTACTAGTATTCTGAGCGCATACCTACAAATCCTGTTCTACTTTCTCGGCTGACACTAGTAAATGACATGCATATGTGTGTCATTTACTAGTGCCAGATGGGAAGGAAGGAGGAATGGGATTCTGTAGGTGGGCACTCAGAGTACTAGTGCAGACTTACAAACACGCAGGCGTGGTTCGTAGTGGTATTGGGGACTGAAAGTTTTATGTGAAGGACCAGAGCTCAGAATGGTGCATGACTACGTGCTGGCTAGCGGGCATGCAGGGGTGTTTGGGAGGGGGTTGACATTGCAAAACTTAAACTGACAATTTCAACTTAAGCCTATAAGCAGTCTGGACTATCTGGACCGTCATGCTGCACTTCAGGAGGATTTAACCACTAGACCAATTTGCTGACTTGTGCTGCTGTTTGGGTCGGGTGACAAAGACTTATTTCGGTTGCTTATGTAAAAAAAAAAAATTAGACAACAATGGCCTTGCATGTGTACTGCTAAAAAATAAACACATTAATGCCAGACTGATTATTTTGTTGAAAGAATTATGAAAACATACTGAATTACAAGGAACCAGTTAGCATCATTTGCCATGTAGCTCTGGCACTCACTCCTATGATGTCATTACGTCCAACGTCGTCTGTTGGTCATTCTGAAGAGCTGGCCAGGCAGGTTTTTCAAATGGGAAGGATGTTTACATTTTTTTTTTTTACAATGATACAAAACTGCAGTTATCTTAAAGTTATAAATACATTTTTAGCATCAATGTAAATAGCAGCCTTTCCTTTGCCTCTCAGTGAAGCCCAACCTTGGAACTGTACAGCAGCTAAAAAGGCTGTTTACTTGTCCTCTAAAGCTTCCGCCCCTGCTGAAACTCTACAAAGGTTTTACTTAGTTTTTGTTGACTGCGAAAGGAAGGCTAGGCAATTCTGCCTACTTTCAATCTCATTGGGGGGTGCAAACTGACACTGAATCAGGTTGTGCTGTTGGTGGTATTTCTAGCTCAGTTTCTTAGGTCAGAAAAAAAAATTGGTCTTGACTAAACTTTTTGCCGGTGGGAAGGCTGGGGGGAACTATTTACATTAGCACAGGTATTATGTAGAGCCTAGTGCTGCCCCCAGAACAAGGGCCCCACATGTGATGTCACACCAACATTCAAACATTTCCATCCTCAGGTACTGCAATACTTGCATAATACAGTTATGCCGCTATATAACCTGCCACTAAAAGCAGCGGCAGAAACATCCCCATAGCAGCACAACTCAATGACAATAATCAACCGTACAGACAACTGGGCATTCTGCAGAAATTTTCCCACAGAACCAAACAAAATCAACTGTATAGAAAACTGGGCGCTCCATGGAATTTGAGCAGTTAGTGGCCAACAGGAACAGCTGCAGTAAAGTGCTGCTTATTGTGGCTACTGAAAGGTTTTACTCCTAAATATTCGACAACTTTTACAACATATATTCTACAGTGAGCCAACCTACTTCCCAAAATCTCATCATGTCACTTCTATAATGGATGCCACAGCTCATCTCAGGAGCACCCCAGGATCTCTGATCAACTCTGCGCGCCCCAGCTTAAGGTCATTAAGCATTTCAACTCCCAATATCACGGGTGGTCCTGGAAGAGGACACAGCATGAGATTAGAGGGAGGCCGATTAAGGGGTAATGTGAGGAAGTTATTTTTCACAGAAAGGGTGGTGGATGCATGGAACGGCCTACCTCAGGAAGTGGTGGATAAGAATACAGTGCAGGGCTTCAAACAGGCATGGGATAGGCACAAGGGAGCAATACAGATGAGTATGAATAGATAGGCCATTGACAGAGCAAAGGCCGATGGAACATTTATACGGTAAAAAAAGAAATGGGCAGACTGGATCAGCCTTGCGGTCCTTATCTTCCGTCAACTTCCATGTTTCTATAATAGCAGTACCTAACAACACAATAAATGCACCCAACCTTGTCGAATTAGATGGCAGGTTTCTGTCCTATCCCTCAATCCCAGTGAAGTTCTTTTTCATGCAAAAAAGCAAAAAGGCAAGGAAATGCCCTTCCCCTCCGAGATGGCAAGGGATCAGCACCTCACCCCACAGAGGACTGGAGACAGGCCCATGTGATTTAAATGGCTGGAAACTTACAGTGAACATAGTTACTCAGGTTTTTCTATGGAAGAGTTTTGTTTTTGTACTTGATCAATGATAGCTGCTCTGGCTGAGCGGAAACTGGAGACAGTGTATAAGTGGTGTGAGCACAGAACTCCCATCACTGAGATGTGTGACTATTGTGATGCAACTCGGCCAATCACTGCCCACAGCAGCAATAACGGGTTGTAAACCATTCATTCTCTTCTTAAAGGAAAGTTGTGCTGAACGAACCAGTAAGCCACAGTTTCTGTAAAAAGTGTTTTTTAACCCTTAGGCTGCCGACAGAATTAACACAGAAATTTTGGACTGATATCAGTCTGCAGCCCTGCAATGGTTAAATGCTAGTTTCCATTCTGTTATTGTTCCAGCTTGAATGGCCTTTTAGTAAACTCATTGGGTGTTTCTGGTATGAACTATATGATGTAATCTGTGTCACTTTCAGCAGCAGAGTTCTAGACTAGAATGCAGGTGCACTGGGGCAACAATGGAAGAGCTGAGCAAGGGCATAAACTACACACCAAACAGTTAACCTGTCTCAAGAAAGCGCTGTGAAGGTTGTGAGAGTAAGGCTGCTCATTCAGATGGGGAAAAAAATCTCAGCAGATAAAACAAGCCATTTATTAAGCTGTCACAGTTTTAAATGGGTGTATCCCAAAACTAGTGTGTCAATCGCCCATCACAGATTATTCAAAGTCCAGTATAGATGGGACAATAACAGAATGGAAGCCAGGACTGACTTCCACAGTACACACATAGGCTTACAGGTTAAATGCAGATCTCTTGCAAGACTGAAAGAGCAGGAGAGATATTCAGTCGGAGTGCAACAGGAAAAGGGGGACAATGCTGTATTTGGGAGGCTGATGATCAGAGTTTGGTGTTCTGTCATTCATCCAAGTTTGCCTGCACTAGCGTGGCAGCAGTAAAACCTCAGAACCGCAGTAATGGGCACTACATGTCAAACCACATTTTTGGTTACATTATTCAACACCCCCAAACAAATAATTTCAATGGGAGTGAAGAGTTACAGGCAGCCATGCTGAGGATTAGTAAGGAACACCGTGGGCATCTATTCTTGGGGAAGGAAAGGCCACAAACCACCTGGCCTTGTTCTGCAACTCTTCTGCACTTTGAATAAGACTGTAAAGAAAACATAATTCCATCCGCGATGGGAGGTCCACAGGAGCAGATCTGTCTGCATATAAATTATACACAGATTTTAAAAGGTGGAGACGTCATGTGACTTTGAATGCCTTTTCAAACAAGTTTGACATGTGCCACTGTCCCATCTGAAATTTAAAATAGCTCTGTGTTTGAAAAAAGAAGCCAAACTCCACTGGAAAATGTTACTCAAGTCCTACTTGAAGCTCAATTAATAATGTATTCAGGAGCTAGATACACCGTCCCTATTCAGAAAATGTTCATTATCGGAGAAAGGTTCACTTTTACTGTGCAAAAGAAAAGCAAAAACAAAAATTCACAGTAGTAATTTGAACAGGGCTGCTCTACTTCTTCTCTCTCTTCTTTTCCTGCAAGAAAGAACAACAACACTGGTTATGTCGGATCCCATACTTTACAGGCCAGGCAGGCAGGTAGTTTGATAGTCCAGTTCAAGCATTGGATTCAAAATGGGCTAATGAAAATTTCCATCTTGCTGAGCACTCAGCAGAAAGAACTGAAGCCCCCTTGAAATGGTGTACCCCAACCCCCAAAATAGGTTTCAACCCTGCACATGATTATAAAGGCGAAAACAGCTCACTCTGCAATGAGGCTTCAGGCAAAAGGAACTTAAATCTTGTTCGATCTAACATTGTGAGTGTGTGTGGTGATGGGAGTTCATAAACTGTACCGCATAGAAAGCACTGGAGACCCAAGCTTTTGATGTTATCCACATGACAGGAGAAGCACAGATGGCTGCAGAAAAACTACCCCACACTGCACCATTAATATGCCTCACTGCTGTCATCAAATGACTACCTCAAGTGAGTGAGGGGGATGACTCCCGCTCCACCCAGGCTATGAGCTTAGGATGGAGGGAACGCCAGACTGCAGACTGGATTCCAGAAAGCAACTCTTAATGACCAAGAGGCAGTGGGGGGCTAATTTGGTATGGCAAAACTGACGGTCATTACTCAGCAGACTAGAGGGGACCATGCACCTTTTTCTGCTGTCATTTCCTAGGTTACCTTAACTCCTCAAATTGCTGCACATCTCAGGAACAGACTGGAACTAATCTGAAATTGAGTTTTTTCTCTCCTGCAACTTTACACATTTGCCGTCTAACAGGCAAGTAAATGTACAACTCTCCAACTTCTCATTAGGACAGCTAGGTCTCAGATTACAGTACATCAAAGGCAGCACCAATCATGGCACATCAAACCAACCTCCAATCAAAAACAAGACAACTTCTTGCCACTGCTGCACACTGGCACAAATTATTTTAATGGACTTCTGTTCCACTTCATGGCTGGGCAAAGATTTCGCTATTAACCACAACCTTACCTTCTCATTTAAAGCGAGGATCATCATGAGTTTCCTGAAGATGGTGATAAAATCCAGGAAAAGATCCACACAGTGCCTGGAACACACAAACAGTCAACAATTACTTTACAGAATAATAATATCTCTGCCAGTCTATGCACCATGCAGTCACACGCTCAGCAGATCTAACTAAGCTAAACACTTCTAACTGGGCAGCAGTCTTTCCTTAAAAGATTCCATTCATATGCACAGAGTGGACACAACTACAGTCTGCAAAATTCTCATTTTCTACATTATATATCCTTGTTGTTACTCTCAGCTCTGACTTGTGTAACTCGTAGCTGCACCGCTGATACATGGCTGCAGATCTGTACTCTAGCACCATGCTAGACTCATGCACAGAACCCTCTTGATGTGCAGTTATTCAGTTCCAGCCTCGACCACATGGGCAAAGGCACCATAGTATGGGACTCCGGAACAAGCGTCCATAGTACAGAAACAGAACTCAACCCAATGCAGTGCCATGACAGCTCAGGAGTACCAGAGGCAGCTGAAGTGGAACTCTAAGGGCAGACGAATTAAAAGACAGAAGATGTAAGCCATGGGATGCCAGATCCATCCAAGTGGAGTGGGCAGGGGTAAGGACATCCAAGGGCCCAAATCAGCAACCCCCCCCAAGGCGTCATCTACAGACAAGCGCTCACAACTGGCCATGCTGAGATCTGGCCTCAGGGATTTAAATACTAGGAATGTTCCTGTACAACTGCCACTCTCTGCACCAGAGGTGGAAAGGAAACCATACCTTTTAGTGGTCAGAAGCCAAGAAAAAATGTTTGTCACCGTAAGCAGCAGAAAGAAACAATTTTACTCATCTTTCTTCCAAGGGGTCCTTTAGCATCAGTAACTTTTTTGTACTTAGCTGGTTAGGTGCAACTGCCCCAGAGGTGTGCCTTTAGGAGATATTTTAATGAGCTTACGGCAAAACCAATCAAAAGACAGGAAGGGGTGTGAGCTGAGTGAGAGCTGTTAAAAGGCTTCAGAATTTTTTCTAGGAAAAACGAAGGCAAATGCCCTGAAAAAGAATTAACAGGATTCAAAAAACATGCAAATGTCCACAAAAGTGGAAATAGAAACAACCTCAACACAAGCTAAAAACTCATCAATAAGAAACCCCAAATTTGGTAAATGGAGACAAAGAGCCCTTCACCGACAGGTGAACTGGGGAGGAAGGGTGGGAGCTTACTGATGCTAAAGGACCCCCTGGAAGACATTCAGTAGGGGAATGTCCCTTGCTGCTGCAAGCGAGGCTGCAGTGCCCCGTTGGCGTGGGCCCTGAGCCCCACTGGAGGTTGCTGACCAGCTTTCTCGTAGCAGAATCTAATACAAGAGACCAACCAATGAGAAATAGTTCTCTTGGTAGCTGGTCTTCCTCTGCCTACATCCCTGTAGGTGAGGAACAACTGAGTGGACGAGCCTCTGGACTGTCTAGTAAGCTCTAGGTAGTGAAAGATGGCTCTTTTGATATCCAAGCTGTACAGCTTTTGCTCACCAGGAGTGGATGGCTCAGTAAAGAAGACAGGCAGAGTAACGGACTGGTTCAAGTGAAACTCTGAAACCACCTTTGGCAGAAATTTCCTATTTGTCCTGAGCTCAACTTTATCGTTGTGAGGGATGATGTAATTCAGCTCAGTGCACAGGGCCTGTAGCTCTGAAATCCTCCTGGCAAACGAAATGGCTACCAGGAGGACGGTCTTCCAAATTACAAACTTAATGTGGGTTGTGGACATAGGCTCGAAGAGTGGATTCATGAGCCCATCTATGCAAAGGTTCAGGCTCCAAGGAGGAACAGGCTCCCTGGTTGGAGGCCAGAGGTGCAAGTGGCCTTTGAAAAACTGCTTAAAAATGTAGTGAGGAACACAACATTTTTTTCTTTCACACCAACAGGTAGGCCGAAACTGCCACCAGGTGTAGCTTGAGTGAAGATGGTTTCAAGCCTGACGCCTGTAGGTGTACCAGGTAGTCTAGCAGCTAAGAGTTTGAAGCTGATAGGGGTTCGACCTTTTCGTTCTTGCACCAGAGGGAAAACCTTTTCCATTTGGCTCCATAAGTCTTCTTAGTGTTCGTTTTTTTTAGCCATCCTCAGTATCTTAAGGACCTGTTCAGAGTACTGTGAGGATGGAAACTCGAACTCCTCAAGAACCAGGCCTGAGGTGAAGAGAGTGCACGTCTGGGTACAGCACTCCTGTCTGAGGAAGTGTCAGCAGGGAGTGAGTTGGAGGCAGGCGAATGGGCCTGCTGCAGGACACTGACAGAAGGAGAGGGTACCAGGCTTGCCTGGGCCAGTCTGGAGCCACCAGGATCATCGATGCAGGCTGCTGTCAGAGTTTCAGCAAAACCCTGAACATCAGGGGAAAGGGAGGAAATGCATATAGAAACCTCCCTGACCTGTCCAGGATCAGGGCATCCAGAGGAAGTGTTCCCAGAACTGGGGGCCTGCAACAGTACTGAGGAAACTGAAAATTGAGAGGAGAGGCAAACAGATCCAAGTCTGCTGTGCCCAACCACCATGGCTAGTACTTGCTTGTTTAGTGTCCATTCGCTCTGGCCTTGACTGATGTGGCTTAAAGCATCCGCCAGAGTGCTGAGTTTGCCTGGGAGGTGAATAGCCGAGAGGCTGACTCCCAGGGAGAATGCTAGAGACCAGAGCTTCAGAGCTTCCAAACAGAGTATTCCTGATCTGGTACAACCCTGCTTGTTTATGTAGAACATTGCAGTGGTGTTGTCTGTACGAATTTGAACCGCCTGCTCTTCTGTGCTGGAAGCGAAAGCTTCGAGAGCTAGGAAGACTGCTCTGAGTTCCAAAAGATTTATGTGCAACTGTGACTCTTCGGGAGTCCAGTTGCCATTTACTGAGGCACTGTCCAAATGAGCTCCCCAGCCCAAAATGGAGGCATCTGTGGTGATCGCCTTTGTGGAAAGAGGAGCTTGAAAGGGAACCCCTGCCTGCAAATTTTCAGGGTTCTTTCACCGCAGAAAGTTTTGGAGGAACTGCTCCGACAGAGGTATCAATTTTGAAAATGTGCTGCTTCTCTGAGATAGGCTTGCAGGAGTTGCATCCTGTACCTGACCCCTGGGACTACTGCAGTCATAGAGGCCATATGTCCCAGAAGTTTGAGGAAATGTCAGGCTGGTCTTGACTGTCCCCGGATGAAAGAATCTGCCACTGAAAGGAAACTCTGAATTCTTTCCTGCAGGAGGAAAGCATATCCCTTCTGAGTGTCCAGCTGGGCCCCTATGAAGGTGAGCAGCTGAGTGGGTTCCGGGTGAGATTTCTTTAGATTTACCAGGAAACCCAGAGACTTCAGAGTGCGTTCTGTGAGGGAAAGAGATTCCTGACCTGGCAAGGAGACTTTGTTGCCTATGAGCCAGTCACCCAGATAGAGGGTACAGAAGCGACATCAGTCTCTGAGATGTGCTGCTACCACTGCGAGACACTTGGTAAAGACTCTTGGGGCTGAGAACAGACCGAAGGGCATTGCAGTGAACTGACAGTGACCCGAAGGAAGTCTGAACCTGAGAAACTTCCTGTGAGATCTCCTTATGGGTATGTGGAAGTAAGCCCCCTTAAAGTTTAGGGAGGCTAGCCCGTCTCCCTGATGTAAGGACTGTATGACTAGTGACAGACTGACCATTTTGAATTTATTTTTCAGATGTTTGTTTAAATATCGGTAATCTAAAATAGGTCGCCACACAAACCCTTCTCCATTATCTCCGGCACCCACTAGTCCAACGTGATGAGGGACCAGTGCTGAAGAGAGTGGGAGAGTCTGGCTCCAACCAGAAGCGGGGAGGCGACCTGGACACTCACATCAGAACTTAGACTGAGAGGCAGATGGTTGGGTAGAGGTGGCTCTTCTTTGGCCCCTTCTGCCCCTGTCTCTAAGACACCCTGTACTGGCTGAAGTCAGATTGTGGCTAGGGACTGGAAGGGCTGGAAACAAAAAACTTCTGCCCCTACCACCCCTGGGACAGGATCTCTGAGGGGTGGTGGCCTTGGATGAGTGGCTCTGCCAGGAGGTCTTGTACTTGACTTTTTTCATGTAGTCAGTGGTTCTGTAATCAAACATATTTTGATCCCAGGGAAAAATCCATGGCCTTGTTCTGAGTGTCTGTGGTCAGACTGGTTGTTCTAAGCCAGGCAAAGTGTCTCAGAGAGAGATGGCATGGGCCATCACCCTAGAGGCTGCATCACTGTTGTCATCTGCCATGTGGAATTGGTACACGGTAGCTTCCAGGGCAGTTTAACGTATCCACGAGCTCCTGCATCACAGAATCTGATCTGTTGCGGGCAATAGCCTGGATAGATTTCCAAAGGAATTTCTGATATCTGGCTGTGAACGCCATGCAAGAAGAAAGTCTGAGAAGCAGGGAAGCTGTAGCATACATTTTCTTTGCTATAAAGTCAATTCTCCTGGAATCCTTGTCAGGGGGAGAGGGGACAAGGAGACTCCAGCTTTCAAATGAGCTACTTGCTGCACTATACTCTCATAGCTAGTGTGTGCAGACAGGAACTCTGTACCATTTTTAGACAATTTATATTCTTACCCCAGGAGTCCTTTAGCATCAGTAACTTTTTTGCACTTAGCTGGCTAGGTGCAGCTGCCCTGGAGGTCTGCCTTGAAGAGACATTTAAATGAGCATAGGGCCGAGCCAATCAAAAAGACAGGAGGGGGTGTGAGCTGAGTGAGAGCTGTTGAATGCTTCAGAATTTTTCCAAGGAAAAATGAGGGCAAATGCCCCCAAAAAGAATCAACAGGATTCAAAAAACATGCAAATGTCCACAAAAGTGGAAATAGAAACAGCAACACAAGCTAAAAACTCGTCAATAAGAAACTCCAAATTTGGTAAAAGGTGACACAAGACCCCTTCTCAGACAGGTGAACCGGGGGGAAGGGTGGGATCTTACTGATGCTAAAGGACCCCTTGTAAGAAAGATAACTGCGATAAGTAAATTTTTTCTTCTTACCCCAGGAGTCCTTTAGCATCAGTAACTTCCTGCAGACTACCCAGCAGTACCAAGTGGTAGGCGGGCAGAGAACATACTTAGGAATGAGGCTCTGCAGAACTGCCCTGCCAAATTTGGCATCAGATCTGGTCTGCACATCCAAACTGTAATGTTTCACAAAGGTGTGCACAGTTTTCCAGGTATAGGAATCTCCAGAATATGCAAGGCAGCATACCAACTTAAAAAAAAAGTCTCATATTCCATTAACTACTGGGCTTAATAAAGTAGGTTTCATTGTATTTATAAGACTTGGAACCTTTCTTTGGCTTGTATTAAGGATGGTCTCAGGGTGGGGGGAGGAGAAAAACAAAAACACAACACTACTTTACGTGAAGACCCTGTCACATTTGAAGGCTGACAGTCTAGGGAGTAGCCCTGAAAGCTGGGGTGCAGGCACTCAACAGTCCTTACCAAATGTAGTCCTTGTCTCCATGCTCTGCTTTCTCAATAATCAGCTGGGTATCAAACAGTATGAAGCCACACATGAGCAGGAGCCCAATGTACAGGTGAGCCTGGGAGACGGAAAAACAGACAAAAGAACATCAATCACACGCAAAGCAATTTCATAAACATGAAATGTTCACACATTAAGTGTCCCAAATGACATGTGCATAATGGGTGTGTTCTACACTCTGACATAATCCCCCTTAGTGGGACAAAGTCTGGCACAGTAATAGAAGCAGAAGTAGGAAAGAAAGATGTTTGGTCCCTCACATGCTTTTCTCCACCAAGACTCGTTTTACTTTTCTCTTGGTGCTCATCCAGCCTTGAAACATCTAGGAGACTAAAGGGACACTGCCGACCTCCCTCGGGCCTCTCAGTGTTTTTACTGAACAGGTTCTCTGGTTGCTCACCTGCTATAGACTCTGCTCAGTTGTAGCTGGCTTTTAAAAAAAAAAATGTTTTATTTGCTTTCTTTCTCATGGTAAAGCGAAAAACAGCCAGCTTAATATCGAATTTGTTTCAAATCAAGTGTCTTCTGTTGGCTGGAAAACCCCTTGGTGGAGGCAGCTGGTTGCAGTCGTGTGGACCAAGACTGCAGTCTGCGCGCCCCCCCCCACACTTGTTACACCCCTCCATGATGGCTTGCAAGGGGCTCCAGCACCATGCATGTGCAAGAAGCCTGTCTGCAACCCCCCAATACCTCTACTACACTGCTTACTGGCTACCCAGGCTGCTGCACTGCGGCCGAGACACCGACCCTCACTACCTGAAGGACAGCGTCCACTGGGATGCTGACTCAGCCTTCCTCCACCCAGGCACTTTCCCCAAACATGTCATGATCAGTAGTTCTGCAACGTCGGCGGGCAGCCCAACCAACAGTGTCCCTTGAAGGTGATGCTACCCCAGAATGCAGACTATTACGAAAGGAATAATCCATGGTTGGGTGTGCAGCAGTAATTCAGTATAACTGCGAGCCCAGAAAGGGCTGTGAGGCACAAGGTGTAGCCAAGGGCTTTCAGCCACCCACTGCCACACATCTAGAGAATTATTCTCTTTTTCCCTAATACAAATAAATCCATTCCTGTGTGAAACAAATCTGAATATTGTTTCTAAATTTTTCTCCCATAATTTACCACTGAAAAGGGAAGCTGTTCATTAGAAGCAGTCTCAGATCAGATAACTTGGCAGCTTGGGCCAAATGTAACAATACTGTTCTGGCAACAATTTGAAAAACACACACACAATTTAGGGAGGACAGGCATACCTACAATGTACAGCCTTGTGGAGGAAAGACCACAACTGATCAGAACGGACCCTTCCTTCCTCACACTCATATCACAAATCAATTCCAAATCTTAATTTAGGCTATGACAGATGATAAATTCCACTTTCTCCAGGGCAGCTTCACCTACCAGGCTAACTCCATATGTTTAAGCACAGTGAGGGATTCCTGGGGTTTGAAGCCTTCTGTATTCAACATTTCTGATTGGACAATATATGTGGGAATCTACAGTGGACACAACCAATGGCTATAATTTCAGGCAGAAACTGGCCAACCTGCTTCCATCAATGTAGATTTGTGTTGGAAAAGAGACTGAGCTCCCATATAGGTGGCTGAGCAAGACCTAAGCTCAATCAAAGATGCAGCAAGCAGCAACGATGGAAGGCACAGGGTCTGCACAAGGCTCAGGGTTTCCACATAGTCTGGATTTTACTATACATGGGGGTCTGCAGAGGGCCTGAGGTTCCCTGACAATCTGGATTTTGCTATACGCTGGGGTATGTACAGGCCCAGAGTTCCACACACAGTCTGGATTTTGCTATACACTGGTTTCTGCGTAGGGCCTGAGGTTCTTACACAATCTGAATTTTGCTATACACTCAGGTCTGTACAGGTCCTGTGGTTTCCACACAGTCTGGATTTTGCTACACACTGGGGTCTCTTCGGGACCCAAGGACCCCACACAGTCTGGATTTCGTTATCCACTGAGGTTTGTACAGGCCCCCGAGGTTCCCACAGTGTGGATTTCGTTGTACACTGGGGTCTGTACAGGGCCAGAGGGTTCCACAGTCTGGCTTTTGCTGTACGCTGGGGTCTGCACAGGACTTGAGGTTCTCCCTGGAGTCTGGATTTCCACAATACTCTGCCTAAAAATTGCACTAGGTATTGAAGTTTACCTTGAAGAGGAGGACTGATCCATAGAAGATGTTTACCACTGAAAGGAGTAAAAGGATGCTGAGCCCCGACATCAAAGTACCTGACAGAACAGAAAGAAAGCTTTAAAACATCTGCAATGTAACAAACTGGCAAATCTTACTGTTGTAAATGTCCTAAAGGCGGACAAAGGCTTGTTGAATCATATCTTTAATGCCTTCTACTACTCCCGCCTTACAAATTAAAACTGGGGTTAAACCATCCTGGTTATATACAGAAATTGAAAGACAGAACCAACATGTAGTCATTCAAAAACAGTGTCATGATTCAACGTCAGGGGCAGCTGTTTTACTATTGGTCCAGAAGACTGGGGACAAAAAGCCAGTACACGTCCGACTAAGGTTGGGGAAGGGGAGAGGTGCTGGCCCACTTCTGGTCTAGAAGGCTGTAGGGTACAAAGAGCAGGCCCAAAAATCTGTGTGTGTGTCCATCTCTCCTTGGAGTACCAGACGCCAGAGAAACAAAAGGCACAGGACTCTGGAAATGGCCACTACTGAAAAAACAGCAGCATGAGAAATTAACAGCACACTCAGAGTATCTGCATAAAATGACAATTTCCTGAAGTGCTGAGAAACTAACAGGCAGTGCAGCAGCAGTTAAATGAACTGCCGAACACCAGGACTGACTTCACTTACATCTTCTTCAGGGGAGGAGTCACTGGCAGAGACCTAATTATTTATAGCCCAACTAATTAATAAACATTAGTACCTCTTAGATTATGTATTTTTTAAAACTTTCTTTTCAGTCACTACCCCTTACCCTCAACTCCCTGCAGCTTTCCCATAGCCCACTTTGCTACGTAATCCAAGGCGCCATCTAAACTGTGCTGCAGCCTGCAGGAAGTATACTTGGCACACCACTCTACTTATCTGAGAAGTATCAAATGCACAGCTGGCCCAGTGTTGCAGAGAACTGAGGTCTTGGACGTTACACCTCCCACCATGCTGATGACCTGAGAACAGACTCTGGATGTCAGCCAGGGAGGGAGAGGACTGAGCGTCTGTCAACTGCCCTGTCCAAGAGAATGGAGACCAGCTGGATCACCCCTATACTGCCACCTGCCACCGTGTGAACATATGGTGACAGGGCATCGGCTCACTAGGGGCACGGCCTGTGCCATACTGCCTGTGCACCTACACAAGTGTGCACACCTAACATCATTGCACACTGCCTGCTGGGGAGGAAGGACTCCATCATACCCCTGTCTGCCAGCCTCCAGTCTGTGGTACTGTCTGGGACTCCTGCCCAGAATTCTGGATATGGACTTTTTTTGGGTGGGGGGATGGGAACCAATCTGTGGTGGAACTTCACAGGCAGGTAGGTCCCACAGCAGGTGGCTGCTAGTTGGGGAGAGGCACAGGGAGGCACAGCTGGGGGCAGATGAGCACCGCCTGTACCCGGAGTTGGAGACAAAGCTCCACATGAACAATAAAAACACACAAACTGACAGCTGAGTTTTACCTCCAAGGAAGAGATAAGTCCTGCGCTGGGCATAGAGCGCACTTAATGAAAAGCAGGCAAAGATCACAGCGGTGCCCATGAAGGCAGTGGGGATAATGCTGCGAAAAGACAAAGACAATAACAATAACAAGTATCTCAGAAGACCAAATTCACAAGGCACAGTCCTGTACTCTCCCCAGGCTCCAGGGACTGCTCTGCCCAGATGAGCTCTCATCAACTCTTGATCCTGCATCAACTGTCAGGCGGCGCAAAAAAACGCCGTCAGGTGGTACAGACAGGCAGAACCATGCTCTCGAGGCTTTTTTTTTTTTTTAATTTCTTTTTATCCCCGCTGACCCAGGCACTGTCACCCAACTGACCACGGCAGGCCTGGAAGGACAACCCCCATCTTGCCATGGTTGACCCCCCCAGGCAGAGACAGGGTGGGAGCGGAGGGATTCCCCCAAGACCCATACCTTAAATCTTGTCAGGGTCCCATCTCGAGCCACGCCATGCTGGTGGAGAGGGCCTTCCGATCTTCTTGTCGGTGTCACACGGGCCAGTGTTTTTTTTGGTACACTCCCCCAAGAGGAGTGATGTGCATGACATCAAGGCGCACGCACCGACATCCATCACTCCTTCCCCCTTGTAGCTGGATCAGTGCCTGCTGCTCCCCTGGCTTCCATCTGAGGTCAGTCAAGACGCAGACTCTCCTCCTCCCTCCCTCCCCCAGAGAAGGCAAGTCGTCCTGTGATGCTCAAGCTTCCCCCAGCCGGGCCTCAGTCTCCTAGGCTCATTCCCGAACCCGGATCGAAAGCGTCACAAGCGGTAGTGCTACCGCTGCACCGGCAGGCCGGCTTTCATCAAGACTTCTATATCCTGCATTAACACTGTCAGATGGCACAAGAGAATGCTGTCAGGTGGCGTAGACAGGCACTACTACGCTACCTGCATTGAAAGCTTGTATCCTGCTACCTGTGGTCAATAGTGTGCGGTCCGCATGAAGTCAATAATGTGCAACCATGCAACCTGTGCCAGAAGTCAGTACGATGCTACCTGCACAGATTGGTACAGAGCTACCTGCACTGATGACTGGTATTATGCTGTCTGTACAACAGCCAGTACCATGCTACCTGCACCATCAGTATGTACTAAAGACTTGCTACACTCGTGTGACTTTGCTGCTGCTTACAGCTGGTACAAGAGTAATTTCTATGTTAACTAAGCTACTGTGAGACAAATCTACCTTACTCCACATGAAAGGCTTACCTTGGGTTCACAGAAATAACGAAATCCAAAGCAGGACCCAGGCCAACACCTAGAACATACAGGAATTTAATTAGTAGGATAGTCAGGCACTGATCAATCATCCTAACTGCTCACCAATGCCTGGTGAAGGAGGTATTACTGTATCGGAAAATGGCTACAGTTTTGATTCCGTAATGATACAGTGTTAACAGTCAGGACACTTAGGAAACTAGTTGGTAAAGGTCCTCCCTCGGTTTGTTCAGAGCTCCTTGTGTTAATCAGTGCTCAGAGCCCTGCACTGTTCTACCATACATGCTGCACACGCTTTCTAAATGAATTCCTTCTGAACATGTTGAAACTGCAACACGGTAAGCACGGCACAAAATTCCACCTCTTACTACCTGCACTACCTGTCCGAGTAGGCAAGATGGGAATTCCAGCAGCAACAAATTTATTTATTGAAAATATTGGAATTACAAACCTTTGAGTCAGAGACTCATTTACAAAGGCTTCTCATCAGAAAGTACAAAAATAAGATTTATTTATTTATTTAATGAGAATCTGAAACACAATGCTTTGAGTCGTAAACTCCTTTGCAAAGGCTCCTCGTCAGTACAAAGCACACACATTACATTAAACGTTTTACACATTGCTTACACAGTATGGCGTATTTACATTGGTTGGTTACCACCACTAGGATCTTATAGGACCCTGGGTCATTGTAGTGAGATTAGACAGGTTACAGATTCGGAAGGGCATTTACAGAACCCAGAGTCGAGGTTTAAATGCAGCTAGATTGTAGGACCAGAGGATGTAATCGGAGGATAAGCTAGTCATTCATTATATTCGGACAAGAGGAATGATGGTAACAGCCACAGGCCTCAGAGTCAAGGAGGAGGCTCTTGATACCAGTTTTAAACTGGCCAAGACTAGGGGCCAGGGAGATGGAGGGTGGAAGGTTGTTAAGCCAAAAGAGGGCAGGATAGCGGAAAGACCTTTGCCCTAATGAGGTCCTACAGTGGGGGACTAGGAGGGAGATACAAATCAGGGTGTAACCTGAAGTAAAATGTTTTCGCTTTTTGTACTGCCGCCTCCTGTGGCCCGGGTCGTGCCTGAAAATGGTCCCTCAGATCTGCGCACTTACCCAGTTACCAAAGACTTGTATAAATAAATGAAACAGCAATTTACATACAACACAGAGGCAGAGTGTTAATGACAAGTATATACAACTTATAAACAAAAAATACACAAATCCCCACACACAGCTTGCATCTGTTACTGTGTTGACCCCGTCCCCTTTCACTGTTTGTCTGGGTCAGACCCCACCCCAACCATTGCAGCTGCCTCAGCCACACCACTGTCTCTGGTCAGGAGCGGCTACCTTTGCTGCAGTTGCCTCAGCCACACCACTGTCTCTGGTCAGGAGCGGCTACCTTTGCTGCAGCTGCCTCAGCCACACCACTGTCTCTGGTCAGGAGCGGCTACCTTTGCTGCAGCTGCCTCAGCCACACCACTGTCTCTGGTCAGGAGCGGCTACCTTTGCTGCAGCTGCCTCAGCCACACCACTGTCTCTGGTCAGGAGCTGCTACCTTTGCTGCAGCTGCCTCAGCCACACCACTGTCTCTGGTCAGGAGCGGCTACCTTTGCTGCAGCTGCCTCAGCCACACCACTGTCTCTGGTCAGGAGCGGCTACCTTTGCTGCAGCTGCATGACTGGGCAGTGTCGGATGTGTGGATATCAGGCAACCCACAAGCGCCCTCTCTCTCTCTGGGAAGCAAGTGCATTGCAGTGCTGACCACCAGCCTCCCTCGCTCCCCAATATACTAAACAGTTTTCTAACAACCCCCCCCCTTTCCAACAGTTACCTGTGAGGAAGGCGAACCCAGACAGGATGCAGAGCCTTTTTTTCTCCGTCTCATTATTGTGTGGTGTGAAGTGCAGCCACATCATCAGCCCTATTGATCCCAACAAGGAAAGTATCCCACCCTGTTAAAACAGAAACAAAGATGTCAATCTCACCTCCCCAAAAAAAGAGAGGTCCGCGCCCCCTCCAACAGATGTCAGTCTCCCACCCAGTTACCACAGAAATACAAGCAACAGCTAGCAGCCCACCCAGTTACATCAGAAATACAAACTGCTGTCACTTATCCCATTATAGAAATACAAACTGTTGTAAACAACCCACTCTGTTACAGAAACACAACCAGCAGTCCACAACCCACCTGGTTACAACACAATTACAAAAGAACAGTTACGTATTTACCGCAACAGTAGATCTTAAGAGAATTTCTTTCATCAGGCAACACTTTTGGAACTTAGTGCCAGGCACTAGGACCACACGGAAACATTTGCAGACAGTTGCAGTCTGCCAAGGGACACCCACGACGACATCAGTGTATACACAAATGTGGGTGGCCCCATCTCTCTTCAGTTTCCCCAAGATCTGCTCGGAGGATCCTCCTCTACAAAACCAGGAGAGACCCCAAACCTCTACATACCAGGTGAGACAGAGGGCTGGAAAATGTAGCAATGGAGACAGCAGTGCAAGAATTCTTTGTCTCAACTCCTAAGGGGGAAGGTGGATGGGACGGCATGGCTTGATGAAAGAGATTCTAACGAAGATCTACTGTTACAGTAAGTACGTAACTGTTATATGTTCAATGATATCGCTCATCAGGCCACACCTCTGCAATCTAGCTTCTTTGAGGGTCTCTCATCAGGCCACACCTTTGGAATGAGTACGGGTGGCTGGAGCCAATAGGCTTACAAAAGTAGACCTTGTAGTACAGCTAGGCCAAAGCCAGCCCATCTACGGCACACGATATCCTGACTGCACTGTTTAGGGAAGGAGTGGACAGCACTCCAGGAAGCAGCTGTGAAGATCTCTGCTGTAAAAACATTCCGGAAACAAGCCAACAGAGGTGGCCAAGCCTCTGGTGGAATGATCTCAAACCATACCAGGAAGTTCTTTACCATCCTTCCTGTAACAAAATGTAATATAGTTTGCTAGCCATTTGGACAAGCATTGTTTAGAAACTGGGCGCGCTCTTTCCCAGGGGCAAATGAAAGAAGCCGTGGAGACTTTCTTCAGTCTCTGGTGCAGTGTGTGTAGTACCAGAGTGTTCTATGCATATCTAAAGTATGGATCAATGCTTCCCCTGGATTGACATGCTCTAGAAAATAAACTGGCAGATGGATGGTTTGATTTAAAGTAAACTCAGACACCACCTTTGGGAGAAATTTAGGATTAGTACGTAAAGACACCCCGTCTTTGTGGAAAACCAAATAAGGAGGCTCACACATTAGAGAATGCAGCTCTGTAACCCTTCAGGCAGAAGTGACAACTAAAAATACTGCTTTCCAAGAAAGAAAGCGTAAGCCACAAGTCATACTTGGCTCAAAAGGAGCCAAAGTTAACTTTTCCAAAACAAAATTTAAAGGGGAACTGTCAGCAATAAGAGCCTCTCATTTAAATGTGAGGCTGATTCCAATTTGCACGTTGTAAAAAAACATTTTTTTACTGCAGGATAGTAGAATGTATTAAGCTATTTTTTATGCCTTTTAAGAATCCATTTCCTGCAACCAAAAATCCCAGAATCCCCTGTACATGAAAATGATGTACCTACCATAATTCTTGATCTTCTCCTGTATCTTCACCGTTCATTACTGCTGGGTGTCAGCTGGATGCTCGCACCCGCCAAAGGAGCTTTTTTTTTTTTTTTTTTTTTTTTGAGGGAGCTGGTCACAAGAGTGATGCACTATGTGGTGCACAAGGAGTGGCCGTTAGGCGCCACAGACGTTACTCTTCCATCCCAGTTCTGTATAGCCAAGAGGCAGAAATAGATTCAGAAAAGTGCGAGGCAAGGGAGTCGAGGGATAGGTAAAGGAAAGGAAATAAACTGAAAAAGGAACAAGACAAAAAGGGGACAGAGAGAGAAAGAGAACCCTACCCTAAGTGACCACAGGGCCTCAGTCCTCGAGCGGTCCTAAGGGAAGGAGAAGCAAAGGAAAGGAAAAGAGATGAGGAAGAAAAAGGGATAAATGAGAAGGAAGGGTGGAATCTGCCAAGGCAGCTAGGAAGACCACTGGCTTGAAACTTTCAAATTCCCAGCAGGGACTGAAGACAGGGGAGCAAAGATCCCGCCAGTTTAGAGTTAAGAGTCCAAAGATGGACCCCAGGTCTTGACTGCTCTGAAGGGCAGACTTCCCTTCCTCTCCATTTATCCAAAATTGTATGTAACTCAAGAGTCCAGACCCACAAAATGCCCTTGAAGAGGAGGCAACTGCACTCAGAAGAAGAGTTAGACCTGGCTTAGGTGTAAAAAACAAATTGTTACAGTACCCAAAGGAGTACTGGTATAGTCCCATTTGAGAAAAGAAATGCAGGACAACCAAAGAGGAAAAAGTGTGAGGAGAACTCCCGCGGACTCTCTTAGAACTGCACTGATGACAGCTATAGGGCAACAATCTGGAACATGGGGACACCCAACCAGGGGACACCCTAGGTGTAAGCGAATCAGAGGAAGTTCCCTCAGAGGGTCAGGGTCAAAGACCCTACTCCCATTCTCCAGAGTGAACGCTCTATGACTTGTAAAAGGAACAGAGAGCCCAGAGGTACCGGAGGACTCAGCCCCCAATTGGCCTCAAGGAGGGGGAGGGCGAGCAGGGTGGAGGAGACGCCCAAGAATTGAGGAAGAAGAGGGAAAGGCAGGCAGGATTCAGTAATGAATGGTGAAGACACAGGAGTAGGTCTGTAATTTTCCTATCTTCCCTTGCCAACCTTCATCGTTCATTACTGCGGGGTGAATACCAAGCACCCCCCCCGAGGGGGCCTGATGTTCAGCCCTGAGGGAACAGATCCCTCAGCCTCCTACTGGTGGAAAGCAGGAGGGGGAGTCCCTAGCCAATAGACTGAAGCAATCTAAGGCTGCTGAGGATGAGGAGATGTCCCCCGTGGCCGGGGGGACGGAAGATGCCCCTGAAGAATCCTCCTCGCCCTGCAGGAAAATAGGCGGGTCCCCCTATGCTGGGCAGTCTGGACAGATGAAGCCATGTCGTCCGCCTTATGCCGACTGCTGTCCCTGCCAGTCTGGAAGCCACCTCACTGGCGTCATAAAACACCCTTGCCTGGTGCCTTGCAAGCTCTAGACCCTGTGCAGAGAGGGCAATGGATTGTCTAGACTGCCCCGTATCAGGCACAGATGCCAGAACCTGAGCCAGCATCGACCACAGATATCTGTTGTAGGCAGCGTGGTGTGCCTGATATGAACCTATGCACATCAACGAAGAAGACTCTTCGTTACCACTGGTCGAATTCTGTGGAATCTGGATCTGGGGGTCGATCGTGCGCCCGGCACCGAGGCCTGGAAGGAGTGTCTAGGGATGTCAAGCCTGAGGAGGGTGAGATAGAGAACCTAGAGACTCGTGGCAGGGCACAATACCATCTCCTGCAGTCAACTGGGGCTGGAGAAGGAGCAGCTGGAGATTGCCAGGTGTGGATAGACTCCTCCTGGAAAGGGATTGTCTAGAAAGGCAATACGAGGTGGTGAGCACTGAATTTATTGAGGAATGCACGCGCTGCCGCTCGTATTGTCCATACGAACAAATGAAATATGGAGCTCCGTGACCAGCCTTGAAAGGAACCGCTGATATTCCATGAAATCAGCATCAGAGGACAGGTGGACAGGAAGTTCCTCCCCCTCCGAGGAGGAAGAGGTGGAGCTCAGATGTTCAGAGGACTCCTGTGGCGGGGGGGGGAGAGACACAGACGTTCATCCATGGCCCTAACGTATGAAGGAAAGGCTGCCACAGTAGCTCTGAACGTCTCCCAAGTTAGCGGCCCCGTAGGACCCACATGGCCTGGGAAAGAGGGGGTGTCTGCAGAGGGATGGGTGATGGGCACCTACAGGAAAGTGCCCGACCTTTGGGATCCGGGGGATGAAGCCACCATGGTGGGGGACCCTGAGACCACACCGGGTTGCGAAGAAGAAAGCTGAGAAAGCAAACTCCGGAAGAGCCCAGAGGGGGAATTTCCCGTGACGCGCCTGGGGTAGCATGTGTCCAGAAAGGCAACCCTCTGCACTGCCACCCAAGGGTGCCCTGGAGTCTTCAAGGGAAAGACAGGGTTCAGCACTGCGACTCCTCCCGGCCCTCCCATAGGGTAGAAGGAGAGGGCCACCGCCCCTCACCCCGGCCTCTCACCCAGTCAGCCTCTGAGGCCACCCTCTTCCTCAACGCCAGCGTGGGGGTCCGCAACCCCAACCCCACAGGCCCCCCCCGAGGGAGACAATAGAGGCAAAAGTCCCTAATCCCCTCTGGGTGGGGGGGTGAAGCAACACCAGAGATGGCAGCTGCTCCAACCCCTCCAGAAAAAGAAACCCCCTCCCGAGTCTATGAGCGATCACCTCCGAGGGATCCAAGCCACCCCCGGCCAAGGGATCCTCAGAAACAACCTGCTCCAGAGACTCAGGAATAGGGACGCTGGGATGCCCGACGCTGCGTCCCACAGAGGCCTCCGATTCAGAGTAACTGGGCTGATTGCTCAGATCCAACTCAGAGTCCTCCGCCTCCGGAGAGGAAGCGACCAGAAGGACCTCCAAACTAGCCACCCCAGGAGTACCTGTGGCAACAGCTCTGCGGACAGTGCTGGCACCAGCAACGGCCCCATCTGATGGCCCCGACCAAGTCACTGGTGCTGCAAGTGATGCTGGAACTTGACACAGCGCCACCTGAGACACCGGTGCAGTGAACGGCACCGAGACCCAAAACAGCACCGCCCCAATCACCGGCGCCACGATCTGAAGCAATGAACCGCCAGTGCCACACAGAGCAACTGTGGGCCACAACACTGGGGGAGCCTGCACCTCTGTGGAGATGACAGCCGGGGCGGAGCCGTGCCACTCGTCCTGCACCACGGAAGAAGCCTCCTCCTTGCCGGGTCATATAGACCCAGGAGGGGACCTGGAAGAAGGGTCTAGAGACCTAGCCTGGGAAGCCCATGGGCGAAGTATTCCTCAAAGTCGGATTTCCAGAACGTGGCGATCCACGGAAAAACAGGCGTCGCATCGATCCAGATCATGGCTGGGTCCCAGGCACCAAAGGCACACATCATGCCGGTCCGTAATGGAAAAAAGCCGGCCACAGGAGCACAGACGCATGGGGGTATGACACGCTTTAGACTTGTGTTTGACTCCTGAACTGGACGTGATGCGAAACAATGTAATACACAGAAACAGATCCTGGCGCCGCCGAAATAATAAATGAAACGGTCTTACCAGCGTCAACGGTGTCAGGATAGAGAACCGGGATGAGAAGTCATTGAAAAACGGCGTCGAAAAGACAACAGGCCTAATGGCGTACTTCAATTTTCTGAACTCGCACAGCAGGTGCGGCCTTGACAGCGGGAGAAACAGAACCGGGATGAAGGAGGGAGTCTGCGGCACCTAACGGCCGCCTCGCACACTATGTATGCGCTCACTGTGCGGCAGTGACGCTACGCCAGCCACCCCCCCCCCAAAAGCTCCCATGGCGGGTGCGTGCACCTGGCTTACACCCAGCAGTAATGAATGGTGAAGACTGACTAGGGAAGATCTGACATCAGAGGAGAACTGAAGAGCTGGGAGAGTCAACAGAAAATAGTATACAAGATTTGTAAACTAAAACCAGAAATCTGCTGGTCCTGCTGTGTTCATAGGGCTTAGTACAGTCCTCTGTGATTATATCTAGCCCCAGGAGAACAGCAAACCAGCAAACAGAAGATTACAGCTTACAAAAAACTGACATTCACTGTAGGCTCTTGAATCTCCACTGTTGTGCTCCTCTGATGGCATCTGGAGGGGAGTCTGACATATTTGGTTTCAGGAAATGTCAGCCTACAAATCAGTGAAATTAGCCCGATAGAATCTACTACACTGCAGTTATCATTAGGTTAAAAAAAAAAAGTGTTTGGCACACAAAAGGCTAACTCTGTTGACTCCGTTAGCCTACCAGGATTATTATTCAGCCTCTACCTGTATATCCGTTGGCAATCTTCTATGTGGAAATCTGTCGACTCTACTGCTTTGTATACCGATATTTCTGTACTATAATCAGCTGTATTCGGTGTTCTTATAAAGCCTATTGTTCAAAGATTGTACTTTTGTTTTCCGTGCCATCTTTTATGGCTTGGGTCATGCCTGAAAATGGTCCTCCGGATCAGTGCACTTACCGGTAATCAAAGACATACATGAATAAATAAAATAAATATTTGGGATCAGGTTCACACTTGGGTGTGAGGCTCTTATTGCTGACAGTTCCTCTTTAAGTCCCAAGCCCGGGCTGGATTACGGATGTGAGACTGTGTAAAATGCCTCAAGAACATATGGGCCACCTCCAGTTGAGCAACCACATGACGATCAATAGGCACATGGAATGATGATATGACAAGCCAGGTGCACTCTGAACGAGGAATACTGCAGGCCTGAATCCGATAAGGACAGCAAGTACTCTAGAACCCGACTGACTGGGCAGGTAATTGGATCCAGGTTATGTGAAGTGACCCATAAAGCAAACCGCTTCCACTTCACAGAGTTAAGAGGATCTGGTGGACAGTTCTCTAGCAGCCACCAGGACAACCACCACTTTCTGGGAAATCCTAAAGAGAGCTGTGGCTATGTCTAAGAACCAGGAGTGCTGATTTAGAGACTTCAGGTCTGGATGGACAAGGGTTCCCTGTTCCTCTGACAGTAGACTGCTGCAGAGGGGCAGAAGTACCGGAAGTTCCACTGCCAGTTGCTGCAGCAGAGGGAACCAGATCCATCAAGGCCATAGGGAAGCAATGAGCATCAGAGTTGCCCCCTCCATCTGTACCTTGAGCAGTACTCTCCGAATTAGAGGGAAGGCACACAGGAACCTCACTTTCCAAAAGGGAGACAACACTTTTTTTTTTTTTTTTTATTATTAAACTCTAGAATTACAACTATCTTTGAGCAGAAACTGCTCATTTACAAAGGTTCCACATCAAAGGATGTAGGGTAACATACATACAAAGGTCAACAATGGTTACAATCTTAAAAACACAAAGATGTCTAAGCATTTATTATACAGCCAAAAATGGAGAGAGACAACATAAGCCAGCTTCAGAGTGAACAGTATATAGTTAGTATAGGGTAGGAGGGAGTCAGGATGAAGTAGGCAGGCTAAAGGGCCATTGTCGGCAGGTAGAGGTGGGTGGCAAAAGTTGGATGGGCTGGAGGCCCCATATCTGAAAGTGCCATTAGAGAGGGGAGGGCGTGGGTGAGGCAGTGTGGTGGGGGGAAGAGAAATGGTGCCAAAAGTGGAGCTCTAAGGGAGGTTACAGGTCACATTCAACTAAGGTAAACTGAGGAGGCAGTTACTAAGAGGCAGTCACATTGAGTGGTAGAGGCGAGGAATAGTCGGAGTTGCCTTTTAAAGGTACCAAGCATCATAAGTTGTAAGAGTTTCTTTGTTATGGGTATTGTACCACTGAGGAGCACTGTGCGTGAATGACCTCTGACCCATTGTGGTCCAGCATCTGGGGACCTGGAAGGTTTGATATAGAGCACTGTGTGTAAGCTGGGTACTGCTGTTGGCAGTAAGTAGCTGTGCCACTCCTGATGGCATGAGCACGAGGAGAACATTTTTGGTTAACAAGCAGGTCTGATATATTCTACTAAGTAGTGGTAGCCATCCGGCCTGGGCGTACAGGTCATGGGTGTGTGTTAGGCTGGTGGCACCCATCAGAAGCCTACAGGCCTTGTTGAGTGCCACCGATATCCTCCGGAGGGTAATAGGGGAAGCAGAGCCATATGACTAGACCATAGTCGATGATGGAGGTGACAGAGCTGCAGATGGTCAGTCTAAGGGCATTCAGTGGTCATGCAGTGTCTGTGCTTGTGGAGCAGGCCGATCCGTATGTTGGCGGCCTTAGCTACATTGCCAATGTGCCATGTGTAAGAAAGGGAACTGTCCAAGATGATGCTGAGATATTTCAACTCAGGAACATGTTCAAGTGAAGTCCCCCACGTGGTTCCTGACAATGAGGGACAGAGGTTTACACTTGCTCCATGCGTTGCAGAATGTCATAACCTTAGTTTTGCTGTAGTTCAGGACGAGTTTGTGCGTTAAACCACTCTTCAACATGCCTGAAAATCACACTGCAACTGACTCTCGTTGTTTACAGTCTTGGTTGCTAGTAAACAGTACTGCATCGTCCACATAGAGTAATATTCTCTGTTGGCAGATGCTAGGGAGACTATTCAGGAAAAGAGTGATTGCCCCAGTATAGACCCCTGTGGGGCACCTGAGAGGACTGTTTTTTCAGAGGTGATGCCAGCAATCCTAACACGTTGGACCCATCCCCTGAGGTAGCTAGCAAAACAGGGCAGTGCATCCTTGGAGAGCCAGAGAGTGGTCAGTTGCCTGAGTAGGAGTGGGTGGTTAACAGTATCAAAGGCATTTGTCATGTCAATGAATACTGCCCCCCCCCCCCCAAAAAAAGATTCCTTGGTCGAGGGTGTCATGGATAAATCCGGTAAATTACAACAGTGCCGTGGTGGTACTATGCCCTTTTCGGAAGCCATGCTGTTCTGGGCACTGGATTTCATATTTGTCCAGGAACTCGACAATCTGGTCCGAGACTATTCATTCCAGAGCTTTGGATTGGGGGTAGGATGGAGATGGGCGGCAAGTGATTTGTCTCCACTTTTGTGTACAGGTGTGATAGTTGCCTGTTTCAGAGTGATGGAATTGGCCCAGTCTTCACGGAAAGGTTGCAAATCTTTGCCAGGGGTTCAAGGATTTCATCTAGGACTAATACAAGCAACTTCAGGTCGAGTGAGTCACCACTATAGCCAGTTTTGCGGATAGCCTTGCTTATATTAGGTTCTGGCTAAGTGCACTGTGATCTCTTTGAAAAAGAACTGCAGAGCGGTGTGTACTTGCAACGCAGTGTCAAAGGGGGAATTGGTGGTGGGAGTGTTTGGAAAACGCATTGCTGAACATATTGGAGATGGTACCTAGGTCTAGCGCAGGTGTTCCATCAATGTTGAGCATGGTGGGCGATGCCTTAGTATCCTTGCCGGTGAGGTACTTCAAGGTATTCCAAAATTTTTTCCCCCCATCACCCAGTAGTTGGAGAGTGCCTCCCTAAAATATTTGCTTTTAGCCTTCCATATAGCTTGGGTACAGCCATTTCTTTCATATTTGTATTTTTTAATGTCCCCTTGCGCTGATGTGGCTGGAGCACAGTGCCAGAGGTGGTCCCTTTGTTTGAAAGCTCGGAGTTTATCCATGGGTTAGACCTGCCTTTAACCTTCGTCTTTTTAAGTGGTGCACGGATATCACAGGCTGCCGTAAAGCGGCTGATGAACAGTTCCAAGGTTCTGTTTGCATCACTGAATAAGTCAATTATCGACCGGTCCAGCCTGCTTAGATGTGATTTTAGCAGCTGAAGGTGCCCCCGCTTGAGTACCCTGGTGTGTATTATTTTCGGAGGGGGCTTGGTGGATCTGTTAGCCCAACAGCAGCTAACGGGTGAGGGTCACTTAAAGTGTCAGGGAGTACAGACACCTTAGAGATTCTTTTGGGGCAGTTTGACAATATCCAATCAAGTAGAGTGTAGGTCCCCATCCTATAGTTGCACCTAGTGGAGGCGGGGACAAGCTGTGTGAGGTGCTGTGCTGTGACAGCACTCTTGCAGGTGCAGGCCTCAGCTGAAAGCCAGTTTGTTAAAATCACCCAGAATTACGGTCTCTGAATTATGATGTAGTCCCATGACGTACTCCATGATACTGTTGATACTACTGGCCTGGTCCTTTCGGGGTATGTACACAGAGGCTATAGTAAGATTTTTATCATGGGCTCCTAGAAGAATTTTGATGGCGAGGACCCGAGATGGGGATCCCAGGTTCGAAAATGGTTTGACATGTCCCATGAGGGTGTCTCTCTCAGGTAGATGGCACAGCTACCACCCTGTTCTGAAATCCTGTCCTGCCTGAAGATAGAGTATCTGGAAATTGCGACTTCGGTGTCAGGGATCTTAGTGTTTAGCCAAGTTTCAACAGAGAGGATGTCAGGATTGTGTTGCTGAATCCAGGTTTGGAGGTTATCAAGTTTACTGAGGAGGCTACAGACATTGATTGACGCCAATGTGAGGGACCCCACCCTCCTATTCTGGGGGTGTGCAGTCAGCCCAACTGGTCCTGGGCTGGGGTGTACGTTTCCAGAGAGCAGAAGTAGCATAAAAAGAATTCTCAGGAGAGAGGTTTTAAGTATTTTGAAAGCTTGCTTGTTTGTTAGGCATCTGTGCACCTCGGTGATATGGTACCAGGGTTGTCCAGCCTTGCTGCAGAGAACTGCTATTTGTAGGTTCCTCGGAAGGCTGAACGCTTGTAGCTTCAGAAGGTAACCAGTGTGCCAGATGATGCAGTGGGCCATGGTATCATTGTGTTGGATCCCCGTGGTCATACCCAGTGCATAATGCAGGGCACAGGGTGGTGGCGTCAGAAAACTCCAGGCCCTGCAGCAAGCGAGCAGAAAAGCAGCAGTTTTGCACTATGTGGGGAAGCAAAAATGTCCAACTCTGGATTACCCCATCTTTTCAACAGGTTGTATACCACAGAGGCCAGCAGTTCCCACTTGTGCACTCTGGACTGGGACCTGCTTAGCTTATCTGCCAAGATGTTTTGGAGGCCTGGAACAAGTACTGCTGATAGTTTTAGGCTATGTTCCAGAGCCCAATACCAAACCTCTTTGCCTCCCTGTACAGCGGATAGGAATGAGTCCCCCTTGTTTGCTGATGTAATGCATCACACTGATACTGTCCATCTTTATTAACACAGGACCAGGGGGCAAATGGTTCTGGAAGGCCAGCCCTCATTTCTAGAACACTGATGTGCAAAGTGTGTTCCACTTGGGTCGACGTGCCATGTCTGGTAAGGGCCCACGTGGGCTCCCCATCCCAACCACGAAGCATCCATGGAGAGGATCTGAAGAGGTGAGAGGATCACGAACAGAACCCCCTTGAGCAGGCTGCTGCATTTCATCCATCACTTGAGCACTTTGCACACAGGAGACGTAACTAGAACCATCTGTTCTAAACTGCCTGTGAGCTGGGCCCACTGGGGAATCTGTATGTGTAGCCTGGGCCACTGGTACTGTGACAATGGCTGCAGCCACGAGTCCCAGAAGGCATAAAAAGGTCCTTGCTGAGACATAACTTCTGTCATGCAATAACCGTGCATGAGCAATCAGGCAGTTGGCCCTGTCCAGAAGAAGGAAAGCCGAGCCCTGGGCCGTGTCCAGTACTGTCCCCTATATGCTGCAGGCACTGGCAAGGGTAACACTGATTTAGGTATGTTAACCGTCAACTCCAAAGCATGAAACAGCTGTCTGGTTTGAGCTGAAGTCATCAACAGCTGGTCCCTGGAGAGGCCTTTCAATAGCCAATTGTCCATGTAAGGGAAAAACATACAGGCGTTCCCTGAAAAGGGCTACTGCCAAGCATTTGGTAAAAGATCCGTGGTGCAAAAGACAAGCCAAAGGGCAACACTCTGAACTGGTAATGTTCTCTTTGAAACTATGTAGCCATCATATCCAGGGAGCATATCCAATCCCCTTTTTGCAGCAATGGAAGGAGACCCAGCAATGTGACCATTCTGAACTTCTTGGGTTCTACTAAGAAGTTCAGATCCCTTAGATCCACAATAGGCCTCGGGTCTCCTGTCCACTTTGGACCTGTGTTCCTCTGTTCAATAGGGAAAGGTTCTATGGCCTGTTTTGCAGCAGAGTTGCCTGTTTTGTAGCAGAGTCGTAACTTCCTCCTGCAACAGGGGCAGCTGCCCTGGAAAGTAGTTAACGCCACTGGTTCCAGAACAGGGCCCTTTTCTAAGATCTCCAGAACCTATGCATCTGTTGTCACTTCCCGCCACTGGGCTAAATGTAGGAAGAGATGACCCACTACAACCACCCCTAGAGGTAAAGGCAGTTGGGGGGTGCACAAGGAGTCAGGCTGAGCCAGTGGGGTGGCTCCATCACCTCTAGATGCTTTTGAATGGGCACCTAGGGTAGTAGCTGGGGACTGGCAAGGCCCCTGCTTCTTTGCCCCTGGGGCTGGGTGCTGGCCCCTAAAACCAGCTGGGAAAAAAGGCACCCTACCCCTGGGTTGGGTATGATAAAGGGAGTGCATAGATTTCAAAGTCCTGCCCGAGGTTTGAAGATCTTTGAGAATCTCTTGTACTTCATGACAAAAACAACTTTTACCCTCTGACTGGGCCACTAAGGATTGTTTGCTCCACACCTGTGGCAAAGCCTCTATGAACATCTCCAGAGTCAGATGCCAGAAAAAAGGAAACATCCACATTTATGTGTACACAGACATCTGACGTCATCATGGGCGGCCCCTGGCAGACTGCTTGCAAAAGTTTCTGAGTGGTCCTAGTAAGTTCCAAAGATGTGGCCTGATAAAAGATATCTAAGCTCATCTGTCGGTAGTCCACTGTTACCACAGAATTACAGATGTCAGCCACCTACCCTGTTACAGATTTGTCAGCTACCTATACCATTACAACAAACACGAGCAGCTGTCAGCAGGCCACAGCTGCAACAGAAACACAGGGAGCCATCGGCAGCCCACCCCGACACAGCAGAAACACAGGGAGCCATCGGCAGCCCACCCCGACACAGCAGAAACACAGGGAGCCATCGGCAGCCCACCCCGATACAGCAGAAACACAGGGAGCCATCGGCAGCCCACCCCGATACAGCAGAAACACAGGGAGCCATCGGCAGCCCACCCCGATACAGCAGAAACACAGGGAGCTATCGGCAGCCCACCCCGATGCAACAGAAACATAGGGAGCCATCGGCAGCCCACCCTGACACAGCAGAAACAGAGGGAGCCATCAGCAGCCCACCCTGACACAGCAGAAACAGAGGGAGCCATCAGCAGCCCACCCTGACACAGCAGAAACACAGGGAGCCATCAGCAGCCCACCCTGATACAACAGAAATACTAAAAGCTGCGAGCAGCCCACCAAGTTACAAGTACCCTACCTTGCCACAACAGAAACAGCTCTCAGCAGCCCACCCTGTAACAGAAAAAAAACATCTAAAATAAAAACACACTGTCAGCAGTGCACCGGTTACAACAGAAATATAACCTGTAAGAAGCCCACCCTGCTACAATGAAAATGCAAACTGCTAGTAGTCACCCACCCTGCTACAACAGGGGGAAAAAAAAAAACAGCACCTGGTTTTATCAGAAGTACAGTCTTCAGCAGCCAACCTGCCAAAACAAACATACTAACAGCACTCTGTTACAACAGAAACACACACCCACTCCTCTGGTCACTGCAAAGGGTAGCTGTCCATCTAGCAGTGTGACCTGTACTTTGATTCCTGTTTGGAATAAATACTAACTTTTGTAATGCTGGATTGTCCTTATATCCTTTTATAAAGAGTCCATAACCATCTGTAAGAACTGATACCCCAACACATTCACATTACACACATTCGCACTGTATTAGGGGTTCGGATTTACCTGGAAGAACCTTGTGACCACATGAACATATGCTCCAGCAGCGGCCACAAACATGCAGACTGCAAGGCTAGCGTACACCCTCTTCAGGTGCTGCTGAGTGGAATAAGAACTGAGAAAAAGGAAAAAAAATTAAGAATTAAAGAGTTCATTTTCAGACATTTGATTCAGAAGACAGCCACAGAATGTGTGAACAAAAACAATCAGAAGCTTCACTCACTTTCAACTGCTTTTCGTGACCAACAGAGTGGGGTGATGCAATTTACAAGACACCTGCTTCAACACTGTATAGAGGGACTCTGGTTCAAAGCAGAACTGAACTGCACACAAAACAAGCCCTCTGTACCCAGAAAGCCTTTGTACAAAACCACCATTCTTCCATGCATGCAGTGTGCCTACAGAAAGCCCCAGACTGTATGAACATGCATGACTGAATTACCACCTCTCCCATGGTCAAATACAAGCCTGGTGCCAGGCTCTCTGGTCAGTTTAGGCACTGCCCCCCCCCAAAAAAAAAAAGCATGGCACTGACCTGCTCGGAAATGTACTTTCATGAGCCAGCCCTACTGCTCGCGCACACACACACACACACACACACACACGGCTGCCAACAAGCTTGGTTCTGACCTCCTCAGAAATGCACTTCCATGAGGCAGCCCGATAGCACAGAGGTATCACTGCTGCGCGCGCACACGCACACACACAGCATGGTGCTGACCTGCTCAGAAATGTACTTCAATGAGGCAAACCTGTAGCAGAGGCATCACTACTGCGCACACACACAGCATGGTGCTGACCTGCTCGGAAATGCACTTCCATGAGGCAGCCTGGTTGCACAGAGGTATCACTACTGCCACGCCAGGGCCTAGGTTCAGAAACAGACCCTGGTCACTCAGGGGTAGAAGGACTGAGCACCCATGGGGGAGGAGGGGGAGAAGAGACAGCATGCCCCACACCCTGGGACCTCACTTGCAGGGCATGACGTGGACACCTGTAACATGCATGTGTGAGCGCATGCATCAATGCCATGCAGCTCAACCTTGGGGGAAACCACCCCGACCTGCTGGATGGTGACGGAAATCTCATGAGCCCCACTGCATCGAGCAAGGCATACAGCCACATTATTTCATGGACAGGTGGGGGGGGGGGGACGCAAGCAGTTAAGAATATAAAATGTAGATGGAAAAAAAAAAATACTTACATGTGAGAGAATTTAAGCACCGCATCTAGGTTGATGTTTCGATCCAACATGTTCATCTTGTGAACTGTTGAGAATTTCCACTTGTGAATTCAATTAACTGGAGAAAGAAGGGAATAAGGAGAAATTCAGAAAATAACCATGGAGTTCACAATAAAAAGGTATAACAGCAAGGCCTAATTTTGAGCAGCTCAAAACGACGTGAATGCGAGTCCTTTTCCAGTAGTCACTCATTCTCAACATTACTTCCATGCAACACTTCGTATGTTACAATCCACTCATTATTATAAGGATGGCAGAAATCAGTCAGAGCACATTCAATAAAGCAACGGAACCGTCGCCTTTGCATGCTGACCTTTTTCCCCCCAGTCAAGAAATCCGCCTTGCTATCTGAATACCGTAACACGAGGTGGACATGACACGTTGGTGTGCTGGCCCACACAAGTAACCTGGAGAGCAGCACTCGAACCCAGCCCCACAGTGACGCACTAATCTCCTCAAAAAGCTGTCCGAACATGCACCACATTAGCACTGTTTTGTGCTCGTTAAACCGTGCCCGTTTTGATATGGAGTGCCCACCCCGACCGGCATGGCCGAATGCTATTCCGATATTGGACTGCATGTATTACTTGGATGGTGCAATAATTGCAGCCTATTACATCTGCCGCAGCCTGACAGGGAATTGCACACTGTCACAAGAGACCAAGTATTTCAACAACTTTTTCCATTAATGACCTAACAGCCTGGAGTGTGATCAGACATATCCACAGGGAGAATTACTCCTCACAGAAATGCTAGGTCTGCTCCTTTCAAACCAGTTATTGACTGAATACCTAACAGGGAACAAAGGCAAAAGAATACGCAAAACCTCTACGTAGCCAGAATAAGGGAACTACTGATCTGCACAATTGTTCTAGTGGCATTCAGTCCCTCGCTGGGAGTTGTACCCACACATCTGTCACACCCACAGAATATTCAGTGTTAAAGTGTGCTTCATGTAACCCGCCCAAAAAACAACAAATGCTTCTAATCCTCTCTCCACAACTTTCAGAGGGCCCAAACAGAAGGCAGTACAAGAGCACTAATCAAAGAAACCGGCAGGCGAGTCAAGAGACTGTTGCGATAGTCAAATTGTCAGGGTTTCCCTTCGGGGTGGGGTGCGAGCCAACTGCTAAACAGGTTAGGTGTATGAGTTTGATCCTGAGCCAAAACAGCTTAAAATAAAGAGGAAAACACGACAAATGTCTATTTTTTTTTTTTAACGTGATACCAGTGGATAGCACGGACTCTTGCGAGTGTTCTGATATCTATTTTTTTTTTGTTTTCATCCAAGACATCACAACGATACAGGATTTTCTCTACCGGGCCACAATGTTGGTCAGCAGGCAAAGCAACATAACGTTGGCATATTAAATGTTACAGGACACAACGTACCCAGAGTTCCAGGCAGTTAGCAAGGGTCTGTAGAGACCCTGCAGTGTACGTACGCTCCCAGCAAGGCCACAGAAATGAGAGACAATTACGGCAGAAAACCAATGGTCCATCCAGTCTGCCCGAGTTCTCTATTTAGCTCCAGGACTTACTGTCCCTCCAGGGTCCTAGCCCTCCTCACCCTTCCTCTCCCATTCTCCTCCCAGTTTCTTCTGCCCCGAGCCCACACTATATCTTTCATTTTGTCCCAACTATGCTTGAAACCACCAATGGTTTTAGCATCCACCACTTCGGCTAAGGGCTGTTCCACAGCTCCACCACCCTTTCTGTAAAATAATACTTCCTCATGTTCCTCCTGAACCTCCCTCCTGTCAGTTTCCACCCATGTCCAGATGACCGCAAGCTAGTATTCAAGCTAGGTCACTGCAGCCAGAAATATGGTTTTCCATGTGACATACTTTAGGCCGACAGATTTCATGGGTTTAAAAGGGAGCGTCTATAAGCTGGGCAAGGTATGTACTGAGGTCCCATGGCGGGGCATGGTCTCTTACTAGTGGGTATAAGTGGCTGAGGCCTTTCAGACTTTTCCTTGCCAGCTGATATATATGCCCATACTGCTGCCAAGTGCAATTTTAGAGTGTAGGACCATAGGCCAAATGACTTCAGGTGATCGGCACAGACTGCGCTGGGTGCTTCTGAATGGGCACCTGGAGGGTTGGGGGCCTGGCAAAGAGCCACACCCCCTACCTCTGCCTTGTTCGCAGTGGGTATGACCACCTCCTCTTGTAACACAATCCCTACTCCTATACACACACTTTATTCCCAACATCTGAAAATACATACTTTCAGAACTTTGTTCTGTATATCAATTATTGCATATAGAAATGTACTGTCTTGAAAGACCATATGCCTTGAATCTTACTGTACTCTGTATTGAATGTGTCATAACTGCTCCTTACTTTTGACCACCCTTGTATTTTCTCAGGTCATGCCTGAAAATAGGCAGCTGATCTGTCTAGTGCACCTACCTGGTAAACAAAAACTAAATAAACAGGCCGACAAAATTAGCTCCTCCCACGTCCCCTAGAAAGAGAGTGGGATAAAGGGACTTAACAGATCCAAGGGTCATTTTAGTTGTCTGAAGACTCCTGAATGTAGCCAGTTTTGTCGCCCTAAAAGGGGCATTCAAAACAGCCTGTTGCACATTGTTAACAAAACCAGCAACTCCAAGCGGAAAGGGCAACATCCCATACATATACCTGAAGCAGCAGCTCTGGCAGAAGCAGTGATATCTTAGCCCCAAAAGTTAAAGTTCTAATTAACTCATTCTTGGAAGAACCCTCAGGCTAAGGCTGCGCTGCAGCCGTAGCAGCTTTCTGCTTTCCATAGGCTATTCTGGGATTTAATCATACAGACCTGATAAGGAGACACATACGTAAGCCGGCCCATCACATCCTGGCTCCTTGGTTTGGAGACAAAGTACTCTGATGCGTAGGTGCTTTGGGCCTATCATGAGCAGCCGTTTCCTGCTGGTTGGCAGGATGAGGTATAGTAGAGGGAGCAGTATATTGTTCATCAGCCTCTCTGGGTACTGCAGGCAGTGAGTCTGGGTCTATACCATGTGGCAAAGGTAGCATCCTCTAATGCAGGACATACAGGAAGAATTATTATGGAGGGTGAGCAAGTGCTTTTTACTGGAATCTTCTTCCACTGCAAAGCCCTTGGCAGTTTGCATTTGATGCGTCATGGCTTGAAAAGTGGGATCCTCAGGAAGGGATCTTGGGGTAATCACCACCAAGTCCCCACTGCAGGATGAGAGGGCAGAACTAGAGTGATGTGCCACACTGTTCTCTTTCACAACCCACCTACAATATCATGAGGTCAAGATAAAACCCCATCTTGTTGACCTCCTGGTCAACAAGAGCCGCTGGAGATGATGGCAGCGGCTGAAGAGGAATCTGATGTGTGCTGGAAGTAGCTGCCGATGGGAGCAGTGTACCTGCCCACCCTGTCGACTGCATAACTGCTTGCAGAATGTATTGAATCGGCTCTGAAAATGATGCCAGCACAGCCTGAGAGTCAATGACACCCTGGCCATGCCCCATGAATATTTATATCGACGTCTGGCTTTAGCTAGATGATGGATCGTATTGTCCATAGGAAGTACAGCAGCGCCTAAGCCAGACCCTGACCTTGGTGCCTCAATGACAGTCAGCAGGGAAGGGGGATGCTGCTGTCAACACCATCAGATCAGGTGACAACACTGAAGGATTACCTTATCTCAACAGTAATCAGGATCTCACCAGGGAAGTAGACTTTTCCTTGTTTCTATGCTTCTGTCCAGACAATGAGGGAGACTGTGATGACAACCGTTCCCTGTTACAGGGTCCTTCGACTTTGGCATCCGCGTCTCGGCTGATGTGGATGGTGACAATTTTAGGCCTTGCTCTTCCTCCATGGCCAATGCTTTTTGAGGAAGGACATTTTCTAGAGCTTTTTTACAACATCACCTTGTTGTTTGGTTGAAGTGCTGGCAGATCTCATAATTCCTCATGTTGTGAGACAGACCCAAACAGCGTGCGCAGTCTCCTTCATAAATTTTGTCTCCATACCTATAATACCGAAATAATGTGGCTGAAGATTTTGGCAGCATGCAGAGACTAAACACTTTATTCTACCAAAAGAGTAAATGCCAATGGCATTTCTTCGACAGGTCTGAAGAGAGGGATCACTGACAGGGGAAAAAAATAAAACACCAACTGAGGAGTGATGGGTCCACCTACGTTTATATAGACGCTGATGCATGACATCATGCTAGCAAAAGTTTCCACGTGGTCCTAGTGCCAGTCTGCAGTTCCAAAGGTGCCGCCTAATGGATGACATATCCTCAAATATCTTTCATGTCCAGTACCAGGACATCCTCTACTACCAGGAGGAAAAGGGACAAAGAAAGAGCAGAGGAAGTAAGAGGAAACATGACAAAAGTTGAAAGCACTCGGAAAGAAAAAGTGTGCGCGTGTGTATGTATACACACACACACACACACACACACACACACACACACACACACACACACACACAGATATAGACATATAAATAATTAGAATCAGAGTGATGGAGGTTGGAGGCGTAACCAGGACCAAGAGGTGAATGAGGGAGTATTATCAGACAAGAAAAATAGAAGAAAACGAGAAACAAGAAAAGGTTCATGAAAGTAAGAAAACCATTCAAGGGTTACATGGCCTCAGTAGGAGTTGGCGGTGACATGTTTGCATTTGCAAGAGCGATGGGAATGACTCTCAGGGAGCCTGAGTAATGACCATGTCTCTAAAGTCTAATCTGACAATTGACTGTCTATGGTCCAGCCTGACCCATAGGTTTGAAGTGTAACATTTTTCATCATTTAAATGGAGTAAAAATCTGACTAACAATGTTACAACCTGACATGAAATCCAGAGACTTTTTCAAAGAGGTTTGCGTGTACATGTGTTCCAGTCATGATGAAACCGAATGCAATTTGCCAGAAGAATGCAAGCAGCATGTGTGCTAGTTCCTTATCGGATAAAAGCACCAGAGTTATGAAAGGCTACTGCAGCAAGGAATCAAATACAAATCGGGCACCTACTGATTCTGTGCAGATAAGAGTACTGTGAA
The DNA here is from genome assembly GCA_016271365.2 of Neoceratodus forsteri. Taxonomy (NCBI): domain Eukaryota; kingdom Metazoa; phylum Chordata; order Ceratodontiformes; family Ceratodontidae; genus Neoceratodus; species Neoceratodus forsteri. The sequence goes on from JADMNL010000036.1 coordinate 8,565,372, forward strand.
CAATTCTGATCCAGCATCAGAAGATGACATCTTTAAAGGAAGCCACGCTCTTACTAATAACACTTCTATTATTCTGCTGTTCTAACATCTTCCTCCAACCCAAAAAGTCTACAATAGGTAACAGAAAAATGCTGAGCTTCAAGGTGGCAAAAGACTTCCGGCCCAAAGTAAGTACTGGCATTTTCCCCATTTACACACCCCTTACTACATGCCTATGGGATTTACATTGACATGGTGCGATACTGAACACATTTAAACCCAAAACCTGGCCACTGAAGTGATGTGCTTAGCTACTGGGGAAGAGGATAGGAGTGCCTAAGGAACTACTACAGTTACCAATGACAGTGCAAAATTTTCTATCTATTTTGTAAAGGGCAAGGAATGGCCTCCCAGAAGTACACTACAGGACTCAGACCATATAAGCAATAGCCAAAAATCTTTATAGAAAGATGAACGTTATTTTCATTATCCAACTGCAGAGGTTCAGTAGGAGCATTCAGTGAAGGCATGATACCAAGCGATGGCTGTGATTTACCTCTAGGACTGTATACTAAAACGGTCCCCATCGACCTGTATGGGGCTCGCCCCCGTGCTTTCCCTGCGCTCACATTACAAAACCTGAGTGCGCAGGAGTGGAGCAGGCTCATCAGAACTTGGAAGGGATTGGCTGGCAGTGGGCTCAGCACCAGTTACGATCCCTTCCCCTACTAAAAGGGAACATTTTTAAATTAAAATATGTGCATCAGTCTGCTCATGACGATGGAAGGCATTGGGCTATGAAGCCTAATGACCTATAGCGGAAATTTCCTTTAAATTAATACACCCCCCCCCCCAAAGTTGTTGAAAATGCACCAGAAGCATTGAATATCCTTATATATACACACACACACACAATAGGGGTGAGTGGTAAATGAGTGAGATAAAACAGCGCATCATCCACTGCAGTGTGATATTTTTACCCTCTGCTCTACTGTGACGATAACAGCCATTTACACACACAGGTCACAAAAGGTCATCACTCTAGGCATCTTTCCCCTCAGCATGCAAGAAACACCTGTGCTGTTACCATAGACACAAATGCAGAACTACTTCAGAGGTCTCACTGCTGCCTACAGCTAACTCAATGAGCATTACAAAACACACCTACCCCCCCAAACTTCCAGCTCATTACGGTGACTGCAGCCAGAATTCTAAACAGCACAGCTTCACAGAACAGTCTAAACTACTGCCTGCAGCTAACTCAACTACCACTGAAACACACTCTCACTTGTTCCTCAAACTCCGATTCTCACCCATTACAATTACTGTTATACTTTGAACTTGACTACAGCCAGAATCCTAAAGAGCACAATTTCACAGAACACTCTGCCTGCAGCCAACTTAAAAGGGGCACTGTCAGCTTAGCCCCTCGTTTTTTGAAAATTTACCAACACTAGCTTTCTATGCACATAACTGCTGCATTGTTTCTGAGAAACGCATACAAGTGAAGCACAAAGGTTTCCTCTTACCAATTTTCGCTAAATATGACTTAGTTGTACTCCTACTGTCCCGAGTGAAAGTCTCCATTCACCGAAAGTAAGTTTATGTAGAGAAGGTGCCGGGAACGCCCATCTACCTGTAGCACTATCACGGCATGCATATTTTATCATGGCCGTTGAAAAAAAACCAAAACCTCTGTTAGCGCTAGCTCCTCTAAACGTCTATTGGTATTTAATACTTAAAACAGAGGGCTATTCTTGTGTAAAACACTATTCAACACTGGTGTCCAAATCCCGTGCATGAGCAGCAGCGACCAGGTTAAAGATCCTGTGCATGCGCGGGATTTGGACACCAGTGTTGAATAGTGTTTTACACAAGAAATAGCCCTCGGTTTTAAGTATTAAATACCAATAGACGTTTAGAGGAACTAGCTCAAGCAGAGGTTTTGTTTTTTTCAATGGCAATGATAAAATATGCATGCCGTGATAGCGCTACAGGTAGACGCTCATTCCTGGCACCTTCTCTACTTAAACTTACTTCTGGTGCATGGAGACTTTCACTCGGGACAGCAGGAGTACAACTAAGTCATATTTAGCAAAAACTGGTAAGCGGAATCCTTTGTGCTTCACTTATATGCATTCCACAGAAACAATGCAGCAGTTACGTGCATAGCAAGCTAGTGTTGGTAAATTTTCAAAAAACGAGGGGCTAAGCTGACAGTGCCCCTTTAATTACCACTGAAAACAGTATCAGCTGTTCTGACACCGCCTCTCAGCTCATTACAATTACTGTGATGCTCTCAGCTTCATAGCAGCCAGACTTCTAAACAATACAGCCTCACAAAATTATGTTTCTCACTCCTACCTAAAACTAACTCATTTAGCACTGTAAAACACACTCATGTCTCCCAGAGTTTATAACACTGCCAGCCCATTCAGAAAAACTCACACACAGAATGAGCAAACACATAAACAGGAACAGAACACAAGAAAGCATAACAGAACTTCTAAAACTCTTGGCCCTATTGTATATATCGAATACATGATGGGCAGATCGTGTGCTATGGCAAATATTGTCACTCCTGCATCGTGAGCTCTGGGTATCTCACTCGTACCTTCAGCACTCATGAGATTTCCAGAGCTCACTCTGCAGGAGTGACAATATTTGCCATAACACACTCATGCCCATCATGTATCCCCTATTTACGCACTTATGCCACTTGTGAGATTACCAGAGGCCAGACAGCACTTGTGTAGATAAATCATTTACCCGACAGCTCTCCACTGCATATCCCTTACATACTGCACACACAGTCATTTGGAGCTAAATCGAGTGAGACTAGAGGGGCCACAGATTTCGACTAGGGATTGGATGCAATATTATTCATTTAGTGAGTCAGTAACAGTTGACCCAGTTAAAAAATAAATAAAATCTATATCCACAGAGTGCCCTCCCAGGTCACTGTGTGATTTAGACCCCTGTAAATGTGCTGTTCTGTCAGTTTTATACCACTAAGGTAAACTGTTACACAAATAAGTCAAATGTCTAACAGAATTTCTTAAATGTGTATGACCTCTGAAAATTGTAAGGAGACGGGGCTTTTCAAACTGTCTAGATCGGAAGGTAATGGAAGTTCTGAGAAATAGTTTTAACAACCTGATCCCTTATTTACATAGCAGTAAAACTAGCATTTCAAGTTCACCCAACTAGTAAGAAGTAGTTCCAGACGAAAGACAAGAGTATTTCTCACATAAGAACAAAATACTTTGCTTTGACAAGGGGAAATCACACTTAATGGTAGTAAAGAACCACTGCGGAGACCAGAACCACCCAAAAACAACCAGCATTAGTTTTACCGATTATCTCCATATTACTGACACATACAATGTACGCAGGTTTCTCAGAAATTCACACGTTACTCCAACATCCCTCTAAACTGTCACTCGTGGCTCTGAGGGCTCTACTTTCTCAAATACTTGGTTTAATGAAGCAAGGCATTACATAAAAATACTGCAACACTGACAAAAGGAAAAGTACATGCTGCAAATACCACTTATGTCACTTCCAACTTCACGCAGACTGTCCCAAGTCTTGGACTCACTACAGCAGATTTAATACATATATTTAAATAACGTCAAATCATCTCCTAGAATGCAGCACAGAAACCTCTCTGCTGTACTTGTTCCTTCTTCTGACTGACAGAACGGCAACTGCCAGCTGTACTCTGACAATTGCATTCTTGTATTATTGTATCCTTATACATTTTCCCAAACTGTACGTACTCTCTTTTTCAGATTTTATGTACCATATGCAAGACTGCATCTGACTAAGGAGGGAGCCAGTGCATTGCGGCAGAAGTTTGACGTCTTTGCAGAATATTTAAACTAGCAAATGGGAAGGGGGGTGCAGCATCCCATACGTCGAATGGGAAGAACACCCTTCCCCCTCAGCTAGTGGTCAAACAGGGATTCAGCATTTTTGCAGTTCATTTGCATCACCACGCAAGAAAAAAGGTTCATCTCCCCATACGACGCACAGGGGAAATACCAAACCTCACCCAACACACCGAAATCTGGCCAATGGAAAATCATGTACACAAATGCTCACAGCCCAAGAAATAAGATCCCAGACCTGCAGGTAATAATGTAAGAGGCTAAACTGGACGTAGTAGCAATTAAAGAAGACGTGGTTTACCAATAACCACACTTGGGAGACTTCAGTGCCTGGCTATATACTGTTCAGAAGAGACCGAGGTGCAAAAAAAAAAAGGGGAGGGGGTGGAGTGGCCCCGTATATCAATGAAAATATCAAAGCTACAGAAATTCAGAATACACATAAGGAACCAGAAGAACTGTGGGTCATCCTGGAAACAGGAAATGGGACAGCCATAAGAACTAGGTTTGTCTACAGGCCCCCAGACCAGGGGGAGGACACAGACACTACTGTTAGAAAATATACAAAACATGACAGCTAGAGGGGAGGTTCTGATAATGGGAGACTTCAACATGCCGGATACAGATTGGTCAATACCAGCAGGAACATCTGCCAGAACTAGACACATGGTGGATTCCCTGCAGGGGGAGGGCCTCAAACAACTGGTGCAACAACCCACAAGAGACAGGGCTATCCTAGGTCTAGTACTGACTAACAGGGAAGGGATCACAGATCTCCAGGTAGAAGGTCACCTGGGGGCCAGTGACCATCACATGGTATGGTTCAATTTGGCCACTACATCTAAATCATCCAATTCCAAGGCAAAAATATGGAACTTCAGAGGAGCTGACTTTGATAAGATGGCCAGAGTTAAGCTAGCCCTGGCAAAAAGAAACACAGGTGAGGGGTACAGGCAAAGTGGGCAAGCATTAAGGATGCAATACTTGAAGCAACATCTCATTGTGTTAGAAAGGGAAGAGCAAAAGAAAAAGGAAACCACTTTGGTTCTCAAATACAGTAGCGGGATGAAGGCAGGGAGGCACACCAAACTGCCCTCAGGGAAGGCAGTTGTGGGTATACTGGGGATTAATCAATGGTCAGGTGACCTGTCTGGACAAATCAGAACACACGATTTTTTGTACCCATGTTATAAAAGATCTTAACAGCCAGGGGAAAAACAACAAAAAGTACCTCCGATATAAAAGGCACTAGCCGACTGCTTTCAAAAACTAACATTTTAGGTAGAACACTAGTTCTTTTAACATCCCCTCTTCCCCCTAATGGGATGCTAACTACAAACTCTTCTAAGTTTGGGAGGGGGTTCATGTTAAACTGCAAAACTATCTATGGAAACAGAGTATAACTTTTGATAAACTAAAAATTATACTTTGGTATGGTCCAAACTTTGGCAGAATTAAAGAATGACCAAGAGCTTTCATTCTGCAGGGTCCTGGCGGTAGATGGAGAGCTCCTCCCCACTCAAACTGACCCAACATTCCAGAGATGGAGACGGCAGAGCATTATATCTAACAATTCTTGGACTCATGGAGAGTCCTCCCTTTTGACACTCTCCAATGTCAATTTGGTCTCACCAGTCAAACATTTTAGCTATCTTCAAGTTCACACTTACATTTTACATAAATGGGCTGACTATACCCACCTTCCACAGCATAGAAACTTGCACCAACCCACTAGCCAAATGCTGGTAGATTTGGGCTACTAAAAGTTCTCTAACTAGCCCTTTTGGCTTGTACTGGAGACAGTAACATTTCAATAATTACACCACCCAGGCCAGTGGAAAAGCCTTTGGGTCTGGTGGGATTTTCCCCGTCACTAGCCCTACCGGCTAGAGACTGCAAAACTTAATTTGACACCTGCTTCCAGATCCAGCACTGATATTACTCACCATGTTTATGGATTCCCTCTGGGACCAACCCTGGGGTCATATGATTGGTAACTTATATGGAGGGCTGCATGGATCTTTTGGGCGATCTGACCCAGTCAATTCTACATAGCTGGAATAAGGAACTCAACATGGAAAACCCCCTACTTGGCTCTGATTTACAGTACCTGTTTCGATAACCTATGCTACCTTCTGGAAAGTTTGCCTGGAAATATTGTTACAGATATTTCAACACTCCAGCAGCACCTGTGAATTACATGCTGGCAATATATGGTAAGTGGTGTGGCCAGCCACGAGCAGATAACCTCAACATTTTTTGGTCCTGCCCAGTTCCAACCTTCTTCTGGAGGGAAACAGCAGACCAATTTGAAGCACTAACCTGCCCTCGTACTTTGATATCCCTGACAATGATAATGACACATCTTCTCCCCAACCCCCGGTCTCTGGCACACAGATACCTGCTGGTGGCAAGGACAGCCATGACCTACCACTGGATGAAATCATAAGCTCCTCAGTACACACACTGCAGATACAGTAGGAAACATTTATGTCATGGAGACGTTCACTGCTTCTCTCCATCATGAGGCACCTCAAATTTCTTACAAGTGGCAACGCTGGGTGCTGCAGCTACATGACAACTTGTTCCAGTCATGTCGCCATGCGACACCGCACCAGATTCTTCACTCTGGCATGAACTGGCACCCTGCACAATTCGTCTCCATACAATTTGTCCTCAACATAAATATTAGAAAACAAACTCGTCCTGGGATGAACTGTGCAGGGTAGAGATTCACCCCAGAGCGAAGAATCCAGGGCTAGGTGTTGCAAGGCGACATGACTGACACGACCTGAAGTGTCCCCAGGTGCTGTAAATTTCTGATACAAACCTTGAGTTCGGCTCCTAATCACATATTCTAGTAGTTTTCTAGAAATTGGTTTAAAAAATAAAACCCTGGATACCCAGGATAAGTGGTGCTTGGGACTACCACTTATTACTGTAGCTGTGGGGGCATCAGCCCTAGGAAGAACGTCTCCTGACAAAACCTGTAGTCTAAAGTTACTAACATGACTGTACTGCTGCCTTTGTCTTGGTACTGCTTCAATAAAAACGTCAACTTTAAAAAAAAAAAAAAATATACAACTGTCACCTAAAATCAAGTAATTTGGCTGGCAGTAAGCTCTTTGCCAACGGTTAAACCGTGCAATAACCCACGGCTGAGGAATAGCTTTATAAAATACATATACACATCTTAAATTTAACACCTGGGTCCATTGTACAATCATTAAAAAGCACTCCTGGATGTGGACACCCACTGCTTGTGTGGTTAAGTCTCTCAGCTGCACTTTGTGACACAGTACACAAGGCAAGGGTAAACCCAAATAACCCATGTCCTATCATGCTGCATTGCTTAAGTAACTATATGAACTATAAGCGCATATAATAATTTAAGCATCCTTGGTGTGCAACACCCGGATATAAAACCACAAAATGGATAACACTCAAAAAAGAAAAAAAAAAAAAAAAAACACAACACCGCTAACTATGTTAATATTCTACATATAAAATCACGTATAATTCAGGGTACTAAATAGCTGGTATAGCACAGCAAAATGCTACACAAGACAAAGGGTGTCGCTAACCATTTCCAGTTGACTAACCAAGTTTGAGTCACTCCATGGCATAGAATACTAGATAAAAAACAAAAAACTAATTTTGCTAATCAATTTGTGCCAGGTGTGATGCATTTTTATACCCGATTTGCACTTATGTGCAAAATTGCAACTCATTTATTTTTTCAGTTCATTTAAAAAGCCCAGCAACATTAGAAAATATTTTTTTAAATGGAAGTTTTGACACAGTTCAGTTTATAGTTCATATATTTTCTAGAATTCTTTCCTTTTTTTTCCTTTATCACTGAGAGCAGTTGTGTGAAAGAGGATTATGGTCAACTAGACTTCATTTGCTCTTTCTGCTTGCCTACACCTGACATCATAATCCCATGTATGGCATCATATATATTGCCCCAGCAACAGACAGTGATGTCATATACAGAACTGTAATGTCAGGTGTAGGCAAGCAGCCAGACCAGATAGGGCAGTGATCTTGTTTACGTGCAAATGGGCTAAGCAATAATGAAGTAAGGCCAAGAATCAAAGAAAAAATATTAAATAGGAGCTGAATTGTGTCTAAATAATACATTTCTTAAGCTGTCAAAGTGGCATCAGGGGCTCTTTAATGCCCTACATTGTCAGGTGGCACTGAGAGGTGGGGGACTGCTCTGGCATGATGGCAAACTGGGTCTGTGCCCCAATCCTAGGATGTAGAGAGTGCAGGCCACCATGGAAGAGTTAGTGTCCACCTGGCACCTACTCCGGGGAAAAGGGAAGGGGGAGCTGATGCACTAAACTTGTACCGACTCTTGGTGGTGGTGTGCTATAAGCGCCATTGATGGGGTGTCTGCAGCAAACTATGGAGACACCCCGCATGTGAGTGAAGGGACTGGGGAGGGAGAAGTGTGTAAATGGTTACTCTGACATGCTGAATGGCCTTGAGTCCCTAAAGGCACTCGACCACCAAGTGTACCACTGCGTTTCCCTCCTGCCAGCATCCCAGGGACACAAACAGGTATATCCCCAAGGAAATCAGAGGTGGCCCGCCCAGTAGGGATAAACCAGACCCTCGGGACAGAGGAGCTGGAGATGTCTGGACAACAAAGGGCGAGTCTGCAGGCAGTGAAGTCTGCACATGTGGGATGCCCGTATGAAAAAAGGATTGCCCAAAAATATACAATTTATGTGCATGCGTATATATTTTCCCCAGTGGTGGAGGATGGTACAGTCCAGCATTCTGGAAAGCACAGCTGAGCACAGGGGGCGTGTCTCAGTCGCTGCGCTGTCACTGACTGGTAGTTTATAAATTACACAACTCGAGTGCAACATCCCAAAGTTCAGGCCCTAAACTTTATCGCACCATCCAGCTTATCACAGCATGACGGCCAAGCAGGGCCGAAAGGTTCACCCCCGGGTACAGTACTACTGACGGCAGACCGACTTCAGCGCCATGTTATCGGGCCACCCAGACGAAAAGCAATTCAAGCGAAACTGAGAAAGTCACCGAAAACGAAAGTTACACCTTTATGCTCCCCCAAACAAAACACAGCAGGCCGTCTGAGACCCCCTAAAGAACCCTCAGCTCCGTCGGACACTGCCGCTAACCAGCACCCTGACATGGCGATAGCGGAGAATTAAAGACCCAACCCCTGCGCTCGGGCCTGGGCTGCCCCTCACAGCCCGCACCCTGGTCCCGTGTGAAACCCCTCCCGGCTCCTGCCCGTAGGACATCGCCCACGCAGCTCGTGCGCTGCCCTGTGTTACTCTGAGGTGTCCCCAAAAAAAAACAAAAAACAAACTGCCACCTCCCTCCAGGACCCAGCTCCCGGCCTGGCCCGCAGCACAGCCCATGTCGCGGGCTCTCCCTCCTCAGGACTCGCCCGCTGCGCACGAAGGCCCGGACGATCTGCTTCTCACCTCGCCAGACAGCACAGACCCTTAGTCCCAGCCCTCGATCTCAGCTCCCGCCTCCCGTCTCACCCGCAGAGCTAGGGTCTTGCTACGGTCCCAGTCCCCGCCCGACTCACCTCAGTGTCCACAACTGCCGCTCTCCTCCTCGGTCTCTCTCAGCAATCTGCTCAGTACGTGTCACTACACACAGACACGGCGTCATGGCGTCACAGACACGCGCGCGCCCCCACACCGCGCGGGGCGCTCGTGCACAGCTTCAGACGAGGAGAGATGCTGCTCTCGCAAGGGCGGAGTTACAGCAGGCAACTTTTACCTAAAGTTCGAAGCTGCCCCCTGCTGCGCGAAAAATACGTCCATTAAAACAATGATTTAATAACGTGAGTAAAGTGCGAAGAGGACTCCAATTATACCAAGTGAATACTTAAAAAGGAAAGAGTAAGATGGACAGCAAACAAGCAGTACTGAATCGTTGTTGTCCCAATAACGATTGTTACAAACCCAGCATTATTGTAAGGATCTAGTAAGAATTAATCAGGGAAGCGGCGTGAAAAATTGGCTCTGCTATTCATTCCACTTCTGATGCATACAAAGCCTTGCAACAAATAGAGGTTACTAGACTGCTGGTTGGGCTTCAGGCAGCCATGCACAACCAGCCTGTCCTGCCACAGAGGAGTACTGATATGTACAAGGCGCAAAACGGCAGCTGCCACCCGTGGGTGGCCACCTCAGCTCCGGCTGCACCTGCGTGGTGGCGCTAACCTCCATGCCTGATCGCAGGCATCCCGTGAACAGGTTCATCATCTCTGGTGGTCCAGTGACGCCGCCCGATCATGTGCACATGAATAGGAGAGCCCACGGTGTTTCTTCCACTCCACTACCGAGTTTCACCGCCTCGCCTTCCCGGTTAGCGACGCGATGGCAGCATCCTCACCCGCCTGCCGCCTGTTGACTGACAGACGGTAGGGCTGCACGCCACTGGTCCACAGCGTGAGTTAATGGGCGTGCAGCCCGCACTGCATTACACAGTCCAGATATGTGACATATATTGGCTCACACTGTGGACTAATGGGCGACAGCCCTACTGTACATTGGCAGGCGGGTGGTGCTGCCACCCACTGCTGACCGGGTGGAGCGGGCAGGGCTCAGTGAGTGGTGGGAGGCACGTGGAGCCTCCTTATTATTACATATGCCCGTGATTGGGCTGCGAGCGGTCCACTGGACCACCAGGGATATTGGACATATCTTATTATACAGATGCCCGCGATTTGTCTGCAAGCGGTCCACTGGACCACCAGGGATATTGGACTTATATTTTTACACAGATGCCCGCGATCAGGCTGCGAGCAGTCTACTGGACCACCAGAGATATAGGACATTATTTTACCTCAACATAAGCCCGCGATCGGGCTGCGAGCGGTCCTTTGGACCACCAGGGATATGGGACAGTTAAATATAATACTTAAGCCCGTGATCAGGCATGAAGCAGTCCGCTGGACCACCAGGGATATGGGACAGGTAAATATAATACTTAAGCCCGTGATCGGGCGTGAAGCGGTCCACTAGACCACCAGGGATATTGGACATTTTTTTTAAATCTACATATGCCCACAATCGGGCAGGGGATGCATTGCCGTGCTGTGCAGGGGGCGTCGGTCCCCAATGGCTGCTGCCTGGCAGGCCACCAGGTGCAAGCTCACCGATCATGCACTCTGCAGCAGATGCGGCCATAATGACATGCAAATGGCCCCATTTGCGTCTTGTATACATTATGGCCCCATTTGCATGTGCACTTTTGAATATCGCGGTTGTGCATAACGCAACAGAACTTGTGCTAGCGCATCCCCCTGCTTCACTCTGGCCACTTGCGATGGCGCAGTGCCACTGCGCCATGCGCACTGCGGGTGGCCAGGGTGCAATATTCAATGATATGCCATGGCACAGCTCCGTTGAATATCGCCCAGTCAATGCCCCTGCGCAGCCGAGTTGCGCTGCGCCCAGGCTTGCGCCACAGCCTGGCACAGTCTGAATATCTGGGCCTATAAGTACAAGGTAAAAGAAAAGAAAGAAAAAAAAAACAAAAGGGAATAAGAATAGAAGTAAAAAGAAAGAGTAGTAGATTTAAAAGGAAGGACAGTGTGGTGAGATTTTTTTGAGCATACTTAGAATTATATTTCCGTGTATGTTGAAATGTCAGGAAATAGAAGATCTATGTTGATATATAAACCCCCAAAAAAAAGGGATATCATTATACTGTCTCAAACAAAACCTTAGATAAAGTAAACCATTTCTTGTTAAATTTGACTGATTGATCTCTTAGAGAGAGTGCTATCTTTTCTGTATTTAGAATTTCTATTAATGAATTTTTCCATTCTTGAATTGTTGGAACCGTGACTTCTAGCCAATGGGAATCAGAACCCAGAGGTGACAGAACTCACAGGTTGTGCATAAAGTTACTCATCCTGTATTTTTTTTTATTGTGTATACTGTAGCAGTACTATGTGAAATATGTGCTTTGTGTTTTTTTCTCTCTCTTTTTCATAATGAAACTGACTTGAAAAGTCTCTAGAGGTTCTAGAATACTGTCCCCGCAAAATTAGAGGAAAGCAACAAGGTCAGAAGGAATCAGAACCCTTCCCTGGCAGAACACACTGGTTGTGCATAGTTGCCCATCCAGTATTCTCTATTTTGATGCCACAACACCAGGAAAAAAAAATTAGGAAAACACTAACATTTAAATCCTTATAACTCTGGAACCCCTTCATATCTGTTCACCGGACCTGTCAAAGGCACTACCTTGGGACATGACACATGTCCGCTGAAAGTTTGGGGCAGAATTTCTTTCCATGTGGGCTGTAGACCAGAGCAAAACAATTTAGTTTTTGTTTCTAGAAATGACACAACTGTATCTCAAAAACCGGAGAAGCTGCGGTCAAAAAAAATTTCACACATCAAGACCTTGCCTCCTAGACCAGACATAGAAAATGTCAGCTCCTCAAAGGGGGACAAATATATTAATGTTCAAAATGTTAGGTTTTACATTAGATCCAGAAGCAAATGATTTGATACCTTTTAATGGACCAACATAGATGTAACAAGAACATTTTACATTAAACAGGCTACTCAACTCTAGCTATGGTGCGCTTAATTAAGTGGAGCTGGGGTGGACTTTTTGGCGAAGATGGTGCAGCAGGGTAATAGCCTCCATCGCAGCAAGAGACCCTGCAGATCTGGGAGCGGGTAGTTACACACGGAGTGACTCTGGGCGGGGGAGTTCCGGCACGAGCTCCAAACTCCACCAAAAAGACTCTCTAATTGCTGGGCACGAGATGGCGCGCGAGGCCCAATCACAGCGCTGTCCAGGTAAAAGTAACGGAATATTCAGCGCTCCGCCTCTCCCCATGATAGACTTGTTGGGAGGGCCAATGCGCAGTTGCTTCGCGACCCTAAGGCCAATGGAGACGCGGAGAGGCGGGCGCTGTGAGGCAGATCCCTGAGCCTCAGCAGCTGTACGAAATAATGAACGGGCTTGCCTGAGGGAACAGGAGTAAGTTGGACCGGGACGTGTAAGAGTCTCGAGATACCGTGACCGTCACTGTGGAGTTGGAAGCAGCTGCGACATTTGTCACTGAAGTCGTGAGCAGTCGCGACCGTACCGTTAGAGTCGCGAGAGGCAGCGACCGTTGATTTGCCTCGGGAGTCGTGAGGGAGACCCTGTTATAGTGCGGGAGTCGCGGGAGGGTCGCGAGCTGCGCCGAGGTCGCCTCGCGTGCTGCGAGGAAGGCAGCATGAGCGGTCGCGGCTGGGGGCTGAGCGGCGGCGCCCGGCCGGAGTTGCAGAAAGTTCGCTAGAAGTTTGTTCCGTGGGGCGAGCCGGACTCGGCGAGAGACACACGGCGATGGGGAACGTGGAGAGCGAGGAGCGGCCGGAGGGCGACTGGAGGAACGCTGCGCTGCTGCCAGCCATGAAGCTGCCGATGCCCGATCCTAGCGAGCTGGAGGAGCGCTTCGCCCTGGTGTTGGTGAGTGTGGGACCGCCGGGGAAGTGTGTGCGGTGCTGCCCCTGACACTGCCCCGCATGCCCAACCTTCACACGGTGGGAATTGTCCCACACACGATGGGAACTGCCCTGCTCATCACCGAATCCTTTCCTTGATGTGGAGTTCTTTCCCTCGGAACCGGATACGGATCTGGTCCATGTTCCAGTTGTTTGGACCCCCGTTCGGCGCAGAACGTGGGGGCGGCGGTGGTGTTGTGGTACCCGTCGCGCCCCCATCTTTCGGTACCCAGGGCCAGGTGAGCGAAAGGTGGATCGATTCGGAGGTTTGATGAGGGACGAATGGATGCCGGGGTTCGGCAGCAGTTTGTGGTGCTGGCTGGGTCCCCGCCCCTCCTCAAATCTCGTCTCCCTCTGTCTCCATCTTGAAGAAAAGAAATCAAAAAGTTTGGATGAGAGGGAGCGAGACTTCAGTGTTTAACCCCCTTGCATGTGGCGTGACATGCCTGAGTTGGGTCGGAACTTTGTTGTGAGTTCGGGGGGGGGGGGGTTGATCCCGTGTCTCCGAATTGCCCTCATTGTTCCCGAGCCCTGCCCCCTGCCGCACAGCCCGGCTGCCTTTGTAAGTCTCTCAGCAGATCGCGCTGCACTGAGGAGGGGGCGGAGAGCCCACAGCTGGGAGCTTTTGCAGCAGCGCTTGAACAACAGTGCGTAAGAAAGTGTTGGGACATATTCCTCAGTCTTTTCTCTCTGCCCCCCGGGGGTGGGGGGGTCCTCTGCCCTTCCAGCGAGTCCTGTTCCGTTTGTGGCCCCCCATTACACCCATGCTGATCCAGCTTGGGACCTTGCACTGTGGACCACAAGTGCCAGTTGGACAGCTTAGTGTTTTGCCCAACAGTTGGGTCAGGTGTGGTCTCCTAGGCAGTGTCTTGCTGGGTCAGGTGTGGTTTCCCAGAAAAGCCCTGTTTCCAGTGTGCTGTGTGTGTGCGCTTGCTGTTTGTGTTCCATATGGACTGTACTCCTCTGGAAAGGCGTTGGTAGGATGTGATGGCAGAACACTGTGTGATTGCCTTGTCCTCTGCTGTCTTTGGCCCTGTGCCAATTGGGTTTACAGCTGATGATTCAGATTTACATATATAGATATTTGGATTGTTCTAACATGCTGTTTTTCTGGTTTATCACCGCCACAGCAGAAAAGAGCTAGTCAAGAGGGAACTGGATATCTCTGTGGAGTGGAGCCTTTCACCTCTAGGTCACAGGGTCAAATCCAACACAGGCTGGTAGTAGTCGGAAGGCATCGTCTGAGAGTTGTTCAGTGATCTCTGAAGGAGTTGTGGTAGCCTCTGTCCAGTTCCCAGTGGGCAGGTGTCCACATTACAAATCCCCCAACACAACTGGCACTAGTTGGCTGTCTCGCATGAGAAGCCAAAGAATGAATGAACATGAAGTCTGAACTATCTTCTCTCCTATGCAGTGAGAATGCTAGGTGGTTTAAAACATGAGTAAAATTAGTCCCAGTCATGTAACAGAAAGAGGAGGTAGTATAGAGTAGTGGTTTAAGGCTCTGAGCTGCAAACCTGGAGACCTGAGTTTGAATCCCGCAGCTCCCACTTGCGTACTGTGTGACACTGAGCAAGTCACTTCCTTGTGCTCCCAGATTGCACCTGTAAACAAGCTTTCAGCTTAGTGTGGCTCTCCTGGTAAACAATGTAAGAATGAGAAACAAAAATGGGTTAAACCCTAATTGAAAGTACGAATTTCACCAGTACGCTTAAACTTGTCAAGTAAAAATACTTTTTTGCTGTTCACTTTTCCATCTTTCAGCTGTTTGTACAGACCAGGTGCACTGCTGTGGACCCATTGTCAAGTGGAAAGCGGGTCATTTGTGTACAGGCTGCAACTTTTCCCTTTTTGCCCTGTCTAGTGCTGTTGCTGCACCTACGTGGTGGTCCCTTCATGGTAGGGTTGGAGCACATTGGTGGAGCAGTGTGGGGGAGCTTGCACAGCCCCTGCTGTACCTGTCAGGTGGACAAATAGGACTTCAGGTTCTGCTGGTGTCGGTCCAGTGCCTTTCACGAGCACTAAATTCACATGCAGAACCCCTCCCCAAAAAAAAAGTCTAGTTTAGTTGAGCCCTGTCTGCATTACATCCTGTTAGTATTTTTTTATTGGGGGGGGGGGTCCGGGCTCCATGCTTGGACCTATCCTTTCTCATTAATGACTTCATGCACTACTTTTAGTAGCACCACACTCTGTGCGGATGGTCGGAGAAGAGAGGCATTGGCATTCTCACGTAATATTTTCTCAACCCTTGTTCTTTCTGTGTGCCCATCTCCTTAGAACAAGCTCTGTATTGCTGCCCCCAAGCTAGGCACTCCCAACAGTGATGTCATTGATTTGCCTCTTGTTCCACCCCCCCCTGCCTGGGGCTCCAGCGGTGCTGCCATTTATTACAATCAGTTCGTTACTCCTGATATGGTTGGCCGGTAGCAGGTGAACCAGTCCATTCACAGTGTCCCCTGCTTCTCAGCCACTGTCCCTTCGAGATTTGTTTTGAAACTCATGAATCATGATTGTATTGTAATTTGCCATTTGATAGGCTGTTGCAAATATCCATCACCCTCTGTGTAACGGAATGCTTCCTCTTCTGATCCCACTTGTTGCATGAGGCGCTGCATTGATGAACATAGTGACCTTTCCTTAGCAACAGCCAAGTGAGTCACTTGTGCCTGGCCTTGGGTAGGGGTGAAAACTGGGCATTTGGAACAGGACCAGATAAAAATCATACTGGTAGAGTTTGTGTGAAATTTGTCTGTGCCAAGAATAGTGGTCTGGCCTTTATGGATCTGGTCCGGTTGAGCTCAGTCTGTCTGTGTTTCACCAACTCCCCCTGTGGGATTCTAGAGGTCGCACACCAAGTCTTGTTTCAGGTGGTAGGTAGAACAAGTGAGCCACTGCTCTGGTGCTGGGCCAGTCCGGGAATATAGTAATTCTAAGCGACAAAGATCGGATGTTGAAGTAACTCACTTGCCAGTAGAAAATAAAAGATGTGAAATGCCAAATGGAGGGGATGGAGGCTGCTGCAAAACAGACATCACGCTGTTCCTGGCGCTCCTTGCCTGAACTTTTCGGTTACTCCTTTGTAGTATTTTGGCAGGAGTGTGTAGCTCAGTACTAGCAGATTTATTTTGGTGAGATGTAACCTGCAAACGATTCTTCACAAAGCTTGTACTGGCAAAGGCAGTAAAGTGCGGAGTGGACCAGGACCTAGTTACAATGGTACTAGACAGGTAGTCAACAAGACTGGATTCAGCTGACCCAGCTTGACAGCCAGTGTTCTAGGCCATCCATCAGTTCCTTGCACGCAAAGGTAAAATCCATGGATACAGTTTGGGAGCCAGCTTATAATCCTAGACATCAGAGATGGACTCGACAGTCGGCATGGCCCAGGGCATAATGGGGATAGTAAATGATGGTATAAATACAATCACCAGACTAATTGAAGGTAATAACTTGTTCTGAGTACTCTTGGGGAATGTTCAGAACTTATCCTGATCCATAAACCGGCATATTCTTCAAACTCAAGTGGGGAGGGGGGAAACAGAGTGGGGGAGGAGTTGTCAGGAAGAGCAGAGGGAGGATGGAAGTATAAGGAACCTGGGGGGATTGACAAAGGGGATCAGAGGTAAGGGGTGGGGGGTGGTGTTAGTAAATGCCAGGAGCTTGGGAAAAAAGTTGCCAGAGTTCCAGGCCATGCTGTTCGAGGGAGGGGTGGATGTGGCGGCGGTCACGGAAATGTGGGCCAACAAAAACCATGACTGGGACCTAAACGTGTGGGGGGTACACTATGCTTAGGAAGGATAGAAAGGAGGGCAGAGGGGGGGTGGAGTGGCTATGTTCATTAGAGATGACATAGAAATTGTTGGGGTAGAAGAGGCAGAGGGAAACGTGGAGGCCTTATGGGTCACCTTACGAACCCCAGCAGGAGGTAAGGTCAAGCTGGGTGTAGTATATAGGCCCCCCCGGGATGGGTGATGTTCTGGAGGGAGGTTTGCTGGAGCGACATCGTGCCCAGTGTGGACCGAAAGGAAGGAATGGTGTTGATGGGGACCTTAATATGCCAGGTACAAACTGGGGAACCATGTCCTCCAGGTGGCCAAGGAGCAGAGGCTGCTGGACGGCTTCCAGGATGTGTCTTACACAGCATGTGATGGAGCCCACAAGGAGGGGCATGTTTTGACGTGGTTCTGGCAGATGGGGATCTGTAAGGGACCTGGTTGTAGAGGATCCCCTGACTGGGAGTGACCACAATACTGTCTGGTTTCAAATAAGCATTGGGGGAGGAGGGGAGAGAGATCTAGGACACTGGCAGTGGACTTCAAGGGGGCAGACTTTGTGGGCATGGGAAATACTCTCAAGGATCACTTGAAGGGGATTACATCAACAACAAGTGTGGAAAGGAGATGGGACGTCATAAAACGGGGACTTCATGAGGCAGTCAGGACCTGTGCTAAGGTGAAACTTAAGGGAGCAAAGTCACATAAACCATGCTGGTGGTCCAGTGAGGTTCAGGTAGCAGTCTGAGAAAAGAAGGCAGCCTACAAAAAATATAAAACAACGAGGGAATAGGGAAAAGGAAGTGTACCATCTTGCATCTAGAAAAGTCACCTGGATGGTGCGGGGGGCAAAGTCCAGTAAAGAGCAGCGACTGGCACAAGGGATACATGGAGGGAAAAGGGGTTCTTCCAGTACATTGGGGAGCGGAGAAAAACTAAGGGCCATCTCGGCAGATTGAGATCAGAAGGAGGGTGGGTGGAAGAGGCGAGGGACCAGGCAGAGGTATTAAACGAGTACTTCGCCTCTGTGTTCACTAGGGAGGGGGATGGTATATCTACAAAGCAAGGCACGATGGGGATAGAAGTGGTATTGAGTGGGTTCAGGGGAGCAAGAGGGAGGGAAAGGTACCCCAGGGGTGTCGCATCAGGATAAGGATAAAAAGGCCAGTAAGGTGAAGGAGACGGATGATGCTGTCTCCACCAAAAGGTTGTGGTTAGCCCTCAAGGCCCTAAAGAAAGATAAATCTCCTGGGCCGGATGGCATTCATCCGAGAGTACTATGGGAATTGGCGGACATACTGGCTGCACCCCTGGCGGAGCTCTTCAACAGGACGCTTGAGACAAGGAGGGTACCTAGGGATTGGCGAGAGGCACGTGGTGCCAATTACAAGGGGGGTCAAGGGAAGTACTAAGTAACTATAGACCCATCAGTTTGACCTCGGTGTGGTGGAAAATTAATGGAGAGTATACTTAAGGAACGACTGGGGTGTACTTGGAGGAGGTGGGAGGTCTGGATAGTCGGCAACATGGGTTTGTGCCAGGTAGATCGTGTCAAACCAATCTTGTGGAGTTCTACGAATGGGTAACATCAGAACTGGACAGGGGAAAGCCTGTGGATGTTGTTATTCTTGGACTTCGGCAAGGCGTTTGACTCGGTCCCCCACAGTGGTCTGGTGGAGAAACTGACGGGGTTGGGAGTAGGCCCTTTGATGGTCAGATGGATTGAAAACTGGCTAGCTGGACACACCCAGAGAGTAGTGGTCGGTGGGAACTCTCGAACCCAGAGGTGCATAGTGGGGTACTGCAGGGCTCGGTCCTGGGTCTGATCCTGTTTAATGCATACATATCAGACATCAGGGAGGGTATAGGGTGTGAAACGAGTCTGTTCGCTGATGACTCCAAGATGGGAGCAGTAGTTGAGGGGGAAGAGGGGAGGTTGGTCCTGCAAGGGGGACCTGGAAAGCTGGGGGCACACATGGAAATTAAATTTCAATATCACCAAGTGCAAGGTGTTACATCTTGGACGGGGAAACCCAAAACACAGGTACACTGGGAAGGAAGGGGAGGGGAGGCGCTGGAGGCCTCAACCAGGGAAAAAGACCTAGGAGTCATGGTGGATGCATGTATGAATAACTCTGAGCACTGCACGAGAGTGGCTAGCAAGGCAAACAGGATGTTGGGATGCATCGTAAGGGGATCACCTCTAGGAGCAGGGAAGTGATTCTGTCGCTGTACAATGGACTGGTTAGACCACACCTTGAGTACTGTGTACAGTACTGGAGACCACACTTGAAGAGGGACATACTGCTCCTGGAGAGGGTACAGAGGAGGGCAACTAAGATGATACGAGGACTAGGGAATTTGACGTATGAGGACAGACTTGAAGAGGAGAGACAAGGGGGACATGATTGAGGTCTTCAAATATCTCAAGGATATAAATAGGGTAAACATGGAGGGATCTTTAGACTAAAGCAGGAGGCATCACCAGAGGGCATTTTTTTTTTTTTTTTAAATTGGAAGGTGTGGGGGAGGAGGAGGTTTTCACTGAGATGGTGGTGGACCCTTGGAGTGCACTGGCTGGACTGGTTCAGAGATCCACAATGGAGGGCATCAAGAGAAGGTGGGGCAGACACAGAAAGTGGATGTATCAGATGATGGCCTGGCCCAGGGGGGTGGGGATGGATGATAGGAGTTTCTGGAACACAAAGGGGGGGGGGGGGGCTCAGCACCCAACTAGGGATCTGAGGTTCGAGCAGACTCGATAGACCGTAAGGCCTAATCTGCTGGCAATTAGTATGTTAGTATATTTTTGAGCTGCCTGAACTAAGTGAAGTATTGGTCCCAGCAGCATTTGTGATTTCTTTCCTACAGGACCATTTTCTGTTGCACTTGCTGCAGAATGTTTACAAATCTTTGCGGATCATGCCTAGGAGATGCGTAAACGATGCCAGCTCTCCCTGTACAGTTTGTTACATCAGGGCTCTCTGAAAGAGATCATTTTCTGCAGGCAGTCAGCGTGAAAGGTGAACTCCAAACAAAGCAGAGATGAGTTATGTTACCTGACTGAATTTTGGAGTGGTGGTGGTGGTTTCGGGGCTGGGCTTTTGATGCACCTGGGAACTGTGTTATTCTGTTTCCAGTACTTGGGTATGTTCTGTATAATCATGTAAGACTGTTCTTTTTTGAGAACTTACACAGGCTAGGCTAGACCTAGGATCCAGGGAGGTCGAGGAATCTTCAGGCTCTTACTTTTGTTGTAGAGGATTTATCCTAGCTTTCCATCTCATCACACCACATGACTGTGACTAGCTGCTGTCTGGCCCTCTCATACACTAGCCTCCTGCTGCTGCATTCCCTTGCACTTGCCGTTTGGGTTTGAGGGAGGTTCATCCTCTCTTCCCCCAAAGCACAGATCAGAATGTAGTTGTGGGGCGCAGCTTGTGACATGCAGCCCAAGCATGCTGGGCAGACGACATCCTGGGAACTGAAGATTTCCCTGCCTTTTCTGTCCGAGCCTTCCCTCCTCTCCTTGGCATAAGTATAGCTCACCTTGGCCTTGGGCACACAGTGTGCTGGCAGAAGAAGAAGGCTCCCTGGCCTGATCGCAGGGGTCAGTGCGGTACTGGAGTGTAGCTGCCAACCCTCCCTGGCCTGATCGCAGGGGTCAGTGCGGTACTGGAGTGTAGCTGCCAACCCTCCCTGGCCTGATCGCAGGGGTCAGTGCGGTACTGGAGTGTAGCTGCCAACCCTCCCTGGCCTGATCGCTGGGGTTGATGTGCTGGATCTTACTTGCCAACCCTCCTTGGGGCTGGTCGCAGGGGTCGATGGGGTGCTGGAGCTTAGTTGCCAACCCTGCTTGGGGCTGGTCGATGGGGTCGATGGGGTGCTGGAGCTTAGCTGCCAACCCTCCTTGGGGCTGGTCGCAGGGGTCGATGGGGTGCTGGAGCTTAGCTGCCAACCCTCCTTGGGGCTGGTCGCAGGGGTCGATGGGGTGCTGGAGCTTAGCTGCCAACCCCCCTTAGGCCTGATTGCAGGGGTTGATGAGGTGCTGGAGCTTAGCTGCCAACCCTCCCAGGCCTGATTTAGAAACATAGACAATGACAGCAGAAAAAAAACATAGGTCTGTCCAGTATGTCTCAAGTTCTCTATAATCCCTGGAACCTACTGTTTCTCCAGATTACTGACCCTCCCCGTCCTCTGTCTGTAGTCCTCCGTGATCCTGTCGCCCTTGGTAACCACTATACCCTTCATTATGTCTCAGCCCTGCTTGAGTTCCCTGACCGTTTCCGCTCCCACCACTTCAGCTGACAGACGGTTCCACCACCCTTTCCGTAAAGTAGTACTTCCTCACATCGCTCCTGAACTTCCTTTTTTGTTTTGTTTTTTTGCAGCGGTCAGTCTGGTGCTGCAGCTTAGCTGCCAACCCTCCACAGCCAAGGTGCAGCTGCAACAGTCTGGTCTGCTTCCCAGTACTGCTTACAAGTTCGCTTCCAAACTGGGGTGGTTGACTGGAACATTGGGCATCTTTCTCTTGAAGTATGGTCGGATTAATGCTCCTGCTCTTTGCCTTTGGCTCTGGGTCTGTGTTTGAGTATATTTTGATTTAGACCTGGGTAAAGGAATAAAAAGTGTTTTAATATTATGTTTTGAGGTCGGTTGCCTTTTTACTGCATGTTCAGATCCCGGCCTTTGTTTACAGTGAGGTTGTTCATGGTTCTGTGGGATATTTGCACCATTTTGTGTGAACGTTTCCCTGACAGCACTGACGGAACGTTTATTGTGACTCACAGGTGCAACGTTTCAGTATCTCCAATTCCCTAAAATTCCTGTCTGGGACATCAGGAAGAGATAAACATAGGCCTTTTGACAGTCTTGTGTTTCTGTAGTTGGATGCTTTTGGAAAAAACTAAAGATGCTTCGAAAAGTGCTGCCTGCAGAGTTAGCTGGTATACAGTTTGTTTACGAGAGACGTTCCCTGTGTGAAACTTAACAGGGCTGAACTGAAAAGTGTTTCCTGGGTTGCATTTACTTACTAACCTACTAAACTACCAGCAGAATAGGCCTAATGGTCTTTCAAGTCTGCTCGATTTTCAGCACCCGCACTGAAGGCCGATTTTGGTGTCTTCCCCCTTTCTCTCTCTCCCCTTGGGTTATATTGTCCCCAGTCCCAGATGTTCCACCTGTATTGGGCCTGGTCAGATTTACCCTCCCCCTGTACCTGTCCCATCTCCTCCTCTTAAACCCGTCCACAGTCTCCACCTCTACCAGCTCGCTTGGCAGTGCATTCCATGGCTCCACTACTCTTTCAGTGAAATAACACCTCCTCCTCCCCTCTGAGCCTGCCCTCTTCCAGCTTACACCCGTGACCTCTCATTGCCCCACTCTCCTTCCTTTGGAGCACCCTGACTAGGCCTCCCTTATTTATTCCTTTATTTAGTTAGTTAGGTTTTGTTGACCGGGTAAGAGGCGTTAGCCATAGCAATGACTATTTTCAGGCATGACCCGGGAGTTTAAGGAAACAAAACATGAGTTTAACGGAACATTAGTTTAGTTTAACAAAGGTAGAAATAATGCTAAACAAAGCATAGACGATAGTAATACAGTGAAGCAGTAGAAATCAGTAAATACAATTGATTCAACAATAGTGTATAATTCATGTACTTAAAGACCTCTAGCATGTCTTCCCTCTCCTCCAGGGTGTACATGTCGAGCTCCTTGAGCCTCTGCTCATAGGTCCTCTTCCCCTAGGCCCAAGATCACTTTGGTTGCCCTCCTTTGGACCCTCTCTAGGACTGTAATGTCCCTCTTTAAATGTGGTCTCAAACCGTACACAATATACCCAAGGTATGGCCTAACCAAGCAGTTGTACAGTGGAAGAATCACTTCTACCTTTCTGGAGGTAATCCCCTGGCAATGCATCCCAGCATCCTATTTTTCTTACCCCAGGAATCCTTTAGCATCAGTAACTTTTTTGCACTTAGCTGAGTAGGTGCAACTGCCCTGGTGGTGTACCTTTTTAAGAGATATTTAAATGAGCGTAGTTGGTATCATCTGTCAAGACTGTCCATAAGGGTCCAGCAGCCACCTGTGCGCAGTTGAGTATTACTGGGTTTCTTTTAAGACTGGCACTGGTATAGCTGCCAGTTTTACAACAACAAAAAAAAAAAGGCACTGGTAATAGAGTTTATTAACTGGGGCAGGACTGGCTGGTGGCATTGTCACAGAAAGCTGCCCTCAGTTCGTAGGTCCAGAACTGGTTTGCTTTGCTTAAATTGGCGAACATAGCAAACAGATCTTTGCTTATTATGGCTGAGGATAAATCAAAGGCTTCCAACGAGGGGCCATTCAAAAGTACTAATACCAGAAGCTGAGGAATCTCTAGATCCCAGTCAATAACTAAAGCTTCCAAAGATGAAGTTCCTCACAAATTGAAAAATAAGTGGGGGAAGAAGTTTAATCAAGCCTCTGAAGTGGCTTAAAAAAAAACCTCTGTCAAGACAGATATGCTCCCATTGCTCCTGGGAAAGCCAATAGCGAGACAACGGGCAGCTTAAAGCATACAGAAAAATCAACACAAACTGCGCAGCTTCTTCCGTCAGTGCAAGATATGGAAAAAGCATGGCAATTGGGGGGGGAATGCTACAAGTCTCAATGGCTGAGAGGGACCCGGGGGTGGTGGTGGATGTCAAGATGAACAACTCTGAGACTTGTAGGAAGGCAGCAGCCAAGGCCAACAGGATGCTGGGATGCATCGCTAGGGGATCACCTCCAGAAGGAGGGAAGTGATACTCCTCTGTATAACTGCTTGGTGAGGCCACCTTGAGTACTGCGTGCAGTTTTGGAGAGCCACACTTAAAGCGACATTAACCTCCTGGAGAGGGTCCAGAGGAGAGGCAACCAAAATGATTTGGGGCTTGGGGACAGGACCTATGAGGAGAGGCTCAAGAGCTAAATATGTACACATTGGAAGAGAGAAGGGACCGGGGGGACATGATAGAGGTCTTTTAGGTACATGAAGAGGGTAAATAGGGGAGGAACAGTCGGGGTGCTTTGAAGGAAGGAGGAAGGGGCCACTAGAGGGCATGGCTGGAAGCTGGAGGTGGGGAAGATTCAGGGGAGAAAGGAGGAGGTGCTACTTCACTGAGAGGGTGGTGGAGCCATGGAATGCACTGCCTAGGGGGCTGGTGGAGGCAGAGACAGTGGAGGGGTTCAAGAGGGGTTGGGACAGGTACAGGGGAAGGGTTCTGGAAGCAAAATCCAATGCAGCAAGAATATCCGGAACTGGGAAGGGAGAAGCCAGAGAAGGCTTAGGGACAGCAAGGTCAGCACCCAGGTTGGGGACTGACCAAACGAGCAGACACGAAAGACCGTTGGGCCTATTCTGCTGGCATTTTAGTATGTTAGTATTGTTTCAGACCTTTTAAAAGATGGGTCCTCGATTTACTGGGGCTGGCAAGCACTCTTCCACAGTTCTCTCTTCTGTAGACTGTGCGGGTGATGCAGATGATCAATTTTTTGATGCCCCTGGCATGGATTTTGAGGGCCTTGAGCCCCATGAGTCCCCAGACCCTCGCCTTGGGGATCCCCTGGGTGACCACGAGGATACTTCCTCTATGTTTAGATTTATACAAAATATGCTGGATACCCTGGACCTCCCTATGCAGGAGCTCAACTAGGATGTCGAAGAAGACTAAGATTATAGGGAGATGAAGGGTCTTTCATCCTCAAAGACCCTGGTCGTCCCTCTCTATAATGCATTTAGAAAAAATACCATAAAGGTACTTCAACACCCCACTTCAGTATCTGGTTGATAAGTGGCTTGAGAGAAAATATAAATAGTCTAAAAATGGTACAGAGTTCCTGTCTGCACACCCTAGCCATGAAAGTATAGTGCAGCAGGCAGCTTGTGAGAAAGCTGGAGTCTCCTTGTCTCCCTCTCCCCCGACGCAGATTCCAAGAAAATTGAATTCATAGCAAAGAAAATGTATGCCACAGCTTCCCTGCTTCTCAGACTTTCTTCTTGCATGGCATTCACAGCCAAATATCAGAAAGCCCTTTGGAAATCTGTCCAGGCTATCACCAGAAACGGATCAGATCTATGGTGCAGGAGCTGGTGGATATGTCAAAAACTGCCCTGGAAGCTACTATGTACCAATTCCACATGGCAGATGACAATAATGATGCAGCCTCTAGGGCGATGGTCCATGCTATCTCTGAGACGCTTTGCCTGGCTTGGAACAACCAATCTGACCACAGACACTCCGAACAAGGCCATGGATTTTCCCTGTGATCAAAATATGTTGTTTGATTACAGGACCACTGACTACATGAAAAAAGTCATGAGTACAAGGCCTTCTAACAGAGTCACTCATCCAAGCCTAAACCCGCCACCCCTCAGAGATCCCATCCCAGGGGCGGTAGGGGCAGAAGTTATGTTGCCAGGCCTTAGAATGCCTATCCCCAATCTGACTTTAGCCAGTAAAGGGGGTCTTTCAGAGGCAGGGGCAGAAGGGACCAAAGAAGAGCCACCTCTACCAAACCATCTGCCTCTCAGTCTAAGTCCTGATGTGAATGTCCAGGTCTCCTCCCTGTTTCCAGTTGGAGACAGACTCTCTCACCATCTTCAGCACTGGTCCCTCCTCATGTCGGACAAGTGGGTGCTGGAGATAGTGAAGAAGGGTCTGTCATTACAGTTCAAGCAGCTGCCAGACCACAAGCGTACCCAGGTGTCAAGACCTCTGTCCCCAACACAGATACTGCTGTTGGAAATGGAGGTACAAAACCTTCTGGCTTTACGAGCAGTGGAGAGGGCCCCCACCCACGAGAAGGGCAAGGGCCTCTACTCCAGGTATTTTCTGACACACAAGAAAACTGGGGAGTGGCGACCTATCTTAGATCTCAGATATTTAAACAAACATCTGGAAAAAGCCAAATTCAAAATGGTAGCTGTCACTGGTCATACAGTCCTTACAACAGGGAGACTGGCTAGCCTCCCTCGACTTAAATGATGCCTACTTCCACATACCCATAAGAAGATCTCACAGGAAGTTTCTCAAGTTCAGACTTCCTTCGGATCACTATCGGTTCACCACAATGCCCTTCGGTCTGTCCTTGGCCCCAAGAGTCTTTACCCAGTGTCTCGCAGTGATAGCAACACATCTCAGGAGACTGGGTGTTGCTCTCTACCCCATCTGGATGACTGTCTCATAGTAGCAAAGTTTCCTTGCCAGGTCAAGGAATCTCTTTCCCTCACAGAACGTACTCTGCAGTCTCTGGGTTTCCTGGTAAATCTAAAGAAATGTCACCCGGAACCCACCCAGTTGCTCACCTTCATAGGGGCCCAGCTGGACACTCGGAAACGATGTGCTTTCCTCCCGCAGGAAATAATTCAGTTTCCTTTCAGTGGCAGATTCTTTCGCCCAGGGACTGCCAAGACCAGCTAGGCATTGCCTCAAACTTCTGGGACATATGGCCTCTATGACTGCAGTAGTCCCAGGGGTCAGGTACAGGATGAGACTCCTGCAAGCCTATCTCAGAGCTCGCTGGTCTCAGAAGCAACACATTTTCAAAGTTGATACCTGTGTCGGAGCAGTTCCTCCAAAACTTGCTGTGGTGAAAGAACCCTGCAAATTTGCAGGCAGGGGTTCCCTTTCAAGCGCCCCTTCCCACAAAGGTGATCACCACAGATGCCTCCCTTTTGGGCTGGGGAGCTCATTTAGACAGTGCCTCAGTAAGCTGCAACTGGACTCCCAAAGAGTCAAAGTTGCACATAAATCTTTTGGAACTCGGAGCAGTCTTACAAGCTCTCAAAGCTTTTGCTCCCAGCATAGAAGGGCAGGCGGTTTAAATTCGAATGGGCAGCACCACTGCAATGCTCTACATAAACGAGCAGGGTGGTACCAGATCAGGAATACTCTGTTTGGAAGCTCTGGTCTCTAGCATTCTCCCTGGGAGTCGGCCTCTCAGCTATTCACCTCCGAGGCAAACTCTGTACTCTGGCGGATGCTCTAAGCCGCATCAGTCAAGGTCAGAATGAATGGACACTGAGCAAGCAAGTACTAGCCGCAGTGTTCAGGCAGTGGGGCACACCAGATGTGGATCTGTTTGCCTCGCCTCTCAATTTTCAGCTTCAGTAGTGTTGTAGGCCCCCAGTTCTGGGAACACTTCCTCTGGATGCCCTGATCCTGGACTGGTCAGGGAGCTTCCTATATGCGTTTCCTCCCTTTCCCCTGATATTCAGGGTTTTGCTGAAACTCTGGCAGCAGCCTGCATCCATGATCTTGGTGGCTGTGGACTGGCCCAGGTAAGCCTGGTACGGTTTCCTTCTCTCAGATGTCCTGCAACAGGCCCATTCGCCTGCCTCCGACTTGCTCCCTGCTGACCCTTCCTTAGACGTGAGTGCAGTACTTAGACATACACACTCTTCACCTCAAGGCTTGGTTCTTGAAGAGTTTGAGTTTCCATCCTCACAGTCCTCTGAACATACTAATGTACTAAAATGCCAGCAGAATAGGCCTAATGGTCTTTCGTATCTGCTGGTTTGGTCAGCCCCCACCCTGGGAGATGACCCTGCTGCCCCTCCCTTGTCCTCTCTGGCTGCTCCCTTCCCAGTCTCGGATATTCCCACTGCACAGGACTTTGCATCCAGAACCCTTCCCCTGTACCTGTCCCACCCCCTCTTGAACCCCTCCACCAGCCCCCTGGGCAGCGCATTCCATCGCTCCACCACCCCCTCAGTGAAGTGGCACTTCCTCCTGAATCTCCCCCCTCCAGCTTCCACCCATGCCCTCTAGTTGCCCCCTTCCTTCGAGCACCTTGACTGCTTCTCCCTATTTAACCCCTTCATGTACTTGAAGACCTCTGTCATGTCCCCTGGTCCTTTCTCTCTTCCAATGTGTACATATTTAGCTCTTGGATCCTCTCCCCATAGGTTCTGTCCCCCAAGCCCCAAATCATTTTGGTTGCCCTCCTCTGGACCCTCTCCAGGAGTTCAGTGTCCCTCTCTAAGTGTGGCCTCCAAAACTGCATGCATTACTCGAGGTGTGGCCTCACCAAGCAGTTGTACAGAGGGAGTATCACTTCCCTCCTTCTGGAGGTGATCCCCTAGCGATGCATCCCAGGAGCCTGTTGGCCTTGGCTGCTGCCCTCCTACAAGTCTCAGAGTTGTTAATCTTGACATCCACCACGACCACCCCCAGGTCCCCCTCAGCCACTGAGACTTGTAGCATCCCCGGGTGTACTCTTGGCCCGGGTTCCTGGCTCCCAGATGCAATACCTTGCATTTCCCTGCATTAAACCTCAGCTTCCACTTTCTAGACCACCTTTCCAGAGCCTCCAGGTCCCCCTGTAGGGCCACCCTCCCCTCCTCCCCATCCACCACCGCCCCCAGTTTTAAGTCATCTGCAAAGAGACTCATCTCACTCCTGATACTCTTCCTTATGTCAGAGACCTAGGCATTGAACAGAGGGGCCCTTGGACCGATCCATGAGGGACTCCACTAATGACCCTTCTTGGGGATGAGACCATCCTGCCAACCATGACCCTCTGGGTCCGGTCCTGGAGCCAGTTGCCTATCCATCTGATCATCTGGTTCCCCAGCCCCATTTCTCCCAGCTAATTCAACAGGCCCCCGTGAGGAACAGTGTCAAACGCCTTGCTGAAGTCGAGATAAAGGATGTCCACTGGTCTACCCAGGTCCAAGGCTCTCGTCACCCAGTCATAGAACTCCACAAGGTTTGTCTTGCATGATTTCCTTGGGATGAATCCATGCTGTAAATCGTCCAGGCACCCCGACTTTTCCAAGTCCCCCCCCCCCAGCCTCTCCTTGACAATGCCTCCATCACCTTGCCCACCATAGATGTCAGGCTGACGGGCCTGTAGTTCCTTGCCACCTCCCTTAATCTCCCGCCCCCCCTTGTGGATGGGCACTGTGTGTGCCCCCTTCCAGTCCTGGGGCACCCACCCTGTCCTCGGAGAGATGCTGAAAAGCTCCACCAGGGGTTTTGCCAGGACATCCGCCAGTTCTTTCAGCACTCTGGGATGTAATTTATCGGCCCTGGTGCTTTCTCCATCTTAAGGGACCTGAGGGCTTCCCTCTCTCTCTCTCTGCCGTGATTTCCACCTCTGCTACCTCGTCCCCCTGCCTTGCCTTGGCCCATCCTCTTCACAGACCCGATGATCGGCAAGCCTCTAGATCCCAGTTTCACCATCTCCTCCCATGTATGATGCAGCCCCCACATTTTCCTTGGTGAAAACTGAAGCAAAGTACTCATTTAGTACCTCAGCCTGCTCCCCGGATCTTGTGCCCATCCCTCCCATTTTAATCCTGCTAATCTGCCCCTTCACTTTTCCGTAGTGTATCTAAAGAAGCCCTTATTCCCTCACCTAATTTCCCTGGCCAGGTTCTGCTCCTTCCTTGCCTTAGCCACCCTAGTGGCCCTTCTGGCCATCAGCTCGTACTCCCCTCTATCCCTTTCACTCCTTGAGCACTTGAAATGCCTATAAGTCGCTTTCTTTCCCCTCATCACCTCCTGAACCTCCCTGGTCCACTAGCAGGGTTTACTGGCCCTACCACATTTTTTTTGTCTTACTCTTGCACAGGTGCTGGTAGCATCCTGCACCCCCTCCTGAACAGGTCCTTAAGATACTGAGGATAGCTAAAAAAACGAACACTAAGAAGACTTATGCAGCCAAATGGAAAAGGTTTTCCCTCTGGTGCAGGTGTGAAAAGGTCTAACCCCTATCAACTTCAGACCCTCGGCTGCTACCTGCTACACCTAAAGGTGTCTGGCTTGAAACCATCTTCATTCAAGCTACACCTGGTGGCAATTTCAGCCTAGCTTTCGTTGGGAAAGAAGAAATCAGTTTTTTGCCCCACAGCATTTTTAAACAGTTTTTCAAAGGCCTGTTGCACCTCCAGCCTCCAACCAGGGAGCCTGAACCTTTGCATAGATGGGTTCATGAATCCACCTTTCGAGCCTATGTCCACGGCCCACATCAAGTTTGTAACTTGGAAGGCCATCTTCCTGGTAGCAATTACGTCTTCCAGGAGGATTTCAGAGCTACAGGCCCTGTGCGCTGAGCCGAATTGCATTATCCCTCACAACGATAAAGGTGAGCTCAGGACAAATTGGACATTTCTGCCAAAGGTGGTTTCAAAATTTTATTTACAGTATTTAGATTTTGTTAACCTGGTAAGCCCACTGGGCATAGAAGTCCCTTTTTCAGGGAAGGGAGAGTACAACTAGGATTACAAGTACCTTTGATCCAGGTTCTTTTGCAAAGGTTCCGCGTCAGAGAACAAATACAATACAAGTTACAGAAATAGGAACAAAACAATAAATAGGTCAGTATATTGGGTTACAGTGGTAAATTAATACAATAGCTAGAATAAGTAGAATGTATACATGGGAACACAGAGTAACAGAGGGATAAGTAGGGAGGGTGGAAGATGAAGATAAACGTGAGGAGCAAAGTAGAAGAGGACAGGAATTGCAGCCAAAGGGCATGGTCATCAACTGGGAGCAGGCTGAAACTTGTCAATAAAAAGGGAAAGATCATTGAGGGCTCAGATGAGGCGGGGGTGAAGGGGGGAGAGTCAGGAGTGGTGAAAAGAAAGAAGAAATAAAAAAGTAACATGGAGGAAAAGGAGGGGGTGGAGATGTGGTAGGTGATGGAGGGAACAACAGCGAGAGAGCTGAGGAGATTATAGGTAGCATTCACAGGAGCTAGAGTTAGTAAGGTGGAGGTGGAGTTTGTTTGAATGAGCCAAGGTGGTAGTGGAGGAGATGTCAGGATTGAGCGCATTTAACCAGCTAGGCACTCTGAAGGCAAAGGATCTTTGGCCCTGAGAGGTGTGGCGGTGGGGAAACTGAAGGAGCTGGTATTCAGAGCCCCTGGTGTTACGTGGCTTTAGTCTAGAACTAAGCAGTGCTTGGACTCCTGGCGGAGCGAGGCCCATGGTTATTTTCTTTGCCATAATGCAGGTTTGGTATTTTATGCGATTTGAAAGTTGAAGCCAGCCAGATCGGGCATATAGGTCACATGTATGAGTGAGATAATGAACACCAGTGATAAGCCTGCAGGCCTTGTTAAGTGATGTTGAAATTCGTCTCAGGGCAGTGGCAGAGGCAGAGCCATAGATTATAAGATCATAATCAATGATGGAGACCACCGAGCTTTGGATGGCAATCTTTACTGCTTCTGCAGTAAGGTGTTATGTCAGTGAAGTAGGCCTAGGCGCATATTTGCTGATTTGGCAACATTGTCAATGTGTGCCCCATAGGAGAGATTTGAGTCCAGGGATAACCCTAGGTATTTGAATGACTGCACTTGCTCAAGGGTGTTGCCATTGCTGGTAGAGACAGTTGGGGTGAGATCTATGCCTGTTTTGAGAGCTGTTAAAGAGCATTACTTTTTTTTTTTTTTAATGATTGAGGACAAGCTTATGATGAATGAACCAGTTTTCCATTGCAGCAAAGTCTTGCTGAAGATTGGTCTGCAGGAGCACAGGGTCCTTGCGGGAAGAGAAGATAACAGCGTCATCAGCATAGAGGATAATCTGTTCAGTGCAAGATTTTGGGAGCGTGTTAAGAAGAAGGCAGAAGAGTAACGGATCCAGGATGGATCCCTGAGGGACTCCAGCTCGGACCGGTCTGAAGTCCGACAGTGTCCCAGCAGTTTTGACTCGTTGAGATCTGTTTTGCAGATAGTTGTTGAACCATGAGACTACCTGGAAATATTTGCACACCTTTGAAACAGTACGGTTTGGATGTGCAGAACAGATCTGAAGTCAGATTTGGCAGGGCGGTTCTGCAGAGCCTCTTTCCTAAGTAGGTTCTCTGCCCGCCTCCCACTTGGTACTGCTAGGCAGTCTGCAAAAAAGTTACTGATGCTAAAGGACTCCTGGGGTAAGAAGAAAAAAATTACCACAGTAATCTTCTTTCTTCCAAGGGGTCCTTTAGCATCAATAAGCTCCAACCCGTCCTCCCCTTCTTGCGTCATCTTTTACCAAATTTGGAGTTTTTAGCTTGTGTTGCTGTTTTCTATTTCCACTTTCGTGGACAGTTGCGTGTTTTTTTTGAATCCTGTTGATTCTTTTCCGGGGCATTTGCCCTCGTTTTTCCTTGAAAAAATTCTGAAGCATTCAACAGCTCTCTCAGCTCACCCCCCCTCCTGTCTTTTGATTGGCCACCACTGCACTCAGCTTTGAGTCATCTGCAAAGAGACTCATTTCACTCCTGGTCCCCTTCCTTATGTCTGAGACATAGGTGTTTAACAGGAGTGGCCCCAGTACTGACCCCTGGGGCACCCCACTAGTAACCCACCTTGGGGATGAGGCTAATCCTCCAACCACCAGCTTCTGAGTATGCTCAGAGAGCCAATTTCCTATCCATTTTAACTGTCTCCCTTCTCCCCCCTTCCTTTAGCTTAGCCAGCAGGTCACTGTGGGGTACCGAATCAAATGCCTTGCTGAAGTCCAGAAAGAGGACGTCCACCGGCCTACCCTGGTCTAGGCTGTTGAACCCAGTCATAGAACTCACCAAGGTTTGTCTGGCACGATCTTCCTGGGACAAAACCATGCTGCCTATCGTCCAAATATCCATTTTGCTCCAGTAACCCCCCTACCCTTTCCGTGGCAATACACTCCATCACCTTGCTGACCACCGACATCAGGCTAACGGGCCTGTAATTTCCCGCCTCCTCTCTTGATTTCCCCCTTTGTGGATTGGCATGACATGGGCCAGTATTTGGGGCGCCCACCCAGTCCTCGGAGATGTTGAAAAGCTCCACTAGGGGGACTGCCAGGACATCCGCCAGTTCCTGTGATATGTCATCATGAAGGAACATGCTGTGGTCTGCTGTGGGCAGAATAGCTTGCAGATTTCTGATGGGTGTCCAGTCTCGTTGCTGTAGTTTAGTGTTCCAACCATCATGTTTCAGCAAACATGTTAAATTTCGGTGAGTGAGGTCGTATTTGAGGGACTCTGCTTGGAACCTTTTAAAACCTGAAATGTTAACTGCTATAAGGTCAGCTAAACCTTTTGGGCCCATCTGTAACTTCACTTCTATAGAATGAAAGGTTGAATATGCAAAAATGTATATGGGATATTCGTATATATGAATGGGGTGCATTGCCTTTTTAAAGAGGGATGCATGATTGTCTGCGTCAGTATTCTGGATGTTTGTTTCGGGCAGTAACAGTTCCTATTTGTGGTGATATAGTGTACACATGCAGTCTGTGTAGGGGGTTGTGGTCTATGCGGTGCCAGCTGGAGATGAACATGGTACACACAGCGTTTAGTGGTGATATGGTGCTCATTTGGTACACACAGCCGGTGAGTGGGGATATGGTGCTCATTCGGTACACACAGCCGGTGAGCGGGGATATGGTGCTCATTCGGTACACACAGCCGGTGAGTGGGGATATGGTGCTCATTCGGTACACACAGCCGGTGAGCGGGGATATGGTGCTTACTTGGCCCACACAGCCGGTGAGCGGGGATATGGTGCTCATTTGGCCCACACAGCCGGTGAGCGGGGATATGGTGCTCATTCGGCCCACACAGCCGGTGAGTGGGGATACGGTGCCTGTTTGAGGCACATGGAGGGGGTTCAGTAGGGGATACGGTCCCAATATGAGGGATACAGGGGGGTAGTGGGGATACGGTGCTGATATGAGTCCCACAGTTGGGGTTTAGTGGGGGGTGTCAATGGGGAGATGGTGCTGATATGGGGTGCACAGGTGGGAGGTTTATTGGGGGATGCGGTGCAGATATGAGGCGCACAGGCAGGTTTAGGGGATATGCTGCTGATTTGAGGCACACGGGGGTGGTGGTCGCAGGATGGATTTTATTTATTTATATTTATTGAAGCGTTTCATCAGGAAAGGCACACTGAACAAGTTGCTTATCTCCTGGTGCGTCCTGGAGGGAAGGGGAAGAGGGAAGCAAGCACAGTACATGCATGAAACCTGTCATAACATTGCACAGTCATTACAAGAGAAGGATACGCTTAAGGTAACACTTAGTAAACACATAGTATAAGTGCTGAACAGTAGTATGAACAAATAAGTGCAACCAGTAGTACAATTTTGATGGTGAACAGTCAGGTAAATGGGTCAATGACCAAAGCTAGGGAGAGAGTTAGTTTCAGGAACAGTTTACAGAGACGTGGTTGTGATGGGCTGAGGAGATTGAGGAAGGGGAAGACGGGGCAAATCTAAGGGGGAAGAGCATTCCACAGATTAGGGAATCGATGAGAAAAGACAGCCTGGCCGACAGAGGTAGAGTGACAGGGGACAGCAAGAGAACGAATGTCATAAGATCTGAGGGATTGGGCTGGTGGAGAGAGAGAGAGGGGTAGTAAGATAGGAGTGGAGAGAGACAAACCAGTATTTAGAGACAAATTTAGTGCAATGGAGGAGGTGCCTCAGTGGATGAAGCTGACTTTCTGCAGGCTTTGTGCCAGACTGCAGGACTCCTGTCCCACACAGGATCCGTACTGTTGGGTGGCCTCTGCCGTTGCAACCTGCCATGGGGAAGCAATCTAGATCTGGTCCTTTGAGGTGGAAAGCCGCCCCCAATCAACACTCCGCTACAGGAGGTAAGCCGTGGGGAAGATTGGGTGAGGTTAGGCACATGGATGCATGACGGGCTGGGGCCAGTGGAGGGTTGGGCTGTGCCAAAGCTAAAACAGATCAACGGCAAATAAAATGGCTATTTTCGTCATTTCTCAACGTGAATATTCAGCCCCTTATCATTCCCTTTACTAACATACTAAAATGTCAGCAGAGGAGGCCTGTTGCTCTTTGTGTTGCTTGGTAGCACCCATACTGGGTGCTAATTTTGCTGTCTCCCCCTTTTCTCTGTCCCTCAGTCCAAGATGTTCCCTTTGTACTGGACTTTGTCAGCTTCACCCTTCCCCTATACCTGTCCCACAGTCTCTGCCTCCACCAGTCTCTTGGGCAGTGCATTCCATGGTTCCAACACCCTCTCTGTGAAGTAACATCCCCTCCTGAGCCCCCCCCCCAGCTTCCTTTCTTACTGGAGTTCACTGAAAACATCGACTGAATTCTTTTTTTCTGGCTTAAGACTAGTTTAGATTTTTAAACCTGTTCTCTAGCCCATAGAAATTCTCCTGTAACTTGTATTCCATTTTGTTATGTTTGGCTGATGTGACGCAGACTTTATTGTCTGCATTCAGCCTAATTTCCAAATTTGTAATAACCTTGGTCAAATCATTAATATACATTTGTGACAGAGAGTCTGCAATGGACATTGGCTTGAGGAACAAGCTGTGCTTGACTCTGTGTAGTTAGGGACAACTTGTTTGGCATCACAGCGTTCTAACAATGGCTGCAGTGTAGTATTAATGTTGAACAGACTTTATCTGTATCTCAGGTGTGCTTCTGGCTACAGGTGAGCCCGATGCCTCATTATGAAGGAGCCTTTTCATAGGCTTTCAAACTGATGACCACTGGGCATGAATGTGTCCCTTTAAAGAGCTGGTGACATGTTCAGGTGAAGTTTAACAAAACATATTTAGGCACAGTCCAGCTTGCATTTCCCATTAGTTCAGTATTTCTCCTCCCTGTTATTTATTACTGAGGTCATTTGTATGAAAATAGGATTTCTGCTCCTGAAGAGTTCATCTGTTCCTGCTTTCTCCTTACCTGAAGTCAAAGAGCACTGCTTGTGACCTCACAATTACTCCCATGGCAACAGACTGTCACAAAAGAAGATTATGACTTGGAATAGGGAGTAAGCTATAGACGCAGATGAACTCTATGGGACAACGATCATATATTCGTACACATTTTTTTAAGTAATAAATTATGGAGAGGATAAATATATAAAATATAAATGGAATGCAAGCAGAATTGTACCCAGTTGTTTCTTAAAGTTTTCTTTGAGGCGTCAGTAGCTCTTTACTGGACATACTGTTCCAAAGCACTGCGTGTGAGGGGGCAGGTTGTGCCGGGACACTATGCAGGAGTTAAAGGGGAAGTCCCCATAACCTATTTTCTGTATTTCTCAGTAATCTGTAGGCATGAGCAGTGATTCCCTCTCTTGCATTCCCCCTAATTTAAATATAAATGGGGTTGCTTCCCTGTGTTTTACCCTGGTATGAAAAACTGTCTTCATTGCACAGGTCATGGCTCCACTCATGGAAAGCATCATGGGTGTTGAAGATGCATACCTGCAGAAGTTGCTCTCAGTTTTGTTACTAGTCTTGTGAAGTCCGTGTAGTCTCTAAAAGCACTTTTTTAATTGATACATTTTAAACTGTAGAAAAGAGCAGGGCACTTGCTGTGTCTTGCAATTTCATGGCCAACATAAGACAAGAACATACGGATTGCAGAGCACAGCAACAGCACTGACCAATACAGTATATCGTTACTGCAGGCTTTAGCACCAAAACATCCTAACATTCCAGGATGTCTTATATGAGTCCAGGCATTACCTTTACAGTGGAGTTGAACAGGTTTTCACACCAGAGTTGAGCACCTTCATTTACATTTAAAGCCTGATGAAAATAGGAAGGTGCAGTAGAGACAGTCATTGTTCTTGCCTACAAACTACACAGGGAAACCAAGTAAAAGGCTAAGGGGACCTTCCCTTTAAAGGAAAACTACACCCTCCTATCATGTAAATTTTATTTGTTTCCATGTCAACTGTTAATTCTTCTTTGTGTAGCTGGTAGGGATATATGTGATTGCTTGAGTTTATTTTCAATGTTAATATTAGTCCATGTTACAATCTTGGGGGCTCCATTTTCTGGCTCTTGAGATCTCATTGTCCCTGAGAGTTGTATTAACATATGAGAACATGATGTATCAGCACCCTTTAGACCCAATAGTATGCCTGTGTGCTTAATTAGAATTCAACAAAACAAGCTGCAGCAAGGTGGAAATACCACATGTATGCCTTCAGTTAGGTTTACGAACTGTCTTAAGCTGTAGTGTAGG
Source organism: Neoceratodus forsteri (assembly GCA_016271365.2). Taxonomy (NCBI): domain Eukaryota; kingdom Metazoa; phylum Chordata; order Ceratodontiformes; family Ceratodontidae; genus Neoceratodus; species Neoceratodus forsteri. The sequence goes on from JADMNL010000036.1 coordinate 8,602,507, forward strand.
GTTTTCCCCAGGTATTCAATTTGTGCGTTTCCAGAGTTTTTTTCCAGGATAATTGTACTTTCGGCATAGAGACATGGTATAAATGGGTGCTGTGACATGTTCTGTTATGCTGATGCAGCTGTCATGGACGATGAGATTTCAATAACTATAAAATGGAGACCCCCAGGATAGTTGCAGGAAACTGGCATTAACAGCGAAAATAAATTAAACGAAACAAGTATATCTCCTACAGCTGCAGAAAGAGTTGTCTGACATGGAAACAAACTTTGCAAGGTATGAGGGTGTATTTTTCCTTTAAGTTTGGATACTGTGCCTGCATATGTGTTGCTGTATATGCAGAACTGTAGCAATATTTTTTTTTTATTTTATTTTTTATTTTATTTAGGGATTCGGATCATATTTGTAACTTAAGAGATTGTGTGAGCTACCATTTAGGGCTTCGTAGCCCACTACCCTGGGGCGGCAATAGCCCCTCTGTGGTGTCTATATAAAAAAACAAAAATTATGAAGTTTTACTCACTCTGTAAATTTTGGGAAGGGATTGTAATTCTGGCCGAACTGTGAGACATCCGATCCCTTCCCTCTTCCTAGTCTGCCTGCTCTGACCCCACGCTCCCCGGTTTTTGTGACATGGTACCAGGGAGAGCACGAGGACGCACCCCATACAAGTCTATGGGGCTAGTTTTTGGAACGATTTTTTAGAAACTTTAAACTAGCTTTTTGATAAAAATGAGTCACTGCTCAACTAATAGGTTCAGAATTATGATCCCTTCCCAAGAGTTAGAGTGAGTAAAACTTTATAATTTTTACACAGAGGGGCTATTGCTGCCCCAGGGTAGTGGGCTATGAAGCCCAACATGTGTCTTTAAAAAAAACAAAAAAAAAACTCTACACATTTACTTTCCCAGGGTTTCTGTAAACAGTTTGCCAGGACTAGAACTAGTGACTCTGATTATGATGATGACGACACTGGATGATAGGCGGTCGTTCTTTTGATAATATGGCACAGTGGCTGAGCAGCTCTGTGTTCCATTGCAGCCTGTACAGTGTTATCCCATGGCAACTCATTGGCTTTCGGGCCTTTTTAAACAAGGGCGGAGCCCATCTGCTCATGGTCTGAAATGTCAAGTTGTGGTGTAGCTTATCAGGGGACTCTGTGTCATTAACTCTTGATATGCCAATCCCCAACCAAAACAACTGGCTGTTATGAGATCTAGTGTTCTTTGCAGAAGAGCGACAGTTTTACTGCAGGACAGTGATTTTGCTCCTGTTTGCCGGCCTGCTTTAGCTATGACTGTTGCCTTAAGATGTGCATTTTTGAGTTGCATGAAATGACAAGGTAGAGTAGTAAGCACTGGTTTAGTTTTGGATGCCTGACAGTTTTAAATGTTATAAGTCACCATATATGGCGCTGAGAGAGGGAGTAGGGCTCCAAAAATCATTGAACTGACCTCATTCTGACTTCCTGCCCTGCAGTAGCTGCTGAAATGGAGCATCCGCCCCAGAAACAGCAGGCCTTCTCCCTTCCTGTCCACTTATTTCCAACTCTCCCACTAAATGAGCCAGCACAATTAACATATTTAATCACCCTTTCCTGCCAGCAGGTATATTTAGAACAGTTACATGTTGAATTGTTCCCTTGAAAGACGCATATTTTTCTATTTTGAACATGAATCTTTTTATTTAGTTCACTGATGGATTGATACCTTGTACTCTGAATGCATTACTGAAACTGTGCTTGTATTTGAGGGAGTAGGGCTCCAAAATCTGTGAAACTGTGCTTATATGTTCATTTTCCTCAACAACCTTCCTTACTCCCGTCAGGGTCGTATCCTTTTAAATGCTGACGATGCTATCCAGTTTACCAGTGATTGACCTTAAGGTTCTTGAATCTAGGCTACAGAGTAATTTCATAGTTGTAGAAAGATGGTTCCATAGGCACAAGTTAGTTATGAATTACAACAAGACTAAAACTATACTGTTCTCCAGCTCCCAAAATAGGCACAGAACTTACCCTCTTTCTATCACCAACAAAGAGGGCTCTCCCCTGGAGCTAGTGCAGCTCTTTAAATATCTGGGATTACTAGTGACAGTACAATGACCTATGCCTATCACATTGACGACATTGCTAAGGCTAACACCCGCATTGGGCTACTTTTATAGGCATAAGCAATGTTTGACCCCAGAGGCTCTTAACCTGGCTATTCAAAGCTCTCTTGTCTCGCTTATTGATTACGGCTTACCAATCTATGGATCAGCTGCTGAAACAACTCTTCGCCACATCATAGTTGCACTCAACAAAGCATGCTGGCTCCTTACCGGCTCAGCCTGTCTGTTCCATACCTGCGACATGTACGCCCAGGCTAACTGGCTCCAATTCAAAGGTAGACTCGTACCAAACGTGTTTATTGTCCCAAAAAGTGAGCTTAGGCAAAATACCCCCAGGAGTGCAAAAGCTTATTTCCCTCACTATCAACCGTCGTTGCACCAGAAGCTCTACTAGCCAGATTTTTAATATACCCCGCTGTCACACTTCTCAGGGACAAAGGTCCTTTGCCTACTGTGCCCCGCTATGGATGAACTCGCTGCACCATGACATCACTTCAGCATCAACCTTGGGCTCCTTCAAGGTTAAACTTAAGCAACAGCTAGTTGCTGATGCCAGTTGTGACTGCTTCCAGTAATCTTTCTTCTTGTGACCAGCATTTATTCTGACCTTATGCATAACCGTCCTCAGCATGTAAATAACTGTTGTAAGTTGCTAATCATTCTCCTTCACATTTTCTTTTGATCCCTTTCACTCTTTCCCCTCACCTCTCTATGGCTTCCCCCCCATGTCCCCTTCCCCCTGCTCTTATCTGTCGGTCTTCACCATTCATCACCTTTGGGTATATGGCCGGAGGTCATGACCCCACGGGGGCTTTTTTGGATGGGCGGAGTCGACACACCATCGGCGCCGCCCTCTAGGCCGAAACACTGCTTAGCGCTCGTGGGTTGGCCATTAGGTGCTGTCGACTCTGCACTTCCGCCAGGTCTTCATCTTCCGCCGTCGAGGTCACCTCGTGGGAAACTTCTGAGAGCAGCTTTGAGGCCTGCTGCTACGCAGTTTCATTTCTCTGTTTTTTCGAATCTGTCGACTCAGAGCTGTAGTTCATCGGCCCCGTTCTGCTGGTTCTGATAGCTTACTTGATGTCGCCTGGTAAGATTGTTCTTTTATTTGTTTAATTTTGCGACATCTAGTCTTGTTTTGGTGTTTTCTTTTCATAGGTCATGTATCTGTTGGAGGGCAAGAAATCTTCGAAGACGGGTGGGGACGGCCCCCATGAGACTGTGCCCTTGTGGCCGTAAGTTCTGCGTCGCCGACCAGCATGACCGTTGCCTCATGTGTCTTGGCTCGCTTCACAACATGGATTTGTGCGACGCCTGCTTCTCCATGGACCGCCAGGTCATCGAACAACGCATGTGGAAAGTGGGGGCGAGCTCCGCCCACAACTGTTTGACACAGGGCGTCGATCTCCACCTCTTTGGAGGAGGAGGAGTCTGACTCTGAGTCAGACAGGCAGTCTGGCTGTTTGGAGTTAGCTGCTGGCGTGGGCACCCTCATAGTGTCCTTGACAGGCCGGAGTCAGCCCCCCTCTGAGGAGCGGACAGTGACTGCCGGGGGCCGGGGTCAGGGGTTCTGACCAGCAGGCAGTGGTGCAGGCCACCATTGCACTGCAGCCCGGCCTTGGAGGGTTCTCTGACCCCTCAGCAGTGGTACCCCATCATGTGGTGTGCCTAGTTCGCCCAACTTTGGGGCTGATCAGAGCACCCACGGGAGGGTGCTGCTCCCTGGATAGCTCCTTCGGGGGCTGTCCAGGGCTGTCAGTTGCCTAGGCTAGCTCTCTCTCTCTCGAAGGAGGGCACACTCTGATTCCAAGGAGTCGAGGGGCATGGGGTCTGTGCGTCTTACCTTTTTCTGGAACCCACCCGGGCTCTGGGAGAAGCCATAGTGCAGATCTCCGCTCTTCCCCCTCGGTTTCCTTTAGAGGACCCCGTCCTTTGGAGGTAGGGGACTGTTCTTCTGGACCTACACGGCCCCAATCACATCACGGGGGATTCTTCAGGGCAGTACCAGTTTGGTTGTTCAGCTGTCGGCTGTGGAGTCTTCCAGAGCGCCTTCTTCCCCTAGGGCTCCTGGTGCGCTCCCTAGCCCAGGCGGAGGCCAACTGATTCCCATTGTCAGTTCTGCCCTCATCCCTTTGCCACCACCACCTCCTGCGCTCCCAGGCATTCGTGGTCCTAGTGGACCTCTCTCCTGGGAGCAGTTCAGAGCTCAGGCTGCTCAGTTTCCCTCTTATGTTAGGGCAATGGACAGACAGATTTTTCAGCCTCTCCCTGAGCAGATGGCTTCTGAACCTTTGAGGTCCACAGACTCTTCATCCCCCTCTTCTGGGGGAGAGGAGCCATCTGTCCACATCTCTCCAGCTGCTGATCTCGCAGAGTATCAGCAATTCCTTGTGAGGATGTTGGAGGACCTGTACATCACCCTTCCCACTCAAAGCAATCTAGAGCACTCAGTGCACGCCTTTTTAGGTGATTTTCAGTGAGGACACCCTTATGGTGCCACCCTGGCCTGCTCTCTTTCAGGAGGAGTCGTTGCGTTCTGGCAGAGACCCTTTTGCGGAGTTCCTGCCCCTAGGGATCTCTGCCAGCGGTATTGTGCGCGCGCCCCCCCCCCTTGGAGTCTCCAGGTTCCATGTCTCATCCTCATTCAGGATTGACGCAACTGGATACTTCTGGTGGGCTTTGCACCCTGTACTGTGACCAGCGCCCAGATCAAGATTCCTCGGATTTCGACTTCTGGAGGAGGAGGACCTTCTACTCGGCACTTTCTATTGCAGCACACCAGGCCCACTATGCAACCTATGACAGGTTCTTGTGGTCCAGGCTGGGTCAGCTCCTAGCCTCCATGCCTGACACGGAGCAAACCAGACAAGCCATTGCACTCTCTCTGCACGTGGCCTGGAGCTAGCAAGGCACCAATCTAGGGCATCGTATGACGCCAGTGAGGTAACTACCAGGGTTGTAGGGACAGCGATCTGCACTAGGCGGACAGCATGGCTGTCTTTCCCGGTTGTCACCCTTGGCCCGGTGTAGGGTGATTAACTCCGCCCACCAGCAAAGCTATCTTTTCTCCCTTAGAGCGAGGCGGCGTCTGTCGGGGCAACTTCCTACCCCCTCTGGGGGAGTCCCCGTCTCACTTCCCACGCTTGGGCCTCCCCAGGCCCTGAAGGTTCTCACTCTTAGTGTGTCACCCACTGAGAGCTAAGGGACTCAGTCCCTTAGGGTTAGTAACCCCCTTCGAGGGGGGCTCGGGACTCACCCAAAGGTGATGAATGGTGAAGACTGACACAGATAAGATATGAAAATTACGTACCTACTGTAATTATGATCTTTCTGTGTATCTTCATCACAGTCCCGCCCACCGTCCCCCTGGGCCCTCAGTCTCTGGGTCCCCCTCCCTCTCTGTGCCCATCCTTGCCCCCCCTCCTTTCTTTAGTTGGGTGGGGTAAACTGGGGCATATAGGGGGATGATTTTTCTGGGGAGAGTGGTCAGGAGGGAGGGAGGGCACTCCTTCTTCAGTGCTCTAAGGCTCCACCCCTGTGGGGTGGGAGTAGGCAGTTGCCCTCTGTACTCTCCTCCTCTTCCTTTCTCCTGTCTTCCTCAGTTCCTGTGTCATTCTGGCATATCCCTATCCATTTCAGGAAAATACTTTTATTACACAAACAACTTTTTTTTTCCCCCCATGAGAGGGGGGAGAATTCCATGTAGCCTGTCTCTCTCCAGAATAGCCGACTCTGCTTAAAGGGAGTTTTTGTCAGCGATTCTGTGCCTTAAATTCTGGCAGTAAGTCTCTGGCTACTCCTTGCAGTTCCTATACAATCTGGAGACCGGTCAAGGTCCAGAGTATGGTCTTGGTTCTCTTCCCCACCCCCCTTTAGTCTTTCTTAATGTCTCAAAATCCCTAACTCTCCCTTCCTCATTTTTTCTGCTTCCAGAGATTGGGGCCCCTACCCAGTCCCCCTTAGTTTCTGTTATCTGTCATTATTTTTCCTTTCAGTTTTTATATCTTTTCCTTTGTATGTCCCTTGGACTTCCTTGTCCCACCCTCCCAACCCTTCTTCTAACCTCCAGCGACTCAGAACTGGTGGGAGGCCGAGTTGACAACACCCTAACGGCACATAGCGCTCATGATGCGGCCGCGGCGGCACCTATGGTCGTTGACCTCCCATCCAAAAGATCTGCAGGTTCATGACCTCTGGCCATATACCCAAAGGTGATGAATGGTGAGGATACACAGAAAGATCATAATTACGGTGGGTACGTAATTTTCATTTATATCTCCTGAGCTCACTTTAAAATGCTTTGTCCCACACCTTCTCACCTCTGACGAGGCCCCTGGGTTGATGCCATCCCTTACCTTGTTGTTTATTAGATATTAGGCAGAGTCTGTTCTCATTTTCCTGTTTTCGTTTCATAAGACCCAACCCCCTCTACTATGACCCTTTGAATTCCAGGTTTTAATCAGATATGCACCATGGCATACCTTGTACAATGCCACATGTATTGGAACTTCTCTAGTTATACACTCTTGTAATGTCTTGCATAATTCCTTGTTTTGTTTTGTTCTCCATCTCATACTTTCCCAATATGTATTGTTCGTCTGACGTAGAACCTGTGAAATGAGCTTGTTCTCAAAGGTGTCATCTGAAATTTCAATAAATAAAAAATGTAAACAGATATTTAATGTTTGTCGTGTAATTCTCTTCATTCTTCAATAACGTTTTTGTTAATTTTTTAAGCAGCAGTATTTGTTGGCAAAAATTGTCATTGTATAATTTAAATTTAGCATAAAATGAGGCAGTATAGTGCAGTGGTCTAAGGCTCTGAGCTGCAAATCTGGTGACATCCAGCAGACCAGACCTGGGTTTGAATCCCACAGCTTCCACTTGCATACTGTGTGACCCTGAGCAAGTCACTTAACCTCCTTGTGCTCCCAGGTCGCTCCTGTAAAAAAAGCTTTCAGCTTAGTGTGCTATACCTGGTTAAAAAAACAACCAAATAAAAAATAAAATAAAAAATGAAATGGATAGGTGTAATCCTGTTTCTGACTGATGGAGCAGGTTACAAAACTCCCCAATACACGCAGCAAGGCACTCGGGGTGTGGGTTACTATTCCTACACCACACACACTGGTGGTTAAAGCACTTTGCACAAGCGCCTCGCAACACACTTGGGTGTGCGGGTCAGGAGTAGTGGCCCATATCACTGCTTAAAGGGACACTTCAAACTCTCTTTGCAACACATTTTCAGTTGAAACCCCACATTTTATGATAGCTTGCCTTCTGTAGAATTCATTGACATTGCTGGTTTTACCCGCTTCTTAGCAGAACTGAAATATGTGCTAATAGTGTAATGCACCCAGCCTGTTTTTGTTTCAAATCCTTGAGCTACTCTTATTGCATACTTTCTGTATATTCGGGACAGACCCAAACAGTGCAGCCACTCATGATGCAATAGCCTTCTGTCCTCCCGTTGCATCATGAGTGTCTAGAGAGCATTGGGGGGGGTGTTCCCAGCTCCTGGAAAGATGCAGTGGTAGTTGATAAAGGAATGTAAACAAACATGTTGTGGTGTGGTAACACCAATATGGTGGAGTATTTTTTGTGTGTGTGTGTGTGTGTGTATTATATGTGTGTATATATATGTATGTGTGTGTGTGTGTGTGTGTGTGTGTGTGTGTGTGTGTGTGTATGTATGTATATATATATATATATATATATATATATATATATATATATATATATATATATATATATATATATATATATATATATATGTATATATATATATATAACACATACGTGTGTGTGTGTGTGTGTGTGTGTGTGTGTGTGTGTGTGTGTGTGTGTGTGTGTGTGTGTGTGTGTGTGTGTGTGTATATGTGTGTGTGTATATGTGTGTGTGTGTGTGTGTGTGTGTGTGTGTGTGTGTGTGTGTCTAGATATATAGATATACATAGATATAGGCATAGATATATATGTTTATAGATATATAGATATATAAATAAAGGAATCTGAATCTAACTACCTGCAACATTGGCAGTCTCCACAGAATGTGACCAATCATTTATTTAGCTTTTGCTGACCAGGTAAGTACACTTGACAAGTTATATGCCTATTTTCAGGTACGACCTGGGAGAATACAGTGCAGGGTTTTAAATAATTGATTTGCAGTTTTTTTCTTGGGACAATACTAACTGTACAGAAAGTATTTATATAGGTTTTCTTGAAGTGTTATGTTTGTTAAACACAGTGAGGCAGGTGCTATGCATTTTCACAATGTTTTAGCACTTTTATGAGCAAAACGCTAATCAATTTTTAGAGTTAAATAAAACCCTGCAGTGGGATAAAGGTTCATACAGAGAACATGACACATTAGGCAGTATACAGTCAAAATAGAACCATGTGAACATAACCAGTAGACGGTAAGCACAGTTAAGATATGTACAGGAGAATATATAATCACACATAGAAACACGAAGGCTAAGAACAGTACAGTTTTACAAGGTATACACAGCTCTGAGCCACAAACGGAGCCACAGTCTGAGTATCTCCTGAAACGGAGAAAAAATACATTATATGCACTTCAGAGTCCAGTTAGATGGGCTGCGTCAGCAAGAGCTGCAAGAGAGGTGCCAGGAGGACATGTGAGTTTAGTGCAGGGGACCGGAACTAGCTATGGAGGTCTAGAACACCCACATGCAGAGAGCAGCTTCAAGTGATACCACAGGGAGCTCTGGAGGCACGAGTGGGAGGGAGTGGAGCGAACATGAGGGGGAAAGGAGTTCCATAGCCTAGAGACACATGAAGCAAAATCCCTGTCCCCCATTTGCGTGCGGGTGATAGGGACTTTAAGAATGCCAGGGCCCAGAGGCCTGAGGGAGTGGGTAGAAGACAGCCGGTTTGAGAAGCTCAGCCAGCCCTGGGGGAGTGCCAGTACTGAGCATCTTGCCCATGAAGCAGCCCAGGACAAAGTTCATGTGGTTGGGCAGAGAGAGCCACCCGAGTTTGTCATATAGGTCACAGTGGTGGGTTTAACTTCTTTAAGATGGTCATATTAATTGTATTTGCAGAACGAGGAGATAATGATGATATTACTCATTCTTTATAAAATAAAGCATTAGTTTTACACTCGGATTTTCCCATCAAAGTTCTGACTTTAGAATTGATAACATATAAACTGTAGTGCTACACCCCTGGGGTGTGCAATAAATTCAGTGACCTAGAAATAACACATTCAACTGGAGATCACCATATCCTGCTCATAGGTACAACAATAAGTGGAAGTACTTATATGACCTGATACTCTCTATGAAGGTCGGGTGTATTACCTAGCTAGTCTCAATGTATTATCTATAAATACCAACAATAAAACTAAAACAGTAACCAAACAAAGGACCTGTGTGAGACTAATATTTTTGTTTATCATTCAGAATTATGTAATAACCCATATGGTGTATTTCCCTGGGTGGAAGACCCTAAACAAGTCAGTATCCCCATGCTTGCTGGGAGAGAACAGAAGTGCCTTCGAGCCCTTCAATAAAATCCACAAAGGGGTACCAAGCTCTTTGAAATGTCTGTTTGCAAACAAAGGTCAGCATTCATTTTTCCATGTGATATCTGTTTTATAATGCTAACCCAGTCTTGCAACTAAGGAAGATCTGGGAGTAACCATTTCTTCGTAATGGCCCTACTGGCTGCTGCTAATAATATTCCCAGAAAAGATCTCTGGTAATTCGATCTCCTCCCTTTGGGGAGCATCCCCAGAATCAGATGCTCAAACCCAAGGCCCCCTTGAATACCTTCCATTTGCTTGTATCACTGTCCTACCTTCTCCCAAAAGGGCTGTAACACTGGGCAAACCTCAAATGTGGCACGGAGTGCCTTCCTCCCCACAAGCTCGCCAACATCTGTCTGAACAGATCTTCCTGGACATAAGTCTCCACCACTCATTCACACTATTGGGATCTGCGGAGGCCTCGGGACCCATCGGGAGCAAACTTTTTGCTGGAGGTCGACACCAGAGATGGCGCCGTGAGGCCGCAGGCGCCTGAGCACTGCTTCATGGCGCAATGACTATCTGGCGTCGACCCTCCAACCGCCTCGGCTCCTTTTTTCCCCGCCGTCGAGTGCGCTTCAGTAACGATGTCGCTCGCCTGTCGGGAGTCAAACTTCAAACTAGCAGCATAGTTTTCAGTTTATTTTTTTTGTAGTATTATCTCGCTATAGTATCGCTTTAGTTTATTCTATTTTAATATACAATAAAGAAGTCTCAGCCTACTTGACGGAGTCGACCATGAGCAGGTCAGTTGACGGTGAGAGACTTCGTGTAAGCTGTTCAGTCAGTTGGGCTGGGTCGGTCGCCTCCTCTCTCCCGAAGGTCCGACAACAGTCAGTCCAGTGCCGGGGGATGGCGGTCCCCGGGCATAAAACAAGCGGTCGCATTCTCGGCACGTTCGGCCTCTAGCTCTTCTTGGCCCTGGGTCTAAAGAAGGCATCACTCGAAGTCGCCCTCCGATATGTCTGCGCGTCGGCTCTGTTATCGTGTAATGGTTGCCGATCTCCTCCTTCAGTCGCCAACTTCTGCTTCCGGTAGCGGCGTCTTGACATCGAGTCCTACCCGCCTATAGGTAGGTCTTCAGATGAGCAGTTTCATCAGTGGGCCACTCTTATGGAGCAATGGGCTCGGAGGTTGGTTCTGCTACCTGCTCGGTTGCCGCGGGCGCCGGGCTTGTCGGAGGCGACCAGGTAAAGCGGTTGGACTTTCCTGGTCGCGCGGCACCTTCTTCGGTGCCGGCGACTCCAGCAGGTGTTTCCCCTCCTCACATGGCTGCGGCGCGAGGGCCACACTGATGCCCTTATCTCCTGCTATTTTCCCTTCTAACCATGTTTTCAGGATCCTGGGATGCTTTGGCGCCTTTAGCGCCATCCACTGATGCCGTCTGGCCTTTGGGCGCCATCTGCGGCGTCGCGGGGCTTGTTGGCGCCGTTTTCGGCGTCGCGGGGCTTGGCGCCATCCACGGCATCGCGGGGCTTCTCGGCACCGTGTGCCTTCTCGGCGCCGTCCGCGGCGCCGGGCTGCTTCTCGGCGCCGTGCTGTTCTTCGGCGCCGTTTTTGGTCCCGTTTGCCTCCTTGGCGCCGGGAGCTCTTGAGGACTCCTCTTTCCTCTCAATTCTTCCTTCCTCTCCTGTATTTCACTCCTTTCCTGTCCAAACAGTCCTCCCTGGACTATCAGGAGATGACGTTGAGCCTGACCCAGACCTTCGGTTGGGTGATGAAGTGGACGAAGCAGGATCTTTCACTGCCACAGCCTGTCCTTTAAGTCTCTGTTGAAGAACCTGAGCTCCACTCTTTCTCTCCAGACTACAGACATCGATCCTGGGAAGCGGTTAAGACTCCAATATCTTCATGCTTCGGAGATCCCTATGTATTTGACTCCTCCGATTCAACCTTCCTTCGAGACGCTGTCTCAAATGGTATGGAATAATCCTGCTCTAACCCCTTCGGTGGCTAAATCCATTGATAGGAAATACTCGGCTCCCAAGGATCGTCCTTTCCTGGCATCCCAAGCCTTTGCGGATCCTATTGTAGTCCTGGCAGAGAATGACAAGGTCGTTCTTCCTCAAACTACTACAGCTCGACCTATTAACAAAGAGTCTCGTAAGATTGATACATTAAGTAAGAGAGTCTTTGCTGCATCCACTCTAAGTATGCGTATTGCCAGTTACCAGGGCTATTTTTCTCAGTATGAGTATATCCTGTGGCACTCTATCAAACAAATGGTTGAAGCTCTTCCGGACTCTAAGCCAGCGCTTCTTCTGGCCATTACCAGAGGTATTGAATCTAATAACCAACAGGTCAAAGCAGCCATGGATGCTTTCGACACTGCTTCTCGTTCAGCAGCCGCTGGTATTTGTACTCGCCGTCACTCCTGGCTGCGTACTTCGGGCTTCACGAATGATGCACAGCAGCAGGTGATGGCGTTGCCCTTTGACGCGCATATCTTTTTGGTCCTCGGGTAGAGCAAGCTCTAGAGGCTACTCAGAAGACTAGGTGGCCATTAAGCTGGCTCGACCCCCTCCTACCCCCTCTCGAGGGCATGTCGGTAAACGTCAGTTTCATAATCGTCAGTCCTTTCGAGGCAGGGGCAGAGGAAGTTTCCATAAGAGCCAACCTGCCCAACCTCAAAAGAAGACGCAACAGAAAGCGCAAGGGCCCAGAGCGCCCAGTGCTACCTTATGAGTTGCCGGCCCAAGTTCCATCTCCACTGCCCGAGATGGACTTTTCCTCTCCGGTGGGAGGTCGTCTGATGCACTTCTACAACCAGTGGAAGTCCATAACCTCAGACAAATGGGTCCTTCGGATAATTCGCGATGGGTATTCTCTCAATTTTCTGGAGACCCCTCCGAATCGTCCTCCCAAACGACAACCCAGGCTGTCAATCCTTCAGTCAGACCTTCTCGCCGCCGAGATCCAGGGCCTTCTGAACAACAGGGCAGTAGAGCTGGTGCCTATGCATCAGCGAAACAAAGGTTCTACTCCACTACTTTCTGGTTCCAAAGAAGTCTGGGGGTATCGCCCATTCTAGACCTCAGAGCTAAACAAATTTCTCCCCAGGGAGAAATTCAAAATTTCTCTAGGAACCCTGTTACCTTTGCTTCATCAACACGACTGGCTAGCCTCCCTGGACATGCAGGACGCTTACCAGCACATTCCTATTCACCTGAGGCATCACAAATTCCTGAGGTTTGTGGCTCTGGGTCACTATCAGTTCAGAGTCCTGCCCTTTGGGCTATCCTCAGCGCCGCGAGTCTTTACAAAGTGTTGTGCAGTTCTCGCAGCGCATCTCAGGAAGCTCGGAATCTGAGTGTTTCCCTACCTGGACGACTGGCTCCTAGCAAGCACTTCCAGACAGGGGACCCTGGAAGCCGTTCAGATGGCCTCTCGCCTTCTTACGTCCATGGGAGTTCTGCTGAATCTAAAGAAGTCACAGTTGCAGCCCTCCCAGAGACTCCTTTTCATAGGGACTCTACTGGACACCTCTTGCGCGAAGGCTTTCCTTCCAGAGGACAGAAGGCTTGATATCCTTCAGATGGCCCGTTACATTGGGGAGAACAGATCAGTTACAGCTCTCTCAATGCAACGTATGTTAGGCCTCATGGCATCCTCAGTGTTCACTGTACCCCTAGCTCGGCTACACATGAGAACCACCAAATGGATGCTCAGTGGTCCCCAACCACTCACCCACAGTCTTATCCCATCAAGGTGACAGAACCCTTACAGAGGTCTCTCACCTGGTGGTCTCAAGAGAGCAATCTCCTGGAAGGATTTCCCTTTGCTCCTCTGGATCATCAAATCTCCATCACCACAGATGCATCGCAAACGGGATGGGGAGCTCATTGTCGCTCTCTCCACACTCAAGGTGTATGGACTCCACTCGAGGCCCAGCTTCACATAAATGTCCTAGAGATGAGAGCCGTCCTTTATGCGGTCCGGGCTTTGAAGGACATCCTCTGTCACAAGAACATTCTCCTTCAAACGGACAACAAAGCTGTGATGTATTACATCAACAAGCAGGGCGGTGCTCACTCTTACCCCTTATGCAGGGAAGCGATGAGGGTGTGGGAATGGTGCTTGGAACACAAATCTCTAATTCAAGCGGTCTACCTGCCAGGTGTACAAAACGACTTGGCGGACCGTCTCAGCAGAACAGAGGCAGATCCTCGCGAGTGGTCTCTTGACTCAACCATAGTTCAATCACTATTCGAAGAGTGGGGAACTCCAGACCTGGACCTTTTTGCATCCCCACTCAACGCAAAACTGCCTCTCTTCTGCTCCAGAAATCCAGGGCCTGGCATTTTCTGTTAGGATGCGTTCAGGCTGCGGTGGACAAAACGCTTTCTTTCCGCCTTTCCGCCTCTTCCTCTAATTCAGAGAGTACTTCTCAAATTCGAGTCCCAGGGGACCAAGATGATTCTCATTGCTCCCTCATGGCCTCGACAACTATGGTTTCCACTACTCAACAATATGTTGGCAGCCCCTCCGAGACCACTCCCCCTGCAGATGAACCTGTTGACTCAGGGTCCGTGGTCCATCCCAACCTGAGATCACTTCACCTTCACGCTTGGCTCCTGAAGAGGTAGAAGTGAACCGGTTCAATGTCTCTCAAGAGTTTCAGATATTCTTCTGGCTGCCGGAAGCCAGCTACTCGGAAAACTTACACGCCTATGGGAAGCTGCCGCCTCTGGTGTCAGAGTCCTCTGAATCCCTTTCCTGTCCACCAGACAAGGTTTTGGAGTACCCTTTGGACCTCTCAAATTCAGGTCTTCAGTACTCTACAGTCAAAGTTCACCTTAGTGCCTTTTCAGCGTATCATGAGGCGGTTTCTTCTTTGTCTCTGGCTCAGTTACCTATGGTTAAGAGATTTCTTAAAGGAATTCTGCATACCAGACCCCTATAAGACGTCCGTTGCAGCCTGGGACATTAACCTTGTGCTAGACGTGCTCACTCGGAAACCTTTTGAACCTCTGGCTACCTGTGAGCTAAAATTTCTCACCTGGAAGACTGCCTTTCCTAGTGGCCATTACCTCAGCCATGGGGTCTCTGAGATACATGCCTGGTTACGGACCCTCCGTATACTGTGTTCCATAAGGACAAAGTAGTTCTTCGCACTCATCCTAAATTTCTTCCCAGGGTTGTGTCGAAATTCCATCTAAACCAACCTTTGGTCCTTCCCTCTTACTTTGCGGACTTCCAAAATGAAGGGGAACGATCTCTTCATTCCTTGGATGTTAAGAGAGCCTTGCGTTTCTATCTAGATAGAACCAATGATTTTCGCAAAGCCCAACAACTGTTTGTTTCCTTCAGCGAGACCCGACTGGGTCAACCTGTCTCTATCAGATGCATCTCATCGTGGCTAGTGGCATGTCTTCGACATTGCTATTCCATGGCACAGGTTAAATTGGAAGGTAGGGCTTACGCTCACTCTACCAGAGCGGTTGCGGCATCCCTAGCGAAATTTCGCAATGTGCCGATTGCAGACATTCTAATGCCGCCACCTGGAGCTCGGTGCATACCTTCATACATTATGCACTGGATGTTCATGCCAGGCGACATTCCACCTTCGGCAGAACTATCCTTAATGGACTTCTGTCCTAGAAACGTGAGCTTTGGTCTTCCTGCCGCCTCTCGGGGATTATTAGCTCGGCATTCTCCCAATAGTGTGAATGAGTGGTGAGACTTATGTCCAGGAAGATATGAAAATTACGTACCTACCGTAATTCTTGATCATCTTGGACAAGTGTCCACCACTCATTCACACCCACCTCCATCCCGAGCTCACGCTGTGTTGGTCTTCACTCCCTCAAATCTTTAGGCTGTGAAGACTTCTTTGTTGACCCTTCTTACACGGGTCGTCCGGACTATCTTATGTCCGGTCTTAAGGTTAGGTTACTCTTTACGTTAGTTACGCTGCACCTCCTTGGTATAAAAAAAAAAAAAAAGGTACTGAGGCGGTTGGAGGGTCGACGCCGAGATAGTCATTGCCGCGCGAGCTAGTGCTCGTGGCGCCATCTCTGGTGTCGACCCTCCAGCAAAAAGTTTGCTCCCGATGGGTCCTAGTGCCTCCGGCGCAGATCCCAGTAGTGTGAATGAGTGGTGGAGACTCGTCCAAGAAGATCAAGAATTACGGTAGGTACGTAATTTTCATTTCTGCATGTAATGTTTTGTTCTAATGGGGGTTAGGAAAAAATGGCTGGTGATTTTCCATCATAATTCTCAGTTCGATGCTGTGGTATGAAAAACTTCATCCCCAAATACTTTTACAATCTTGGGAAGTAAGGCAAAGACCCGATTCCCTCTCCCACACTGACTGATATGGAGGTGGTGGTTGTAGTTTTGTCTGTGTGTAGGTATGAACTAGTTTTGAGATGTGTTTCTTGCATATCTGACCCTCGGTTGCCTGTATAATAACTAAAACGTATGGGATGAGAATCTCTGAGCATCCACCAAATGGGAGCCTGATCTGAGAAAGTATACTACAAAAAATCTTGCTGTGTTAATGGCAGTCCTTCATTTCTGCGAATGGCTTGATTAATTCCCCCTCGAATAAACTGAAAGGGCTCAAACCAAATCTCCAGTGGTAAAGGGTATTGTCTATGCGAGGGGGGAGGAATTGAGTGCACTGAACTGAGGTAAGGGAAGTCGGTGACCCCACAACTCTTGTTTAAGTGCACTCCACACTTGGTAGAGCAGTTGTGTCCAGGGATTAGTTAATGTTAATTTAACCAATTGCTCTGCTGCGGTATCAAAACCCTCCAGGGGGTGTAAACCAACATGAAGTCTTGCTATGTTATAGACATTAGCAGTTTGATCCAGCTCTAGAACTGCCCCGGAGTGAAATGGTTAAAACCATTCCAAAATAGAATTTTGGCACGAGAGCAGCTCTATCTGTGTCATTTCAAACTTGAACTGTCAGATTCTTTACTCCGCCTCAGTGAACAGTCGCTCCGGAGATTTCTCCTTCTGCTTGGTTCATTTCTCGGTTTAAAGAGTGTTTTCTCGGTTGGATTTAACCGAGAATAGTTTATTTAACCGCCAAAACGGTCGGTTCAAGCTCTATCTGTATGGTAACCGTAAGTAAATGAAGGTTTTGTCTGTGTGTGGAACTTGTAAGTTATCGGTTCCGGTTTTGAACCGATCAGTGGGTTTAAAACTCATTTAAAACTAAAAAGTTACTATTTTTGAGTGCGGTTCCCGGTTCTTATCGGTTCTAAAAAAACGGATTTATATGTTTTCCAATACCCTGACATGGTTAGGAACCGATAAGGTGTCTGCCTGGCACCATGTTAAAAGGGCAAGTTTTTGGTTAGCTGGCATTATGTCTGAGAAACCCAAAAGAAAAACCGGCCCATGGGTTTCAACACTGTGATGTTTGTGGGGAAGTCTTGCCAAGGCTGACCCACACACCACATGTGTTTATTGTCTGGGGTTTGACCACCCAGTCAGACTGCCAGGTATGTAAGAATTTCCCTGCAGCCACCCTGGAAAAAGATTGGGCAGGCTCAGGGAACGAGAGGCAAAAGTCCGCTGACCGGATGGCCAGCCGGTTGGGTGCCAACCGAACCAGAGAGTGCCCTCTGACCAGGGCCAGACTTCCTCGGCAAAGAAAAGCTGGTTCTGAGGAACCAATTCCAGTAAAGAAAACAAGAAAATCAGCAGGTCTGGAGTCCAAAATTCCTTCTCCAACTGCTGCAGAGATAGCAAAAGCCATACAAATTGTCCAGTCACTGTCTCAGGGTCCGTCCAAACCACCACTATCTGGTAAAAGGTCGGTTTGTCCGGTCCCAGTGGTTCAGCATTATGATATTGAGGAATTTTATGAACCAGAGGAGGGGGAGGAGGATTATGAACAGTATGAATGTGGCTGGGAAGGTCTGGGTGTGCCCATTGAACCGGACATCTCCCCAGACAGACCTTTAGAATCTCCCCCTATGCTGTCTGAGTCCCCATCTCATTTTATGTTTTATAAAAAAGTTGCTGAAACCCTCCAGCTTCCTTTAGAGAGGCTGTGGATGAGCAAGAGGAGCCTGATTTTGTAGAAATGATGGATATTCCAGAGTCTAGGAGATTGTCTATTCCTTTACATAAGTTTTTTAGGAAACAATTAAAATTTTAAAAGCTCCTAATTCTGTGCCTGCTGTAGATAAAAAGATGGACAGAAGGTATACATTGTCAGGCCCTGATACAGAATTCCTTTCTCAGCAATGCAGTCATGTTGGGGTAGTTCAGGCTGCTGCCTGTGATAAAGCTAATATTCCCTTGGCTTCACATCCTCCTGACAAGGATTCCAGGAAGATTGATGCATTGCAAAAAAAAAACAAAAAAAAAACAGTATATGGCAGCCTCTCTGGGACTCAGGCAAGCAAATTATATGGCTTATGTAGCTAGGTATCAGAAATCTAGATGGGATATTGTTATGCAGTTGGCCAAGCAGGACCATGGCCAGCTGGCTAGTGAACTAGAACAGGTGGCTGCTGATGGCATTGAAGCCTCTAAGGTTCAGTTTCATGCTGCTGTGGATGTTAATGATGTTTCCTCTAGGGTCATGGCCACATCTGGCTTTTACGTAGGTTGGCCTGGCTCAGGTGTACTAGTTTGTCACAGGATACCCAGACTAAGGCTATGGATTTTCCTGTGGTGGGAAATTCTCTGTTTGGAGAGCAGACAGAGAATTACATGAAGAAGATGATGAATATAGGACTACTTACAAGAGTGCCCAGGCTAAGGAGCGGCAAGCCACTCCTCAAAGGCATGCCCCCAGGGGTAGGGGTAGGCCTTTTCACAGGCCTTTCTACCAGACTCAGACCTCCTCTGCCTATGCTCAGAGGGGCTTCTTCAGAGGCAGGGGCAGACGAGGGGTGGGCAGACCTGCTCCCACCCCCCAGCCTAAAGCTTCTGCGAAACAGGCACCCTGATGGGGTGCCCAGGGCCGATTCTCCTGTACCAGTGGGGGGCAGGCTGGCTTACTTCAGTCAGAATTGGGCTTCTTTAACCTCAGACAAGTGGGTTCTGGAAGTAGTAAGCCAGGGTCTGGTTCTCAGCTTCAAAAAGTTTCCCAAGTTGAAGCAGACTTTTTCTACCTGCAAGTGCTTCAGGACCCTCGCTCTGGAAACAGGAGGTCTCGTCCCTGTTAGCTCTCAGAGCAGTAGAAAGGTTCCTCCCTGCATCAGGGCAGGGGTCTGTATTCAGCTACTTCTTACCCCAAAAGACAGGAGAATGGCGGCCCATTTTAGATCTCAGATATCTGAACAAGCATCTTTTGAAACCAAAGTTCAAAATGGTAACTCTGGCAATGATTTTACCTTCCCTAGGGCCAGGGGACTGCCTAGCCTCCCTGGACCTCAAGGATGCCTATTTCCATGTCCTAATCAGAAGATCCCATCGAAAGTACCTCAGATTTGAACTGCCCTCGGGTCATTACCAGTTCAGAGCAATGCCCTTCGGCCTTACCTCTGCTCCAAGGGTATTCACAAAGTGTCTAGCAGTGGCCCACTTAAGGAGGCAGAGGATTGCTGTTTTTCCTTATCTAGATGAATGGCTCATTGTAGGCCAGTCCCCAGAACAGGTAAAATCTCACCTGCAGGTCACCCAGCAGCTTCTCACCTCCCTGGGTTTTCTGCTAAACCTACCAAAGTCGGTTCTGGAACCAGTCCAGGTACTCACCTTTATAGGGGAAGAATTGGACACAAAGCTAGCCAGAGCCTTTCTTCCCCAGAAAGGGTAAGGAATTTAGTGGCTCTGGCCTCTTCCTTCCACTCTGCAGGTCTCTCGACCAGCAAGACACTTTCTGCAGCTCCTGGGGCACATGGCTGCATCCACAGCTGTTGTGCAGGGAGCCAGATTTCAGATGAGACATTCAGTTTCACTTGAGAACCTTTTGGTCTCAGAGAAGAGACCCCCTTTCCAAGTTGGTCCCAGTGACTCGAACCTTGATCCTAGCCAGGAGAGATGCTCGGTTTGGCACAGCTGTTCTTCAGAGACTATTCCCTAAGTAGATTCTGCCCCTCCTCCATGGAGGTACTGCTGTGTATTCTGCTAATGTCTATAATATAGCAAGACTTCATGTTGTTTGAAGAAAAAATTACTCACCTTAGTAATGTTGTTTCTTCTAATGGAGTCTTGCTATATTATAGACCTCCCCAACCTGCCCCTCTCAGAACCTCTACTTGGTGGGGTGCGGGCAACTTAGTGTGGGCACTGCTTATGTCCTGTTAGCATTTTGTCCCCTTTGGGACTTTGGGGGTGTGTATGTGTACGTCTGTGTGTGTTTTATTATACTTATGTTCCATTTTCATATTATTAGAATGTTGTTAGTATTTCTGGTCCCCTGACTTGAGTCTTGGGTGTTGGGACCATCAATGGTTGTTATTATTTAGGTAGCCATTTGGCTAGTGTAGGTTACAGCTTCCACACAGACCTTAGTGAGTTTGGCTCGTAAAGATCTGACAGTTCAAGTTTGAAATGACACAGATAGAGCTGCTCTCGTGCCAAAATTCTATTTTGGAATGGTTTTAACCATTTCACTCCGGGGCAGTTCTAGAGCTGGATCAAACTGCTAATGTCTATAATATAGCAAGACTCCATTAGAAGAAACAACATTACTAAGGTGAGTAATTTTTTCTTACTCCCTATTTCTTGAGAGACCCGTACATTAGCGGGGTCTTGTTTTTTGTATGAAATCCATGGAAGCAACTGAACCATTTGAAAATGTATTTTTAAATTTGGCATACCCACCCCTCCTTGCTTTTTAGGTCATTGGAGGTCTGACCATTTAATTCTGGCTTTTCGGCCTCTCCAAACAAAACAGTGAAGGGCCATTTAAGTTTGAGCCAGTCCCTCCGGGGATTTCCAAAGGGAGTGTCTGGAAAAGAAATGGAAAATGAGGGAGAATGTTCGTGCGGATAATATCTGCTTTACCCAGGAGGGAAAGAGGGAGCATTTCCCGTTTTAAAGTAGACCTTTTCGATGCCTAATGGGATTGACCGTATTCCATTAATGTATCTCTGGCAGCTTTATGATGCATCATTGGTGTGTATTTGATTTGCCTCAGATATTTTATCACTAGCAACTCACGTCGATAAATAAGGCGGGCAGTAACAATTTTTTAAAACTTCTGGAGGTTGCTTTTTGATTGCACAAACTGGATTGATACAGTGGCTGTATCAGGATTCTGATGATGGCACTGGTTACTGTGTTCTGACTTGCATGTTGCCACTGGTTAGTCATAACTGCTGGGTAATGACGTGCTACAGCTAGGGAGACTGACACACCCGCAGCGCTGTGATATCACCATGGTTAGTCATAACTGCCGGGTAATGACGTGCTACAGCTAGGGAGACTGACACCCCCGCAGTGTTGTGATATCACCATGGACCGCTCCCTGCCTCAGCATTCTATAGTGGTTAGATGGCTGTGTGTGTTGCAGCAGCACAACAAACTGTTGGATTTTTTTTTTCCTCCTTCAAAGTGGGCATGGCAAAAAAGCAGGAACTGTAAAAACGAAACTCTAAAACCATATGGGGTTGGGGGGCAGATGGTCAGGTGGATAAGAAACTGGCTAGCGGGGAGTGTACAGGGAGTGAGGGGAGGTCTTGTCCTTCAGGAGAGTCCTTAGCAGGGTCCCATGGGGTTGGTACTGGGCCCACTCCTGTTTTAACACCTGTATCTTCAACATCAGAAGTGGTATTGGGAGCGGGATGGGCCTCTTTGCCGATGACTTGAAGTTGCGGGTGGTGGTGGAAGGGGAGGGGAAGCTGGCTCTCCAGGAGGACCTGGAGACTCTGGGGAGGTGGTCACAAGCCTGGGAGCTAAAGTTTAGTGCTAGGAAATGCAGGATTCTGCACCTGGGGGCCCAAAATCCGGCTCATGTATACATCTTTTGGGGGCCTGCAGGTTTCTTGGGGGAGTAAGGACCTCTGGGTCGTGGTGTATGCCAAAATGAATAACTCGGAGCAGTGTAGAAGGACTATGGCCCAACAAAATAAAATGCTGGGGTGCATAGCCAGGGGGATATCCTTAAGGAGTCGAGGGGTGCTCCTTCTGCTGTACAATTGCCTGGTTAGACCACACCTTGAATGCTGTGTCCCTACTTAAGAGGAACATTGCTCTGCTGGAGAGGGTATAGAGGAGGGCGACCAGGACAATACTGGATCTAGGGGAAGTGCCCTATGAGGAGCAAAAGAACGGGGGATATGATGGAAGACTTCAGATATCTCAAAGGAATAACTAGGGTAAGCCTTAAGGGGGTGCTTCAGCTGAGGGAGGTAGGGTCCACCAGGGGACATTCGGTAAAGCTGGATGGGGGGAAACGAGATGATACTTCACTGAGAGAGTGGTGGAGACTTGGAATGCGCTGCCTGGGAAGTTGGTGGCTGCTACAGCTGTGGAGGGGTTCAAGAAAGGCTCGGATAGGTATAGGGAAGGGTGCATCCTAGAGCCTCGCTGGGGGGCCTTATAGGCGGGGGGGGTGCTAAAAACTGCCCTGGGAAGGCACAGATTATCGCGCAGACTCTCTAGACCATAGGGCCTAATCTGCTGGCTTCTAAATATGTGGATATATGTCAGTTCAGAAATGAAAGTTAAAAAAAAATAAAATAAAAAAATAAAGTACATAATGGGTATATTGCCATTTATGAATATTGCAATCCCCCCCCCCCCACCAACCACTGTGATGTCATTTTTACTAAACCTATACTGGTACTTTAAATTCAAGCAACATGAAGTCTTGCTGTATTCTGACATATGACGTTGGTCCCAGCACTTGAACTGCCCCGGGGAGGAAAGTGTTGACTCTATGCAGAAGCATAGAACGTTGAGCTCAAGCTCGGTTTTCAAACCTCTGTCTGTGGTGCCTTAGAGTGTAACCATCTGATTTATTTACTCCGCCTAACTGTGAAGTCGCTCCAGGGATTGCTCCTTCGCTTTGATTCGGTAAAGTTTAAAACCGTGTCGGTTTTTCAACCGATTTCTTTATTATTGGTTTCGGATCTCTGCGTATGGTACAGTAAGTGGTGTAGATAGATAATGAACTGTGTTTTAAAAATTTTCTGTGTGGGAATTGTAGTTCTTTGTTCCTTCTCGGTCGGTCCGGTTGGGAACAGACTTGTGTGTGTGTGTGTGTGTGTGTGTGTGTGTGCGTATTTAATTTCTGGGATTTAGTAGTGGTGTGCCGGTTCCTATCGGTTTAAAAAAAAAACTGAAATTCTCGGTTTCTTTTCACAACCCGTGACATGGTTGGTAACCAATTGGAGTGTATTACCTGGTTACAAGCTATAAAGTGTAATTTGTTTAGTCTGGCCATGTCTGAGAAACCAAAAAAAAAAAAAAGGGTTTCAACACTGTTCGGAGTGTGGGGAGGCCTTTGCTAAGGCCGACCCCCACCTCATCTGTGTGTATTGTCTGGGGGTTTGACCACCTCAAAACAGACTGCCAAATCAGCAAACATTTTCCTAAGGCCACTCTGGGAAAAGAAGATTGAGTAGGCTAAAGGAAAAGGAGGCCAATAAGTCCGCTGACCCGGATGGACAGCCAGGTTTGGTTCCAGCCGAACCTGAGGAGGTGCCCACTGACCTGGGCGATATGTCCTCTGGCGAAAGGAGAGCTGACCCTGAGGGGTCTGGTCGGTTCAGTCAAAGAGGCGCAAGAAGTCAGCCGGTTCGGATCCAGCATCTCTTACTGCAACTGCTGAGGAAACGGCCAAAGCAATCAGTATTGTACAGTTGCTTCGCCCGGTTCAGTCCAAACCGGTGCCGTCGGTTAGGCGCTTGGTTCAGTCGGATCAGACTCCATTGGTTTATGACCTGGATACTTATTATGATTTGGAGTGGGAGGGGGATGAAGAATTACCAGATGACGATGGCAATGATTATGAAGGTCTGGGTGTGCCCACTGAACCAGACATCTCACCAGACACTCTCCCAGTGTCTCCCCTCCAAGGCTTTCTGAGTCCCCATCTTGCTACTTATTTTACAAAAAAGTGGCTGAAACCCTCCAGCTCCCTATGGTTGAAGCTGTCTAGGAGGAAGAATGGCCTGATTTTATGGAAATGGACATCCCAGAGTCCAAGAGGTTGTCTGTTCCCCTCCATAAATCCCTGGGGAAACGGACACACAGATTTTACAAACACCAAATTGTTTATCTTCTGTGGATAAGAGAATGGACAGGAGGTATATGCTATTAGGCTCGGGTACAGAGTTTTTGTTCGGTCATTGCAGCCATGTTGGGGTAGTGCAGGCTGCAACCTGTGACACAGTCAACATACCTTTGGCTTCACCCCCCCCAAGATAGACTCCAGGAAGGTGGATGCCATGGCCAAAAAACAATATTTGGCATCCTCCTTGGCACGTAGGCAGGCAAACTATATGGCCTACACAGCCAGATACCAGAAGTCCAGGTGGGACACTGTTCTGGAGCTGGCTAAACAGGCTTCCCCCCCAGCTAGCCAAATAGCTGGAGGAGGTGGCTGCTGATGGGATTTAGGCATCCAAAGTGCAATTTCATGCTGATGTGGACTCCAGTGATGTGGCATCGAGAGTCATGACTACATTTGTGTCTCGGGAGATTTGCTTGGCTCAGATGCACTAGCCTTTTTTAGGACACCCAGGCTAAGGCCATGGATTTCCCTGTGGTGAGTAACTCTGTTTGGGGAGCAGACAGAGGCTTGCATGAAGAAAATGGATGAGTACAGGACCAGCTACAGGAGTGCACAGACCAAAGAAAGGCAAGCCACTCCTCAAAAGCAGCACACTAGGGGCAGGGACAGGCCTTTCTACCAAGCGCAGGCCGCCTCTCCCTTCCCACAGAGGGTGGGGGTTCTTCTGAGGGAGAGGCAGGAGGGGGATGAGCCAAGCTGCATTCTCTTCCCAGTCCAAGGCTCCTGCCAAGCAGACACCTTGATGCGTCAGCCCTGGTTGACTCTCCAATTCCAGTAGGAGGCAGGCTGGCTTACTACTTCCAGGCCTGGAAGTCTGTTAACCTCAGACCAAGTGGGTCCTGGATGTAGTAAACCAGGGACTGGCCCTCAGTTTCAGAACGTTTCCAAAAATGAGGGTCAGGTCTTTTTCACCTGCAAACCTCTCCAAAACCATTGCTGTAGATGCAGAGGTTTCTTCTCTGCTGGCTCTGAGTCATAGAGAGAGTTCCTACTCTACACAGGGGCAAGGGTCTGTACTCCAGATATTTCCTAACCCAAAAAGACAGGGCAGAGGCAACCCATCCTAGACTTAAGGTATTTGAACAAATACATCTTAAAACCAAAATTCAAAATGGTGACTCTGGGAGTAATTCTTCCCTCGCTAAGGCTAGGGGACTGGTTAGCATCCCTGGACCTCAAGGATGCCTATTTCCATATTCCTACCAGGTGCTCCCACAGAAAATACCTCCGGTTCGCATTGTCTTCAGGCTATTATCAGTTCAGAGCCATGCCTTTTGGCCCAACATTGGCTCCAAGGGTGTTTTTACAAAGTGCCTTACAGTAGTAGTGGCCTTCCTCAGAAGGCGGGGGATTTCTCTGTTCCCATACCTGGACGACTGGCTCATTGTAGGACAGTCTTCCGACCAGGTTAAGTCTGCTCTACAGGTCACTCAAGATCTGCTCAGTTCCCTGGGATTCCTTCTCAACCTGCCAAAGTCTGTTCTTGAACCACTACAGCTTCTCACCTTCATAGGGATAGAGTTAGATACTGTTCAAGCAAAGGCCTTCCTCCCACTTGCAAGAGTTCAGGCCCTTACAGATCTCACTTTCTCTTTTCATTCTCTGGTTTCTTGTTCAGCAAGACATTTTCTTCAGCTCTTAGGCCACATGGCAGCTTCTGTTGCAGTGGTGCAGGGAGGCAGGTTCCAGATGAGGGACCTTCAGTTCCACTGAAGGTCCTTTTGGTCTCAGAAGAAAGATTCTCTTACCAAGCTGATTCCAGTGACTCAGACTTTGGTCCAAGCTCTCCAGTTGTGGCTGGACCAGGACAATCTCAGGCAAGGTGTCCCATTTCTCAAGCAATCTCCTTCAATGGTCCTTACCACAGATGCTTCTCTCCTGGGCTGGGGAGCCCACCTGGGAGCCCTCACAGCACGGGGGGGGGGTTGGTCTCCAAAAGAGTCTGTCCTTCATATCAATCTTCTGGAACTCAGGGCAGTATTCTTGGTCCTTTAAGTTTTCTCGGACTCGGTGAGGAACAAGGTGGTTCAGGTCAGGGCAGACAACACCTCCACCATGTGGTACATCAGCAAGCAAGGGGGCACTCTTGTCTACGGCCTTGTGCATGGAGGCCATGAAAATATGGTCCCTGGCCTACTCCCTACAAACTTCCCTAATAGCAGTCCACTTCCCAGGGAAGGACAATGTGCTAGCAGATGCTTGGAGCAGAGTCCCCCAGGGCCATCACGAATGGACCTTGGATCCTCTCATCCTGAAAGTAATCTTCACCAGGTGGGGCACTCCAGAGAGAGAGAGAGAGAGAGAGAGAGAGATCTCTTTGTGGCCCCAGACAATCAGCTTCCCCAGTTCTGCTGCAGACCTCCAGTCCTGGGGACTGTTACCCTGGATGCTCTGATATTGGGTTGGGTGGGCAAGTTCCTTTATGCTTTTCAAAATCGGGTCACAACCCTGCACAGTGATTCTAGTTGCACCAGACTGGGCCAGGCAACCTTGGTATCCTCTTTTGTTGTCCTTGGCAGTCTCACTCCCCCTGTCGCTTCTCAAGAGATGCAATTTCTTAACCACCTCTCGGGGGAGGATTTGGTACCCCAATGTCCAGTCTCTCGATCTCAAGGCCTGGCTCTTGAAGAGTTGGAGTACGCAGGCCTGCATCTTTCTCAGGGAGTTTTGGACATCCTTAAGGTTTTTCGGAAGCCTTCCACCAGGAAAACTTATAACTTCAAATGTAAAATATTCAGCATTTGGTGTTCACACAGGGATAATCTGCCGGATGCTGCAGGTATTGCCACAGTCTTAGATTACCTGGTTCACCTTAATGGCTTAGGCAAGCCACTTTAATAGTTCATCTAGCAGCTCTCTGCATTCCTGTCTGCAGGGAAGGGCACTTCTCTGGCATCTCACCTTGTCTTTGGTAAGTTCTTTTGAAGGTCTGGTTCATATCAAACCTCCTTTTAGAGAGCCTACTCCGGCTTGGGATCTCAATTTCTGCATTGCTCAGCTTATGCAGCCACCCTCTGAGCCTCTGGCGTCAGCCAAGCTTAAGTACTTGACCTGGAAAACTGTGTTTCTGGTAGCTATCACTTCTGCCAGGTGAATTAGTGAATTACAGGCCCTGTCAGTTTAACCTAAATCTTTTTTTTTTTTTTTTTTTTTTTAAATCATTCCACAGAGATAAGGTGGTCCTCAGAACTAATAGGAGGTTCTTACCCAAGGTGGTCTCAGACTTCCATCTAAACCAGTCCGTGTCTCTTCCTGTGTTTTTCACTGATAATTCTTTTTCAGGAGAAAGAAGGTTACACAGTTTGGATGTTAAAAGGGCACTCAGCTGTTACATAGAGCATACTAAGGCACATAGGAATGACTGTCTTCAATTGTTTCTCACTTATGGTGAAGTGGGAAAGGGTAGACCTGCTACTAAAAGAACTATCCCCAGGTGGGATTGTAGCTTGCATGCAATTCTGCTATACCAAGCTAGGTAAAACACCTCCCTCAGGCCTGAGGGCCCACTTTGCTAGGGCTACAGCTGCTTCTCTGGCTGCTGCCAGATATATACCTTTACTAGAGATCTGCAAAGCAGCCACCTGGAAAACAGTCCATACTTTCACCAAGCATTACTCGCAGGATATCCAGGATAGGATTGATGCTAGGTTTGGTACAGCAGTGCTGCAGAGCCTATTCCCAAAATAGTTTCAGTACCCTCCTCCATGGAGGTACTGCGTGGTAGTCTGCATATGTCCAAATACAGCAAGACTTCATGTTTGAAGAAAAAAATTACTCTCCTTAATAATTGTTTGTTTCTTCTAGTGGAGTCTTGCTGTGTCTCTGCCCCCGCCTCTTCCCTCAGAACCTAGTTTTTGGGAAGTGGGCTGGCAGGTACAGTTTTGCACCTCAGGGTGTACCTTGCACCCCTCCTTTTCAGTGGGTGGTTATGTTTTAGATTTATATATTTTATCTTTTGTTCACTACTTGGTTTTTTATCTTGGGTTCTCGTTGTGCCATTTTGGGACCCAGGTAGTTGCCTGTTGGTATATACTGTATATTTACAATTCCTACACTTTTTAAGTGTAGTTAGTTGCTGGTAAGAATCTGACAGTTACACTGTGAAGCACCACAGACAGAGGTTTGAAAACAGATCAAGCTCAACGTTCTATG
The DNA here is from genome assembly GCA_016271365.2 of Neoceratodus forsteri. Classification (NCBI taxonomy): domain Eukaryota; kingdom Metazoa; phylum Chordata; order Ceratodontiformes; family Ceratodontidae; genus Neoceratodus; species Neoceratodus forsteri. The sequence goes on from JADMNL010000036.1 coordinate 8,630,478, forward strand.
CTTCTGCATATAATTAACTCTGTTCTCTCCAGGGCAGTTCAAGTGCTGACGCCAACTGCATATGTCAAAATACAGCAAGACTCCATTGGAAGAAACACAATTACTAAGGTGAGCCATTTTTTTCTTACTGTTCATGGCCCTACCTGGAGAGGTCAGACACTCCTTTAGCATGGCATACTTTGAGGTACCTACTCAACCAATAGGGAACAGGTGTGTGTGTGTGTGTGTGTGTGTGTATAATCAGGCTAGAAAGGCTGGTGGGATACATGGGGGTTGAAATGAAGCCTTTTTTTTTTTTTTTTTTACAGTGCCTTTGAACCACACCATACCCTGGCATACCTACCCCTCTTTGACACCCGCTCTCCCCACCCACCCCTGGAGAACCACTGCTTAAAAATTAGAAACTTTTTCTCAAAAATTGTAGTTATGACTTGGAAATCTGAATAACTGATGTAGTGTAAAACAGCATGGCCTGGAGGTGGAGAGAGAGTTCAGCCTGGCACAGGCTTTGCCCTTCACCTCTCTGGTGGACTTAACAGTTTGCTTCCGAGAATGAACCACAAATTTCTGTAATTCTTGGGTACTTGTCCTTCCCCAGTTGGGTGGATAGCCTTTTGTGAACTTGTCCAAGAACATCTCTTGTGAGGGAAATGTTTGGGAGGGGCCCTGAGCCCCCCCCCAGGGTGGCATCTTCCTTCTCCTCTTCCTGGCCTAGTCCCTTTTCCTCCTTGTTCTCCCTGCTTACTGTGCACCTCCCAGGTGGTGTCACAGGCTCCACTTTCCTCTCTGTGTGGTGCTCTAGGTTTTGGATGCAAAACGATTGCAGACAGGGCCAGTGTCGGGAGCCAGGCCCTGAACTCAAGAGGGGCAAGGTCTTTTGGGGCTCAGATCTGAACTCGCAGGGCCAGTGTTGCCCTGCACTGTTAATGAAGCTCTGGCTGCGGACCTCTTGTTGGCTGGTTTATCACCTGATGACATGCTGGCGGATTTTCTAACTTTTGCTATCTGTGTCCAAAGGGTTATTGGGATGCATTGATATTTGACCCTTGAGACCCCACCCGCACCCCACCACCTCTACCACACGCTGATCCTTTAGGACCCTCCAGCTCACTCCCTCTCGCATGCCTTGCTTATTGTGGATATTAAGCAATTTGGATAGTTTTTCTCTTCTAGTGCCGTTTTTACAAATGTGTTGTCCTAATCTTCTTGCAAACTGTCTCTTCAGTATGCTCACTCGAGTGTTTTAGTGTGTGTGTGTGTGTGTGTGTGTGTGTGTGTGTGTAATATATGCACGTGAATGTTCTAGTCATAGTCACAGATAGACCCACTTTGTGCCACTGCAGAAAATGTTTGGAGACTTGGGCTTTCTAGTGCTTGCATTTCACCAAGTGTGGCAGGGAACTCAGAATTTTGATTTCTGTAGACATCATTTATTTCCCCATTTATTTTCTTTGGTGCCTGGTTACACCCCTAGTTCTCTTTTTAGCAAAATCGTCTGGTTTATGTAATCTGTGGTGTCTGCCCCAATCGGAAAAAAGTGGTTATTTAACAATTCTTTCAACAAGAGTTAAGCTAAAAATTGTTTCAGAACAGAGTTCCAGTGGTTGAAAACTGAATCTCTAGTTGCATAATCTTGCTGCTGGAGAGTGATTCTGTACTGTCCCCAAACACTAATAAAGAGGCTGGTGGTTTTTGTCCTTTTGAAGCTGGGGTTGGGGGGGGGGTGTAGTGACATTGCAGCCTCTTGGGATGGGGTCCTGTCCCCCTCACAGTGGACTGCTCTGTGTCCCATTACAGGTGAAGAACCTGGAAATGGGTCTTGCTCTGAGTGTTACAGTCGCTGGCAGCTGGCCCGGCTTCAGTTCAGCTGTGGACCTGGGGGTACGTAAGCTGCTGTAGAATTTGCTCAGGAGGCTACCCTGTCTCACTGATCCTCATTACAGTTTTGGGAAGCAACTCTCTGCAGCTGCTGTAAAGACTATATCTCTAGAGTCTTTGATTGCCTCTCTATTACAAAGAGTTTTCTGATAAAAACCAGCGCAAGTATCTGGGAGGCAAAGGACTTCCGTAAACAGGAAATATGTGAGATTTTTGTGTGTAGTGGAGTTTACAGTCTGGAGAGCTAGACAGAAAATTTTTATGCCAGAATAGGCAGTTATTAGGCAGAGGGAATAACAAGGGACACAAGTATCTGTGTATAATCCGTGGGACGTTTTAGAATATTTTTCTATGCTGTACACACCGGGGACAATATCCGGTGAGTGTGGCGCATATCTTGGGCTACAGCACAGATGCTGGCTTCTCCATGTTTGCAGTGTGTCTGTGGTTTTATTGAAGGAGAGAGGGAGAATAGATGTAGTTTGGTCTGGTTACACCAGATGCCACTATGCCCTGTTTATTTATTTGCTTTTGTTAACCAGGTAAGCACGCTAGACAACCAAGTGCCTATTTTCAGGTGCGACCTGGGAGAGTTACAGAGCATACGGGAAACAAAATACAAGTCAAGGAAATAGAATATAAAGTAAAGTATTAGTCTGGAGCCGCAGGCTCTACATAGGTGGGAGGTACAGGTCAAGCTCAGGCAAGGCAAGCAGACAAGTTATAGTATACAACACAACGTAGGGAGTCAACGAATTCTAATATGTCTAGACTGAACACAACTCAGCGGCAGTATGTGATAATCCATTGACAGATAAAAATGACAATATATAATAAGCGCACAACAAGGGGGGGTAGTAAGTACTATACTGGAGGAGGGTACAGATAGGCATACACAAAGGGTTGTGCAGCAGCTCCCCAGGGGTCAGGAGGGTAGAGGTGCAGCGGGCCTGGGCGGAGCATGGGCAGGCGAGAAGTCTTGAGAAAGCTCCAGAGGGATGTTTTAGCAGCAGTGGAGGGGCGAGGTACGCACTAGTGCGGAAGGAGTTCCACATTTTAGGCGATGGACTGAGAAAGCCCGGTCACCAGTGAGGGTGTGGTCCTTGGAACAAGTCGGGCCTGAGAAGCACAGGATCTGAGATGGTAGGCTGGGGGTGGGGGGATTAGGGGGAGGGCAAGTACCGAGGGGGTGGCAGTTCGGACTATGTTATCAACAAAGTTGCCTAGGACGAAGGTATGGTGCTTTTCGGGGGGAGCTATTCCAGACATGAGTAGAGATCACGTCGATGCGTTAGGCGGGGTGGCAGAGAGAGCGAAGCGGCATATGTTGTTGTAGGTGGTGTCCCATTTTGTGAGATGAGCTTTGGAGACCAGGGCAAAGGCAACGAGCCCATAGCATAGTGTGGGGAGGAGTATCCCCCTAACTATGGCTAGCCGGGAGGCAGGGGTGAGGCAGTCCTTGGCTCTGTAGGCAAGGCCGAGCTTGCCATTAGAGGCATTACAAACATTCCTGATGTGTGTAGTGAGATCGAGTTGGGGATCAAGGGTAACACCCAGATGTTTGGCCCAGTCAGTGACTGGAAGTATGTCTCCATTGGCCCCATGGATTTCTAGGGGAGCAGGGCAGAAGAGGTGTGAGTCCCCGACCTGAATAGCATGGCATGGGTCTTCCTTAAGTTGACTATGAGCTTATGGCCCTTGAGACAATTCTGAATATGCTCGAAGTCGGAGTTTAGCCGAGAGTTGATGGTGTTGATTTCGCGAGAACTGGCCAGGACTACGAGGTCATCCGCGTATAAGATTGGGACCCCATGGGTAATAGCGGAGGGCAATCCGTTAATGAACTGAGAGAACAGTAGGGGACCCAAGACGGATCCCTAGGGGACCCCACAGTTAACTGGGGATAAGGCTGAGGTTAGTGCAGTTGTAGCAGGTGAATTGCTGTCTACCCACAAGGTAGTTTTGAGAACCATTCGAGGGCGCGGTAAGAGACCGAGGGAGTGCAGCGTGGAGTGGAGGAGGGAGTGATCCACCCAGTCGAAGGCCTTGGAAAGATCGAAGATGGCCCCCGTCAGGAAACCTAGATCAGTTGTGGATCTGATCTCGGAGGTGACCACAGCAAGTGCCGTCGATGTGCTGTGCCCTTTTCTAAAGCCATGTTGGGCCGGGGAGAGAACGGTGTATCCCTCGAGGTAGTGGGAAAGTTGGGAAGCAACAGCCTTTTCAAGGAGCTTGCTGGTTGCTGACAGTATAGCAATGGGGCGATAGTTGCTAATGTTTTTGGGTTCACCTTGCTTGTGGACAGGGACCACGTTGTCTATCTTCCATACCTCTGGGATGGTCCCCGAGATGAGGGAGGAGTTAAAGATGTATGAGACCGGTCTAGTGAAGAGGGGAGCTCCGAGGCTAAGGAGCTTGGGTTCAAGGCAGTCATAACCTGCCCCCATGTAGTGGGAGAGTCCCGCCAGGAGTGCCTGGGTCTCGCCAACTGTGACCTCTGTTGCGGGTCCAAGGCAGGCTTCGAGTACCAGCAGCACACTGATCTCTGGTGGCCTGCCTCTTCCCTCACCAGATGTGTTTCTGGATGGCCCTGTGCCGGGTGTGGAACCAGAGGTTGCAGTGGCGCCTGTGAACAAATGAGCTCTCTATGGATCACTGCCAATTGGAGGTCAAAGGGTAGCCTGGCCTCTCCAGGTAAGAACAGAAGGAACAAATAGTACAAGAGTTACTTCCACTCTGGCACAGTTGGTGCTTTACAGTATTCATTTGCTGGTTTCACATACAGATCTGCATAATTTCATTTTTTGTTCTTGTTGGCACTGAACCCATGTTACAGCTTGTATGCTTCACTTCTACTGTAATGTACTTGCATCCTGTATTTTATCTGTGCCACTTCTGTGGCCCATGGTCGTGTCTGAAAATGGTCCATTGGATCAGCGCACTTACCCGGTTACCAAAGTCTTAAATAAAATAAAACTCACATTTTCTGTTTGTAAATACTGTTTTAGATTTGCTAAAACCAGCTTTTAAGAATAAACAAGCATTTGGCAATTCATACGGAGATTAGGATTAACAAATTTTACATTAAGGTACTTTACAATAATTGCCCCGGGTGTCCCACATGAGTGGTTGATAACAAACAGCATAACCCAACAACTGTTGTTGACAGATAAACCACCTGATGCCAGGAAGGGAGAGGATCAGTTCGGCTCATGTCTAAGGCCCTGTCCACACTACCCCTCTGTAATGTTACAGAGTGCCCAAACTGTTACCGCAACGGTTTGCGTTTACACCTGTAATGTTACAGAAGGCATTTTCGTAACCGTTGAAACCACATATGAGGTGGTTTCAACAATGGTTATGAAACCGGTTACGCCTCAGTAACGCTATTGCCGTGAGTGGACGCGACCGTCCTCAGCAGCGCAGCTGTATTCAGGGATCAGGTGCCATGGTAATGGTCTCCGGCTCCTCGTGTGGACCGGCAGTGCCGGTCCCGTAACAGACACTGCGTGGGTGTGGACACACTGCACCGCCTCCATGGTTGTAACGGTTTCTGTGCGTTATGGGGTCTGAGTGGTGCAGTGTGGACGGGGCCTAAGCTAAGAGTCGCATGCTGTGACTGTACACAGCTGGCAGAGCCTTTTGTTGTAAATGTCTATACCTTCTACACAGAACTGTAAACCTCTGCTACTCGTCCACCCTCCTGGAGTTCCACTTTGGAAAAGAGACTGAAACTTGATAGAAAATGTTACTGCTTGGTAAACCTTGAGTATCATAACACTTGTAGTACTGCCGGTTTATGAGGCCCAATCATACTGATCATAGGAAAAGTCCAAAAAAGACCCAACTCTCCTTGTGTGTTCCCGTCAGCGTTGGTCCACAGGATAATCAAATGACTTGGTGTCCACATAGAAAATTTACATTTTGGTATAAAAACGTCTTTCCCTAAATGAAAGTCTGCAAACATTTCTTCGACTACTGTTGGTTTCAGTAGCAGTTAAACTAGAAAAGTCTGTTCAGTTGCAAGTTCCGGGTAGGTGTGGGCTCAAGAAGCACCAGGAGATGTGGCCATTCGGTTGGCGCTGTGTTGGAATGAATGAAGATGCTCCTCATAGAAAGCACAAGTAGAATTACTCCTAGGGAAGCATGAAGTATATAAATTGGGATGGATATGTAACAGGGACCTTGTGGAATATATGATTTATTTTCACGAGCTGCTTGACCTTGGGTAACCTCACGAGTGGTGTAACCACTCGTGAGGTTACCGAGGGTCAAACGGCTCTTGTGAAAAATCATGTATTCCACAAGGTCCTTGTTACGTATTTCATTAATGCAATAGGGATCCTTTAGGATCATGCAGGGAGTTTTGTTTTAAATTGTTTAGTTTTTAATGTAAACTTACATGGACTTTTTCTGGTTTTCTCAGGGTAGCTCCGATTTAGCATAGTGGTCGCTCAGCAGTTGCTAGGGATCCTCCAACTTTACATTATGCACAGTACATAATGAAAACGTTGGTACAATTTTGTTTTTTGCAGTTGGGGCATTTGTTCATCAAATTGAATTTTCTGCCATGTTTTGCTGCTTATAAAAAAAATCTAAACGGTATCTAAATGAAACGTCTTATTTCATATAAATTTTTGTGCTGAACAACTTTTGTGCTCAAAGTAAAATGCTGTCAATTTTCATTTTAAAATTATTTTTTTGTAGACGTGAAAATGGCTCCTAATTTTCTGCTGTTTTTTTGCTAATTATAAAAAAAAAAACAAAAAAAAACAGGTATAACACCACTCATTTTGTAAATACTTTTGTGCTCTGCTGGCACGTCTGCGCAGCAGTTGGATTTCCGTTCGGGAGGCCAGTGACCCGGGTTCAGGAGCGGACTCTGATCGTTGGAGGGCTGGCCGGGGGAGAAGGCCTGAGCGTCTCATGACTGCTTGCCTTCTCCAGGGGGAGGGACAGTGCCAAGGCCCACTGCTTGCCTGACTCCGAGTGGAGGCTCTGGGTACAGCAAGCCCTGCTTGCAGGAGGGGCTGGCTGAGATGCATGGTGGACATTGGTGCACAGCGCCTTGACGTCAAGGGCGCACACCATGCGAGGGAGAAACACCGGAGGAAAAAGCCTTCCATCTCTGGGAAGACGAGGTACCAGGAGCGTGCCCTTGATATGCCACCATCCCCCTAGACCGCCTTGCCTGACGCAACCAGATGTGTACGGGCCCCACCTTGTTCCCCACCCGGGGGATGGCTGTGGCCCCATGGGACAAGGCAAGGTAGGTCGAGGTAGGGCGGCTGGAGAGGGATGACTCCCAGGTGCTTCCGAACGGTCAGAGATGGTGGGAGGTAGGAGGGGAAAATAGAAAGTTAAAAAAAAAAAAAATACTTTCGTGCTCGTAGTACTATACTATCATTTTTGTTTTCAAGTTGTTAGTATTTGTTTGAAATAACGAAGAAAATTTTAATTTTCTGTTTTTGATAATTATAAAAAAAAATCTAAAATGTGTGTGTATGAGAGAGATGGATGGATTAGATAGATATATATCTAATGTATATAATGCCACTCATTTTGTAGATATTTTTGTGTTGAACAACTTTCGTGCTCACAGTATCATGCAATCATTTTTTTTGTTTTTGTTATTTTAAAGCTTTTCGCATTTGTGTATGATTTGTACTGCTGCTGAGGCCGAACATTCTAAATCTGCTGACATATTAACTGTGTACAGAAATGAGTGACATAGTAACTATGTACATAAATTAAATTTATGTACACAGTAGCTCAAACATCAGGATTTAGTGGATATACCATGCAAATGCATCTAGCGTTCTTTGTGTTGCACTACTGCAGCCACCCCACTCCCTCCCCATCCCTGTATTCACAGTAATAATAATTTATTTATTTTGCGCCTTTCAAATATGAAGGCGCATTACAATAAGACAAGATCAAAATACAGAAATCAATATTATAAAAACAGATTAATGAACAGTAAACCATAGTACTAGGTAGATCGGTGTGTCATTCAGCTTCTTGGTCCGACTCTTCTTCTTGGGTGCCAGTCTCCTTTAATCTGATTGACCAGCGTCTTCAGGGCCCTGAACAATGTACTGTTTGCCTGCGTAAATGATTATCAATCTTGCAGGGTACTGAAGGGTGTGTGATGCTCCCAGGGTTGATCACAGACCATTAAAGGCCCTCCAACAGTGCCTTGTCGCAAAACTGAGATCTGGAAAGATGGAGATCTTAACATCCTCTTCCACTGTTATCGGTCCCCTCTGTCACATAGCCGCCAGCACTTTGTCTCTCTTGGGGGCTGGCGAGAACCAGCAGGAGGGTTTGAGGACCCATGTCCTCTTCTCTACATTTCTGGCGAAAGATTCTATAAGCCCGGTGGATAACTGGTGCTGTCTGCAGGTTAAGTTCGTCTTGAAGCCATTGTCCCACAAAGTCCACCATATTGGTGCCCTCCACCGCCTCTGGTAGTGCAAAGATCCTAAGATTGGGGACGTGGGTCTAGTTTTCCAGTGCCTTAAGGCAAAACCACGGCTGTTTTTATCTCTGACGAGCGCCATTGTGGTGGAGGTGGCTTGTAGTACTGAGTTTGGCTGCATCCTTTGCTTTGGTGACTGCCTTCTTGGACTGTTCGCAGGCAATCAGATGTGTGTAAATCTTGCACCTTTATGTCAGCTTTTCCACTTGCGTTTCCAGGCCTGTGATTGTACGAAAGATGTTGTGCAAGGAGACTGTGCCCGAGGCAAATCATTTTATTTATTTATTTATTTTTTGGGGGTGGGGGGTGAGATTAACATTTCGGACCACCTTGCAAAACACTTAAGAGTCCTTGGGTGAGTAACTGTCAAACTCAATTACCTGTACAGTAATAAATTACAAAGAAATGTGATCAAAATTAGAACTTAACAAAAGGAAGACTCGTCAAGAGGAGGGTCTTCCTGCTCTGGCAGTTGGCTCCTCCTTCCCCAACAAACGCATTATATCGTTAAAAACTTTATATAAAATATGTTCGTTGTCTTTAGATTTTCTGTAACAAAAAAAAGCACGCTGCTAAAAGTGCTTGTATGGTGAAGAGTGCTGTTCAGTAATAGAACACAGGCTGCAAAGGCCCTATCTACATCAGACCAGCACCGTAATGCCAGAACTGAGAGAAATCGTCCTCTTGATGCAGTGCTTCCTCCATAAGAGGAGAACTGGCATAGTTTTCCAGTCTAAAAGAAATGCTCCTGTACATGTTTTCATGAGTGCTGATATTCCACCCCAGTCTATGAAAATGGTGAGTTTTCTTTAGCCTGTCCTTGTAATCTGCAGCACTGCTAAAAGGTGGGGTGGGTGGGAGAGTAGGCTCAGATGGGCAGGTCGATAGTTTACTAACAAAACATCCTGAAAGGAACTGTGAGAATGAATATGCTGGGTTTGTAGGAATTCTCCTTTGGACAGCAGACTGAACAAATCAAATATTCGGACGACACATCTGTTCAGCACTGGGGTTTGCTTTGGCAACTGTACTGGAGTTGGATATTTTAAGTCAATAGAGGAGACGGAAAGCAACTGTTTTTGTACCTGCACCAGATACTGTTGCACAAAGAGGAAAGACAGTTATTACTATCTTGCATTTATACTAACATACTAATTGCCAGCAGATTAGGCCTTACGGTCTATTGAGTCTGCTCGAACCTCATGAGAAGATTTTTATATCTGAGAACGCCCACTAAATGAAAGGGTGACGTGTCCTACGAATAGATAAGGAGGCCCAGAAATGGCTGACTCGCAGTGTTCGAGGAGTCCCTCTCTTTCTCAGCTGGGCCTGACTTTGACAGTACCCCTGGCATCTCTGGCTGCTCTTTGGACCAGACTTGGACCTGCTTGTTGGGCTGGACTTTGGCAGTGCAAACCAGTGAGGCAGAGGCTCCTTCACCAGTTTTTAAGTTCAGGAACATATGCTCTTTCTCCAGCAGATGTTCTGGAGGAACAGACCTAAAAGGGAGATTTTTGTGCATGAGAATCCACAGTCCAGTCTTGTTCCTCGGGCCTTTGGGAGAACATCTTCAGAACTGTAGAAACATGCACATGGCCCTTTCTTTATCATTTGCGAAGATCTCAATCATGGGCAAAATGCTAACCCTTTCAGGAGGATATTCTGAAAAAAATAGGAGATACCACTGAGGACAGACAAACTCAACAACGCACTAACATTCCACTATCCCTATCGATGGAATGTCTTCTCTTTCTAGTAATAAGAACATAGATGCCTTATGCAGGCTGTAACAGAGTTGTGTATGCCTCTGATCTTATCTGTGTCATTCACCATTCATCACTATTGGGTACTCGGACAGAGGTCAGGACCCCGCAGGAGCTTTTTTTTTTTTGTTGTTTGTTTGTTTGTTTTAGGTAGGTGGAACTGACGCACCATCGGTGCCGCCCTCGAGGCCGACGCACTGCGTGGCGCTTGCGGGTTGGCCGTTGGGCTGCATCGACTCAGTCTGCCTGCCAGTTCTTCGTCTCCCTCCATAGAGGTCACCTCGTGGGATGCTGAGAAGAAAAATCTTGAGGCCTGCTCTGCAGTTTCTCAACCATGATTCAATCCTTCAGTGCCAAAGTCTGTCGGTTCCTCCTGCTGGTTCTGTTTTTGCCATACTCGACGTCGCCTGGTAAGATCTTTCCACTTTTCTATATTTCTGCACGTGAGTTCTTCGTGTCTCTCCCCATAGGTCATGTCTCGGTCGGAGGGCAAGAAACTTCCAGGATGGGTCGGCCCCCCATGCAATGGTGCCCATGTGGTCGAAAATATTCAGTCACCGACCAGCACGACCCGTTGTCTTCTGTGTCTTGGCCTGCTTCCACGACATGGATTACGTGTGATGCCTGTTTCTCCATGGACCGCCGGTCATTGAGCAGCGTTGCGGTGGAAAGTGGGGCGAGCACTGCCAACTTCGGGGTCTAAGCGCGCACTCTTCGGGCCAAGCCACGCCTCAGCCTTTCCTGCGGATCCCTCCTGGTTCTCACGGGCTGAGGAGGAGGAGGGGCCTCGGCTACTAGTAGCTTAGCCATTCTGAGGCTCCTTCGCATGGCGCCGAGGGCCCGTCACGCTCCTTTCAAGGCGGGTGGGAGAAGCGTCTCCATGGCAATCTCCCCTTGGTGAAGTCTCCCCGGTGTCTGACCCGTGGTTCACAAGGCCCAGGTTGGCGCCATCCTTGCCGCCGTCGGTTGGCGCCGCTCACGGCGCCGTGGGCCCTGACAGAGCCGTCATCAGTGCAGACTTGTTGCATGGCACCATGGCTTCTGTCAGAGCAGTTTGCGGTGCTGATACTGCTAGCGGCACCACACGAACTTCTACGGCACCGTCTTTGCCTATGTCTCGCCTCGTTGCCGTCTGTGGTGCTGAGGTTGAGCACAGCGCCGTGTCCTCGGGACTCGGCTCCGTTGGGCCATCTGATTCCACTGTCGTCAGTGCCGCCTCTGCCCTCGGCGCCGTTCGCGACACTCTGGAGCCAGGAGGCACCGTCCTCGGTGCAGATGATTCCATGGGCACAGTCATTGGCGCTGCCTGTGCCCTTGGCGCTGTTCGTGGAGCTGGGCGGTGCTGTCCTCGGCTCAGATGGGGCTGTCGTTTCATCCTCGCCGCCGCGGCTGGTCCCGACCTCTGGAGCTCCTGTTTGGGCTGGAGCCATGCCCCCTGTGGATTCCGCTTGCGGTGCTGTAGGGGGCACTGGCTCGGGCATGGCTTTGGTCTCTGGCACTCCCTTTTGCAAAGATGGCAGTGGGTGCCCTCCTACAGTCTGGCACAGGGCCTTGGCCTTTACCTCCTTGGAGGCGGAGTCGGGCTCTGAGTCAGATGGACAGTCTGACCCTTTAGGGTTGGCTGTTGGAGTGGGCAGCCCAGTAGTTTCCTCGACAAGCCAGAGTCGGCACCCTTCTGAAGTGGGGTCGATGGTTACCGAGACCGGGGTCAGGGGTGCTGACCAGTGGGCAGTGGTGCAGGCCACCATTACTCTGCAGCCCGGTCTTGGTGGGTTCAGTGACCCCTCAGCAGTGGTACCCCCACCTGTGGTGTGCCTAGATCGCCCAACTTTGGGGCCGATCAGAGTACCTGTGGGAGGGGAGGGTGCTGTGCCCTGGATAGCTCCTTCGGGTGCTGTCCAGAGCTGTCGGCTACCTAGGCTGGCCCTCTCGAGGAGGAGCTCTTTTGAACTCCGAGGGGTCAAGAGGCGTGGGGTCTGCACGGTGGCCTTTTCCGGGGGTCCACCCGGGCTCTGGGAGAAACCATAGTGCGGATCTCTGCTCTTTCTCCTTGGTCTCTTTGAGAGAGCCCCATTCTTTTGAGGTAGGGAACAGTCCTTCTGGACCTATACGGCCCTGGTCACCTCACAGGGGGAATTCTTCTGGGCGCAGCCAAGGCAGTACCAAAATGGTGGTTCATCTGTCGGCTATGAGGTCTTCTGGGGCACCTTCTTCCGCGGGTGCTTCCGGTCCGCTCCTTAGCCCAGGTAGAGGTCAGCAGACATCTCTTCTCGGCTCTGTCCCCATTCCTCTGCCACATTCTCCTGCACTCCCAGGCATCCTTGGTCTTAGCTGGACTTTCTCCTGGGATTAGTTCAGAGCGGTGGCTGCTCGATTCCCAGCTTACGTTAGGGCGATGGACAGTCAGGTTTTTCAACCTCCCCCTGAGCAGCCGCCCTCTAAACAGCTGGTGCCCTCCAGCTCCTCATCTCCCTCTTCTGGGGGAGAGGAAACTTCTGTCCACATCTCTCCAGCTGCTGATCTCACAGAGTATCAGCGCTTCCTCATTAGGATGTTGCAGAACTTGCACCTCACTCCTACCACTATCAGCAATCCTGAGCACCCGACGCACACCTTTCTAGGTGATTTTGGCGAGGCCACCCTTGTGGTGCCGCCCTGGCGTGTTCCTGGCAGAGGCCCTTCTCTGGAGTTCCTGCCCCTAGGGATCTCAGCCAGAGGTATTGCGTACCCCCCGAGTCTCCAAGTTCCATGCCTCACCCGCATTCCGGATTGATGCAGTTGGATACTCCTGATGAGCTTCACGCCCTTCACCGTGACTAGCCCCCAGATCAAGACTCCTCTGATTTTGACTTCTGGGGTAGGAGAACTTGATACTCGGCACGGTTATTGCTTTCCATTTCTGCACATCAGGCCCACTATGCAGCCTATGACAGGTTGTGGTCCAGGCTAGGTCAGCTCCCAGCCTCATTACCTGATATGGAGCAAACCAGACAAGCCATTGCACTCTCTGCGCGTGGCATGGAGCTAGCAAGGCACCAAGCGAGGGCATCTTATGATGCCAAATAGGTAGCTACCAGGGTTGTAGGGACAGCGATCTGCACTAGGCGGATGGCATGGCTGCATCTTTCCCGGTTGTCACCCTTGGCCCGGCGTAGGGTGATTAACTCCGCTCACGAGAGAACCCATCTCTTCTCCCGTAGAGCGAGACGGCGCTTGTCAGGGCAACTTACTTTCCCCTCTGTGGGGACCCCGTCTCACTCTCCCCACTCTTGGGCCTCTCCAGGCCCTGAAGGTTCTCCCTCTTAGTGTGCCGCACACTGAGAGCTAAGGGACTTAGGGTGTAAAAGAAACCCCGCTTCGGGAGGGGGGGCGGCTCGGCACTCACCCAACAGTGATGAATGGAGAAGATTGACACAGATAAGATATGAAAATTACGTGCCTACCGTAATTATGATCTTTCTGTGTATCTTCACCATTCATCACAATCCCACCCTCCATCCCCGTAGGGCCTCCGTCTCTCCCTCCCTCTTTGTGCCCATCCCTTCCCCCTCTCCTTTCTTTCAGGAGTGGGGTAAAACAGGGGGATAAGGTTCTGGGGAGAGTGGACAGCATGGGAGGGCACTCCTCCTTCTCCAGTGCTTTTGCTCCACCCCTGTGGGGTGGGAGTTGGCAGTCGCCCTCCATTTTCTCCTTCCCCCTTGTTTTCCGTCCTACTTACAGTACATCTCTGTGTTTATTACAAAAAGAAGTTTTTTTTTTTTCCTCACCAATAATTTTCCTTGAGAGGGTGTTAATTCTCTGCACCTGTCATCCTTCCAGAATAGCAGACTCTGCTTATCTGGAGTGTTTGCCAGCCATTCTGTGCCTTGAATTCTGGCAGAAAGCCTTTGGCTACTCCTTGCAGTTCCTATGTAATCTGGAGATGGACCAGAGTCTGGGATGTTTAACTCCCCCCATTCCTCCTAAATTCTTTACCCACCCTACCTCCCTCTTCCATTTCCAGAGATTGGGGCCCCTCCCAATCTCTTTAGTTTCCGACTTTTTCTTCCCTTTCTGTCCTCTGTCGTTATTTCTCCTTTTAGTTTATATATCTTTTCCTTTTTCTGTCCCTTGGACTTCCTTGTCCCATCCTCCACTCCCTTCCTCTTACCTGTCCAGCGACTCAGAACTGGCAGGCAGGCAGAGTCGCGAGCGTCACGCAGTGCGTCTGCCTCGAGGATGGCGCCGATGGTGCGTCGGCTCCACCTACCTAAAGGGGTGGTAAAAAAGCTCCCGCAGGGTCCTGACCTTCGGCCGAGTACCCAACAGTGATGAATGATGAAGATGCACAGAAAGATCATAATTACAGTAGGTATGTAATTTTCATTTCTTTTTTCTGGGGAACTCTGTAGGTGTAATGCCTTTCAGAGGGCTTGCTGAAGGATTCCCCAGTGGCCAGCCTCCAGCCTCTCGTTACCACAGCATTCTCCTTCTTCTGGTGATGCAGCTCTGGACAGACTACAGCTCTCTTGCAGGTGATTCTCTGCCATACTCCTGTGATCTCTGGTGTCCCCCAGGGATCAGTCTTGGGATCCCTTCTCTGTATTTGTCAGCAATCTACCAGCTGCTGCTACCAATTGTAGTACTATCCTATATGCGGATGACCTGGTCTTCCTCGCCCATTCTGGGGACATTGGGGTCATCAACCATCACCTGAGTGAGGATTTCAGAAATATCCAGTCCTGGGTAACGACTCATAAGTTGGTCCTCGACCTAAAAAACTCAGACCATGCTTTTTGGGTCCCTGGCCAAGATTAAGGCCTCCCCTGCCCCTCTGTGTGTTACTGGTATCATTGGCACTCCTCTTCTAACCACTGACTCAATCAGATACCTTGGGATGTCACTGGACCCCCAACTTGACCTTGGGTGCCATATCCAGAATGTATGCAGAGCTGTCAACGGCAAACTGGGTCTAGCCTACAGAACGAAGAAAAATCTTATGTCTGCTGCTCGTCTTGCATTGGCCAGAGGAGTGTTGCTTCCTTCTCTTTGCTATGGACTTCTCCTGTTTGCATGCATGCACTTCCAAAGTTCACCTCACTAGATGGAACACAACCTACAATAACATTTGCCGCTTTGCACATGCTGCCCCTCACCTCACCCACCATTGTGACCTATATGACAAAACTCTGGTGGCTCTTCCCACCCAACCACATGAACTTTGTCCTGGGCTGCCTCATGCGCAAGATGCTCAGTACTGGCACTCCCCCAGGGCTGGCTGAGCTTCTCAAACCGTCTGTCTTCTACCTACTCCCTCAGGCCTCTGGACTCTGGCGTTCTTAAAGTCCCTATCACCCGCATGCAAATGGGGGACAGGGATTTTGCTTCATGTGCCCCTAGGCTATGGAACTCCTTTTCCGCTCAAGTCCGCTCCTCCCCCTCCCACTCGTGTCATGTGGTATCACTTACTAACATACTAACATGCCAGCAGAATAGGCCTAACGGTCTTTCGTGTCTGCTTGTTTGGTCAACCCCCACCCTGGGAGCTGACCTTGCTGCCCCCCCTCGCCTTCTCTGGCTTCTCCCTTCCCAGTTCTGGATTTTGCTTCCAGAACCCTTCCCCTGTACCTGTCCCACCCCCTCTTGAACCCCTCCACCGTCTCTGCCTCCACCAGCCCCCTGGGCAGCGCATTCCATGGCTCCACCACCCTCTCAGTGAAGTAGCACCTCCTCCTTTCTCCACTGAATCTTCCCCCCTCCAGCTTCCACCCATGCCCTCTAGTGGCCCCCTCCTCCTTCCTTCAAAGCACCCTGACTGCTCCTGCCTTATTTACCCCCTTCATGTAACTGAAGACCTCTATCATGTGCCCCTGGTCCCTTCTCTCTTCCAATGTGTACATATTTAGCTCTTCGAGCCTCTCCCCATAGGTCCTGTCCCACAAGCCCCAAATCATTGTGGCTGCCCTCCTCTGGACCCTCTCCAGGAGCTTAATGTCCCACTTTAAGTGTGGCCTCCAAAACTGCATGCAGTACTCGGTGTGGCCTCACCAAGCAGTTATACAGAGAGAGCACCACTTCCCTTCTTCTGGAGGTGATCCCCCTAGCGATGCATCCCAGCATCCTGTTGGCCTTGGCTGCTGCCCTCCTACAAGTCTCAGAGTTGTTCATCTTGACATCCACCACCACCCCCAGGTCCCTGTCAGCCATCGAGATTTGTAGCATTTCTCCCCGGTGTACCCTTGGCCCGGTTTCTGGCCCCAGGTGCAGTACCTTGCATTTCCTGCATTGAACCTCAGCTTCCACTTTCTAGACCATCTTCCAGAGCCTCCAGGTCCCCCTGTAGGGCCACCCTCCCTCCTCCCCATCCACCACCGCCCCCAGTTTGTTATCCGAAAGAGACTCGTTTCACTCCTGATACCTGTCCTTATGTCAGACGTAGGCGTTGAACAGGAGGGGCCCAAGGACTGATCCCTGAGGGACCCCACTAATGACCCTCCTTGGGGATGAGACTATCCTGCCAACTACGACCCTATGGGTCCGGTTCTGAAGCCAGTTGTCTATCCATCTGATCGTCTGGTTCCCCACCACCATTTTTCCCAGCTTATCCAACAGGCCCTCGTGAGGAACAGAGTCAAATGCCTTGCTGAAGTCTAGAAAGAGGATGTCCAGTGGTCAACCCAGGTCCAAGGCACTTGTCACCCAGTCATAGAACTCCACAAGGTTTGTCTGACAGTTTCCCCGGGACGAATCCATGCTGTCTATCGTCCAGGCACCCGGACTTTTCCAGGTTTCTCCCCCCCCCCCAAGCCTCTCCTTGACAATGCCCTCTATCACCTTGCCCACCACCGATGGGCTGACAGGCCTGTAGTTCACTGCCACCTCCTTGACCCCCCTTGTGGATAGGCACTATATATGCCACCTTCCAGTCCTGGGCACCCACCCTGTCCTCGGAGACATGGTGAAAAGCTCCGCCAGGGGTTTCGCCAGGACATCCGCCAGTTCCTTCAGCACTCTGGGATGTAATCTATCCATATGTGTATATATATATATGTGTGTGTGTGTGTGTGTGTGTGTGTGTGTGTATATATGTATATATGTGTGTGTGTGTATATATGTATATATGTGTGTGTATATATGTATATATGTATGTGTGTGTATATATGTATATATGTGTGTGTGTGTGTATATATGTATATATGTATGTGTGTGTATATGTATATATGTATGTGTGTGTATATATGTATATATGTATGTGTGTGTATATGTATATATGTATATATGTGTGTATATATATATATATATATATATATATAATATGTTACATTACTGTACATATCTTAACTGTGCTTCTATCTACTGGTTCTGTTTTGACTCTGTATACTACCTAACTTGTGTCATGTTGTCCTCTGTATGAACCTATATCTGTATCTCATTGTACTCTCTTGGGTCATACCTGAAAATAGGCATATAACTTGTCTAGTGTACTTGCCTGGTCAACAAAAGCTAAATATAAGAAGAATCTTTGCTTCGGCACTGCTCTGCAGACCAAGCCTCCATGGTACATTTGGTATGGGGTTCCTTTTTCTGGTAATCTGTTGTTTGGTTCACGGTTGGACGGCATCTTAAAGAAATATATCAAGGACAAAAGGGGCCAGTTGCATGTTTTTACGGGGCAACAGAATTCCTCAAACCCCCCACCACCAACCACTGGGAGAGGTTTTAAACTTGCTAGATATAACTGGTAGTTTTTTGTTCCTTTTGAGGCTATACGGATCATTGAGGCAGAGGCTCGTGTGCTGGTTCTAAGTTCATTAAAAACATATGATGCTTATCCCTCACACAGCCGGCAGAAAAGGCAAATTCTAGGGATATGGATATGTTGTTCATCCACACTGTCTGGCAGGCATCCTTGCCGCTTTAAATCTTGCCGGAAGGTCTTCAAGCTGGCTCCTCCCACCCACCCGGGTGGTAAAACTCTCGGCTTCGCCCCATGACGCCAGATCTTCCTTACCGCTTGGAAGCTCAGGTTCCCTCCTTAGCGCTCTGCGTATAAAACTGGTTCCTAATTTTTCGATTTTTTAAATTTAAAACTTTTTTGCTTAAAAGACTTCGGTCTTATCTCCCTTGCGGCTGCGATGGACAAATCGACTCCCGGTTTCCAGAGATGCCCTTGCGGGCAGAAGATGTCTCGGACGGATCCGCACTCCACGTGCGTCTACTGTCTAGGCCTGGAGCACGACCCGCAGGCCTGCGACCTGTGCTCTTCCTTTTCGGCCTACGTCCTCTAAGACCGTGCTGCCCATTTACAACTGGGGCGTCCTGAGGCGTTTTCCTCTGGTGAAGTCAAAAAGGCCCGGTCGGCGGTTTCAGGCGGCGGCTCGCTGATCAGCCTCGTGTAGATGATCGCCCTCGAAGAGGAGGCGCAATGGCACTTCTAGCTGGCTGGCGTAATCTGTCCCGCCTCTCTCTCGGTGCCTCTTATTCAGCTTCTTTTAAGGAGCTTTGTCTGACCTCTCTACTAAAGGTGAGGGACCAACTTCTGCTGGACCGTTTTCTCGGTCCAAAAAGAGACAAGGGTAAGTCCCACCGTCGATGCTCTTGGGAGCGGGAAAGATCCCTCTCCCCGAGTTGTCGGCCGTCGACTTCGGCCACTGGTCTCATGGTGTCCCTCCCCGTCAGGCCAGTTGACAGAGACTCCCGTCGACGCGGTCAATATTTTTCTCGACCCGTTGGACGGGTTGTCGGCAGGAGAAGCCGAGAATCCCCTCTCCTGGTTCCCCCGGTGGGAGTTGAGGACCCCGTTGGCTTGTCTGTGCCTCCGGTTCCGGAGCCTTCGGTTGAACCCTCCGAACCGAGGGGAGTGCTGGTTCCCCACGACACCTCCCCGCACCGTCCTCGGGAAAGCTGAGGTTCTCTGTCTCGGTCTTAGACTTCTTCACGGTCCAGCCGATCCCGCCGTCATAAGCGGTCTCGGTCTCGGCACTGCGGCAAGCGGCGCCGCCGCTCGTCCTCCTCCTCCTCCTCGGACGAGGGGAGGCTTTGACGTAAGTTGCGTCGACGATATGAGGACCTCATGTGGCAACAGCTCCTTCTGACTGGGAACAAGCCGACGCCGTTGCCTTCCCCGGCCATTACGTGGCTGTCACCGGAGCGGCCGAAACAACCCCTCGTTTTATCCGAGGAGCCTGTTCCTAGGCCGGTTGTTCAGCCAAAACCAGCTGCCCCACCGATTCCGGTGGAACCTCCGCCTCCACAGCCGTTAGTTGGGGCTCCGACCAAGAATTCTCGGTCGGCTCAGGGACTGCCCCATAGGCTGTCTGTCACCCTCACTCCCGATCGACCTCGGCAGGTGGAGGGTGGCTCGGGTCCGAGGCAGCTCTTTGAGGACTCTTCAGAGTCCGAAGACGATTCCTCCCTTTTCTCCAAGCGAATGGACTTGGAATCCTCAGGAGGACAGTCGGTGGATGATAGCCCTTCGTCCTTCCTGGGATTGCTTCGGCTCACCTCGGAGTCCACCGGGATGAAGGTCGAACCCGTTTAAGCGGGCCAGGTATCCCTCACGGAGATTCTGGACCGAGGGATTCTGACGGAGGCCTTTCGGTGGCCGGGCCATAGTGAGCCCAGCCTTGGAGCTCTGGCGCGCCTTGCTTCCCTGCCCTGCGCCTTGGCCAGGATGGCCAGGAAGTATAGGTCCCCACCGTTCCTTGTCCGGTTTTTTGAACACCCCTCGGCCGAGGGGTTAGTTACCGACAGCTTTCCAGCGTGCCGGGAATGCTAGGGATGTGGACAAACCTCCCGACAAGGAGTCCAAGAAATTGATCATGCTGGCGTAAAAGTCCACGCCAAGGCCCTTTCTCGCCTTTGCCAGGCCAGTTCGGCCATCCTCATGGCACATTTCTCTCATGCCCTGTTGGGCTCCCTGGACGAAGTCATCCCTCATCTTCCCGCGGATCTGCAGACCACGGTTAGGCAGGTACGGGACCAGGGCAGGGCAGTGGCCAAACAGCAGCTCCAGACTGCTTTGGACATTGGGGACTCATGTGCCAGGTCTGTGGTGGCCGCAGTGGCTATGCGTTGTCGGGCTTGGCGGAGGATATCCACCTTCACTTCGGATACCCAGCACAAGTTGGCGGATGTTCCCTTCTTGGGGACCGACCTCTTCGGCCCTGGGGTGGAAGGTCACCTGCAGAGGATCGAGAAGTCCAATGCTACCTTGGACTCGGTCTCATCCGCTCAGAAGGACAAAGGCCGCAGAACCACAGCCTAAGCCCTTCGTCCCTCTGCGCCATGGCACGTCCGCCCAGCAACGCCAGGGCTAGCAGGCTCGGGCTTGCATCCCAAACCTAAGCCCGGGCTTCCTCCAACAGGAAGCAGGAGGTAAAGGCCCAGGAGGTCCTCGGCCAGTCCCTCCTCTAAGCCTGCCCAGTGACGCGGGGTTGAGGGGTGTCGCTTCCCAACCTCCACCTCACCAGGTTCCCCTGTGGGGACGTCCTCACTTTCTTCCGCCTGGTCCTCTATTACCATGGACAGGTGGGTGTTGAGGTGGTGGGAAAAGGCCTGCCTTGAAATTCAAGCAGGCCCGCCGCTTCAGAGCCGTCGCACTGGGGCATCGGGATCCGAGCTCACTGTCTGCTCGCCGAGCCGACATCGCTCTCCTCCTCCAAAGGAGGTGATCAGGGAGGTGGCGGACCTCCCTCAGACCCGGGTTTGTGTCCAGGTACTTCCTGGTTCCGAAGGGACGGGGGCTGGCGCCTCATTTCCACACTACACAACCTAAACAAGTTCCTAAGGCTCTCGAACCTTCAGGATGGTCGCTCTGGCTCAGATAATACCATCCCTGGAACCCGTGTGTGGTTCTGCTCTCTGGACCTGCAGGACACGTTCTTCTCACATCCCTATCCGTCCGTCATGATCGAGATTCCTCCGCTTTGAGCGGAGGGATCCCTCTCAGTTCCCGAGCCATGCCCTTGCTTATCTCTAGCCCAGGGTCTTCACCAAATGCATGGCAGTGGTGACAGCATTCTTGCGCGCCCGAGGGTCCGGTGTACCCTTACCTGGACAATTGGCTGATAGCAGCCACCTCCAGACGGGAGGTGGAGTGGTCCAGAGATCTGGCCCTCCAGGTTTGCTCTCGAGTTGGCCTTTTCATCAACGAGGCCAAGTCGGAACTCGAGCCAAAGCAGGTGATCCTGTTCATCGGGGCAGAGCTCGACTCTCTTCGAGCCAGAGCACGACTCCCGGCGGACAGGGCTGAGGTTCTTACCTCCTTTGCCCAGTCATTTCTGGTTGGGCAATCGCGCCCTGCCCGGGACTTCCTGCGCCTTCTGGGTCTCATGGCGGCCTGTACCAGCGTGGTCCGTTGGGCCTGCTGGCACATGCGCCCCCTTCAGTGGGGACTGGCCAGCCAGTGGTCACAACGCCTGCGATCCTTTGACCAGCTAGTGATAGTGACCCAGGAGATGTGGGAAGCTCTCAGTGGTGGACCGCTTCCATTCCATTTGCAGGAGGGGCATCCGTTTGTCCGCGAGCAGGCCGGTCTCGCTATCGTACCGATGCCTCTGATGGGTTGGGGTGTCCATCTGGGGGAACACCGAGTGCACGGCCTCTGGTCCCCGCGGGAGTCCCAATGCTACATCAATCTGCTGGAGCTCAGAGTGGTCCGCCTAGCTCTCACCGGCTTTGCTCCGTTTCTCCGGGGGCAACTGGTCAGAGTCCAGACGGACAATACCACGACCATGTACTACCTGAACCACCAGGCCGGGATGTGCTCCACGCTTCTATGCAAGGAAGCTCTCCGCATTTGGTCACTCGTGCGCAGCCTGGAGGCGGATCTCCTAGCCATTCATGTGGCAGGAGCCCAACACCCTGGCCGATGCCCTGAGCCGATAGGGGCTGCATCTCACTTAATGGTCTCTCCTGCCGGAGGTAGTACAAGATCTGTTCTCCCACTGGGCACACCTCAGGTGGACCGGTTTGCCTCCAGGGAGAACGCCGGGCTGAGGTTGTTTATGCCCGCCCACCTCAGCAGGGTCTCGCTGCAGGGGATGCCTTCGAGGCTGTGGACCCCTGGCCCTTCTACGCCTTTCCCCATTTCCCTTGATTCACAAGGTGCTTCTCAAAGCAAGGAGGGACAAGGCGCAGGTGATCCTGATAGCCCCAGACTGGCCCCGCCAGTTCTGGTACCAGATCCCTCAGCCTCAGCTCCAGGCTCCCGAGGCAGCTTCCAGCTCGCCCGGACCTGCTTTCAGTCAATCAGGAAGGTGTCTCCATCCGGACCTTCAATCCCTGCACCTGACTGCCTGGTTCCCGAGTGGCTAGAGTTCCAGGCCTTGGGTCTTTCCGACGTAGGTCCTCAATGTTGTTGAGGCGTCCGTAAGGAGTCGCACTGTAGAATGCTACGCCTTCAAATGGAAGAGACTTATTTGGTGTCAGGGCAAGGCTTGGACCCTTCCTCCTGTTCTGTGGCAAGCATTTTGACTATTTATGGTCCCTTTCTAGTCAAGGGCTTAGGTCGACGACCTAAAGGTGCACCTGGCAGCCATCTCTGCTTACTGGGCATGGGCCGGAAGCAGTTGGTGGTGCAGGAAAGGTGGTCAGCGCCAAAGGCCTTGATCACATTTCCTCCGTGCGAAACTTCCACCGTGATTTACTGCTGGTACTGCAAAGCCTGGGCAAGCTATTCGAACCAATGCACAGGTGTGATCGCTCACTTCGTCGTGGAAGACCGCCTCTGGTGGCTATCACGTCAGCCAGAAGGATGGGAGAGCTCCAGGCGCTTTGCACGAGTCTCCTTACCTGGTCTTCCACAGGGACAAGGTTGTCCTGCGCCCCCACCCGAAATTCCTTCCAAGGTGGTGTCGGAGTTTCACCTTAGCCAGGTGCGACTCTGCCGGTGTTCTACCCCAGTCATACCGAGGTTTCAATATAGGCTCCATACTCTGGACTCCTAGAAGGGCGCCGCTTATTATAAGGAGCGCACGGCTGAAATTCGGGGAGAGGTTTGCCAGCTGTTTGTCACCTACGCTGAAGTTGCACCTGGCAGACCTGCAGCCAAGCAGACGATAGGCAGGTGGGTCACCTCCCGCATAGATCGCTGCTATAAGTTGGTGGGCATGGAGCCTCCCAGAGGGATAAGAGCTCATTCTACCCGTATACTGCTGCATCGGTGGCTGCTTCCAGGGACGCCCCTATCCAGGAAATCTGCAGGGCTGCTACCTGGAAGTCAGCACACACCTTATTACCCATTACCACATCGACCTTGAGTTACGCCGGATGCTGGTTTTGGGGCCTCGGTTCCTCCAGTCCTTATTTCCCAAGTAAGTATTGGGGTGTGCGCTTGCCTCCCTCCTCCCGGAGAACTGCTAGGAGTCTGCCATTACAAGTGTGGATGAACAATATCCATGTCCCTAGAAATACAGGGTACTCACCTGTAACAGGAGTTCTAGGAATCTGATATGTTGTTCATCCACACGACCCACCCGACCTCCTCGTGCTGACGACAACCTGAGCTTTCTCTCAGGGTTGATCTGAGCAAGATAAGTGAGCCGGAGCCGTTCGGCTCGGTGGTGAGTTGGAGATCTTTCTGCAGAGCGAGTGTGAGATGAGTGTGGATGAATGCCATATACCATTCCTAGAACTCCTGTTCAGGTGAGAACCTGTATTTCTAGGACATGGATATGCTGTTCATCCACACCATTGGCAGGTATCCTTGCCGCTAAATCTTGCCGGAAGGTCTTCAAGCTTGTTCCTCCCACCCACCGGTGGTATAACTCGGCCCGCCCCATGACGCCAGATCTTCCTTACCGCTTGACAGCTCAGGTTCCTTAACGCCTGCATTTGAGATTGGTTCCTATTTCTCCGTTTATGATTTAAAAATAAATTTTGCGAAAAGACTTCAGTCTTCGATCCCTCGCGCCGCGATGGACAAATCGACCTCGATTTCGGAGATGCCCATGCGGCAGAAGATGTCTCGGACGGATCCACACTCCACGCAGTTCACTGTTTAGGCCTTGAGCACGACCCGCAGGCTTGCACCTGTGCTCATCTTTCTCGCCCACGCCCTCAAGACCGTATGCCCGATTGCAACTGGGCCGCCCCGAGAAGCGCTTCCCTCCGTGAAGTCCAAGGAGGCCTGCTGGCGGTGTCCAAGGGCGGCGTGGCTCATGGATCAGCTCGAAGTGATGATCGCCTTCTAAGAGGAGGCAGCGCGGGTCAGATCTTCTCGCCATGCATTTATCCCGCCTTCAGTTCTTCCTACACGGCTTCTTTTAAGGAGTTTGTCTGTCCCTCCACTAAGGGAGAAGGGCTTACGCCTGCTGGACCTTATTCTCGGTCCAAAAGAAGGACAGGGGTAAGTCCTCCGGTCGACGCCTCTTGGGAGCGGAAAGGTCCTCTCCCCGAGTCGCCGATCGCCGGCTTCGGTCGATCATACCGGGCTTCCGTCACTGGCCTCACGGTGTCCCCTGGCCAGGTCAGTTGACCGAGACTCCCACCGACTAAGTCGAGATTTTTCTCGACCGTTGGACGGGCTGTCGCTTTAGCAGCCGAGATTCCCTCCTCGTTCCCCGGGAGGAGTTGAGGATCCCGTGGCTCGCCTTGTGCCTCCGGCCCGGAGCCTCGGATGGACCATCCGAGCCCGATGGAGTGCCGGTTCCGCCGACACCTCCCCGCACCGACCTCGAAATTCCGGGACTCTCGGCCCCTGTCTCGGACCTCTTCCTGGGTCCAGCCGATCCCCACCGGGCTATAGGCGGTCCGGCACCACGGGTAAGCCGGGCGCGCCGCTGCCGTCCTCCTCCTCGGACCCAGGGAGGCTTCGCGTGAAATTACGCCGACTGCACGAGACCTTATGTTGCAACAGTTCCTCCTGACCGGGAGTAAGCCGACCCCATCGCCTTCCCCGCCATTAAGTGGTTAACACTCGAGCGGCCGACACAACCCCCCACTTATCCGAGGAGCCTGTACCCAGGCCGGTTGTTCGCCAAACCAGTTGCTCCAATCGATTCCGTGGAACCTCCGCCTCCACAGCCACCATCTGGGGCCGGACCAAGGATTCTCGGCCCGGCTAAGGGTCTACCCCATCGGCTGTCAGTTACCCTCACTCCCGACCGGGCGCAGGTGAAGGGTGGCTCAGGCCAGAGGCAGCTCTTCGAGGACTCTTCAGAGTCCAAGATGATTCCTCCTTTTTCTCCAAGCGACTGACTTGGAGTCTTCAGGAGGTCAGTCAATGGATCTATAGCCCGTCGTCTTCCTAGGACTACTTGCTCATCTCGGAGTCCACCGGATGGAGCTCGAACCCGCTTCCAAACGGGCTGTGGTATCCTCACGGAGATTCTGGACCCAGGGATTCTCGAGGTCTTCCGGTGGCCGAGCCATAGTGGGTCCGCACTGGAGCTTTGGCAGCGCCTGCTTCCTGCCCTGCGCTCGGCCAGGATGGCTAGGAAGTATGCGTCCTCACTGTTCCTTGTCCAGTTCTGAACACCCTCTGCTGAGGGTTGGTTACCGACAGCTGCCGCACGCCGGGCAACACCAGGGATGTGGACAAACCTCCTGACAAGGAGTCCAAGAAATTGGACTATGTCGGCTAAAAGTCTACTCATGGCCCTCTCGGCCCTCTGCCAGGCCAGTCTGCCGCCCATGGCACATTTTTCTCATGCCCTGTTGGGCTCCTTGGATGAGGTCATCCTCATCTTCCCGCCCGATCTGCAGACTACGGTTACAGGTGCGGACCAGGCAGGGCAGTGGCCAAACAGCAGCTCCAGACTGCTTTTGATATAGGGACTCATGTGCCAGATCCGGTCGGCGCCAGAGTGGCTATGCGTCAGGCGGGCTTGGCTGAGGATATCCACCTTTACTCTGGATAATTTGCAGCACAAGTTGGCGGATGTCCCCTTTTGGGACTGACCTCTTCGGCCCTGGGGTGGAAGGTCACCTGCAGAGGATCCAGAAGTCCAATGCTACCTTGACCTCGGTCCTTCCGCTCAGAAGGACAAAGGCCGCAACCACAGCCTAAGCTCCTTTCGCTCTGGTGCCCCCGCGCCGCCCGCCCAGCAACGCCAGGCCAGCAGGCTCGGGCCTTGGCATCCCAAACCCAAGCCGCCGCTTCCTCTAACTGGAGGCAGGGAGGAAAAGGCCCAGGAGGTCCCTCGGCCGTGTCCCTCCTCCAAGCCTCGCCCAGTGACGGGCTGAGGGGTGTCGCCCATTCCCCGCCACCTTACTCCTGTCCCCTGTGGGGGACGGCCCGCACTTCCGTTCCGCCTGGTCCGCTGTTACCACGGACAGGTGGGTCTTGAGGTGGTGGGAAAAGGCCTGCCTCTGAATTGAAAGCAGGCACCACCCTTCAGAGCTGCCGCCTCGGGGCTTCGTGTCCCAGCTCACTGGCGTGCCTCGCCGAGCCGACATCGCCTCCTCCTCCAGGAAGGAGGTGATAAGAGAGGTGGCGGACCCTCCTTCAGACCCAGGGTTTGTGTCCAGGTACTTCCTGGTTCAACGGACGGGGGTTGGCGCCTATTCTCGACTCTACACGACTCTAAACAAGTTCCTAAGGTCTCGAACCTTCAGGATGGTCACTCTGCTCAGATAATACCATCCTGAACGCCGGGCGTGGTTCTGCTCTCTGACTTGCAGGACGCGATTTTCACGTCCCTATCCGCCCATCTCACCAGAGATTCCTTCGCCTGGAGCGAAGGATCCTTTTCGAGTTCCAAGCCATGCCTCGGCTTGTCTCCAGCTCCCAGGGTCTTCACCAAATGCATGGCAGTGGTGACAGCATTCCTGGCGCGCCGAGGGTCCGTGTACCTTACCTGGACGACTGGCTGATAGCAGCTCTCCAGGAAGGAGGCGGAGTGGTCCAGAGATCTGGCCTCCAGGTCTGTCTCAACTGGGCCTCCTTATCAACGAGGCTAAGTCGGAACCTGAGCCAAAGCAGGTGATTCTATTCATCGGGCGCAGTCTCGACTCTCTCGAGCCAGAGCGGCTCCGCGTGACAGGGCCGGGTTCTTCCTCCTTGCCCGATCATTTCTGGTTGGGCAATTGCCCTGCCCGGGACTCCTGGCGCTCCTGGGTCTCATGGCTGCCTGCACCAGCGTGGTCCGCTGGGGCCTGCTGGAACATGCGCCTTCAATGGGGACTGGCTCAGCCAGTGGTCACAACGCTGCGATCCTTTGACCAGCTTGTGTCGGTGACTAGGGATGTGGAACGCCTCCAGTGGTGGACCGCTCCAGATCATTTGTAGGAGGGCATCCTGCTCGTCCGCCCGAGCCGACGGTCTCTATCGACCGGCGCTCTGATGGGTTGGGGTGCCCATCTGGGGAACACGGGCTCATGGCCTCTGGTCCCCGCGGGAGTCCCGATGCCACATCAACCTGTTGAGCCCGAGCGGTCCGCCTAGCTCTCACCGCCTTTGCTCCGCTCCTCTGGGGTCAAGGGTCAGAGTCCAGACGGACATTACCACTACCATGTTCTATCTAAACCGCTATGGGGGACGCCTCCATGCTTCTATGCAAGGAAGCCTCCATTTGGTCACTGCACGCAGCCTGGAGGTGGATCTCCTAGTCATTCATGTGGCAGGAGCCTCCAACACCCTGGCCGATGCCCTGAGCCGGATAGGGGCTGCATCCCACGAGTGGTCTCTCCTGCCGGAGGTAGTACAGTATCTGTTCTCCCATTGGGCACACCTCAGGTGGACCTGTTCGCCTCCAGGAGAACGCGGGTTGAGACTGTTCCATGCCCGCCTCAGCAGGGCTCGCTGCAGGGGATGCCTTCGAGGCAGTGGACCCCGGCCTCTTTATGCCTTTCCCATTTCCTTGATCCACAAGGTGCTTCCTAGGCGAGGAGGGACAAGGCGCAGGTGATTCTGATAGCCCCAGACTGGCCTCGCCAGTTCTGGTACCCAGATCTCCTCAGTCTCAGCTCCAGGACTCGCTGGGCAGCTTCCAGCTCGCCCGACCTGCTCTCAGTCAATCAGGGGAAGGTGTTCCATCCGACCTTCAATCCCTGCACCTGACGGCCTGGTTCCTGAGCTGCTAGAGTTCCAGGCCTTGGGTCTTTCCGACGAGGTCCTCAATGTAGTTGAGGCCCCGTAAGGAGTCGACTCAGAAAATGTTATGCCTTCAAATGGAAAAGGTTTTCATTTGGTGTCAGGCAAGGCTTGGACCCCTTCCTCCTGTTCCTTGGCAAGCATCTTGGACTATTTATGGTCCCTTTCTAATCAAGGGCTTAGGCTCGACACCCTAAGGGTGCACCTGGCAGCCATCTCTGCTTACCGGGGCGGCTGGGAAGCAGTCGGGTGGCGCAGGAGATGTGGTCTGCTTTTTCAAAGGCCTGATCACATTTCCTCCAGTGCGGGAACCCCACTCGTGGATCTACTGCTGGTACTGGCAAAGCTCATGGGCAAGCTTATTCGAACCTATGCACAGGTGTGCTGTCTCACCTGTCGTGGAAGACCGCTTCTTGGTGGCTATCACGCCAGCCAGAAGGATGGGAGAGCTCCAGGCGCTTCCATCGAGTCTCCTTACCTGGTCTTCCACAGGGACAAGGTTGTCCTGCGCCCACCCAAATTCCTTCCAAGGTGGTGTCGGAGTTTCACCTTAACCAGGTGTTGACTCTGCCGTGTTCTACCCCAATCACACCTCGAGGGTCGAATATAGGCTCCATACTTTGGACCCTAGAAGGGCGCCGCCTATTACAAAGAGCTTATGGCTGAAATTGGGAGAGGACCGCCAGCTGTTTGTCACCCACGCTGAAGCCGTATCTGGCAGACCTGCAGCCACAGGACGATAAGCAGGTGGGTCACCTCCTGCATAGATCTCAGTTATAAGTTGGCGTGGCATGGAGCTCCCAGAGGATAAGAGCTCATTCTGACCCGCCATACTGCTGCAACGGTGGCTGCTTCCAGGGACGTCCCTATCCAGGAAATCTGCAGGGCTGCTACCTGGAAGTCGGCAAACACCTTCATTACCCATTACCACATCGACCTTGAGTCATGCCGGGATGCTGGTTTTGGGGCCTCTGTTCTCAGTCTCTCTTTCCCAAGTAAGTATTGGGGTGTGCGTCTTGCCTCCCTCCTCCGGGAGAACTGCTAGAGTCTGCCAATGAGTGTGGATGAACAACATATCCATGTCCCTAGAAATACAGGTTACTCACGTGTAACAGGAGTTCTAGGAATGGTATATGTTGTTCATCCACACACCTCACCCGACCTCCCGGCTCGACGCACAACCTGAGCTTCCAGCGGGCCAGATCTGGCGTCATGGGGCGGAGCCGAGAGTTATACCACCCGGGTGGGTGGGAGGAGCAAGCTTGAAGACCTTCCGGCAAGATTTAAAGCGGCAAGGATACCTGCCAATGAGTGTGGATGAACAACATATACCATTCCTAGAACTCCTGTTACAGGTGAGTAACCTGTATTTCTCTGCCTGAGGATCCGCAGTCCCATCTTGTTACTTGGGTCCCTTGAAGTATCTTAACTTTGTAGAGAGATGGGCCCAGACCACAGCAGATTTGTGGGTGCTGAATATTGTGATTCTTGGTTATGCAATAGAATTGTGTATCAAATTTTATATTAAACAAACAAACAAAAAAAAAAAATCTCTACCATTCCCTCCAGTATCTTTTGGTCTCCAGTATAAAAAAACAAACGCAAAAAAAAACTGAAGATGAAGAGACAGGCAGTGGACCAGACCGTAGATTACCTGCTTGTGACGGGGGGTAATATTTGGTTCCACCCTCCATTAGGGGACTGGGGTTCTCCTTTTTTTAGTTTGTAGTCCTTAAGAAATCTGGGTGGGGAGTGGGGTGGTGTGGTATGGTTCCTCTGATCTTAGGTTTACAAAGTTCAGACTACTTTGTGAGGCAAACCAAGTTCAAGATGGGAGTCCTTTAGCCCATTATCAAAGCAGTTGAAGAAGTAGACTACCTGGCTTTCCTAGATCTGTCAGATGCCTGTTTCCATATCCCCATCCGCTGCTTGTTAGATCTGCCATTTAGAATTGGCACATTCGGTACTAAGCTCTCTCCGGCCTGTTCTCCTCCTGAAAGATATTCTCAAAGGTTCAGTTGATGTTGATTATTGCCTGTCACGGAACTGTTGCCACATCTATTCTTGGCTCAGATCTCCTAATTGCAGCATTTTTGGAGCAGGCAGCCTTTAGTAGCTCCGACACTACATGTCCTGGAACATCACCGTTGCGATAGACGACACAAAGCAGAGTATCATTCTGCCTTCTTAGAGACTCGGAACATTTGGGTCCGAATGGATCTACAGCATGCTGTCTTTTCTTGAGAGGGAACTCCTTCAGCAAGACATCTGGCACTTCAGGGCCCAAACAGTGGCTTCTGCTCACCATCACCTGCCAGACTTTTGTCGTGATGCTGACAGCCCCAAAAGAAGTAGCTTCTTGGGTTCACCTTTACATGAGGCTGCTCCATTGTCATTTCCATGCCTGAGCAGTATCGAACTCCCATCTGGATTTCTTCTTTGGTGACTCTATTCTTGTGTGGTGGGAAGATTTAAAAAAAATCTGAGGGATCAATCTGCCCCCACCCCACCCCGGGAGAAAATTCTGATAACAGATGATGGGGAGCTGTTCTGAATCATACTCCATTTCAGGGTGCCTGGAGTCCAGTGGAGGAAGCCCTGTAAATAAATGTGTTTTGAGATGCAGGCAGTGTTTCTTGCTGTTCTACATTTTTAAGAGAAGTTGAGGTTCCAATCTGCGAAGATTCGTATGGACAATAAAGTGATGGTTGCGAACATAGACAGTCAAGGAGCCATAAAAGGTGAAAGCATGCTTCTAGAAGTTCAGTTCTTCAGTGGGTTGAAAATAACATACTAAAAGCCAGCAGAATAGGCCTACCGGTCTTTCGTGTCTGCTCGGTAGCCAGCCACTATTGGGCACTAGCTCCTCCTCCCCCTCTTGTCCCCGAGAGGGTCAACTTTGGCTTCAGTACACCCATGGATCTGTCCCACCTCCTCTTGAAGCCCTACACTGTGCCCCGCTTGACTAGACTCCCGGGCAATGCATTCCATGGCTCCACCACCCTCTCGGTGAAGTAATGCTTTCTACATTCTCCCCTGTAGGTTACCCTCTCCAGCTTCCATTCATGACCCCTGGTTGTGCCCCCTTTCTTTAGCCTGAACATTTTTTTGGCTCTGCCCCTGTTAATCCCTTTCACATATCTGAATACCTCAATCATGTCACTCTTGTCTCTCCTCTCCTCCAGTGAGTACAGCCCAAGGACTTCCAGCCTATCCTCACAGGTCCTTTCACTCATGCCCCGGATCATCCTGGTTGCCCTCCTCTGAACCCTCTCTAACAGTGCTATGTCCTTCCCAAGGTGAGGTCTCCAGAACTGCACGCAGTACTAGAGATGCGGCCTGACTAAGGCATTATACAGAGGGAGGATCACCTCCCTCCTTCCTCCTGGACGTTATTCCCTGGGCTGTGCAGCCCAGAATCCTGTTTGCCTTTGCTGCTGATCTTCTGCAGTTTTCAGTGCTGTTCATTCTGGTGTCTACCACCACCCCCAGGTCCCTTTCACTCGATGTGGCTTGCAGTGAGACCCCTCCCAGGGTGTGTACATGATCTGGATTTCTTACCCCCAGATGCAACACCCTACACTTCCCTGGATTAAATCCCAGTCCCCACCTCCTTGACCAACCCTCCAGGGTATTCAGATCCCTCTGGACTCTCTCTCGCTTGCTTCCTCCCCATCAGCCAGTGCTCCCAGTTTTGAGTCCTCCACCTGTCTCTTCCAGCCTTACATTTATGGGGGGGGGGTATAAATGGTCTGGACACGCTCCTCGCCTGATCGGCCACCCCAGAAAGCAGTGTCTAAATCTACAGGTATTCAGTCTCCTGTGCAGTCAGTTTGGGACACCTCACATCAGTCCCCTTGCATTTGGGGACAGTGCTAGGGTGGCCAGATTCCTCTGCCATTTCCAGTATCCACTAGCATAAGCAGTGGATTCTCTCTCGCAGTGGTGGGATTTGACCCTTAGACTGCCAACAGAATAAGACTGCATTGGAGTTCTGGACAGATATCATTCCACGGCCCTGTAAGGGTTAAGAAGAGCCTACTCATTTCCTCCAATTCCACTAATCCCAAGGGTCCTGAAAAGATTTAGTGGCCAAAAGGAAGCTTCCTCCAGATAGCTCTAGAATGACCAAGAAGACCATGTGGTTCTCGCATCTGATAAATCCCGTGATCCATTCTGGCTCCTGTGCTGCAGGACTCTCTTTAGGACAGAGACCAGTGCTGCATCCATATCCAGGGTCATGTCCATCGGGACCAGTGCTGCATCCATATCCAGGGTCATGTCCACCGGGACCAGTGCTGCATCCATATCCAGGGTCATGTCCACCGGGACCAGTGCTGCATCCATATCCAGGGTCGTGTCCACCGGGACCAGTGCTGCATCCATATCCAGGGTCGTGTCCACCGGGACCAGTGCTGCATCCATATCCAGGGTCATGGCCATTAGTAGCCCACCCTCTGAGAGAAGAAGGCTTCAAAGAAAGTTTCTCTTCGGAGGTTGTGGACTTCCTTACACCATCCAAAAATCCATCTAGACCCCACCAGCCGAGGGGGATGGAGTAGGGCTCAAGACTCTTTCAGACGTAATGAAACGCCAAGCCAGGTGTACATTCCCTTTTCAATACTATATAGACCATCTTTTATTTTGGAACTTCAAGATTAATGAGACTGCTGGCCTGGTTGCGCTGAGGTTGGTAAGGGTGTAGGGTTCAGCTGCCGTAGGCAAGCTCTCCCTCTCCCGGGTGGATTCCACGCTTTCTGGCGTTAGTGGCACCTGGCAGTGACTGGATGCCTTTGCAGCACGGAACACCCAGAGGGATCAGAGGTGGGTGTTACGCCGTGAGCTCTGACGGGAGTATGTGACCTGACGGCAGGCTTTCATTGCATGTCCTCCTCCTCCTGGGGCACTACATGAAAGCCCATGCACATGAATAGCATGACACCCCTGATGGGCTACTACACCCCGCCAAACAAAGCCCGCATAAGTCAGGACGAGGGTTATAGGTGATGCGGCCCTCCTCCTGCTAACCTCGGGGAGCCTGTGGGGGGCGAGCTACAGTTCTCCCTGCCTTGCAGCCATAGCAGAGGCTGGTCGGAAAGGTGTGTCGAGAGCCTGCATACAGGGCAGGCTAGGAGATGAGCAGTCCTCTGCCGTGAGTGTGGAGATGCAAATAGAATTTACAAAGAAAAAGATTGAGACTGCAGGTCATAATGTAGTACAGTACAGAGCACAGTGTTGCGTAACCAGCACAGTACAGAGCACAGTGTTGCGTAACCAGCACAGTACAGAGCACAGTGTTGCGTAACCAGCACAGTACAGAGCACAGTGTTGCGTAACCAGCACAGTACAGAGCACAGTGTTGCGTAATCAGCACAGTACAGAGCACAGTGTTGCGTAACCAGCACAGTACAGAGCACAGTGTTGCGTA
The DNA here is from genome assembly GCA_016271365.2 of Neoceratodus forsteri. NCBI lineage: Eukaryota > Metazoa > Chordata > Ceratodontiformes > Ceratodontidae > Neoceratodus > Neoceratodus forsteri. Next base: position 8,664,044 of record JADMNL010000036.1, read on the forward strand.
ACCAGCACAGTACAGTAATAGAAACAGAAATATAAAAGTTGTCGAAAGAGAAGGACCGCTAGGCCCATCGTCTGCCTGTAGGCCCTCTACATTGTATGTGGCCACTGACCCTATGTGATCAATGGCTTTTCATCACTCCTTCCCCTCTTAACCTTCCTAGGTATGCTTAAACCCCTCCACTGTGCTTTCCCCCACTACCTCCTATGGCAGACTATTCCAAGTGTTGACTACTCTTTGTGTGTAGAAAAACTTCCTCGCATTACTTCATCTACCCCTTTCCAATTTCATGTTATGCCCCCTTGTTCTAGTATTTTTTTTCTACATTGGAAAAGGTCCTACACCTGCACCTTGTTTATGCCCTTGAGGTACTTGAAAGTTTCAATCATGTCCCCCCCCCCGCTGTCTCCTCTCCTCCAGTGAGTACATATTGAGGTCCCTTAGTCTCTCCTTATATATGTTTTGTGGTGCAAGTCCTGCACCATCTTTGCTGCCCTTCTCTGGATAGTCTCCACCTTATCTATGTCCTTGTACAGGTGTGGCCCCCAGAACTGCGCACAATACTCCAGATGAGGCCTTACCAATGTTTTTATACAATGGTATCACCACCTCCCGCCTCCTGCTAGTGATACCCCTGCCTATGCACCCCAGCATGCCACTGGCTCTCCCTGATGCCTTTGTGCACTGCTTTACCTTAAGGTCATCAGAGATGACCCCTAGGTCCCTTTCCTCTTTGGTGACAGTCAGCTGCTCCCCTCCACCCAACCTGTAGCTCTCCCCAGGGTTCCCTCTACCCAGGTGCATTATGTTGCCACATCTCCGACCATCTTTCAAGCTTCCCCAGGTCCCTCTTCATTTTCTCCCCCCCCCTCTGGAGTATCCACCCTATTGCAGATCTTGGTGTCGTCTGCAAGCAGGCAGACCTTTCCTTCCAGCCCCTCTGCAATGTCACTAATGAAGACATTGAGCATCCCTGGTCCTAGTACTGATCCACGTGGTACCCCACTGGTCACCCCCTCTCCCCAGGTTGTACCCCATTTACCGCCATCCTCTGTCTCCCGTCTATTAACCAGTTCCTAACCCAGTTCACCACCTTGTGCCCCATGCCCAGATTACCCTTCTTGTTAATCAGCCTTCTGTGTGGGATGGTGTTGAAGGCTTTGCTGAAATCTAGGTAGGCAACATCTACTGCCCCTCCCTGATTGTTTTCCTAGTCACCCAACCAAAAAAAAATCTATTGGATTCTTTTGACATGACCTTCCTGCTGTGAATTTGTGTTTCCTCTGATCCTGAGCACTGCTGGATTCCATATGTGCCACTATCCTTTCTTTCAACAGTGTCTCCATGATCTTTCCCACCACGGAGGTGAGGCTGACTGACCTGTAGTTCCCCGCCTCCTCCCTACAGCCGCTTTTATGCAGTGGGACTGCATGTTCCCCCTCCAGTCCTCTGGAAAGACACCAGTGTTGAGTGACTCTGAACAGCGCCACCAGAGGCGCTACTAGTTCCCTTCGCAGCTCCTTTAATATCCTTGGGCGGATGCCATCTGGCCCCACAGCTTTGTCCACCTTCAGCTTTGAGTTCTTCCAGAACACTCTCCACTGTGAATAGACTGGTGTCCAGTTCTCTCCCCCCCCAATTGCCTCTGCAACCCAACTGTGGTCCCTGACCCTCCCCTCCTTAGTGAATACTGAGCAGAAGTACTTGTTCAGTATTTCTGCCTTGTCCAGATCCCCTACCTTCTCCCTTGAGCCTCACAGTCCCCTGCTTTTGTTGTTTCACTGATGTACCTATAAAATGCCTTATCCCTTTGTTTACAGACTGTGCTAAGCCTTCTGTCTGCGCCTTGCCGCCTCTTAGACATTCAAGGTACACCTCCCTGTCCTCCTCCCTTTGGCTTTGCTTATAGTTTCTGAAACTCAGCCTTTTAGCCCTGACTTTGTCCCCTACCTCTTGGGAAAAAATATAGTGGTTTCCTTCTTTTCCCTTTGGCCACTATCCTAACGCATTGGTTTATCTCCACTATGGCTTCTTTCAGTTTCTCCCATTGTTCTTCTACCCCCTCTATTACCTCTCCCTTCCCCAGGACTGCTTGTATACATCTACCCATTTTTGTGAAATCCACCCTCCCGAAATCTAATACTCTTGCCCCTTGTGTGACTTGAGTCCATGTCTTCATGCTGAACCACACCATGTGCTGGTCACTAGACCCCAGCTGCCCTTCCACCTGTATTTCTTCGACTCTGTTCCCATTGGTCTATACTAGGTCCAGAATTGACTTGTCCCTGGTTGGCTCTTGCACCAGCTGCCTGAGTCCAACCCCCTGCAGGGATTCTAGGATGGCTGTGCTTCTCGTTGAAGCAGCCACCTGAGTGGCCCAATCCATGTCTGGCATATTGAAATTCCCCAGTAGCAGGATTTTGCCTTTAGCTGCCATGTCTTATATGTTCTCCACTAGTTCCCTGTCTACTGCCTCCCTCTGTCCTGGAAGTCTGTAGATCACCCCTGTGTGTATTGCAGTTCCATTCTCTGGCTCCAGGGTGACCCACATTACCTCGGTCTCCCTGTCTTCCCTGAACTTCTGTAGCCTTTATACTATCTCTGATGTACAGGGCCACTCCCCAACCCTTTTTTTTTTTTTTTAACCCTTCCTGTCCCTCCTGAACAGTGTATAGCCTGGTACATTGACTTCCCAGCCATGATTAGCAGAGTACCACGTCTCTTATTGCTGCTATGTCAAGGTCTGCATCTGCCAACAAGGCCTCCAGGTCTGGAACCTTATTTCCTAGGCTGCTGGCATTGCTGGCATGACCTTCCATGTTTTACAGTCTGCCCTCCATCATCTTCCCCCACCCGGTTTCTTTGCTATGTGCTTTTGCCCCCGTATCACTCGTTATACATTCTTTACCTGCCTGCCCCTCCCTGCCTGCTTTAGCTGTTCCTGTAGTTGACTTATGTTGCATTTTCCCATGGAAGGGTTCCTAAGCATCCTGACCCTCGTGGTAATGGAGCATAGTATTGTGTAACCAGCACAGCATAGTATTGTGTAACCAGCACAGCATAGTACAGAGCATAGTATTGTGTAACCAATACAGCATAGTACAGAGCATAGTATTGTGTAACCAGCACAGCATAGTACACAGCATAGTATTGTGTAACCAACACAGCATAGTATTGTGTAACCAGCACAGCATAGTACAGAGCATAGTATTGTGTAACCAATACAGCATAGTACAGAGCATAGTATTGTGTAACCAGCACAGCATAGTATTGTGTAACCAGCACAGCATAGTACAGAGCATAGTATTGTGTAACCAGCACAGCATAGTACAGAGCATAGTATTGTGTAACCAATACAGCATAGTACAGAGCATAGTATTGTGTAACCAGCACAGCATAGTATTGTGTAACCAGCACAGCATAGTACAGAGCATAGTATTATGTAACCAGCACCTAGTATTAATTGCACAGTTCAGTGTAGAGCATAGTATTACGTAACCAGCACAGTAATTGAGCATAGTATTATGTAACCAGCACAGTAATTGAGCATAGTATTACGTACCTGGTACCATATAGAGCATAGTATTATGTAACCAGTAACAGTGCATAGTATTACATAACCAGTACAGTATAGAGCATAGTATTACGTAACCAGCACAGTATGGAGCATAGTATTTCGTAACCAGCACAGTACAGTGATACAAAATGTCCAGCGCTCATACAGCGTATTCACCATTTTTCACTGTGTGCAATAAAACTATGGCAGTAGTCCTTGTTGCATCAAAATCATGTAACAATTTACAGTCCTTAGTGCTTTGGAGAGTCCTAATTGTTCTTCTGGTTGTCTTTACTGCCAGGAAAATAGTCCACTTTGCTGTCACTCATTTAGTTGTATATAGTTGGTAACAAGAAAAACGCAACTAATTTTCCTGTTGATAGACCATTTAAATGAATAAACATGAGAACTGAACAATAACCTCAGATTTGTTCATCATTCATTCTGTGTTGGTAATGAGAAAAATAACTTTAATCCCAGGGTAAGATTGTTTGACCCTAAGAAATAAAAGGACTTTGGCCTGAGTTAGAACATGTTTCCGACTTCCCCACTTATCCACATATTTCGGTCTGGTAAGCTGAGGAGCTGCTGTCATTCTGTCCATTTCTGTCCCCTGTTACATTCTGGCTTTCCCGTCTGTTAAAGTCAGTATGCCGGCAGACAGTGACAGGTAATGGCCTTCACAGCTACCAGACAGAGGGCTTGGCATACTTCCCTATACTTTTGCCTCTTTAGTCTCAGGGGAGCCAGTCTCGATACCTTTAACTTGTATTGGAAGGGAATGTTAATGCCACATATGGCCTGTGAACTAAGCATGTACCTGCCTCCAATAATCCCGAAGTAGAGAACCTGCCCCCAAAAAACATGGTGGTGGTTCCCTAGCCCCCGATATCCCCTCCAGCATAGGTTGGAATTGTTTGGTCCAAAATGCACTGTTGTTTTAGGGGTGCAAAAAAATTGTAGGAGGATTTTCCAGTGGTACTCAACCTCCCTGTGGTTGAGGTTGTCACAAATGCAGTCTGCAGGTCAGGCCCTCTGCTCCCACAGTGCCAAACCTCAACGTGCAATATGTGAACAGGAGACAAACAGGGTAACCCTCCTGTCTGTTTTGGGTCCGAAACATCTACTAGTCTCGAGTCCTGAGGTAAAATATGAACCTCTTTTCGCTAGCATGCCCAGTTAGGATCTAATATCACACCCTCTTCGGGGAAATGCAGTGCAGTACTTAACCCAGCGGGCACCCAGCCTGGTTCATGATTTACCCTTTTTCTCTCAGTTTGAGACCTAGGTATTTTCTTACCTTAGCAAGATAACGCACTTTAAGCCCTTAACAGTTTTGTCAGTTTTATCAAATACTGTCCCAGCATTCACATGGGGGGGAAAAAGAGAACTCTAGCAGGATTAAGGAAACCAAAAAGTTTACTACAATTAAAAATAGTAAATGCATACAAAACACTGAACCTATATACAGTATATTAATACTTACAGTCAAAAGAAAAGGGAATTACAAAACAACACGCCTGGTAACTGAATTATCTAACTATCCTAAGGTTCAGGTAATAGGTGGCTGAATTTACCTAAAGTGGTGTGCGAGTCCCTTGTCAGGAGTCCCACTTCAAAACCAAAGGCAAAATGCAAAGTTTTCTCCCAGCTGGCTGGTAAGATGTTACAAAACTCCTCCCCCCTGATGACATAGCTCACAGATGCTGGCTGTGAGATCACTCAAACCTTGGTACTGAATTAATCAGTCACATGTTTTGGCCCACTGCTCAAACATTCCAATTAAAAAAATATATATTCTTCTTAATTAGTGAGGCCTTATGACAAGACAGAATTACCGCTCTGATGTCTTCAGAAACTTCCTGAGGAACTGTTTACCTAGTTGTGAAATCTAACGGGTATCGGTTAAAAACTACCTCTTCTCAGAGGTCATAAAATGCATACTTTGTCCCTGGATTTCAAAGTGAATGAATGGTTTACAGTGTGTGATAACATGGCCTTTGAAGGAAGTTCTTAATCAAAGCTTCCATTGGGTCATGGAGAGTGTCATTTCCCTGACCACACTTCTGAAATTCCATCTCCCAGATTGCTGTCCTGCTGTCTGCCATATTTTTTCAGCAGAAATTCACAGAACATACTTTTGTATCATAAATATGATGCAATATAATAAGTAGATGCTGTCCGTCACAGAGGTAACCTTCCAGCCCCTGCTCAAGATCTGCGCTCAGTCTGAATCTGGGATGGGATTATCTGCTTTGTCACCTAGCTTTGTCTAATTTTATCTAAAGTGTGGTAAACTGTTGCCTGGAGTATGTGGTACATGGTGGAAATTGGCCACACCGCATCCTTTAGTCTTATAGCCCAGTACAAGCAATCTTCTCACTTGGACAAGTCCCAGGAGAGCAACTCTTTATTTTTGTAGGTGAGAATAGAATGCCTGACGTGCAAAAATCTGTAGTGCTCACTATTTGAGAGGCAAAATTTCTCCTCTGTAAATCTGCAAATGAGGCTCATCCCTCCTGATAAAATTGCAAGAAAGAAGTAAGCCCATGTTGAATCCGGCGATGGAAACCAGGGTCTTGTCCTCCTTGAGGAAAGTCAGGGTTCTCTACTAGTACCATAAGGGGGTCCACTCCCTCTGGGGTGTGGGTAATTTTACACAGCTACGATAGAACTTTAATCGGGGCTCAGGTCCAAGGGTATTAATAATTTGCACTGTTAATGTATTGGTTCAGGTTGCCCCATGCTCCTACATTCTTATATAAAATCTTGGGTCATCCTAAATCATGGCCACATTAAACTATGTATAACTAGTATTGGATGAACTTTACTAAAAAATAACACACATGTAGCAGAAAAGCTCCTTTATTTCATGTTTATACATGTAGCAGAAAAGCTCCTTTATTTCATGTTTTTCCACACTAAAATAGTCCGGGCAACAGTTTTGTGGCCAAACACCAATTCATCAGGCCCTAATCTGCAGTTTTGATCTCTTTTTTTTTTTTTTAAATAACACTTATTTCTATCTAAGTGTAAACATCTCTTGTTATGTTTTCGGTATTTCAGCCACAGAGTAATTCCTCTGAACACGTTATTCTTCTCTGACCACCCTTGTGTGGCTTCTTACAATTTTAAAATGCCACTCTTTCGTGGCTCATCTGGGTAGTCTCTCCTGTTTTGTAATTTATCTTCCCCTCGCTTTATTACTGTGTGTACAAACACTTCAGTGTTAGCAACTCGATCGTCATTTCAACAACGCTCTTGGGGTCCGGCCTACTTCCTGATTGCAGAACACCACCCATTGGGTAGTCCAGTGCATAAAAGGTAGTGTGCAGAGAGGCCCAGGCAGGGATCTCCTGTTCTTGAGGACATACCAACCCATATCAGTTTATTGCTTAGCCATGGAAAACCAAGTGTACTGCCCTGGGCTGCCAGGTAGTACCTTCATAATTGAGTTGCCCATGCGCCCCGGTGTAGGGTTAATGTGTGCATGAATATTTTTCATGTGCTATATTAGTTTCTTTTGGTCATCTTGCCTTTTTAAGGGTGTTCATGTGTGTTAATGTAAAGGATTTCTTTTTGAATCTATTTTCTTTTGTTCTTTCCCTTGTCACCTCCACTCTTTCAGGCACTGCTCTGCAAACCCTTGCTGCCAGCCAGACTAGACTTGCACTGCTGAGGTTCTCCAGTGTTGTCTAGCAAGTCTGAGCCTCCCTTGTTTTGGACAGCACCAGGGAAGGGAAGGGGTGGAAGTGCCTTGAGCCAGAGATGTTGCCTGGGGTGGGGCGTTGGAGTGCCGGGTGGCATGGGGAAGGCATGGTGGGCATTATCTGGTGTTCTGAAATGGACAAGATGTTTCCTGTTCTAAGCCCCACGCTCAGCGGCACGCACCACATTGGTGTTGTGGTGGTTCTTGCCAGCCTGTGGTCACCCACTTCAGTTAAGGCATCAAGCTGCCACCAGGAATCTCTACTGAATGGTGTCACTACACAGATGCTGTCTTCCTCCCTGCAGGCCTTCACTCCTTTTGTCCTGTGCTGGGGGCACAGACCCACCAGGAGTCTCTCTCCACTCCTGTCGTCCTCTGCTGGAGGTGTGACCCCACCATGAGTCTCTCCACTTCTGTCGTCCTGTCCTGAAAGTGGAACAGGATACTGAAAAGGGCCACAGTGAAGACAGTACACCTCTATCAAGTAAGGAAGCAAAAGCAAGAGAATGAAGACAGCTGTGGCTCTCGAAAGAGGTGGCAGGAAAGGTAAAGGCTAAGAGTGTAGTATTCTGAAGGTACAAGGAGGCACAGAGGGAGGAGGATAGGGAGGAGTATCGGAGGGAAACGGAAGGAAGCAGGGAGAGCAGTAAAGGGCATAAAGGAGAAAACTGAGGAGAGAATAGCCAAGGTAGTAACAAAAGGGGACAAAATTTTTTTTAGGTATGCAAGTGAAAAAAGGAAGATCAGGGGTGGGATTGTAAAGTTAAGAAGGGAAGGGGGACTGTGCCGAGGGTTAACAGGAAAGGCAGACATCCTGAACAAGTACTTTTTTGTTCAGTATTCACAGAGGAAAACGATGGGGAGTGGCCACAACATGTAACGGGAGTATTGGAGGGAGGGAGGCAGACACTAGTCCGCTTCTGAAGGAGAGTGTCCTGAAGGGACTTGCAGATCTGAAAGTGAAAAAAGCAATGGGGCCAGACGGGGTCCACCAAAGGTACTGAGGCAGCTCGGAGAGGCACTGACTGCACCTCTGGCAGTCATGTTAACAGCTCATTGGAAGCAGGAGTGCTCCTAGATCAGGGTGGATGTAGTCCCACTTAAAAGGGATAGCAGGGAAGAGGATGGCAATTACAGGAGGGAGTTCTGAGCAGTGGTCCTAGCCATCTACAATAAAGAACATCTTTTAAAATGTATCTTGGAGCTGGAAGTCTTTTGTTCTACATGAGAGGTGGTGTGTGCTCAACATTTGTGCATATACACAATCATAGGCCAGTCCATCGTATTTTGGCGAGAGGTGGTGTGTGCTCAACAGTTAATATACACAGTTATAGGCCCGTCCATTGTATTTCCACCAATAGAAAGAACAAAGTCAGCACATCAATTGAACAAACACATTCTCATAAAAGAAACGTGTCTGGCTGGTTTTCATGTCTGTCTTGGCCCCTTGTGAAATGACAGTGAGCTTGTGGAGAGTCATTGAAAGCCCTTGTAACAGAAAAATGATTTCAGACCCAGATGCTGAAAAGTTTGCTTGTCCATTGAGGTATTGTGGGTAGGGCTCTGCAGCTCTGCTGTTCCAGAATACCAGTCAGAAATTATGCAGGGGGGGGGGTCACAGAAAGAAAAAACAACCTGGCTCCCCATTTCATCTCTGAAACAGTAAGAGGGAAACAGCAGTCTTGCTGGAATAACAGTTAAACTAAAGAAAAGGGATTTTATTGTTGGTGGCTTGGCCAGTGCCACATGGAAAACTCATCAGTGAAATTGCTTCGTTGCTTGAGTATTCATCTCCTTCCTCTCCTCCTCAGACGGCCAGAATGGGGCGTTTTGGTGTCTGCAGAATCCAGGAGGAGGATGCATTTATTGTGAGATGTTACTGGCACCATTGTGGATCATGCTGTCATGCCAAAGTGAAGCTCCAGGAATACCTTGTGTGCTGCCCCATACAAGCCAAATGTGTAATTCTGACTGAGATAACTGGTGTGTTTTTCCTTTTCAAGATCTGTAGTGTCAGTTTTGTAGGACTATACTAAGCAGGTACTATTTAGGTTATTTGTGAGGATTTGCCCAGTAACGTACAATAAACTGTTGGCTAAAGTGAGGTGGGAACCCATCCCTGTTTGGCTGTCTATCGTCCATTGGAGGAGAAGTTGTAGCTGATGCGAGTGATTTTTGGAAAATGTCCAGGTATGTAAACAACAGAGTCTGCGCCTGTCATGTTTTAATGAGAGGGCACAGCCCTACACACATTCCCTGTCATTAAACTTAGAGCTGCCACCCTCCTGTGTACCATCCAGTCATTCCTGTAATTACAGTTGACTCAATTTTTTTTTTTTTTTTTTTTTCTTTGGTGGGTGGGTTGGCAGTTATTGGATATTCTGTATCGATTACTTAAATTGGATTTGAGTTTGTGCATCCTTGTTTAAAGTTGCGGGTTGCAGCTGTAGTTTATGGTTAAATCGGAAATTATTTCCCATTAAATGTACATTTTCTATTTTTGTTTACTTGAATTTTATTCAGTCTCATTGCAGGAAAATAAAAACATTTCTATCGCAAAAGAACCAGAATTCTTTTTTTTTTTTTTTTTTTTTTTGTGGTATTTTCTCTCTTCCAGAGCTCCGGCTACGACCCCCGCCCTCCGTCGTTCCCCACAGCGCCATCCCCGGACATCAGACCCCCTCCCTTGTGCACCCCACGACTTACCCTTCGTGGCAGGGTGGTGGGGAGCGACTCAACCCACCCCAATGGATCCATGCCAGGGAGGCGCCCTTCCAGGAATGGCGCCGCGGGGGAACAACTTCGTGCTGCCGGGCTCGCTTTTCGCTGTTTTTCCTCCCGGCGGGTCATGGCGTGCAATGACGCCAGTGACTGGTGCACGACGCCTCCCATGCGTGCCCCAATCAAGCTGCCTGCCACCACGCCCCCCCCAAGCTTGCAGCTACGTGCTGTCAACTCCCAGCCTCCGCTAGGGGTCAGGCAAGCCCCGGCCGCCCAAATCCCCCCTCCCGGAGATGGAGAGCAGTCCCTTGGATGCTCAATCCATCTCCTCCCCGCCGACCCACGGCAACCCATGCCCATTCCCGAACACTGGTCGCCGGCGTGGCGCGAGGTGTGGCGACCAGCGCCTCAACTCTCAGCGCCACCGGGCCGGCTAAGAACCAGAATTCTGAGCTTACATTGTGAACATTCATGCACACCATGTCAGTCTAAGGAATATTAACAGGAGGCAGTATAGCACAGTGGGTTAAGGCTGTGAGCTGCAGATCTGCTGGAGACCTGGGTTTGAATCCCACAGCCGCCTAGGTGCATACTGTGTGATACTGAGCAAGTCACTGAACTTCCTTGTGCTCCCAGGTTGCATCTGGAAACGAGGTTCGGCTTAGTGTGCTACTCCTGGTTAAACAATGTTCCCTTTCCTTTCCCTGAGTACATGGGTTGTTGCCTGGAATCTCACCTGCTAACTTTGTAATAGTCTTTTTTGGAAATATTGGGTGCTTGTGAGGGAGAAATCTGAACTATCCACTGGGCTGACATTTGGGTCACTGATGATTTAACATGCCTGTTCTGCCATCCATTCTAACTTCCTGATTGTTGGGCTAGGTGTAGGGTAGTTACCTAAATAGGGTCAGAGGTTGCCTGTGAATGGGCATATTCTAAACTAGTAGGTTGGCAACCACTATGGTGCATTTCCGCGTACCGAGGTAACTAGGCTACAAGGCCTGCTTTGATCTTCGGTTCCTAGGAGCCTGACTGAAGGGCAGGAACACTGTGAGGAATATCGTCTCCTGATAATCCTAGTTGTTGTTTAAATCCCCTGCATGTCATCCCCCTTAGCTCTGATCTGTCCACAGTCTGGGGAGTTGGGTGTCTTGGCAGCTGACGGCAGCTACTGCTCTAGCCTAGAGACTGGCTAACCCTGTCGCACTCTTATTCCACAAGCCTGGCACCCAGAAGTTGTGAGGCTGATGCATGAGATCTGAAGGAATTTTTTTATTTATTTCAGTTTTGTTAACTTGTAGTTCAGGGCTGTGAATACATTGCCCAGTCATGACTTCCATTAAGATAGCAGAGATTGCAGAGTTGATAAACTGGATCGCTCAGTGGATTGATGGCCGGTTACAGAGCCTTTAACCTCTAGGTCAGGGATTCTAATCCAGCACAGGTCGGTAGTGGCTGAAAGTGATTCACTTGAGGGCTAGTCGTGGCCTCTGTCAAATGAGTTGTAGTGGTCTCATTCCTTTCCCAGTGGGCAGGTGTCCACATCACAAAACCACCAACACAGCTGACACTGATTGATCCCCTTGTTGGCGGTCTGACATGAGGCCAAGGATTGAGTGGGTATGGAGTATGAACTGCTTTCACCTACATAATGGTCCCTCTATGGCAGGGTTGAGGCACATTGGCAGGGCAGTGTGGGGAAGCGTGCACTGCGATTGCACTTGTTGTACCGGTCATGTGGATAAATGGAGGACTTCAGGTTCCACTGCCGTCAATCCAGCACCTTCCACAAGCACTAAAAAATTCACAGAAAAAAATTTCTAGTATAGATCCTATCTGTCAGTCTACACCATTCATCACTGGTGGGTGTAGCGCTGGAGCTAGAACCCCGCAGGAGACTTTTTTTTTTTTTTTTTTCCTATGGGCGGAGTAGACACAGGGCCGGCGCCACCCTCAAGGCCGACGTTCGACATGGTGCTCGCGGGTTGGCAGTTATCTGCCGTAGACTCCGCCGCAGCCCCAGCTTTTCTTCTCCATGTTGAGTGTAGACCTCATGTGGAGACTCTGCTAGCAAAATTGCGTGTGCGGCCTAGTCAGTCGGCCGTGTGTGTGTGTGTGTCTGTTCTTTTTCGTCCTGCTCGATGTCACTTCTGCCAGTAAGATTGTTTCATTACTTTTAAGTGGCGTCAAGTACTGTTTTTGTTTATTTGCCATACGGTCATGTCTCGTCTTGGGGTAAAACATTGTCAAGCGGGGCGGCCTCCTATGCCTCTGTGGCCGCCTTTATTCTGTGACGGACCAGCTTGACCATTCTCTCCTGCCTCAGCCCGGTCCATAACATGGACAACTGTAATGCCTGTTTCTCTATGGACCGTTGAGTTCTTGAGATCCGCGCGTTTAAATTCTGATGTGCGCCGCCGACTTAAAGGGGATGGGTTCACAGTAGACAGGCCAAGGTGAGGGTTCTCGGCCCTTCTCCGGGTCCCCTCCCAGTCCTATATAGCCCAGGGAGGAAGGGGCTTCCGCGCCTCTCAGCCTTGCCTTGGCGGGGGCTCATTCCATGGTGCAGGAGACTCGGTCTGTCCCTCTCGGGGGACAGACTGGAGACACCGCTATGGCAGTCTTGCCTCTTCGGAGGTGAAGGCTTCCTCAGTGTCGTGTTCTGGGCCCTTCAGGTCCGGACTGGCACCGTCTGGTGGCACCGCGGGCTTCGAGGGTGGGGCGTGGTAGGTGCTGGGCCGTCTCTTGGTGCCGCTCTTGCTCCAGGCGTTGTTTGCAGTGCCGAGGGTAGTGCTTTTGCAGTTTCTGGGCCTGTTTCTGTTTCTGGCACCGACCTTGGCTCCGACAGCCCTTGTGGCGCCGCTGGGAGCGCGGTGCTGCGCTCTGTGTCGCACCAGACTCCGGTGCCGTTTATGCACCGAGGGAGGGTAGGCGCGGCACAGTGCGCCGTGCTTGACTCAGTGCTGTCTGCGGTGCCGGGGTGGAAGGTGGTCCGGCTCGCAGTCTGGTAACTGGTGGGGATCGAGGGGTGATCTGGCATTGGACCTCAAAGTGTACCTCCTCGGAGAGGGACTCCAGGTCTGATCCAGATTGGCTCCCGAATTCTTCAGAATCCTCTGATCACTCAGTTTCCAGCACCTCTGCCCCCTCTCGGTCTCCCTCTGGGGGTCAGTCGTACTGATAGGCTCTGGGGTCAGTGGTACTGACCAGCCAGAAGTGGTCCCCGTGATCATTGCCGTAGAACCTAAGGCCATTGGCACATCTGCTCCTCCAGTTGGGGGCCCCCCTTCCTTGGTGTGTTTGGACAGCCCAGGGCACGCCAGGAAGGGGGAGGGTACTTTCCCCTGGGTGGACTCCTCTGAGACTGCCCGGAGTTGTCACATGCCTAGGCTGGTGGCTATGAGGATGAGGTCCCTCTCTGACTGTGAAGGGTTGAGGAGTAAGGGTGTGGCGCAGCACGCCTTCACCGGAGCCTGGCCGGGTTCTGGGAGGAGCTGCATTGCGAACCCTCGCTCTTCCCTGGATCGATCCTTGAGAGGGACTTCAACTTCGGAGGTCAGGGGCCATCCATCTGGACTTGCACAGTCCCCTCATGGGGGGATTTCTTCCCATGGGCACAGCTCTGACCGTTTCGATCCAGTTGAATGTCTGTTAGTTGCTGGGTCTTTCGGATCTCCCTCCTCGCGGGGAGTTTCCTCTCTGTGCTCCTGCCCTGACAGAGACCGTTCTCCTGCTGCTAGGAGCTTGTCCCCCGTGCCTCTGCTATCCCAGGTATTCCCGGTCCTAGGGGACCTCTCACGTGGGAGCAGTTCAGAGGTTCGGCTATGCATTTCCCTACTTATCTCCATGCTCTGGACCAGCAGGTGTTCCACCATGCTTCTGTGCAGCCAGACCCTGAACCTCGGAGTTTGCCCGCATCTTCTTTCTCCTCTTGGGAGGGAGAGGAGTTATCTGTCCACATCTCCCCAGCGTCTGATCTTTCATCCTATCAGCGCTTCCTCGCGAGGATGTTGGAAGAGCTCCACCTTTCCCCGGTCCCTGTCAGCAATCCTGAGCATGTGACCCATGCCTTCTTGGGCGAGTACAGTGCGGCCAACCTGGTGGTTCCTGCCTGGCCTGTTCTTTTCCAGGAAGCGTCACATCGGCTTTGGCTACGTCCTTTCTCCACTGTGCCAGCCCCAAGGGACCTATGCCAACGGTATTGCGCCCCTCTTCGGTCTCCAGGTTCTCTGTCTCATCCCTATTCGGGCTTGACCTCCCTGGACACTCCCTCTGGGCCTCACACCCCCCACCGTGACCAACCCCCAGACTCTGACTCTGCAGACTTCGATTTTTTGGGGAGAAGGGTTTTCTACTCGGCACGGATCCTTCTTTCTATTGCTTCAGATCAGGCCCACTTTGCTGCCTACGATAGGTTCTTGTGGTCCAGGCTAGGACAACTCCTAGCCTCAGTGCCTGATACGGAGGAAACCAAGCAAGCCATTGCCCTCTCTGCTCAGGGCCTGGAACTAGCAAGGCACCATCAAGGGCATCTTATGACGCCAGTGAGGTAGCCTCCAGAGCTATAGGGGCAGCGATCTGCATTACATGGATGGCATGGCTTCGCTTATCCCGGTTGTCATCCCTGGCCCGGCGTAGGGTGATCTCCTCCACATACTGGAGAAACCACCTCTTCTCCTGCAGGGTGAGACAGCGACTTTCAGGGCACCTTCCTTCCCCCACTGGGGGCTCCCCGTCTCACCCGGACCAGTCTCTGGCCTCTCCAGTGTCTCACCCACTGGAGGCTAAGGGACTTAGTCCCTTGGGGTAGTTTAGGGCCCCCTTCGGGGGGGGGAGCGGGTGGCTCGGTACTCACCCAATAGTGATGAATAGTGAAGATTGACACGGATTAGATATGAAAATTACGTACCTACCATAATTATTGATCTTTTTGTGCATCTTCACCATTCATCACTAAATCCCACCCTCCTTCCCCCTGGGGCCTCAGTTTCTAGGCTCCCTCCTGTGTGACTCCCTGTGTTTTTTTTTTTTTTTTTTTCCTCCTTTCTCTCATCTCCCTCGTGGTTAGGAGGAGGACCCTGGAGGCACACTGGGAGTTTTCTCCTGAAGGGGGTATTATTGGGGTGGGGGGGGTCCTCTCCCCAGTCTCTAGTCTTTTCTCCCTCACTTCCTCGGTAGTGAGTTGAGGGATTGGGTGGACCCCCCTCCGTTTTTCTTTATGAACTCAAAACTCTTGGGTTTATTTCCTTGAGTTGGATCCCTTTAATATTCTCCTGGCAGTTTAGTTTTTTTCCCTCTTTCGGGAGGGAAGGGGAGGAGTATGAGAGACACCCCTATTCTTGACCCCCTGTCTTAATGTTGGCCCTCCCGGGTGAATGCTGCTTAGTGGTCAGACTTTGCCTCATAGAAGCTATTAACATTGGTAGTCCAGATTATGGTCTAGGGTTCAGGATTGTCTCGGTGGGGGGGGGGTCCTCCCTTCTCCCACCTCACTTTCTTTCTTTCTCCTTCCAGAGATTGGGTCCCCTTTCTTTCCCCAATTTCCCATATCTGGTTTCTCCCTCCAGTCTCCTCTGTCATTTTTATTTCTCCTTTCAGTTTTTATATATCCTTTCCTTTCTCTGTCCCTTGGGCTCCCTTGCCCCACCCAACCCCACCTCCCTTTCCTTACACTCTCTGGCGTCTCAGAACTATGGCTGGGGCAGAGTCTATGGCAGATAATGTGACAGCCGAGTGCCACATGGAACATAGGCCTCGAGGGTGGCACTGGCCCTGTGTCTACTCCGCCCATAAGGGAAAAAGTCTCCTGCGGGGCCCTAACTCCGGCGCTCTACCCACTAGTGATGAATGGTGAAGATGCACAGAAAGATCAACAGTTACGGTAGGTACGTAATTTTCATTTATTGCCCTGGGAGAAGCGGACACTGCTCTAACTTAATACAGTACTTGTAACTGACCATTGTACACCTATGTACTGCACGTCATTAATGTTAAACGTTATGTGTATATGATGTTTTACCATTTTTAAAAAAGTTGTTGCCCAGCAGCAAGCCCTCTCCCATTCTGTGTTTTTCTAACAGTTGGAGCAGTATTTCGGGTTTCTCAGCGAGGTGCATATTGGCTGCAGTACTAAAAGCTTCGCTGAAACACGGAAACGTAGAAGTTGTCAGCAGATGAGGACTTTATGATCCATCAAGTCTGCCCTTGGTTTTCAACCCCCCGCCTTACTTAGCTGAAAGAATGCATTTCAGTGTGAACTAAATTTGGAGCAAGAAATCCTTTTCATTGGTTTGACTGCTGAAGTCTCAGATTCAATACAGTGAGGCTGTTGGTGCATCATTGGACACATCAGCAGCCTTCTCCAGCCACACTGTGATTCACACTAACCTCCTCCCCAAACATGGCACTCTGTGCCAGAATAAGGCTGCTGTTCCATGCTCTGCCTGTCTGGAGATGGTGTGTACAGTGCTGCCTTCAAATTCGACCTGGCCAGTCTAGACTGGACACGGCAAATATGGCACTGGAAAGTTTGGAACGGGGAAGTGTCACAAAAAAATTAAACCCCCGGAAATGTGGTCACGCATTTCACTGGAGTGGTGATCCTTGCTGGCATGGTGGTTTAGTAGTAAATCAGCACTGAATCCTAACATTTCTCACGAGTGGTGATCCATGCTGGCATGGTGGTATAGTAGTAAATCAGCCCTGAATTCTAACATGTCACGCGAGCGGTGATCCATGCTGGCATGGTGGTATAGTAGTAAATCAGCCCTGAATCCTAACATTTCACGCGAGCGGTGATCCATGCTGGCATGGTGGTATAGTAGTAAATCCGGTACTGAATCCTAACATTTCACCGGAGCGGTGATCCATGCTGGCATGGTGGTTTAGTAGTAAATCAGCACTGAATCCTAACATTTCACCGGAGCGGTGATCCATGCTGGCATGGTGGTTTAGTAGTAAATCAGCACTGAAACCTAACATTTTACGCGAGTGGTCCATGACGGTATGGACCAAATTTACTTAGACCTGAAATACTGTGGGACGCAGTGGCTTACTCCCACAGGCTCTGTCATCTGTGGACACTTCCTCCATTCCTCTTGTTCAGCGTCAGCCTTCCAGTCCTCGGCGGTCACTGGAGCTTACACTTTAGTTTACTTGCCCTGCTTGCCACGGTCACTTGTAGTGCATACGTACTGCACAGTGCATACTTTGTGTGACGTTCTCTTTAATCAGCCGGGTTGTCTTTCTGCGTAACTGTGCTTTCCCCATCCTTCTTCCCCGGGTTGCACCTGGAAACGAGGCTAGACTCGGTGTGCCTTTTCTGGTATAACCATCAGTAATTAAACTCCATGCCTCATCTGAGCTGTGCTTTGCAGCACCATGTAGCTGCAGCTGGGATTGTTCCGACCTGCTGGGTTCCCAGTTCTGTCTTGCAAATGCCATTTATTTGTGAACAGTCTTCACGTTGGGCACCTGTTATGCCATCCTGAGATTTAACCGGCTGCTCCCCATCACCCCTCCCCTGCCATTCCTGGCACGGTGTGACTTGGTTGCATGTACTAGTGACCGTGGCAACCTGCCTTCTTGGACAAAAACTTGTAAACAAGTCTTGATGTTCTATGTACTCTGCACAAAAAGTGTGTGTGTGTGTGATGAGTGCATATAGAGGTTGAACAGGTGGCTTCAAACTGACTTTCTTACAACAAAAGATGTCTGAAATAGCCTTTTGTAGTGAGGATGAGGCATTTACTCCAACATTTCACCCGGTCTGCTGTTGTCCAGAAAAAGACAGACCCCGTTAAGGAAACAGCCTGTTGTTCCTCTGTAAACATGTTGCCTGAATACTGAGCCAAGGGTCCTTGTTGCTGAGTCCAAGCGAACCATCACACTGATCAGCAGAAAAGTAGGAAATGTTACAGCCATCTCCATGAGGTTGGGGAAGGGCAAGGCAGGAAGTGGGGGGGGGGGGCAGCCAACTATAAATTACCTTCCTCCTTGCAGTTATTAGTGAAGGTCTTTCAGCTGTTTACAAATTAAGGTTTGTCTGAATCCTCAGAACTGTCCTCTACTGTGGTTGTGTTAATCACAATAACAGATTGTGTGCACCTGTACTCCTTACCCAAACAAATGGGATTCTGCACAGCGGCAGCAAATTCTCCTCTTTGCCCCCCTTTTTTTTTTTTCCCCTGACCATGCTAACTAAACATTTTAAAAAGTGAAACCTGAGCCTTCGACCTGTGTCTGCAACATGCTTAACTCTTGGAGGCAGGGGGAGGGCTAACTGTTTTGTACTGGGGAAGGGGGGCGTGGGACGGGCCAGAATGAGAGGATATAAAGAGTATTTTGTGGGAGTGAGGTTAATGTTAACATAGCTTTGTACATCAACTGTGCCAGAACTCCCATGTGGTTTAACAACATTGTACCCTGTTTTGTTGATATAACCCTTATTTGGCCAGTAGTTGATGTGCTACTGAAATGAGCATTTAGTAAGTCAGTTATCCAGTACTGCATCGGGCATTGTAGGCACAGAATTGAAGTAGTGTTCAAGTTCAAGTTTATTGCAGGAAAGACTCTGTTGAGCAAGCTCATTCACAAGGAGGTCCTGAGGCACATACACATACAGTTCGCAATTACATAGACGGGAGATATAAAATGTAGAACAAAGAAAAAATATATAATACAAGAGGTATACACAATAGAAGTTCTTATGCTATATATGCAGTACATATAGTGTAAATGGAGTTTCTCGTTAAGCTTCAGTTTTACAGAATGTTTTGAGCAGATTTTACATAAAGTTGTAATAAAGGTGTTATCGAATCTGGCATTTAATTTTAGGGTCCAGTTCTAGTCTCCTTCCTTAGTCTGTTAATTGTTACCGATTAACACCATAGAAATACAGTGCTGGTTCTAACAGCATGCATTCATCCAGAGCAGCAGTCGACATCTGGAACTATCCAATGGCATTTTTAACCCACTGCATGCCTCCCCACGGCTTGTGCCCACCTCTATTCAGCCATAAGATCTTTCAGGCTGATGTTATGGTATTGAATACACACTGGTTCTAGGGACGTGGATCTGGTGTACTTATCCACACTTCTGGCAGAACCCTTTCCCTTTAAGAACTGGGCTGGAAGATCTTCAAGCTGGCTTCTCGCACCCGCCTGGGTGGTAACTCCCTCGGCACTGCCCTGTGATGTCGGATCTTTTTTCCCGCTGGAAAAGGGTTCCCTCCTTGAGTCGCGCTAGGATGTTGATTTTGGGTCCTCTGTTCTCCAATCTCTCCTCCCTAGGTAGGGGGTGTTTGCTGCCTCCTCTTCCCTGGAGAACTGCCAGGAATCTGCCAGAGGTGTGGATAAGCACACCATATCCATGTCCCTAGAAAAACAGGTTACTCGCCTGTAACAGTAGTTCTAGGAGTGGTATATGGTGTACATCCACACAATCCACTTGACCTCCCCTGGCAAGTGGCACACTGGTCTTGCTTCCAGCGGGTAAGATGTGACATCACTGGGTGGTGCCGAGGAAGTTGAGTGGGAGGAACCAGCTTAAAGGTCTTCAGCCCAGTTCTTAAAGGGAAAGGATTCTGCCAGAAGTGTGGATGTACACCATATACCACTCCTAGAACTACTGTTACAGGTGAGTAACCTGTTTTTTCTGCTGCTGTTGGATCAGGGTCTCACTCTTGGCTTAATCCTGTCACAGAGTTTCTGGTGAGAGACTTTCATCAGTAGACTCCAGATGGTCTGGTTTTATAGTAACTAATCTGCTGTTTAATAAGAAATGACAGTCTTCTCCATAGAGTGCAGTTCTTTCTCTTGGAGACAGCAAAAGGACTAAGCGGGAACCTGAACTTATGGAGGTGGGTCTGTGACTGCATGTCAGCTGTGCATGGAAACATGGACCATGACGGTAGAAAAAGACCACAGGACATCTGGTCTGCCCACGGTTCCTTATCTGCGCTCAGACCTATTGTCCATGCTGGGTTATGTCCCTCTTGGTCAATTTCCCTGCTCCTTGCATGGTGTTCTGTTTTCCCATGGGTAAAATGCAGCTCTGATCTCCATTGCCTCGGTTCCCTTTTCCTGCTATTGAAAGTGCAGTGCTCATCTTGTTGGGGACCAGAACTACAGTTTGCCTAAAAATGGGTTTCTTACCCCAAGAGTCCTTTAGCATCAGTAACTTTTTTTGCACTTAGCAGGCTAGGTGCAGCTGCCCCGGAGGTGTGCCTTTGAGATATTTAAATGTGTAGGGGCAAGCCAGTCAAAAGACAGGAGGGGGTGTGAGCGCTGTTGAATGCTTCAGAATTTTTTCTCTGCTGGACTGATCAATATTACCTCTGAGGTGTCTCCCAACTTTCCCCGTTGACAGCCTCCTACTAATTATCTGGGTAAGCGACGTATATCCCTTTGCTGTTCTTGTATTGACCTTGCCTGTTGCTCTTGATTGTACCTTGTACTAGTTTTTGCCTGATGTTCTTGAATGTGCCTTTGTAATCTCCTGGGTTGCACCTGAAAATAGGCACTTGGTGTCTAGTGTGCTTACCAGGTAAACAAGAGCAAATAAGTTTTTCTTCATATTTTATCTCTAATAGTGTGCGAGTGAAAGTTTGTTACTGTTTCATTAGCGCTGCGCAAATTTATTTGTAGCGCGACAACGCTATTTTGACAATTTTTACAGCGAGTATTTAGTTTAAAGCCTAGTTTCATCGCGGATGCTTATTTTCAACGGTTTCCTTCATTCTTGGGGCAAATTTTTGTGGGAACCGTCAAATTAGGGACAGTTGGCTTGATTTTTACCTCTGACCTCACAGGGTTTACCACAAGGCACTTGCAGTAGATTTCAAATTTAAACAGTACTTTTTTTTTTTTTTTTTGTTTGATAGATGGAAAGATACTTTATTTGTATAGCGCTCCTTTCTAAGGACTCTGAGCACTTCACAATACAATACAACATTTTACAAGTATACAAAAATACAGTTAAAATCAACACTAATATCCAATCAGACACAATAAATAAAATAAAACTATCTAATCAATCCCAGTAAACTCCATTATCTAAAAATTAAGTCTAGTTAAATAAGTCTTTAAACCTTTTTTGAAGGTATCCACAGAGGGTGCCTCCCATAAATGTTTAGGTAGTAGATTCCATAGGGTAGGTGCAGCTATCAGGAATGCTCTATCACCCGAGTGGCGCAGCCTAACCCTAGGAATATCCAGGAGACAACCCTGGGTGGAACGGAGAGCTGTGGATGAGCGGTGAGGCACAAGGAACTCCTGCAGGTAGACTGGTCTCCCTTCATGTAGGGCTTAATAGGTCAGTAACACAACCCTGAAGGCAATCCTCCACCTAACTGGCAGCCAGTGCAGTTCGCGGAGGACTGGTGTGATATGATCATACTTACGCACACCCATCAATAATCTTCCCGCCACGTTCTGCACCAGCTGCCGTTGGCAGAGGTTACCACCAGATAGCCCTGTGTACAGGACATTGCAGTAATCCAGTCTGGATGTTACAAAAGCATGCACTAGTGAGGCTCGGTCCTCGGGGGTGGGGGGGGTAACAGATTCAGAATCTGGCCAATGTTTCTCAGATGATAAAATCCACTCTTAACAACGGCTGACACCTGGGCATCAAGTGTCAAGCCGCTATCAAGGATCACACCCAGATTCTTCACCGTTCAGATGGGGTCAGCGGCACCCCCCCCCCAGTACAAGACTAGGTGGTCTCCACAAACCCCATTCCCCGAATGACCCAGGTCCACCACCAGCACTTCTGTTTTGTCTGGGTTGAGTCTCAGCCAGTTATGGGACATCCAAGTTCGGATCTCAGACAGGCAGCTGTTAAATATAGAGTCTGCCATCTGGTTACTTGGTGCACAGGACAGGTATAGCTGGGTATTATCTGCATAGCAGTGAAAACCCGGCTCATACTGCCTTATGTCTCCCAATGGCAGCATGTACACTGAACAGTAAGGGCGACAAGACCGACCCCTACGGAACATCACAGGTAAGAGGCTTCTGGCTAGACGAGGCCAACCCCGTCACTACACTCTGCAGGTTGGCAATTACATGGAAACCTTTTCTCTCCTTGGCTGGTCTCTGGGCTTCCTTACTCCTGGCTGTTCTTCCTAATGTCAGTGACAGGCAGGTCCAGAACTGTGCAGCAGGGGAGTATAACAAGCCCTCCATATCTGGAGATGGTCAGTCTACTTCCTGCCTTTGGTGAAGCAGGTACTGTGTCAGGACTGTCTGTAAGGGTCCAGCAGCCACCTATGCACTGTTGAGTATTACTGGGTTTCTATTAAGAGTGGCACTGGTATAGATCCTAGTTTTACAACCAAAAAAAAAAGGGCACTAGTAATAGTTTATTAACTGGGGCAGGACTGGCCGGTGGCATTTTCACAAAAACCTGCACTCAGTTTGTAGGCCCAGAACTGGTTTGTTTTGCTTAAATTTGCAAACATAGCAGACAAACCTTTGATAATTATGGCTGAGGATAAATCAAAGGCTTCTGACGAGGGGCCATTCAAAAGTACTAATACCAAAAGCAGAGGTGCTGAGGAACCCTCTAGATCCCAGCCAAAAAATAAAGCTTCCAAAGATGAAGTTCCTCACAAATTGAAAAATAATAAGAGTGACAAAAAAAGGAAGCTTGATCAAGCCTCTGATGAAGTGGCTACAAAGAAACTCTGTCAAGACAGATATGCTCCCCTTGCTCCTGGGAAAGCCAATAGTGAGACAGCAGGCAGCTTAAAGCATACAGAAAAAACAAAACACTTACAAACTGCGTAGGTTCTTCCATCAGTACAAGATATGGAAAAAGCATGGCAACTGTTTCAGACCCTTCAAAAGATGGGTCCTCTATTTACTGGGGCTGGCAAGCACTCTTCCACAGTTCTCTGTCCTGTAGACTGTGAGGGTAACGCAGATGATGATGATCAGTTTTGTGATGCCCCTGACATGGATTTTGAGGGCCTTGAACCCCAGGAGTTCCCAGACCCTCACCTTGGGGATCCCCCGGGTGACCATGAGGATCCTTCCTCTGTGTTTACATTTATACAAAATATGCTTGATACCCTGGACCTGCCTACGCAGGAGCCCAACCAGGTTGTCGATGAAGACAAAGATTATAGGGAGATGAAGGGTCTTTGAAGATTAAAGATCTTGGTCGTCCCTATCTATAATGCATGTAGAAAAAATACCATAAAGGTGCTTCAGTAAATCACTTCAGTATCTGGGGTTAAGTGGCTTGAGAGAAAATATAAATTGTCTAAAAATGGTACAGAGTTTGTGTCTGCACACCCTAGCCATGAAAGTATAGTGCAGCAGGCAGCTTATGAGAAAGCTGGAGTCTCCTTGTCGCCCTCTCCCCCTGACAAGGATTCCAAGAAAATTGACTTTATAGCAAAGAAAATGTATGCCACAGCTTCCCTGCTTCTCAGGCTTTCTTCTTACATGGCATTCACAGCCAGGTATCAGAAGGCCCTTTGGAAATCTGTCCAGGCTATCACCTGCAGCGGATCAGATTCTGTGATGCAGGAGCTGGTGGATATGTCAAAAACTGCCCTGAAAGCTACTATGTACCAACTCCACATGGCAGATGACAACAATGATGCAGCCTTTAGGGCGATGGCCCATGCCATCTCTCTGAGACACTTCACCTGGCTTAGAACAACCGGTCTGACCACAGACACTCTGGTGGAAAAAAAGGCCATGGATTTTCCCTGTGATCAAAATATTTGATTACGGAACCACTGACTACATGAAAAAACTCTTAAGTACAAGGCCTCCTGGCAGAGCCACTCATCCAAGCCTAAACCCGCCACCCCTCAAGAGATCTTGTCCCAGGGGCGGTAGGGGCAGAGATTTTGTTCTCAGGCCTTATGTTCCCTATCCCTAATCTGACTTTAGCCAGTACACTGGGTCTTTCAGAGGCAGGGGCAGAAGGGGCCAAAGAAGAGCCACCTCTACCCAGCCATCTGCCTCTTGGTCTGAGTCCTGATGTGAGTGTCCCAGTCACCTCTCCATTTCCAGTTGGAGGCAGAGACTCTCACTATTTTCAGCACTTGTCCCGCATCATGTCAGATAAGTGGGTGCTGGAGATGGAGAAGGGTCTGTCATTACAGTTCAAGCAACTGCCAGACCTCAAACATACCCAGGTGTTAAGACTTCTGTCCCCAACAGATATTGCTGTTGGAAATGGAGGTACAAAACCTTCTGGCTTTACGAGGAGTGGAGAAGGGTACCCATCCACGAGAAGGGCAGGGGTCTCTACTCCAGGTATTTCCTGACACACAAGAAAACTGGGGAGTGGGGACGTATCTGAGATCTTAGGGGTTAAAAAAAAAAAGAACTCTGAAAAAATCCAAATTCAAGATGGTCACACTGTCACTGGTCATGCAGTCCTTACATCAGGAAGACTGGCTAGCCTCCCTTGACTTGTAGGATGCCCAGTTCCACATACCCATAAGGAGATCTCACAGGAAGTTTCTTGGGTTCAAACTTCCGTCGGGTCACTATCAGTTCACCGCAATGCCCTTCGGTCTGTCCTCTGCCCCCAAGAGTCTTTACCAAGTGTCTCACAGTGGTAGCAGCACATCTCAGGAGACTGGGTGTTGCTCTCTACCCCTGTCTGGATGACTGACTCGTAGTAGCAAAGTCTCCTTGCCAAAGGAATCTCCCTCACAGAACGCACTCTGGAGTCTCTGGGTTTCCTGGTAAATCTAAAGAAATCTCACACAGAACCCGACCAGTTGCTCACCTTCATAGGGGCCCAGCTTGACACTCAGAAGGAAAATGCTTTCCTCCCAAAGGAAAGAATTTGGTTTCCTTTCAGTGGCAGATTCTTTCGTCCAGGGACAGCCAAGACCAGCCAAACGTTTCCACAAACTTCTGGGACATATGGCCTCTATGACTGCAGTAGTCCCAGAGGTCAGGTACAGGATGAGACTCCTGCAAACCTACTTCAGAACTCGCTGGTGTCGGAGAAACAACAAATTTTCAAAGTTGATACCTGTGTCGGAACAGTTCCTCCAAAACTTGCTGTGGTGGAAGAACCCTGCATATTTGCAGGCAGAGGTTCCCTTTCAGGCTCCTCTTCCCACAAAGGTGATCACCACAGATGCATCCCTTTTGGGCTGGGGAGCTCATTTAGACAGTGCCTCAGTAAGCAGCAACTGGACTCCTGAATAATCACAGTTGCACATAAATCTTTTGAAACTCAGAGCAGTCTTACTTGCTTTTAAAGATTTCACTCCCAGCATATAAGGACAGGCGATTCAAATTTGAATGGATAACACCACTGCAGTGTTCTACATAAACACACAGGATGGTACCAGATCAGGAATACTGTTTGGAAGCTCTGAAGCTCTGGTCTCTAGCATTCTTCCTGGGAGTCGGCCTCTTAGCTATTCACCTCAGAGGCAAACTCAGTACTCTGGCGGATGCTTTAAGCCGCATCAGTCAAGGTCAGAGTGAATGGACACTGAACAAGCAGGTACTAGTCAGTGTTCGGGTGGTGGGGCACACCAGACAGGGATCTGTTTGCCTCTCCTCTCAATTTTCAGCTTCCTCAGTACTGTTGCAGGCCCCCAGTTCCAGGAACACTTACTCTGGATGCCCTGATCCTGGACTGGTCAGGGAGGTTCCTATACGCATTTCCTCCCTTTCCCTTGATATTCAGGGTTTTGCTGAAACTCTGACAGCAGCCTGCATCGATGATCCTAGTGGCTCCGGACTGGCCCAGGCAAGCCTGGTACCCTCTCCTGCTCTCAGTGTCCTGCAACAGGCCCATTCACCTGCCTCCGACTCGCTCCCTGCTGACCCTTCCTCAGATGGGAGTGCAGTACCCAGACGTACACTCTCTTCACCTCAAGACCTGGTTATTGAGTTAGTTTCCATCGTCACAGTACTCTGAGCAGGTCCTTAAGACACTGAGGATGGCAAAAAAAAGCGAACACTAAGACTTATGCAGCCCATTGGAAAAGGTTTCATCTCTGGTGCAAGAGCGAAAAGGTCAAACCCCTAACAGCTTCAGACCCTCAGCTGCTAGACTACCTGGTACACCTATAGGTGTCAGGCTTGAAACCATATTCACTCGAGCTACATCTGGCGGCAATTTCAGGATACCTTTCGGTGGGAAAGAAGAAATAATTTTTTTCCCACAACATTTGTAAACCATTTTTCAAAGGCCTCTTACACCTCCGGCCTCCAACCAGGGGAGCCTGTTCCTCCTTGGAGCCTGAACCTTTGCATAGATGGGCTCACAAATCCACCTTTCGAGCCTATGTCCACTGCACATATCAAGTTTGTAACTTGGAAGACCGGCTTCCTGGTAGCAATTACGTCTGCCAGGAGGATTTCAGAGCTACAGGCCCTGTGCACTGAACCGAATTGCATCATCCCTCACAACGATAAAGTTGAACTTAGGACAGATAGGACATTTCTGTCAAAGGTGTTTTCAGAGTTTCATTTGAACCAGTTCATTACTCTCTCTCTTTTCTTTACTGAGCCATCCTCTTCTGGCGAGCAAAAGCTCCACGGCTTGGATGTCAAAAGAGCCATCCTTCACTACCTAGAGCATAACTAGACAGTCTAGAGGCTCTTCCACTCAGTTGTTCCTCACCTATGGGGATGTAGGCAGAGGAAGACCAGCTACCAAGAGAACTATTTCTCGTTGGTTGGTCTCTTGTATTAGATTCTGCTATGAGAAAGGTGGTCAACAACCTCCAGTGGGGCTTGGGGCCCATTCCACCTGGGGCACTGCAGCCTCACTTGCAGCAGCAAGGGACATTCCCCTACTGGATGTCTGCAAAGCAGCTACCTGGAAATCTGTGCACACCTTTGTGAAACGTTAGTTTGGATGTGCAGACCAGATCTGATGCCAGATTTGGCAGGGCAGTTCTGCAGAGCCTCTTTCCTAAATAGGTTCTCTGCTCACCTCCCACTTGGTATTGCTGGGTAGTCTGCAAAAAAGTTACTGTTGCTAAAGGACTCCTGGGAAAGGAAAAAATTACTCACCACAGTAATCTTCTTTCTTTCAAGGGGTCCTTTAGCATCAGTAAGCTCCCACCCTTCCTCCCTGGTTCACCTGTTGGAGAAGGGCTCTTACGTCACCTTTTACCAAATTTGGGGTTTCTTATTGATGAGTTTTTAGCTCACGTTTCTGTTTCCACTTTTGTGGACATTTGCATGTTTTTTTTGAATCCTATTGATTCTTTTTTGGCATTTGCCCTTGTTTTTCCTTGAAAAAATTCTGAAGCATTCAACAGCTCTCTCAGCTCACACCCCCTCCTGTCTTTTGATTTGGCTTGGCCCTACGCTCATTTACATATCTCTTAAAGTCACACCTCTGGGGCAGTTACACCTAGCCAGCTAAGTGCAAAAAAGTTACTGATGCGAAAGGACCCCTTGGAAGAAAGAAAATTAATGAGGTGAGTAATTTTTTCTTTTAGCCTAGTTTGTCTCATCTCCATCTCTAATTACCAGCTTTTGGGCGGACAAGGTTTTGGAGTTCACACAGTCTAGGTTTGAGATTAACCTTTTCAGTGCCCTGCCTATTGGGGGTTTCAGTGCTTCTACTCTCTTGGCTTTTTTGAATAAGGGGTAAAATACCTGGTTCCTAGCCCCTCCCAGGATGCTGTGTGGAGGGTTCAGGTCAGAGGCTACCCGTGCCAAGCTATGGAACAATGCCGGGTTGCTGTTGGGAGCATCAGCCACATCCGTCCCATTTAGCTGGCCTTGTACCAGCATCCTTCTGCCTCTGGAGTCGGTCAGGGTGTGTTTTGCTATCAAACGTAACCCCCTTCTGCAAGAATTGGCACTGCCTATTGCTTAAACTTAAAAGAACTGTCGAATACTTGTTCCACCCACATCTTATGTACTAACTTACTAAAATGCCAGCAGAATAGTCCTAACGGTCTTTCGCGTCTGCTCGTTTGGTCAGCCCTCACCCTGAGAGCTGACCTTGCTGCACCCCTCGCCTTCTGTGGCTTCTCCCTTCCCAGTTCCGGATATTCTCGCTGCATTGGATTTTGCTTCCAGAACCCTTCCCCTGTACTTGTCCCACCCCCTCTTGAACCCCTCCACCGTCTCTGCTTCCACCAGCTCCCTAGACGGCGCATTCCATGGCTTCACCACCCTCTCAGTGAGTAGCACCTCCTCCTTTCTCCCCTGAATCTCCCCCAGCTTCCACCCAGGCCCTCTAGTGGCCCCCCTCCTCCTTCCTTTGAAGCACCCTGACTGTTCCTCCCCTATTTACCCTCTTCATGTACCTGAAGACCTCTATCATGTCCCCCCGGTCCCTTCTCTCTTCCAATGTGTACATATTTAGCTCTTTGAGCCTCTCCTCATAGGTCCTGTCCCCCAAGCCCCAAATCATTTTGGTTGCCCTCCTCTGGACCCTCTCCAGGAGTTTAATGTCCCTCTTTAAGTGTGGCCTCCAAAACTGCACGCAGTACTCGAGGTGCAGCCTCACCAAGCAGTTATACAGAGGGAGTTGTAACAGTACAGAGATGCAGTTTGAGAGCTTCTGATTTTCCATGTGCTTTGTGGGTTTGTGCCGTTACCGTGCAGACCTTTAAGATGTCAGGGCAATTTGGTGTACACCTAATAGGACTTCCCATCCCTGTATATTCCATGGAGTCTCATTTAGCTCAGCCGACCCCATGAAAGTGTGTTAAAAAGCACCAGACTATATAGATTGTTGCCCATATTTAAAATGGTGATTTAACTCTTTGGAACCCAATAAGTGACAGTCCTAGGCCAGCGAAACAATCTACGGGCTGCTTCAGGCCTAATGTAGTTAGGAGTTTCAAGGGGTGTACTCTTCACTCTTGGCTTAGCTTAACAAGATATTGGGTGCAATTTTGAGCTTCTGTCATTAGGCTCTTGCTCCTTCCCCCAAACTGTGGTGAGATTGCAAATTGTGCACGTGGCCACCAAAATAAGTGTCCCAGTCCAATGGCACATGCAAGGGGCGAGGTAATAAATGCACATCTTGGTAGTGGTGGTGGAGTTGTCCATGCGAAAATTCCATTTACCGTTCACTCATGTTGTAATGGACACCTTTTGGCCATTTTTTTTTTTTTTTATAGTATGCGGTCTCCTGCCCTAGCTCCCAAAGTCCCCCCGACCTATTTATGTATATGTGTATAGTTTGTAGGCATGAACGATGATTCCCTGTCTTGCATTCCCCTAATTTAAATATGAATGAGGTTGCTTCACTCTGTTTTGCCCTGGTGTGAACACCTGGTTGTCACCATTGCAAAGGTTGTGACCCAGTCATGCAGGCCACCATGGGAGTTGATGCATACCTGCACCAGCCACCAGAAGTTGTACTCCCATTCGGTTCTGTTACATGTCTTGTGAAGTCCCTGTAATTCTCTAAAAGCATTTTTTTCAAACTCTGATGCACGTCTAAACTACAGACAACAGCAGGGGACTTGCTGTGTCATGAAAAGTTTCATGACCAGCACTAGACAAGGACATAGGGACTGCAGAGAACAGCAACAGCACTGACTAATACAGTATAACTAATGCAGGCTTTAGCAATAAAACATAAAATTCCAGGATGCCTTACGTGAGTTTGGTCATCATGACCTTTGCAGTGGAGTCGAGCAGGTTTTCACACCAGACTTAAGTACCTTCATTTACATTTAAATCCTGATGAAGTTAGGAGGGTGCAGCAGGAGGCAGTCATTGTTCATGCATACAGACTACACAGGGACACAAAATAAAAGGCTGAGGGGACCATCTCTTTAACAGTAAAATATGTCCTTCCCCATGTTTCTCTTTTGTCAATCTCATTATTAGTTCTTTGAGTTGAAATCTTAGTAGCCACGCCACCATCATGTGGGGTTTGGCTCAACGAGGTCAGAGATGGCTGCAAGGCTCTGTGGACTCTGTTAGATTCAGTTGGCTCATCTCAGTAATTAAGAATTTCTGGCAGCCCTGCAATCCTTATATTGTGGTGGCTGCAGTCCATGTCTAGGTCCTTTTTTCTTTAAGGACTGTAGGTCTTGACCGTTACGGAGGAGTCTTCCACTGCAGCAATTTGGTCTTCGGCCTCTATTTTCCTTTCCACTTCAGTTATTCTTCCTCCATTCTCGTGAAGCTGTATCTTCATTGATGCCTTGATAGTATAGATCTGAGTTACCTCCGAGGACCGCCGTGGATTCTGTGATGCCTCACATCTCCATGAATGATTGTGAGGTTGATGCTATCGTCTGTAGCCAGGGGATGCTTGTGCCAATGGAGGATTTTTCCTTTGTTTTGTGGCAGATGATTTCACTGTCCAAGAAGGTGTTTTCCTCTGGTTCCTGGGCACTTGGCTCATTGCAAGATATGGAGCTGTCAGCAAACTGAGTTTATTTGCTTAAAAAATAACTTGTTGTGCAGACGTTCAGAGTACTGAAATAAGTCACCACATGGTTGCGCTCGGCCATGTCCCCATGGTGGGTAGTGCTTATTTTATTCACCCTGCACCTCTCTGTATGATTGGTCATTGAGGCCACAGTCCTGTTTGATGTTCAGAACTTTGTTCACTGATGGGGAAACTGAAGTGGCTGGACCTTCTTACATTATATAGGCGACGTCATGTGCTGACAGCATGAATGTAGGCATGTCAGCAGGGGTGGCCCAGTCTTGCAAACGCTTTCAGCCAGGTCCTGATGCCAGTGGCTTACAGTACAGTGTTACACTTCTGTGGAGATCCTCTTGGGGAGCTACTGTTGCTAGTAACTAATGAACCTTTGCTGCAGGGTCCTGTCTTTTTGGCTCGAAGACAAAATAATTGGACTTTATGAAGAATGTGTTTTTGAAGATCTAGAGTTGATCACTTTCCTTTTAGCAGTATTATGTGGGGGAGAACCTCGTGTGCACTTGGCTGATAGATGCTGTCTGCCGATGGATGGATTGATTTCTGGCAGATTGAGTTGTGCCCAGCCTTTGTATTATCCAGGTAAAGCAGAACGCTACGACAAGGCTGATAGGTGGCACACACCCTTTTAATCATGTCACACCAGTGCTGCATGATTTACACTGGCATCTGGTTAGTTGACACACCACCTTAGTTTTGCTTGATGGTCTTTAGGGCTCGTCATGGACTGAGTCACAACTATATTATAGACCTCCTGCACTTATAGGCCCTGGACACACTACAGAACTGTTTTTTAAAACTGTTTTTAAAACCAGTTTAGCAAAACCATTTCAGTGCAGCCACACTACTCAGTAACCATTTTTGATAACGGTTTAGTGTGACCACACTGCTGGTGTTAAACCTGTTCTGTTTTGTCAAGTCCAACACACACAGAACTGTGCTTGCCTGGACACACTACAGCTAGAACTGTTTGTTAAACCATTACAGCTTAAAACCCTTTTATTCCTGGACAGAACTGTGAGTAAAACCATGCTAGCTCCAAAACGTTTTTAAAAATGGTTTTAAGACTAGGTATCTAGCAAAGTTTAAAAACACTTGTTAAAATGTTTTAAGGGGCTTGTCTGTCTACAAACAGTGCTAGGGGGATTTAAACCATTTTAAGGCACTTAAACTGTTAAGTTCCCCAGTGTGTCCAGGGCCATATACTCCGGATTGCCCCCTTCTGCTCCATGGGGAGAATCTTCTTGAAGTTCCATGAGCCTGTCTGAAGTCCACCCACTTGTTCTCCTAAGTGTGTGTGTGTGTGTTGTGTGTTTTTTTTTTTTTTTTATTACTATGGCTAAAGGGTGTGTCTTCATGAGCCTCTCTTACCCTTTTGTATTTCATTTTTTAATTATTATCTTGTGTTCTTGTGTGTAGCATCTTGACTTCTAGATAAGGCACAATATAAATAAAAATTATTGCTTGATTAAATTTAGTGTTTGAACTCTTCATGTCCCTCTCCTGGTCACAAGCCAGGCGCCATCTCTTATGATGCGCAGCCAGCAGTGCATTTAGATTGGTAGCGGAGAAGGCGAGAGTAAGTACATTCACATGGCTTTGAGTATTGCAGTCTTGTTTAGAATACTCAATATTCTGACAAAGGCCATGTCAATGGCTGTATTCAGAGTACTGAGTGAGTATTCAGCTACAATATAGTGGGCTTATATTGCACTCTTATTCAGAATACTAGTGGAATTGTGCCATGTAAACGTGGAATGCTCAGTATTTGGAATATGCCCCAGCTTATCTGCATGACTACTCCATTAGCAGAGGAGTACCTTCGCCCCGATACTAAAGTACCGTATTGCTCTGTGGGTCAGAGTCTTGTAGTTAACCAGCCCAACAGTGGGGGTGAAGGAGGGTCATTATTTTAACAGCAATTTTTTTTTTTTTCCATTATAAATGTCTTACATGCTTGGTACCAGGACCTGCAAATACCTGTAGGCATATCACAAGGAGGTAGGGTTTGCGAGGGGAGGAAGATGTTACAGGTTTAAAATAGGTAACCAGCAATTTCTGTACTGTAATATGGCTTTCTTTTGCAAAGTCTGTATTTTTTTAAATATTTTTTATTCAGCGAAGCATTAAGTCATACTCACAGGAGATCAGTACAGTGTAAATTTAACGTGAATTCTAATTGCAATAATTAATCTTCATCTTTTTATAGATTGAGTTCAGGCATTGTAACAAATTGTATCAATGCAAAATAACCTCGTTTGGACTTTCAGAAACACCTCCACAGAACAGTCAGCAAGTCTGTATTCTTTATTGATGTTTTCAAAAAGACATACATAAATGAGACCGCACACAGCTACACACAGTTACAGAATCTTACCCCACTCCCCCCCATAGCGACAGCACTGTCTGTTTTATACAGACCAATCATGAAGCAATCCAACATACTACCGTGATACAATCAGTTGTTCAGTTAGCTAATAGCACATTTTAGGCATTATTGATAACCAGTGTGTAGCTTCTGATACGTTTGATATATGTTGACACCAGCAAGTATTTTTTCAATCCATAGTGCCACAAAGATCTTGTTATGCCATTCTTTGAATGTTGGCACATCAGAGTTCATCCAGTGATTCAGTATAAGTTTCTTAGCTACCATCGAAACCAGGGCCGTGTTGTACTTTTGCACAACTAATAGTTGTTCCCATAGTTACTGCCAAGCATACCACAGGGATTGAGGGCTTCTGAAAGCCTGAGCAGGGGATCCAGCCTGTTTCAGATAGTATCCCACAGGAGTCCGGCCTCAGAGCATTCCCACAGTGTGTGGAGCAGGGTGCCCTCTTGATGTCCACATTTGCAGCATGTGGTTGTGTCCTGACATCCCATCTGGTACAGTTTATACAGGGTGAAATAAAAATTATGAAGCACTTTTAAACTAGGTGAACCTCACTTCAAGTTTAATGTATTTGTACACATTCTCTCCTAGATTGGTCCATGACCAGTTTCCCCTTGCTGTTGGTAGGGTAGCAGGTAATATGGACGAGTATTATTGAGTCGCTGCACCATGAGCGACTCAATAATACCGTGTCTATGCAGAGTGAGAGGCGAAACAGAGCTACCGGTATAAGACTGGTGAATGTAGCGCTGAGGGATATGCTCTACATTCACTATAGAGAGAATAAGAGAGAATGTGGCCGAGCTGACCATTTAGTGTAGTGCATGAGCCACTGCCTTTGGAGCCTGTGGTACCGGGATCAAATCCTGGTGTGGGTGGATCTTTTTTGCATCCAGGGGAGCTTCTATTTTTACTAAGTCTGCTCCCCCTGGAATTGGGAATCATTATTTTGGGAGGTGCCCCAATAAACAAGATGGCTTGTTTGTCATAAAGGACCGTCACTGTTTGCGGTGTTCTCGCTAGTGCAACGTCGCTCTTTGACTAAGTGTGTTTCGTCACTCTATTGAGTGGTGCAATAAAGGAATCTCCTTATCACATAAAACCGCTGGTAGCAATCAGTGACTCTCACTAAGGCCCTGGGTAGACTTAATCGAAGGCAGACACTGGAGAAGTCACTCTCCAACTCTGGCTACACAAAGGTTGAAGTAATTCCGATATTTCCAATTCATGAGCTGCTTGAAAGAGACGGGGGTGGGGGCGAAGAGACTGCAGCCATCAGCCATTTGATAGTCTTAAGTGGGTTCTGGGTCTTGGGGAGGAAATAGGTGCTGGTAGTTGGGGAGGGAGATGGGGGGATATTTTTGTTTTGTAATTACTGGATTCACATATTATAAAGAAAACAAAAATGAAGGGTGCCTATTACATAGTGGTATATCTGTGCTTGTACACCTTTTAAGACTTCCAAATTTCATCTGCTTATCTGACTTTACATGCAAATAATGTTACCATTACCGTTGATGCTTCCTCTCTGCTGTGTAGTTTCCTACAGGTCCTTGTAAGAATGAAAGTCATCTGAAAACCTGTTTGTGGTAGTTTTTGCATGACGCGATTTTATTTCTGTAGTGCGTGTGGCCAGCTCAGGGTTGATGGTGTTTCAAGTCATAGGATTTCTAGCCTGTTCCTTTTATACACCCTCAAAAATAACAGAAATAAAAACAAACGGTAGAATGTGTAAAACCTAGATATAAATTTTAGTAACATACACAAAAACATCTGACAATTTTTGACTTAATGTATTTAATCCAGATTGGGACCCTTGATGAATGGGGCTGTGATGCGGCGTCCCACAGCTTACATTAATAGCCCTCTGCTTGTTGAGATGGAACTGAGTGGCCCTCTATTTAAATGGTAGCCACCCCCCCCCCCCCGAGATTTGTCCAATCACAGCTGTTAGGTGTTCTGTTTGGTACATGGGTTTAAGAATAGTAATGCAGTTTGTTGTGGGGCAGGATGGGGTCGGCTACTTTCTTGCTTGTTGTTGCCTCACAGGCTGCTGCCACCAATATTCCCACAAAGCTTTGCTGGCGATTAGAACTTTTGTGCTGAGGTCTGCCTAACACTAAATATGTGAAAGCGGTATCCTTTGTCCAGTCATCTGCTTGTAACTGGATACAGTATCCTGCCAAAAAGGCCAGCTTATTGGGCAGTCCCAAAAAATAAGGTCCCCACAGTTCCTCCGGCATCTGTCTGACTTGTGTCTAGCATAGTGTTTTGTACGTGATGGTGTCTGGAAGACTCTCCCTACCACCTTCCATCGAAATTCTTGCCGGTGGTTTGAGGTTGATGTCCTGAACATGCCTTCCCCTCTATTCTTCCAGTCTTGTGCTTCTAACAACACTTGAACTTCTCTTTCCCATGTTTGCTATCAACTAGCTGCGGTTCTGACTGGTACCTAAAGCATTTAATTAACTGGGGAAACAGATTTTGCAATGGTATTCTCATATGCACATTGCCCAGATGGGTAATTAAGGGGTATACCGTTGGGAGAGTGAACCCCCGACAGCGAAACCATTACAGTGACACAATCTGTTCGACATCCACAGTGTTGAACAGGTTGTCAGAGTCCTGTACTGATACAGTGACTTCCGCTGTTAACAGCACTCCCCAGTGATACGCCACCCCCATCCCCGTTGATTACAAGTCTGAGGGGTAAACAGTGTAGAAAAGCCCTGGTGCTTGGGGTGCTGTGGTAGTCTGTCAATGGATGGAGATGTCAAGAACTTTGCTGTCGAACTGGTGGAACCGTAATAAGGGGATGGGGTTGTTTATGTCCTGCATTCTAGTATTCTCTGGAAGAAGAAATGCTGCTTGAAGGTAATAGTAGTCAGTATTTCCAAGTTCAAATACCCCTTTGAGCATGTCAAACGATTTTAATCTAGTGTCTTGTAAAAACTGAACATCTTTGAAGTCCCTTACATTCCCGTGTATTAAATGTAGCATCTGTTCGTGGTGGAAATGCTCCTCTAAGTGACATTTAGGGGAAGGCAATGGCAGGAGAGGGAGTCATTCTTATTGCATGCACTGTCACAAAATGCACATAGTTTTATGTATTTGATTAATTTGGAAACTTGTGTCTATATGCATGTTTGCAATTTGCAGTAAACATTTTTTTCAATAAACTTCAGGAAAAAAGGCAGTAACAGTGCTATACTTTTCCAAGCATAGACATATTTATAACATTTCAACCAGCCAGGAAAATGTGTGTGTCCTGCATCTTGCATGTCTCAAAACTCCACCTGGTTTATTTTCTGTCTTGATTCATTGTGCATTCAGCAACTTATTTCTGTCTGGGAACCAGTGAGTGGGTGTGCCGGAGAAATTATATTAAGATATATATGTATAAGAGATAATTTTAAAAAATTTAGCCGATGACCCAAGTCTGCCAACCCAGCACTGAAATAACACGATAAATAAGTGGGAGTTAGCCATGACAGGCCTAGCTATACACAATTTCTGGGTAATTTGTAACCATTGCAGGCAGAGACATTCCTACTTTAATTCTAGCCAGCTGGCTTTTGCTGAAATTGGCTGGTTGTTGAAAATAGCCTTTGTCTGAGACCGCCTTCTCCTGCAGCGCCATTTCAAAACTTTCAAAGTTAAACACAGAAGCTGGATTTCTTATTCTGGCATTCCTTCCAAACCCTCCAGTGCTGCACTTGAGGGGATATTAAAGCATTTTTGGCCTCGGCTATAATATTCGCTCTATGGTACAGTCAAAACAAACACACTCACAATCACGCTCTCGCTGTGTGTGTGTGTGTGTGTGTGTGTGTGTGTGTCTCTCTCTCTCTCTCTCTCTCGCACTCATTCTGTACTGTTTGTTGCAGAAATCTCACATGATGCAGAGATAGAACAGTGGTGGTTAACCCAGGGCTTCAGTTACCTACAACAGAGCAGGAAACAGTGATGCAAACTTAATCGGGGCACACTAGTACTTTCTTACTACACCTTTGTACCTGTAGTCCAAAATCTGGTGGTCCGTCTGGAAAATCTGTTTCAAAACCTGCCCAAGTGTCCTTGTAAAATATCTCCATTGTAGTTGCAGTGGATGAGTGCACTAGGACCCAGGCAGGTAGCTGAACACTGTGAAACTGTTCTTCTAACACTAGGGAGACTTTGCATTTTCCTGTAAATTGCATTATTTCTTGTTGGCCATAATAGTGCAATACAGGTCTGTAACAGTTCGCTGCCTCATTGGGTGAGACCTGGTCACATGGGGTTATGCTACCCTTTATGTAAAAATGCTTTGAAAACCTGTTATCTCAACACCATGCAGAACTGAAAGGCCATGATGGGCATGGGTATCTGAACAGCATGCAAGTCAAAGATCAGTGGTCAAATGGCATAGCCACAAAATCTAAAAGTATCACAAACCCTCACCCCCAAACCGTACGATAATGTGCAAAACTAACAGGGGAAAAAACAAATGTCACATTACAAAACAATCTGACATTTTCTTCCCAAACTATTTTGCTCCCTTAGATACTTGTCTTCAGTGGCTAAGCCTACGCGCGCGCACACACGCCAGTGAACAAACACGGAATGAACTGCAAACAAGGATTTTCCAAAAATGGTAATTTTCCTGGAGCATAGCTTGAAAGAAAATTTAGATTTTAATAATGACTCTAAGGTGGAGAGCATAGGCTGCTCTCCTTTACCGATTGCGATAGCAGCAGAGAAACCCATTGGACTACTCTGGCAGTAATACACATATAGAGAGTACTGCAGGTCTTGCTGACCTAACTTTGAGGGTGGCGCTCTTGCAGCAGGTAACACCATTAGGACTGAAGCTGGCAGGTGTCAGGACCCCACAGAAAACTTGTAGCTAGCAGTCTGAGGCAGGGGACCGCCTCTGACACCGGCTACGTCCGACGTCAGATGTGGTATAAAGGGGGCGATCCCCTGGCGCTACCTCAGTTATTTTCCCGCCGTCGACTCGCGTAGTTCGGCTCCTAGGACGCCTTCTGTAGCAGTCAACAGCCAAAGAAGCCCTTATTTTCTCATCCTGTTCATCATTCAGTATCACCTCGTGTATGTAGTCTCCCTCTCCACTGCGGCGAACAGCAGAGTGTGCGAGCGGGAAGCAGATTCCGTCCAAAGATGGCCATGCAGCCTGCTTCATCTGCTTAGGCCCAGGACACCGGCCCGATGCCTGCACACATTGCCAGAGGTTCAGTCGGAAGACTCTCGCTAGAAGAGCCGATGTACTCAAGATATTTCTACTTGAGAAGAAGCTTGCGGCCATGCAGTGAGGATCAGGAGCCAGCTCATCCTCTCCCACCAGGGACTCGCCACCCAAAGATAAGCCCTCAGGGGGAGAAGCATCACCAAAGGGATAAGGTTCGGGCCAGGTCTGAGTCCCGCCTGAAGTAGCCAGCTAAGCAGGCCTCATCTTCATCTGCCTCCAGCCGGAGGTCTGATTCAGTTCCGGCCCAATCGTCCGAACCTTCCTGCACATCCAAGTCTGCTCCCGCCTCTTCCCAGGGCAAACACCAGGAGTCTGTCTCGTCTGGACGTCACACTTCCCTGGCTCATCTACCCCTAAAACCATCAGTCGACCCAGGAAAGCCTGTCTAAGGCTCAGGATGGGTTCGGTTCTTCTGACAAGTGCAAGCGTTCAGAAGAACCCTCAGGTATGCAGGAGGTCACTCGGGCTCGGACGCTGTGCTCTCCTTCAGACCAGCACAACCCTAGCCAGTCGCCTGCTCCTTCGACCCGCTCCCCAACGCCCGACACGGGGTGGTTGCCAGATGAAGACCAGCCACCCGCTCCTCCTCCGAGGGACTGGACACCTGACAGGACCACACTAGACGCCAGACCATGGGACAACAGCGCTATCAGTCATTGGCCCATGGATGTCTGATGTCGGGATCCCAGACCAGACACCTACTTCCAAGCAGCCTGAGCCCCAAGTGCCCATGCCTATAGACCAGACGCCCGGTTCCTCAAACCTGGCGCCAGGCCCAGCGGTTGTCCCAGTAGCAGATATTGGGAATCTCTTCACAACCTGGAGGAATACAGTTAAAGGGGACCTCTTGTATCGACCCCCAGACACTGTCCCTACTCTGCCACCCACCCATGGGTCCCCCCCACCCCAAAGTGTCAAGGAAGTGAGGGCAAGCTTCCATGTCCTGACCCTAAGGGGAAGAGAAGAAAATGCCCTGTGTCCCCGTCTCCTCCTCCTCCTTTGTCCTCTTCAGTCGAGGGCGATGCCGGATCAGAGCCTGACTCAGATGGGGAATTTTGTTCTCCCTCCCCAGGACTGAAAGATTCCCCGCAGTCCCCTCCGGATGACCCATCCTTCCTGGACATTATGAGGCATATCCAGGCTATTTATATGAGTGAGACACAGAGGACTTG